>WOXC01007014.1:0-593319 GCA_011680675.1 Gymnobelideus leadbeateri | reverse complement strand
CCCCACATTCCCTGTTTGTCATGCAGATCAACTTGGGAGGAAAAGTTTAAGGGACCAGATGAACTGGTGGACCTGGTGACATTTGTTAAACTTCCTACCAGGAACCAAAATTACTAACCTCTTATACCTATATATAAACTCAAGCAGAAAAATCTAGATGTGACTTTGTCTACCTCCTTTCTTCTAGACAAATTAACTATCTTCCTAGGCAATTCTAGAAACTACCATTAACAGCCCAGTAGAATGGGTCTCAAACATTTTGATCCTAGGACCCCTTTACACTCTTGAAAATCATTGAGGATCCCCCAAAGAGTTTTTAGGTATATGGACTATAGTTGTTGCTAGTTACCATATTAGAAATCAAAATACATTAATATTATAAAAATAGTTTTAGTCTTTTACACTCCCTAAAAATATCACAAGGACTCTCAGCTATCCTTAGACCACATCTTGAGAACTACTGGCTCAGTATATGGTTCTATGTGTATTCTAAAGACTGGGGATATGGTGGGTCTACCCACACCTGCCCTAGATTCTCCTCTGAGCCACAGCCCTGAATCACCAGCTGTCTACTGACTATTTCCCAGGACTTTGCTCATAGGCATCTCAAATCCAAAATATAAAACCAGACTCCCTTCTGTCTCTAATGAGGGCACGACCACCCTTGTGGTCACTCAGGTTTACAACCTTGGAGCCATCCTTGATTATTTCTCTTCCTAACACCAAGAATCTAGTCATTTCCAAGTCTCAGGATTCTAGCTCCTCAAATCTCTCCCATCCATCCTCTTCTTTCCACTCATGAGGTCACATTTGAGTTCATTCCCATATCACCTCCAACCCAGAATATTTCAATGGTCTCCTCATTGATGACCCTGCTTCCAGTTTCTCCCCAAGCTATACTGCCTATACTTAGCAAAGTGATATCTATTCCTAAAGCAGGGGTGTGATCATATTAACCCCCCTCCCCACCCCTCTCACAACAACTCCACCACTCAGCCCCAGCCCTGCTCTCAAAGCTCTGGTGCTCATTTATTGCCTTTGGATCAAATACTAAATATAGTTTGTCCTTGCCTCTTCACCATCTGGGCCCTGCCAATCTGGCCAGGATTGGGTTGTATATCCTGGTTTGCATTTTTGATTGACATTTTGCCAATTCTCTTACCTTGTGTTTGTAACCTATTCAATTAAGAAAATTCCTTTATCTTACTATGGTTAAACATACATGGACATAATAAGTTTGAAGGACACAGACATTCTGAGTTGGGATTGTTCTAAAACATGCATAAGGCTGGTCATTCTTTTATCAGACAGTCAGAATTCACATTCTGACTCCACATATATACATGTTTCACTAGCTTCAGCTAGCTTTAAGGGAATAAATGATATGAATTTATATGCCCCCCCCCAGCCTGTTTGCCTCTTTTAACCAAATTTCCAGGTCAATAGTACACAATGTCCCTCACTCTGAACTTGTAAAGCACTACTGTTTCAGATATATCCATACTTATACCTCTATATCTATCTATCTATCTGTCTATCATATATCTTTGTCTGTCTGTCTTTCTATCTATCCATTCATCCATTCATAATGTCTGCCATTGCATACTATCTCATTGCTTATAATAGCTCTGGGGTGAAGAGGAAATTACTCAGTTTGTCTAATTGTGCTACTTAGGAAAGTTATCAGAAAAACAAAAAACATCATAATTCTCTCTCAGTTGCCTTAGCCCCCAGTCATGGTGGGAGGGAAGAAAACAATCCCTTTCCCTGCTACCACAGAGACAGAAAAGACTCATTCTGTGAAAACATATTTAAAATCCCCTTTAGTCCAATTGAAAATATTGAGTAATAAATATTTCTTCAGTGTAAAGTCCTCCTCAGACCTTCTCTCTTTTCCTTAGACCTAACCTCTATTTTTAGGAAGGTGCATAACAAGTTATGAATAAAAGCAAATTCCCAGGAAATGTAGTAAAAGTAGTAACTAAATTTAGAATGAGAAATACTGAGCATCTGTCAAGACTTATAAGAAACAATGTAAAAGGAAGCAAGAAGAACCAAGAAAACAATTCATGGAAAAATGTAAATGGAAACAACAGCCACCAAATAATTAAAACTAAATGCTGTGAAATTATAATGACCAAGCTGGGACCCAAAGAAAAGATGTAGAATCTCCACCCTCCATCTTTTTTTCTGAGTGGAAAAGGACACATGTAGAACATTTCAAATAATGTCAGACTTTTTCTCTGTTGGTTTTGCTGGACTTTCCTCCCCTCTTTTATTCTTTTATTATAGGGGATAGCTTTCTGGGAGAGTAGAGGGATAAATTAAGAAAATAATATGTAAAAACAAAAGATGTCAATAAAATTTTGTTTAAATAAAACGTCCATGTTTTCTGAGTTGACACAGAGAATATTTTTAGTATGAAACTGTGGGAAGTCTATCTTTAAGTATATAACTAACAAGAATTACCATGGAAATTCAGGGAGGAGGGCAATCCTTGGTCTGCAGTATTGTCTAAGAAGTATCCCTACCACCCAGTGGTAGCATCTCCAAATTGCAATATCTGCCAAACACCCTCCCACCCATCCCTCCACCCCGCCCCCCCAACTTAGTTCTATAGAGTCAGGTGCTTTTTTCTTTTTAATCTCACCCACCTCCACCCCATCCCTCCAAATCTGTATCTTTTATTGAACTATGTGACTGTGGCAATATGAACTCCTGCATAAATATCAGCTAGATACCCTTATGTCAAATCTGTTTTATGGGGCATGCTTTTTCAGTTGGAAGAAATGACCACTGGGGTCCCTCCCAACTCTTAAATTCCATGATTTTGTGATATCATTTGATCTCCTCAACAACCTTGTGACATGACAGCACCAGGTATTGTTATCCCCAATGAGGAAACAAAACCCTTCCAAAAGTGGCAAGAAGCAGTTGCATCTCACTTTTATTGATTTTCCAATAAACTCAACTGAAGAGCTTATGCAAGAGTTATTTGAGTTGTACATAGTATTTCCTCATCTCTAGTCCTTTTAGTTTTTTTCTGAGTTTGATCTTTCTCTAGCCTGTTATTGTAGAAATCAGTGGAATAGTGTATTCATTTGTGCTTAATAGCTAGGGTCAGATGAACATTATACTTGAGTCATTTTATGAACAAAGCATAAATTATATATGTGAGGACTGTGGTTTTATGACCTTAGTGAAATTGCTACCCAAATCAGTACTATCCTAGCACTATCCTAGCATACATGGAATTCCAAGGGAGATCTGAAGCATTGGGGTTTTGTTTCTATGTCTTTTGCGAAACTGTTAAAAGTGGTTTGTATTTCTTTTTTTTTTGATTTTATTCTTATTTTCCTCCTGACTGAGTTCCTCCCTACTCGCCCCCCACCACCACCCTAAAGGGCCATCTTCACAAAGCCCCCCTGTGTATTTCCCAGGACTCCTTAGGCTCAGGTTGGATGACCACTTGTCGGGAATGCTGGGAAGGGGTCAAACAAGATGGTTCCTGAGACAGAGCAAACTGCAGGGGGCCCCTAGCCCAAGGGCAGGAGCACCTATGTGGGCAGCATCCCTGACTGATCCCTGCCTGTGTCCCCTGCATCAGGCTTTGGCCCCAGGGATTAAAGACCCCACAGGAGCCTGACAGTGTCCTCTGGACATCAGAGCTTGCACCGGGGGGGCTCGGCCAGGACCCTCTGCAACCGCCACACCACCCTGACCTGCTCACTGGGCCGGTCCAGCTCCCTGAAGCGGTGCAGATCCCCAGTCCTCCTGTACTGATCCAGGGCCGGCTCTAGCACAGTGATGGGGATGCTGAAGTTCAGGTGAGGGTAGGTGGCCCCTGTGCTATTGTCCCTAGTGTTGCTGGTGACAATCCCTTCATGGAAGTGGCTGGCCAAGACAGGAAATGAGATGCCTTTGAGGTTTTCCTCCAGCTTCACCACTGCCACGTCATAGGGAGATGTATCCTGGGTAGCAAACACCACTTTCCCCCAAACTGGAGAACTCTTGGGGGCGGCAGGCTGAACTAGGACCCTCTTGGCCTCTCGAGGGGCCACGTGTCGGCAGGTGAGCACGAGGCGAGGGGCCAGAGCCACTCCGGAGCCCCACACGGACCCACACTCGATCAGGACGGCCGCCACCCACGCGGCCCCGGGCTCGGGGAGCGGGGCAGTGGCCTCGATGCAGTCGGAGGGTAGGAGCGCGGCCACCAGGCGGGCGTCGGCGGGGCGTCCCAGCTGGCCCAGCGCGTGGGCTGCGGCGCGGAGGAGCTCGTCTGCGGCGCACAGCAGGCTCAGGCCCACCCACTCTCGGGCCCGCCAGCAGAGCGGCGCCGCCACGAGCGCCACGAGCGCGCCGTCGGCCGAGAAGACGCCGGCGCCCTCGGTGCCAGGCAGGCAGCGCGCGTCGGTGAGCAGCAGCGGGCCGGCCGCGTTGCTGAGCACGCCCCGGCTCAGACTGTTGAGGAAGATGTCCGGGCAGAAGGCGCCGAACGGGGAGCCGCAGGCGAGCAGGGGCGCGCCCTTGGGCAGCGAGGCGGCAGCGGCCACCGACAGCCGCGGGCACCCCAGCGCCTCGGCGCGGCCCTCCACGCTCAGCAGCGCGAACCAGCCGAGCGCCGCCAGCAGCGGCCCCTCGTCCGCCTCGGCCTCTGGGGGATCGGGGCCGCCGCCCGCGAAGCGCCACTGCTCGGCCGCCTCACCGCCAAAGAGGCGCGCGAAGCTGCTGCGGAAGGCCGGGCAGCAGACGAGCAGCAGCAGGCGGGCGCGGGCCGGGCCGCGGGGCGCCGGCCGGGCGCTGCAAGGCGGCGTATACAGCGCGCCCCGCGGCCCGGCCCGCGCCGCCGGCCCGCGGCCCGGCCCCCACTGCACTTGCAGCCGCAGGTCGGCGCGGCAGCTGTCGGCGCCCAGGAAGGGCGGCCCGGCTCCCGGCTCCAGGGCCGCGGCGCCCGCGCGCAGGAAGGGCGCCAAGATGCCGCCGTGGCACAGCACCAGCCCCGCGCGCTGGCTCAGCAGCACCCCGCTGCAGCTCCACGGGCCCTCGGCCTCGGCCTGCTCCGCGCCGCGGGCGCTCACCACGCAACCCGCCTGCTCGCCCGCCGCCAAGGCCGGGCCCCAGCGCTGCCTCATGGTTCCCCAGTGGTTTGTATTTCTGTTGTTGGTTTTTTGTTTTGCTTTGATAAGGGAGCAAATATGGTGCTCAGATATGTGTATTAGGAAGATTAATTTTTCATTATCCTATCAATGATACTGTAGTCAGATGCAGAGATTGGGTGGAAAAGCTACTCATATAAGTAGCAATTCCGATGTAGAGGAAGGGACTGATTTTAGAGGCATATCAAAGGAGGAATTACCTGATTGGATGTTAGGAATTAAAGAGAAAGGAGTTCTGGCTAAAGCAGGTAGAGAAGGGAATGAGCTTTTACCAAATGCCTACTATATGACAAGCATTGAGCCAAAACCTTTATAAACACCTCATTTGATATTCACAGCAATCCTGTGATGTAGGTGCTATGATTATACCCATTTTATAGTTGCCTAAACTATAGGAAACAGAGGTTAAGTCACTTGCAAAGGGATAAACAGTGGGGGGATTAGTTATTCCTGACTCCATGTCCATTGTCCTATCCACCACCCTGCCTGGCTGTCTTAAGGTCACAGCCAAGAAGCTCTTAGCTATGCACAAAAAAGCAAGTTGGTTTGCCTCTTGAAAGGAAGGGTAAAGTCATTCATTCTCTAATTTTATCAAATAGGAGTCATTATTCCTGGCCTTTTTTTAATGGGACAATTTTGTCCCTTTCCAATCAGTCTTTAGATAGAAACAATTTAAATAAATAATGATAATAACGTTTTAGAAAGGAATTAATGACTTGGTGAACATTCAGAGGAGTGTGAACAGGATGCTTTGTATGTTAACAAATACATACATATACATGTATATAAAATGTGTGTGCATAGACACACATATGGATCTGTTAAAGAAATTATGTATGTTAAACCAAGAAAAAAGAAGATTAAGAAGATGAATCTTACCAGGAAGCCCTATGGATCCACTCACCATCCCTGGGATATACTAAATCAAATATCCTTCATTGTCTACAATTCTTCTGTATGTGTTGTCTCCCCCTATTAAAATTTAAGCTCCTTTGGGGCAGAAACATTGTTTTTTGCATTTGCATGCCCTGCATTTGCACAATGCCTCAGAAAGCCTGCTTAATACTTTTTCAGACATTTATTCCATTAGTCATTTATTCTTTCAATGATCATCTTTAAGTACTTAAAGGCTATTGCTAGGAAGGGGAGGGGGTCATTGTCCTCTGCTCAGCAGAATTATGAATGATGGTTGGATGTTTCAGAGGCAGAATTAGGAGCAACATTAGAAAAAACTTCCTAATAATCAGAGCTATCCAAAAGTGGGAAAGGCTGACCCTGGAGGTAGTGGACTCCTGCTCATTAAACATTTTTAACAAAGTCTGACCGTGTCTTGGCAGATATATAATAGAAGGGATTCTTCTGGGTTGGACCATCACAGTGCCATACCATGGGATTGAACAAGGGCAAGAACTGAGTCAAGTCCTAGGAAACAATGTGAAGACCCTATTCATAGAGTTCAAAGACGAGTCTGACAATGGACTGAATGTCTTTCCTCTAAGGACCAAGAAAAGACAATTTCACAGACGCTCAGTACTAGAAGAGTTTCCATGAGGTGATGGGGTTTTGTTGTTGTTGTTTTGTTTGATTTTGCCAAAGCAACTCATAAAGAAGTCCCATTATTGTGTACCAGTGCTGTGATCAGTACTGGTGAGGGATTTTTCTGTGTGGATGAGTACTCATTCAACATGCACCCATTTGGAAGAAAGATTAAATTCACAACTCCGAAGCAACTAGTTGAAAAGTGAACATTTTCATCAGTTACCTGTCTTTTCCAATGGCAAGTAAATGCATCGATTTCCTTTGTTTACACCAATAGGTCTTAGGATCATAACTCAAGATCTGGAAGGGACCTTAGACCATCTGTCCAACTTCATTTTATGGATATGAAACATTAGGACCAAGGAAGGGTAAGTTATTGGCATGTGGTTACATATATGTCACAAGTTTCTGAGATGGGGTTTGTACCTAGATCCTTTAATCATAGAATCAACCCTCTGCCTCACTGCACCTCACTGATTACATTTATCATGGAGAAGGTTTAGGAAGTACCCAAGGGCTTTAAAAATAATTTTATTATTTATTTTATCCAAATAAACCACATCATTATACATTTCAGATAATATTTAAAGCCTCCTTTTCTCCTTATAGGTAATATGTTAAGAGTATGTGACTTTTTCAATCTGGAACTTTTATTCATAGATGTGGGATTTCTTTAGTTTAGGGAGTACTACCCAGGTAGATCACAACCCTCCTGTACTTCAGAAAGGACTTAGTGGGTGGTGTTATGGACAATTCTCCCTGACATGTGATAAGGATCAGTGACCATATAGGAAGCATCATGACCTTACTTGACTGGAGCCCTGATGTTCCTGATGCTACTCCTGCTCATGGTCATCTTTTTGTATGGAAAAACCCACTGGGCAGTACATCACCTACCACATGGTCTTGATCATTTAGACCCAAGACTTAATCTTTCCTGAGACTCTCTCACATTGTCATTCCTTCATAGGGCTATTTACATTATTTCTTTTGTTTTGCTTTGTTTCTGGTTTAGTTTTCTCTTCTTCTCTATCAAGTTTCTTGAACGTTGGACATCAACTTTGACCAATAACATGTTTAGAGTTATTTAAGTCCTGAAAAGTCCTCTAGAAGACCTTAAGGACCATACTGCCAAGGGGCAGAATGTGGTAGGAGCAGTATCCCAACTCTTGCTGCCATCACCACCCCCATGTAAGTTACCCTAGTTTTTCCTTTAAAATGTTGAAACTTTCATTTAGACTTAGAGAGCTCAGGAGACAAAGACTCAGATTGTTGCTATCACTTCCTCACTACATAAGTAAAAAGCAGCATTGAAGGCTTTCTGATGTTTGGCAGTTGAAAAAATCATGGAATAGAAGTTTGACTCAGTCTAATCTACTTGTCTTCAGTTACTCTCTTTATGGAATATCCTTCTGCTATAACTAGGCAAATGCCTTCTTGTTAACTGTTGAGTGACCTATTACTGTCTCATTTTCTTCTAATATCAGACATTAAATACTAGGAGCCAGACTAAGTCAGGGTCAGTCCAGGATAACTAGCATTGCTTGAAGGACCTAAATATAATTGAGTTTGTTGACATGGAGGAGAAGCAGAGCAGAGCAAGATGATCCTGAACTGGTCTTCATGGTTCTGATTGGATTTTGGTGGTGGTTGCTTACTATGAATCACTCCTTCTCCCCCCCCCCCACATACACTCTTGGAGATTTAATGGAAATTAAAGAGTAACCTGCCTATGGCCATTAAGCAAAGAGACAAATGGGAGTAGACTCTGTGACATTAAGAATGGGACCTTCAGCTCTGACACTTAATCCGCACAAACAAAAAAAACCTAGCTGTGTAACCTTGGGCAAGTTACTTAACCCCAATTGCCCTAAAGGGGCGGCTAGGTGGCGCAGTGAGTAAGAGCGCCGGCCTCGGAGTTGGGATGACCCGAGATCAGATCCGGCCTCAGAAAATGAGCACCCACGCATAAATAATGACTAGCCATGTAACCTTGAGCAAGTTACTTAACCCCAATTGCTTTAAAAAAAAAAAAAAAGAAAAAAGAATGGGACCTTCAGGCTATAAAACTGTGCACACCCTTTGACCCAGCAACACTACTACTAGGTCTGTATCTCAAAGAGATCATAAAAAAAGGGGAAAGAAACCACGTGTACAAAAATATTTATAGCAGCTCATCATGTTCTCTTACCTGATATAGTCCACTTCAAACAGCTCATTAAGCATTCATACAAGCTTCTGACCTTTTACCTGATCAGAAGCCTGGTTCTGCTAGGTCACAGCTCTGATTAGAACCAGTCACCTCTGACTTACATTCTGTTACCACTCAAAAGTGGGAGTAGTTTTAAAGCTGTGGAAACAGAATTCCTTCTGTTTCTCACAAATTCCTCTTTTATTCAAATTCAGTTTCCACATCTTTCCTACATCTAGTTCATACTCTCTCACTTTTTTCCCATATGAATTCTTTCCCTCACCTATCTCCCCTAGTAGGCATAATAAATATGGGAAGCAGAAGGGGGAGAGGTTGATGGACACATTGAAAAATCAAAGGGGAAATGCCTTTAAGAAACACAGATACAGAGACACAAAAGAAAAACAGTGATGAAAAATCAGTTTTCCCTTTAAGATTCAGAAATCTTGTTTCCTGGCTGTCTGGTGTGAAGATTTCCAGGCTGTGTGCCTGCTCCAGCCATTTGCAGCACCCCATCTCAACATCTTCTCATCTTCATGGGGAAATCCACTCCTCTATGTCCATTCTCCTCTAAAGCTGACCCTGATATAATTTCAAATTACCATTTAACCCTTATACCCTTGTCATTGTAACAAAGTCAAAATGGGGATCTTGGGTAATTGTCGTGTTTAAGAAATTTACATTCTATTTTGTCGGACTTCATTGACTTCTCCTGAAAACTCTCCCCAAAGTCATTACTGGAGTCTGACCTCATCTAACTCCTTCTGAAGACCCTCCCCAAACTCCTCCTTTAGACCACTCCTAGATTCCTCTCAGAACCTTTCTGTATGTAAGACCCCATCTTGCCTCCATGTAACGGAAGAGCACCATAGAATTTTCCAGCACAGACTGTGTCAGATGATTCTGGCCTACTTGTACAATACAAGCCTTACAGATACTTAGGTTCCTTAAGAGTCTACCCAATATGGTGAACTTTTAATAAACTTTGCTTTTCTTTGGCTGAGAGAATTTCTACTTTACATTAAATCATTATTTATTATTATATTATATTATTATAATATACTTTCTATTAAATCATTATTCATTCTCCCATCAGGAAGATGAGATTTCCCCTAAGGAAATCATAACAGGCTTCAATACATACATAAATATATTGAGTATTGGGGTGGCTAGGTGGCACAGTGAGTAAGAGCGCCAGCCTCGGAGTTGGGATGACCCGAGATCGAATCCGGCCTCAGAAAATGAGCACCCACACACAAATAATGACTAGCCATGTAACCTTGAGCAAGTTACTTAACCCCAATTGCTCTAAAAAAAAAAAAATATATATATATATATATATATTGAGTACTCAATTTTAACAGGGTACATATCAAGTCATCAAACAATTCCAACTTCTGGTCATGTTATGCTTCTTTTAAAGCATTTACAAGACAGATTACAAAACATTCTTCTTTTAACATTAACTAATTGTACAAGTATGATATTCGCTAAGTAACAGGATAATATCCTGATTTCACAAGCCTTGACCTAATTGTCTCCATACCATTATGAAGAATAGAGGAATATATTCTAGTAACAGAATGTCAGGGCTAAATAGTTAGTTTCTGTTTGTGCTAAAATCCTAAGCCAAATAGCTCAATCTTATACTTACATCTTACTATAGTAACTTCAGATGCTCTAGAAACAATCTTATTAAATAGATTTGGTATTATGCTTACAAAACTTTGATTATAGAAATTTGCCATAAAAGAGTAGAGACATAACTAAAGCAAGGAAACATGTCAATTCCAGGCAGAAGTCAGGTAGACTGCCAACTGCATTGAGCCCAGGTTTAGTCTGCCAGTGAAGAGGGTCATATAAAATGATGAGGTTAGGGCTAGGGGTGCATAAGACCCCAAAATACCAACACACTGGGTCCTGCCGAATGAATTTGACTCAATTCTCTCAGCCAAAGAAAAGTAAAGTTTAGGGGAGTTTGGGGAAAGTCTTCAGGAGGAGGCATTTCAAGTCCTAACTCCCATTCTTCTATAATGTTTTGCAAATAGTTTGAATCAGATTAGCTAAAGGGTTTAACTCAAACAAAAGACCTAACAAATTTGAATCAATGCTAACAAGGTATGGCCATCTTTTCTTACAAGCAGAGAACTTTAGAACTTAATAAATTAATTGAACCAATATCTTTACCATAGTCAATACCCATATCAAATTCAATAAAACATTCCCAAAGATTCATCCCAAAAGGCAGATAGATATAATTCCTTCTAACTTTCCATAACTTTGTCTGTTGGTTAACAAATCAGGTTACAAATTTTTATTTTCAGCCCCTTTTACTTAAAATAACATCAAAACTTCCTTGTAGCTTTTATAATGGGGCAAAGTCAAGATGGCAGAGTAGAAACAGCACTTCAGCAGAGCTCCAGCCCACACCACTTCAAAATTACATAAAAGGGGGATTATGAATGACCTCTGGAGCTCTAGAACCCGCAAAATGACACAGAGAAGCTAACCTCCCGCTGAGGACAGTCCTGCAGCCTGACAGGAAACAGCCAGCTCAGAGCTCTGGGATCTGAGCCCAGGCCTGGGTGAGTCCAGATTTTAGCCTGAGGGTGGCCAGACCAGCAGCTGGCTGGAGGGACCCCAGAACACCAGCAGCTGTGGAGTTTCCAGAATTATCATAGATGCCTAGGACAAAGTGAGAGGTCAGGACCCTATGGACTTTGGGACTGGTAGGGAGAATGCATCAGCTTCTTCCCCTGGGGGCGGGAAGCCTCTGAGTAGCCAGTGCACCTTGTGCCATGTTGCCACATTGCAGCTTCAGCTCTTGGCCTGCAAACTGTAGGGGGATCCGGTGATCAGTATGGGGGGTAAGCACTCTTGCTTTACCCTTCTTGGATATGGATTTCAGTCTGGGGTGGAGGTCTTGGGGTGTGTGACCAGCTTGCCAGAGTGTGTGGAGGCTTCACAGAGGCCACCCAACTAATTCCTCCAGAAGATGAGAAAACCCCAACATTTGGGATGGAAGTTCCCCTGGCTGGTGGCAAAGTCCTACTGTGGCAACAAGCCCAAAAGTCAAGTAATTGAGTGGCAACATGCCTAGGCAAAGGAAACAAAATAAACAGAAAAATTCAACATTAGACTCCTATTTTGGGGGCAAAGAGTATCAAAGCATGGAACAGGAGGAAGACAGTGAAGTCAGAACTCCTGTACCAAAAGGTTCCGATAAAGATATGAGCTGGTTACAGGCCATAGAGGATCTTAAGAAGCAGATAAGAGGAGTGGGGGAAAAATTGGGAAGAGAAATGAGAAAGATGCAAGAAAAGTATGAAATAAGAATCAACAGCCTGAGGAAAATAACACCTTAAAAAATAGACTAACTCAAATGGCAAAGGAGGCTCAAAAAATCAATGAGGAGAAGAATGTCTTAAAAAGCTGAATTTGCCAGATGTAAAAAGAATCTCAAAAGCTCACTGAGGAGAATCATTCCTTCAGAATTAGGCTAGAGCAAATGGAAGCTAATGACTTTATGAGAAATCAAGATGCTATTAAGCAGATCCAAACAAATGAAAGAATAGAAGGCAATGTCAAATATCTCATGGGAAAAACCACTGACCTGGAAAACAGATCTAGGAGAGACAATCTAAAAATTATTGGACTACCTGAAAACCATGATCAAAGAAAGAATCTAGAAACCACCCTCCAAGAAATTCTCAAGGAAAATTGCCCTGATGTTTTAGACCCAGAGGGCAAAATAGAGGTTGAAAGAATCCACAGATCACCTCCTGAAAAAGATCCCAAAAAGAAAACTCCTAGGAATATTATAGCCAGTTTCCAGAATTCCCAGATCAAGGAGAAAATACTACTGAGGTATCGAAAGGCATGGAATATGATATTCTGGAGGTCAAAGGAGCTGGGATTAAAATCAAGAATCACCTACCCAGGAAAACTGAGTATCATATTTCAGGGGAAAATTTGGTCATTCAGTGGAATAGAGGACTTTAAAGCATTCTTGAGGAAAAGCAGAATTGAATAGAAAATTGACATTCAGATACAAGAAGCAAGAGATATTTGAGAAGGTGAACAGGGAAAAGAAATCACTATGAACTTATTAAAGTTGAACTATTTACATTCCTAGAGGGAAAAACAATAACTGTAAAAGATGAAACTTTTCTCAGTATGAAAATAGTTGAAGAAGGGTATATGGGCATATGAATACATATGTGAATGTGTGTATATATGTTCTCAGGTATACAGAGATAGAGGGCACAGGTCGAATTTAATAGAAAGGGATGATACTTAAAAGGTGAGGTTAAGAGGTAAGAGAGTAATGTGGTGAGGGGAAATGGGGAGAGACAGTGGGGTGAACTGTCTCCTGTAGAGGAGGCAGGGGAAGGTGGTTGGAGGGGAGGGGAGGAACAGGGAGACAAAAAGGCAAAATCTTATTCTTATTTAATTTGGACCAGAGAGAGAATGATATGCATATTAATAGGGTGTCCCACCCTACAGGAGGGTGGTGTGGAGCGGCAAGGGGGAAGGTGGTGGAGGGGAGGATGGGCTGGGGGGGAGGGAAGTTGGAAGCACCCACTTTTGAAAAGGGACAGGATCAAGGTGTGGTATGGACCAGGTGGAAGGTGGGATGGGAGGGAGGGAAATATACTCAGTCTTTTACAGTAAATCTACTATGGTAATGTTTTGCATAGCTACACAAGTACAGTATATACTAAGTTGCTTATCTTCCTTTTAAAATTAAATTAAAAATATATAAATACTATGATTTATACTATTTTGCATATAATTGGGAGATAAGATGTGCAGGCAATAGGGTGTGAGGATTCACCTCCTCCTACTGGAAAAGTCAAAGGGGCTATGGGAGAAGAGATGGGAGAGAGCAGATTGGATGAGGGGATATCCTGTGGGACTGCTATTCTGGGGTGGTGGGTAGGGGAAAAATATGGAAAAAATTGTAACTCAAAATCTGAGGGAAATGAGTGATGTAAAACCAGAAGTTAATAAAGCATTTGGAAAAAAAACTTCCTTGTACTCTTTCAACACCCCCAAATCATCTGAAGAAGGACTGGGGAGGGAGTAGCTAAGAGCAAATGGACTTGCTGCTGCCCCACTCCAGTAAATCATTCCTTTTTCTTTTCTACCTCTCATCTATTTTTACTCTCTTTCCTAGTCTTTCAAACTCTGACTGCCTCCATGCTCCTTTACATTTCAAATTAATTTTAAAAAATTGTATTCACCAATTTTGTCCTGATTTTCTGTACCTTTAGAAACTAGAGAGAATAAATGCCTAACAATTTACATATTAAAAGAGCCAAATTTCTTTCCAATTCATACCCTTATTTTACAGTTTTAAACAAATTGACTGATATCAAATATATTGATTTGTTTTAAACCTGGAGTATAAACTTTAGCTTTGGGACCCAGACAATACCTGAATTCAAACCCTCAGCCTTTTTTTTTTTGCTTTTTGGAGGACAATTGGGGTTAAGTAACTTGCCCAAGGTCACATGGCTAGGTTTTTGTTTGTGTGGGTTAAGTGTCTGAGCCCGGATCCGAACTCAGGGTCTTCTGACTCCAGGGTCGGTGCTCTACTCACTGCTCCATCTAGCCACCCCCATCAGCCTTTCTTTCTTGACTGTCTGGTTCAAATCCTTTGTCAGTTCTAAAAGCTTCCTGTTACTCTTTCTGGACTTTGGAGAGTCTCTCCAAGCCTTAAAAAAAAATTCCTTAATGGTTTTTCTAGCTGCTTTTTAACAAAAATCTCTCACCACAAAAAATGCAACATTTCACAAACACACAGACAAGACCATGTAGAATTCTAATTTAGACTGGTCAAAAACTCAGAGTTGTCATTTTACTCTGATTTATAGCCAACTTCAAAAGGATCCTTCCTGAGAACTCTGCCTCCCCCTGCACCTCTGACATGCTGGGATATTTTCACACCATCCTATGAAGGGACTATTTTTGGACAGGAGCTTTTCTCTCCTTATTCCCATCCTACCTTCCTGGCCTGAGACTTTTTTTATCTTACAATTTCACTATGGCTTCTCCCTTTAGTTCTTTTTATGAGACAGGATCTGATCAGCCACCCTCCCTTGGTTTGCTCACTTTTCCCAGAACCCTTCACAGACCTGTAGGTTGCCCCAACCATCAAGGTAATACTGAGTCTGTTTTCTCACCCTGATCTGTGCACAGGGTCTCATGGCTGCCTTGGATATATGTCTCTTATTATTTAGCCAGGTTTCAAGGTTCACAGCAATTCCAAAAACATCCCAGGAAGTTAGCCATCCAAAGAGGGGAAACTCACATGTGGATGTCCAGGCCATTGGAAACCAATGGGGCACCTCCTGTTCTCCTTAGTGGGTTCCTTTTTTAGGACCTGAGATCCCAGATGATAAGCCCCCAAATTGTGAGAAACATGCTCACTCTAGAAAGAACAATACTCATCATGAAGCCAAGGAAGTTCTCATTTTATTTTACATTCATTACAAATGAATATGTAGCTCCCTAATGGAGTATCTTTGCTCAGACACATACAAGCTTTTTTATACTCTTCTCAACTAGAATCTTCCCTTGCTCTGCACTGGCTAGATGCAACATCCTGAATGTCCCACTTCATATTCTCTTACTGTCTGTACAAACTTCAGACCTTTTACCTGATCAGAAGTCTGATTGTGCTAGGTCTCTGATTAGAACCAGTCACCACTGACTTACATCCTGTTATCATTCAGAGCTGGGAGGAGTTTTAATCCTGTGGAAACAGAATTCCTTCTTTTTTTTTTTCACAACTGTAGTAAAGAAACTGAGTTTTGTCCTTTAAAAAAAATGGGAATTTGAGAGATAATGCACAGTTTTGCTACATAGATTTTTGTTGTGATCCTTTATTGCAAGCATTGGGAGAGACCCTTGAAAGGACAACGCTATCAAACTTTTTTTTTGAATGTAAGAAGTCAAGGTTGATAATAATGGCCCTGAGATCTCTAGTTATATAATGGAAGATCCTCTGGATACCTTAAGGACCTCATCCCTAGGGGTGATAGAAAAAGAATCCTAACTCTTGTCTTCCATGCAAGGCAGAAGAGTTTTTCTTGGAAAGCTATTGAAACTATCCTTGAAACTTGGTCAATCAAGGGCTTTGGCTGTTCATAGTATAGGACAACTCTATCAGGAGTGCCCTTATCTTGGATGGTGTAGCAGCAAGCACCCCAACATCCCCAGGGTGATTGCCAACACAGGTTCTTAGATCTGCTTTTCAAAAGGAAAGCAACTCAAAATGGGTTAACAAGCTTACTTTAATCAAACAAACACACATTACCTAGTTCAGGGGGAAAAAGTCAGCGCCCCAAACTTCAGAGTTACAGAACTTCAGAGTTACAGACAGGCTTCCAAACTGTCCCAACATTACATACATCAATACCAAATCACAGTTACCAGAGAGGGAAGCATCAACATCTGGGTTTTCAAAGCCGGGGGGCTCTCAACAACGGCTTCCCAGAGTCTCATCTGGTCAAATCACACAACACTTCTCAAAGTGAGCCCCAAAG
This sequence comes from Gymnobelideus leadbeateri, assembly GCA_011680675.1. Taxonomy (NCBI): domain Eukaryota; kingdom Metazoa; phylum Chordata; class Mammalia; order Diprotodontia; family Petauridae; genus Gymnobelideus; species Gymnobelideus leadbeateri. Next base: position 576,880 of record WOXC01007014.1, on the reverse strand, counting down.
CAAAGCCTCTCCTCAGGGTTTATATAGCCTTCTCCTGGCTCAGAGAATGTAACAACCTCCTTGACCCACTGCCCAATCACAAAGTATCAAGGTGTGGGCTTTCCTGAAAAACAAGCCTCCCACCACAGGCTCCAGGTGCACTTAAGCTAGGGGCAGGGAAGATCTTTAAATCTGCATTTCCATTACAGATGGTGGAAAACAAAGGACTACTTAGAGCAGGGAGATTTGCCCAGCTGAATCAACTCAATACACATCCTTGTAGACTATCCTGCTACTGCTAAGTAAATCCTTTTCCTAATAGTTGAATGACTTTCTAGGGTCTTAACTTTTCTCAGGATGCATCACAACTTCCTGGGGGCTGGCCTGAGTCAAGCTCAACCCAGGACAGTCTGAGGTAGTCAGACCTGTGCCTTAGGAAGCTTATTTTGGCAACTGAATGAAGGATGGGGTTGCAAAGAAGAAGGCAGAAAGTAAGGAGACACACTGGGGGAAGGGAGAAACTGTAATAATCCAGTGGAAAGACTGACCTGGGGTGTTAGTCATATGAATGGAGGCAGGGATGGAACTGAAAGATGTGGAAGTGAAGCGGACAAAATTATGGTGTTTGAAGAATGATGAATTGAGAATCGTTGTGGGGTGACAACCCTCAGTGACTGGGAGGATATTGATGCCCTCAACAGAAATAAGGGAAATTGAAGAAAGAGCAAGTTTAAAGGGATCAGTTTTGATGATGAGATCATCTTGGAAGTACTGTGCTTGGGATCATTGGAAGTTCATGGTCCATTCATCTCCACACACTGTAGGATTTGGTACATGATCTGGCTACTTCCATGACTCAAACACTTCCTTAGGGATGAGTGAAGGCCTTTGGTGTCATTTAGAGCAGTAATTCCAGACAACATTAGTCTATAGACTACAAAGTGTCTGTTTATGCAGAGGTGGATAGAATACCAAGTTATTGAATACATAAGAAGCTTTACTGCAAAAAAATAATTTTCTAAAGGAAAGAACAAAACTTTTCAAGGAAAAGTGTCTACTCCATTTGTTTCTGCTCACATTTGAAACTGTGCCCTTCCACCTTCCCTTCTCCCAAACAATGCTGACCTCCAAGAGCAATTGGCCAAATTTTCTGTGTTAGGATCAGAAGAAGCTCCTTGGTGCCAATGGCCACATGCTCTTCCCCAGAGGATTAACACCCATGCTCCTTTTAGAAAGTTTACCTCAGTTTCTTTTCTTTATAACCACCTGTAATTTCCTGGCAAGTTATTGTCAGGGTGTTTCTGCTGTCACGTTCTGTATGCTTACAGGAAGATAATACACAGTCATTTATTTCAGGGAATAATCATGAAAAATCATTGCATAATATGTGTCCCAGCCCCTGTCCCACTCCATCCCAAACTCTGAATTTTAATCTGCTGAATTCATTCTTGGGAGCTTTTCATAAAACTCTCCCTTTGGTTAATTCTCCTCTCCCTGAGGTTTTCCCCTGAGAACTTCCATGCCTAGTTTGTTTTGTCCTCTGCCCCAGTTCTACCCTGGAAATATCAAGATATTGCTCATGTATCCTTTTCTATATATAAGTCAAAATATGCTTGGTTCTTTTGCAAGTATTCAGGCTAACAAACTTTCAAGCAGGAAGGACAGTATTTTATCATATCCCAAATATCCCTTTAAAAATTCGCCAAAGGGGGCGGAGCCAAGATGGCGGAGTAGAAACAGCTCATCCAAGCCTCTCTGCCCCCAGATTCTCCACAAACTATGTAAAAAAGGACTCTGAAAAATTTCTGGAGCCCCAGCACCCACAGAACGACACAGAGAAGCTAACCTCCCGCTGAGGACAGCCCAGCACCCTGCAGGAAGGACCAGCACAATGGTCTGGGAGCCGGCAGCGCGCAGAGTGCAGGAGCCGACCCGAGCCCAGGTCCACGTGAGCCGAGGTTTTAGCCCCAGGGCGGCAGGGCCAGCAGCTGGCTGGAGGAACCCCAGAACACCAGGAACTGTGGAGATTCCAGAATTATCAACATAGACTTGCCTAGGACAAAGTAAGAGGTTAGTGTCCTATGGACTTTGGGACCTGTATTTGGGGAATGCGTCAGCTCCCTCCCCTGGGGGCTAGAGGCCGCTGAGGAGACACGCCATTTTGTAGTTTTCAGAGGCATTTCCGGCTCCCAGCCTACAAATCGTGGGGAGATCCAGCGATCAGTCTTGGGGGGTAATCGCCCTTGCTTTAACCTCCCTGGATCTGGATTGTGATCTAGGGTGGAAGTTGTGGGTGGGTTTACAGCTTGCCAGAAACGGAAGTTGCCCCCCACACGTTCGGGACGAAAATTCCTCTATCTGGCCTTAAAGCCATAGTGTGGCAACAAGCCCAAAAGTCAAGCAATTAAGTGGCAACATGCCAAGGCAAAGGAAACAGAAAAATGCAACCCTAGACTCCTATTTGGGGGCATAGAGCGGGAAAAGGACTGTGAGGTCAGAAGTCCTGCTCCAAAAGCCCCAGGGGAAAATATGAGTGGGTTGCAGGCCATAGAGGACCTTAAGAAGGACTTTATAAAATCAAATAAGAGAAGTGGAGGAAAAATTGGAAAGAGACATGAGAAGGATGCAGGAAAAGTGTGAAATGAGGGTCAACAGCCTGACTGAGGAAAACAACACCTTAAAAAATAGACTAACTCAAATGGCAAAGGAGGCCCAAAAGGGCAATGAGGAGAAGAATGCCTTAAAAAGTCGAATTTGCCAGATGGAAAAAGAATCTCAAAAGTTCACTGAGGAGATTCATTCCTTCAGAGTTAGACTGGAGCAAATGGAAGCTAATGACTTTATGAGAAATCAAGATGCTGTTAAGCAGATCCAAACAAATGAAAGATTAGAAGGCAATGTGAAATATCTCATGGGAAAAACCACTGACCTGGAGAATAAATCCAGGAGAGACAATTTAAAAATTATTGGACTACCTGAAAGCCATGATCAAAGAAAGAACCTAGAAATCACCCTTCAAGAAATTCTCAAGGAAAATTGCCCTGATGTTTTAGACCCAGAGGGCAAAATAGAGGTTGAAAGAATCCACAGATCACCTCCTGAAAAAAGATCCCAAAAAGAAAACTCCCAGGAATATTATAGCCAGGTTCCAGAATCCCCAGATCAAGGAGAAAATACTACAAGCATCCAGGAAGAAACAATTTCAATATTGTGGAAACACAATCAGAATAGCCCAGGACCTGGCAGCTTCTACACTGAGGGATCGAAGGGCATGGAATAATGATATTCCAGAGGGCAAAAGAACTGGGAATGAACCCAAGGGTCACCTACCCAGCAAAACTGAGTATTTTGTTTCAGGGGAAAATATGGTCATTCAGTGGAATAGAGGACTTTCAAGCATTCTTGAGGGAAAAAACCAGAATTGAATAGAAAATTTGACATCCAGACACAAGAAGGAAGAGATGCCTGAGAAGGTAATCAGGAAAAGAAATCAAAAGGAACTTATCAAAGTTGAACTATTTACATTCCTATATGGAAAAGCAATAACTGTGACTGATGATATCTTTCTCACTATGAAAATAATGGAAGAAGGGGTGTGGTCATATGAATACATATGTGAATGTGTGTGTATATGGTTACAGTTATATATGGATAGAGGGCATTGGTTGATTTTGTTGGGAAGGGAGAGTACTCAAGGGATGAAATTATGAGGTGAGAGAGGAAAGTGGCAAGAGGAGATGGGGAGAGACATGGTAGGGTAAACTGTCTCATGTAGGGGAAGTGGTTGCAAAGGAGGGGGAGAATAAGGAAGGCTAAAAAGGCAAAACCACATTCACATTGAATTTGGTTCAGGGAGAAAATGACATACATACCAAATGGGATATCTCAACCTGCAGCAGGATAGGGGGAAGGGGGATGAGAGGAGGGATGATGGATGGGAGGGCATCCTTGGGGTGAGGAGAGGTTGGAAGTACCCACTATAGAAGAGGGACAGGATCATGTAAGGAATGGACCAGGTGGGGGGTGGGATGAGTGGGAGGGAATTATAAGCAGCCTTGTACAATATATCTACTATGATAATGTTTTGCATAGCTAGACATGTACAACATATACTGAATTACTTATATCCCCAGAAGGAATGGGTGACAAGGGAGGAAGGAAATGGATCTGAAATTCAAGGTCATAACATTAAATGTTTCAAATATATATATAAATACTATTATTAATACTCTTTTGCCTATAATTGGGAGATAAGATGTGCAGGCATTGGGACACAAAGATTCATCTTCCTCTAATGGAAAAGTCGATGGGGGTATGGGAGAAAGTATGGGAGAGAGCAGATTGGAGGAAGCGATATCTTGTGGGACTGCTATTCTGGGAGGGTGGGTAGGGGAATAATGGGGGGAAAATGATTGTAACTCAAAATCTGGTGGAAATGAATGATGTAAAACAGAAGTTAATAAAGTATTTGTTTAAAAAAAAAATAAAAAAAAATTCGCCAAAGGTACATAGGAGTTCATAATTATGCAAGACACTTATTGTGTCAATAAAGTTATTGCCTTATTCCTCTTTGCGGAAAGACACTGAAGTAGATTGGTATTTCCTTCTCCTGCTCATTTTATAAATGAGGAATGTGAAAGCAAAAGAGTGAAATGACTTTCCCACAGTCACACAACTAGAGTGTAAGGTACGATTTGAACTCAGGGAGTAAGTCTTCCTGACATCCTCACTGCCACTTTATCCACTGTACCACCTAGCTGCCCCCATGTGGCACTACAAATTACGTAATAAAAATTTGAGAGTTGAAAGATAATCATGAGACTTTATGTGGACTGTCTTAGAACATGTTATAGGGAGAGATTTCCGTACAATTTCCAAGTCTTGCCCTGTTAGTAATCTCAATTCCATTTCTTTTGTGAGGGGAATAATGGTAAGTACTTTTTCTCTTTATGTTCTTCTGCTCATTGCACTGAGCTTCCTGAATTTTTTTGTGAGGGAAAATAAGGCTATCTGTTGTCTGCTATGCATTGATTTCCTTGAGGGTGCTTATGGGAGCTAGATACCCAATCACCTACATTTAGGCAAACTTAATCATTAGTGTCTTTGGAGATTCTTGAAAGCAAGCTATGACTGGGGACCTAGGAACCGGAGAAAGATGAATTTGGGAGAGGAGAATCCACAATCGGTATGATTTGTGGAAGGAAACAGAGAAGAATTAGACAGGAGGAGAAGCTACTTAGTGAATGTTGGCATTGAATAAATCAGTAAGTTTCATTGTTTGATAATCCATTGGGATCACACCAGATGAAAGCTTGTAATTGGCAGTAACAGCGAGTTTCCCTAGAACTCAGAGGGAATAAAATCATTAGCCACTGTCTGGGGACCCAACTGCTAGGGTAGGTGGGATCTGGGATAGTGTAGCCAAAAAGGAAGTTACAAGTATTATATTTTATCATTGATCATGGAATGTCATTAGGCCACAATTCATTCTTCTGTAAGATAGTGCGGTTTATTAAGTGTGCCCCATTAAGGTCTAAAGCTGTCATCCTCTATTTCCTACCTTTCTTCTTTCTTCTGTGGTTACAAGCATCATTATAGTGAAGGATTGAGGGACATAAACTGAGAAGATTCTTTTGTTTCCTGAGCATCCCAACCATATCAACAAATAATAAAACCCTCCCTTTGGAGGGTTTTCACTTGGTACTAGATTTTTCTTAAAAAAAAAAACACAAGATGGGGGTGGGTGTTTAGGTCTTGCCAAAACTTTAAGTATAGCACCAGAGGCGCATTTACTCATAACCCCTTTACTCACTCTTGTTTTCCTCATTTGCTCACACTCATAAGAAGCCTGCTGTCTCCAGGAAGGTCTCTGGCCTTCATGAAGGGGAGTGACCTCCTTCAGCTGGAGAGAGGTCTGCTAATAAAAGGCATTTGGGCCTCAGCCCATGTGAATATGCTGACATTTGCAAACAGGGTTGAGAGAAAATCACAATGAATTAACCAAAGGTCAGAGAATCATGATTTAGCTTTATTTCACTCCTGCAGAGTGGTGAGTTGCTGTTCCTTTCAATGATGTCTATGTCACTTGCATTCCTCTCTGGCTGCTGACTTAGGGTGCTTGGGGACCACAAATGTTTCCACTGAGTTCCATGTCAAGAAATGTCTATCCTCAATTATCATATCTGTTATGGACTTTTTCTTTGGGTGTTGGTTAAGTGTCCTTGTAATAACAGTAAAATGTGATGAAGCTGATTGGTTTATTCCCAATTAGGCATAAAATGAGTTATTTCCCAGGTGACAGAGTAGGATTTTCCCCTACTCTAATGAATCAAAGTAATGATCATGACCCAAAGTTGAAATAAGGTCAGATTGTCCCATTCATCATTTTCTATTCCTTTAGCAATACAGTTCCTAATTTAACAACCTTTAGACTAAAAAAAATATTGTATCTGTTACAGCATAGATAATACAACTGTTCAACAGTAACACAATTATGTTATTAATTTTTTTAAACTTTGAATTCAGAAATTCAAATTCCTTCAGTAAAATCAATTCCCAAAATATTACACATCCAAATTAACATACATAACTATATTCCTGGATGAAAGCAAACTTGGAACAAAATTCATCATTTTAAAATTACAGAATTTAGAAAAATGTCCCAATCATTATACATTTAAAATTTGCTTCTATCCCATTGATCATGTTAGGTAAATGCATTTCCAAACCACTTTACAAATAAATTATAACTCTAAACCAATGTATATATTTTCATGAATATTTTTCAGGCCACTTCCCCTGGCCCTTTTAGAAGCCACATGGCTGTGTCCCACTTGGCTCTATTGAGTCTCCTTCCAGGGAAGGCTCTCCCACCCCTTCCCCCCAATTCTTCTGCCTGGAGAGGGGGAAAGGAGAAGCCCAAGGTGTGCTCCACCTTCCAGGACCATCTTTCTCTCCATCCCCTCCCTCTCTCTAAGACTCCTGGAAAGGAGATTGCCTTAATTCCTTCTTGGGGTGGTGTAAATCCTAACTCCACCATTTCCATTTCAGATGGTGGAGAGCCCCTCCCCCAACTCCCTCCTCAGTATTTCCTGATGAGTATTTCTGTCCTGCTACTTCTTTCTCCTAGGTGGTGCCCCCCCCAGCTCTGCCTAAAACTATCCAGCTCCAGCCTCCTGACCTCTCTACTCTGCCAACCATAAACAGTGCAGCCTGCACCTCCTCCCACCTTGCCAGCAGAGGCATACAGCTTCCTATGGGGGGGGCGACCCCCCCAACCCCCCCCCTCGCCTAACATGGGAGGTAGGCTGGTGGTCCCTTTCCTGCCCAACAGGGGCCCCAGCCACTGCAGTGCAGAAGGGGCTCCACATTTGCCCATTACACCTGTGTCTAATTAGGAATGCTCCTCCCACACCTGGCCTGTATTATCTGTTCTTAACCAAGACCATTTTAAGGATGCAAACCCTTCCTGCTGAGATCCTCCCCCCACTCCCAGAGTAAATATTCCCAACAAGAGCTTTACTTTTTTTTTTCTCTGAAACGTTATACTCAGTTTTGCTGGATAGGTGATTCTTGGTTTTAATCCTAGCTCCCTTGACCTCTGGAATATCATATTCCAAGCCCTTTGATCCCTTAATACAGAAGCTGCTAGGTCCTGTGTTATCCTGTGTTTCCACAATACTCAATTTGTTTCTTCCTGACTGCTTGCAGTATTTTCTCCTTGACCTGGGAACTCTGGAACCCAGTTATAACATTTCTAGGAGTTTTCTTTTTGGTTTTCCCTTCAAGAGGCAATGGGAAAATTCCTTCAATTTCTATTTTGCCCTTTGGTTCTAGAATATCAGGGCAACTCTGCCTGATAATTTCTTGAAAGATGGTGTCTAGGGTCTTCCTTTGATCATGACTCCCAGACAGTCCAATAATTTTTAAATTATCACTCCTGGATCTATTTTCCAGATCAGTGGTTTTTCCAGTAAGATATTTCACATAGTCTTCTTTCATTTGTTTGGATCTGTTTTAGAGGATCTTGATTTCTCATAAAGTCATTAACTTCCATTTGCTCCAATCTAGTTTTGAAGGAATTTATCTCCTCTGTGAGTTTTAAAAATTCCTTTTCTTTTTTTAAATTAAATTTTATATGAATTATTAATTTACATCATTCATTTCCATAAGATTTTAAGTTACAAATTTTGTCCCTGTCTTTCCCTAACCCCCACCCCGAAATAGCGATCCTACTGGATATCCCCTCCTCCAATCTGCTGTCTCCTGTATCCTTCCCATACCTTATCTGACTTTCCAGTAGGGCAAGATGGATCTCTATACCCCAGTGCCTGTATATCTTATTTCCCAGTTGCATGTAAATGATGGTGATGATGATGATGGTAAGAATACTACTACTACTACTAATATTTTTTTAAACATTTGATTTTAAAACTTTGAATTCCAGATTCATTCTCTTCCTCCCTTGTCACCCACCCTTACTGGGAAGATAAGCAATTCAATATAGGTTGTACATGTGTAGCTATGTAAAATATTTCCATAGTGGATATATTGTGAAAGACTGACTATGCTTCCCTCCATCCTATCCCACTCCCCACTTGTTCTATTCTCTACTTGGATCCTGTCCCTTTTCAAAAGTGTGTGCTTCTAACTTCCCTGCCCCCCCAACTGCCCTCCCCTCCATCATCCCCCCTCTCATCCCCTTCCCCTCTACTCTCCTCTACTGCCAGATACCCTATTTACTGCATATATCATTCCTTCCCTAAGCCAAATTCAATGAGAGTAAGATTGACTCATTCCCTTTTGCCTTCCTTTCCCTTCCCTCTTCTACATGAGATAATTAACCCCATTCTGTCTCTCCCCATCTCCTCTCATTATGTTCCTCTCTCACCTCTCAATTCTACCTTTTAAGTATCACTCTTTCCTATTCATTTGGTACTGGGCCCTCTGTCTACATATTCCCGTACACATATATACACACACTCATATATGTATTCATACTCCCATATACCCTCCTATATAGACATATATGTATGTATACACACACACACACAAACACACACATGTGTTTGTGTGTGTGTGTGTGTGTGTGCATTTATATTCCCTTAAACTATTCTCCTTCTGAGAAAAGTTACATAAATTTCAATTATTGTTTTTCCATGTAGGAATGTAAATTGTTCAACTTTGATAAGTTCCTTATTTTTTCTTTTTCCTGTTTACCTTCTCATGCTTTTCTTGCTTCTTGTATCTGAATGTCAATTTTTTTATTCAACTCTGGTTTTTTCATCAAGAATGCTTGAAAGTCCTCTGTTTCATTGAATGACTATATTTTCCCCTGAAACATGATACTCAGTTTTGCTGGGTAGGTGATTCTTGGTTTTAATCCCAGCTCATTTGACTCTGGAATATTATATTCCAAGCCCTTCAATCCTTCAGTGTAGAAGCTTCCAGATCCTGTGTTATCCTGATTGTGTTTCCACAATATTCAAATTGTTTCTTCTTGGCTGTTTGCAATATTTTCTTCTTGATATGGAAACTCTGGAACCCAGCTATAATATTGCTAGGAGTTGTTTTTTTTTTGGGGGGGGGGGAGGATCTTTTTCAGGAGGTGATTTGTGGATATTTTCAACCTCTATTTTGCCATTTGAGTTAGTCTACTTTTTAAGGTGTTATCTTCTTCAGTCAGGTTATTGACTCACTTTTCATTATTTTCTTGCATCAGTCTCATTTCTTTTCCCAATTTTTCCTCCACTCCTCTTACTTTGTTTTCAAAATCTGTCTCAAGCTCCATTATGGCCTGTAACCAGTTCATAGTTTACTTGGAAGCATTTGGTACAGGAGTTCTGACTTCATTGTCTTCCTCCCATTCCATGTTTTGATCCTTTTTGTCCCCAAAATAGGAATCTAAAGTTGGATTGCTGTGCTTGCTTTGCTTCCTTTGCTTGCTCATTTTGCCACTCAATTACTTGATTTTGAGCTTTTTGCCACAGTAGAACTCTGCTTCCAGAGAGGAGAACTTTGTCCCAAATCACTGGGGTTTTCAAAGCTGCTGGAGCTACTAGTTGACTGCACTCTCTGAAGCCTCCACCAGCTCTGGCACCTGGTCACACCCTAGAATCCCACCCTAAACAGTGATACAGAACCAAGCAGAGTAAAGCAAGAACAATTACCCTCAGAATGGTTACTTGGTCCCCCTACAATCTGCAGGCCAGGAGCTCTGAAGTAGCCATGCAGCTGCAGTTGCTGCTCCTCAGCCCCTTCTCACTGTGGAGGCAGAAGCCAGACCACACTCCAGGACCTCCTCTTCCCAATGTCCACAGGGATCTCCCACTTTGTCTTTTGCATTTATGGGTTGATAATTCTTGAAAGCTCCATAGCTACTGGTGATCCATTCTCCCAAAGTCACTCCTACCTGGCTGGTTGGGGGCCACCCTGGGGCTAAAACCACAGGATCATGCCCACAGACTGGGCTTTGCTCCCAGTGTGCTGAAAGAAGAGAAAAAACAAAAGCAACAGGTAAATTAATCATAAGGTAATCTGGGCAGTGAAAAAACTCTAGGAAATATGGGTGTTAGAGAAGGTTTCATGGAGTTTTGGTAACTGAAACTAAACCAAGAAGGAAGAAAAGGAAACAGACGGCTAAAGTTGAGGAGAGAGCATATAGCATGCTCTGGGAAGGTCCTGGGGCACAACATGGAAATAGGGATCTCTCAAGGAGAGCATTGAGCCTAGTGTCTTTGGGATTGAAGCACAGACAGTAGGAAGGAGAGGCCAGAATCAGATGACAGAAAGCATTAAAATCACATTGAGCTAGTTTGTCCTTAAGGTACTAGGGAACCAGTGAAGGGGTTTGAGCAAAGGAGTGACACTGTCTGATGTGGTTCTTCAGAAAATAATTTTTGTTAGCTCTGTAGAGGGTGAATTGAAGAGGGGAAGGAACTGAAAGGAGGGTAATTATTTAGGAGGTTATGACAGCAGCTCAGGTGAGAAGTGATAAGTGTCTAAGTCATTGGTTGGTGGCTATGGGGCTGGAGAAAAGACATGTGAGACATACTATGGAAGAAGAATTGGCAAGATATAGAAACTGATTAATTATGAGAGGTCAACATGGACAAAGTGCCAGAGCTGATTCAGTTATAGAAAGGGACAATTTTAGAGGAGGAAGATAAGGGTTCAGCTTTGGACACATTGAAGTATTGGGAAGGCACCCAAGTGGAGATGTCCAGTAGGCAGTGAGGGGGAATACCTGGAATTCTAGAGAGAAACTGAGGATGGCCTAAAGATTTTGGTGCCATCGGTGAAGTGGTGATACCAAATGAACACAGGAAAGAGGAGAAGAGAGGAAAGAAGGGGATGGTAGAGAGAAACAACGATAGAAGACAAAGGCAAGGGAGGACAAAGTATTGAGGGTCAACCTTGATTATAGGGAGGTATGTCCTGGCAGCCAGCTGAAACCTGAGAACTGGTAAATTTTCAGTGTCAGCTTTTGCACCTTAGAAATTGGCAAACACTACAAATCAAGAGGTGATTTATTTTTTGTTGATCATCTGGATTTAAGAAAGTCCAGGTGGATGTTAATAACGCAGAACATGTGTAAAAGAATGCCAGCTGTATTTTCAACGAACTAGTTATTAAACATTTACCAGGAAAAGGCTGAATAGAAGGTAGAAAAATGGACAAAGAATTAACAAAGCAGTCTGAGGAGTAGTCAAAAAGTCAGCAGAATCAAAGTCCAATTATAACCAAAGGGCAGTGTTTGCAATTTGATTAGCACAGTTCTCCAATCTACAAGCCTGAGGCTAGACTGATGCAAGCCTACTTTAGAAAGTCTTGATAAACTTAGAATAGGCTGGTAAAAGTTACCTCCTCCCCTTAAGAGGAAAATGTTAGCCTCTTTGAAAAAATTATTCAAGTACATTTAAAAAAAAAAACAGCTTGAGGTCAAGAAGAAAGATGGGATTGGAGAGAGGAGGGATGGAGGCAGAGAAATTAGAAGGAAAAGTATAACAATAGTCCAGATGTAAGTCAATGAAGGGCTAGGCTATGGTAATAGTAAATTAAAGGAGGAGGAGCTAGGTGGGAGAGATGAGGAGGCAAAATCAGCAGAACCGAGCAACTATGTGAATGGAGGCTGGGAGTTTAGGGGATAAAGGAGAAAAAAAGAGTTACACCTAACTTGGAAGTTTCAAAGCTGATGGACGTTCATTGAAATAGGGATGGTTCTTTCTTCTTTTCACTTTTCCAATTACACACTTATCATGTCTTTTTTGGTCATTCAAGTGGGGCAGGAGAAAATCCTTTTAAAACTCAAACAAACTGATTGTCTTGTATCCTGTCAGAGGAAACAATATTAAGTTGACTAAAGCTATATTTCCTTGTATGATTCTTCAAATATTGTGCAGCTATAAATTGGTCATTGTAGAGATGTAAACAGCATGTGAATTCTGTAATTATAGCTATGGGGTGCTATATAAATGCTTAATCTCCCCAGGCTTCAGCTGCTTCATCTTTTGGGATAATTGAATTTAAATATTTCATCTTCCTGAAGGCAAGGGTCTGGACTAGAGAATTTCTTAGACCCCCTTCCCACTCTAAGATCTGTGATTCTTTAAGATGGTAAGATAGGCAAGGAATTGTATTCCAGATGTCAAGGAAAATTATGGTGAGCAAAAAGAGTAGTTATGTTCAGGAAATAGGTGGTGTTTGACTGGAGTATATTCTAAGAAGTTAAGACTGAATGGAGGAGGACCAGCCAAACTAAGAACGTTAGATTTAGTTTTGTCAACACTGGGCAGTTATTTATCACGAGAATAATGTCATCTGGCAGTCATATTTAGGACTTGTTAGAGAAGGGAGGGAGCAGTGGGGACAGATCAATTAGATGCTTAGTAGATTAGTTTCAAGCAAGAAGCCTGAGCTTAAACTATATGGCAGTGGGAATAAAAAGGGAGGTGGGGTAGGGCAGAGATTCTGTGTTGACATGTTGCTGCATTTGTTGTACTTTTGAGATGAACTACAATATTTTAAGCATTACTTCTGACTATTGGTTGATTGACTTTCAAAAAGCACAAATGATGCTGTTGCATTTCTCTTTTTGACAACAGCTAAGCTTAAATAAAGAAAACTATCAGTTTCTGTTCAAATAAATATTTTGGCACTAAACATACTAAACAACATTTTATTGAAAAAAAGAAGCAGGGATGCTAGAAGGTTGGGCAGTCTTATACAGAAGAAGACAATGACTTCCCTTTGGGATCTGTTTGGGTTGGAGATGCTGGTAAAAACAAAAACTACCATTGCAGAAATAACCACTGACAGTTATATAATGTTTTAAGGTTGTCAAGGTCAAGGTCCTTTTATATTTTCTTCTTTGGACATCCAGGTTGGCATGTGCAGTAGACAGTTGAGGGTGTAGGGTGGGTGCTCAGGACAGAGAAAGGAGCTTCAGTGATCATCTTCTTGACCCCCGATTCTTCTGAACCCCCTTTTAACTTTCCCTAGGAATTAGGACACTGAACTTGATAATATGTCAATGCATATATTGTCTCCTTCACTTTGGTTTGTACCACAACTATTTGTGCACAAATCTTATGTTCAGGACAGGTAGAACCACTTTTTAATCCAGTTACTAACCCCCTATTCCCAACCCACTCCATCACTGCCAGTAGCCAATAGTGTGACACAAGAGACAGGCTCTTGGTTGAATGGAATAGCTGAATTATCACTAGAGATTCTCCTCTAGCCACTTCACATACTTGTTGAATTCCCTGTGGCCTACTCTAAAATCCCTACTGAAAGTCAGGATTCCATGGAACCCATCCTCCACATGTTCATGGACTACCTGGACCCCTGCAGCCCTAAGGCGGGAGACATACATGAGCCCATCATCTCTTAAGACATCATACTGACAGGTGAGGATATGGGTCAAGGGTAAAGCCTGTAACTTAGAATCATCAGCTAATAGAGGGGATGCTCTGACATCTAGAAATCCAGGGTACTTTTTTGCAAGGTCAGAGTGTCCATGAATTGGGTTGCTATAAAGATGGCCTTTTTGAAACCTCTCAGGAAGCAGGGTACTCCAGTTGACAAACTGGAAGAGATGGCTTGATTCCAAAGATGTATGTTGGTTAGCAAGCATGGCTTCCTTCAGTGCCTCATCTGAGGTGAAATACAAGCTCCAAAACATAACCATTTCATATTTTTGGAGGATGACCATATGGGCATTTTCTCGATATGATGGTAAATCCATATCAAGAGCCTGAAGAGCAGGATAAATTAATGACTGAATCTTGACTTTTATCTTGACTTCTGGGTCATCTAGGAGCTAGAAAAAAAAACACAATATATTATTTAATTAGAATTCATAGCTTGTTAGACCTAGAAGGCACTAGAGAGAGTATCTTGTCCAAAACCATCATTTAACAGATGAAGCCATTAAGATCCAAAGATGAAAGATGGATTGCTCGGTGTTACATTATCCCATCTCCTACCTCCAAGCCTTGACATACATGTTCCTCTCTGCCTGCCAGGCACTCCTTCCTCACTTTCACCAACAAAGAAAATAAAGGCTAATTAGGCATGCCCTTTCCCCCTTATATATTGATCCTGTATCAATCACTACTCCCCTTACTAAATGTTCATAAACCCTCCATTTTATAATCTCTTCCAGACCTTTAGTTTTTGGAATCATTATTTCCTAATTCTCTGCTTTTGGAAACTTGGGATATTCATCACTACCCCATCCCCTTTTCCTGTGTCTAACACTTCTATCATAAACTAAAATTCCTCAGGACCACTAAGAACTGTTCAGCAGTCACACATTAAGTGCTTTGTCTATTGGATGGGGAAATTGGCAAAGAAATTTGAAATGACTGTTTGATTTCTCATTTGTTAATTTCAGAAAAAGAATTCTAATAATGCCAACAATAAAAGAAACTTGAGCTCATTTAAAATAGCTAGATACTCTTTGATGGTTTTTCCTATTCTTTCTTGAAGTTCACTTTTCTTTTTTAAAAAATGTTACATGTATCATTTTTTAACATTGAATTTTAAGAAGATTTTGAGTTCTGAATTCTCCCCCACCTTTACTTTATTCATTGAGAGGCACGAAATGTGATATCAATTATACATGTGAAATCATATAAAACATATTTCCATAGCTAGGCCTTCTTTCTTTGCACTTTCCCCCCTAATTCCCTGGGTCTTCTTAACCTTTTATTCTTACAGATGAACTTTGTTATTGTTTTTTCTGGCTCTATAAAAATATTTCTTAGTTTGATTGGTATAACACTAAATGAGTAAATTAATTTAGATGGAATTGCCGTTTTTATTATATTTGCTCAGCCTACTCATAAGCAATTGATATTTTCCCAGTTCTTTAGATCTGAATTTATTTGTATCAAAAGCATTTTGTAATTTTGTTTATATTATTCCTGGGTGTCTCTTGGCAAGTAGACTCCCAGATATTTTATTTTGTCTCTACAGTTATTTTAAGTGGAATTTCCTTTTTATTTCTTGCTTGAGCTTTGTTGGTAATATCTAGAAGTGTTAATTATTTATATAGATTTTTTAAAGTCCTGAAACATTCCTAAAGTTTTTCATTATTTCAAGTCGAATTTTAGTTGATTTTCTAGGATCCTCTAGGTCCACCATCATATCTTCTGCCAAGAGTCATAGCTTTTGTCTAGTCTAATTCATTCAAATTATTTTTCTTCTCTTATTGCTAACATTAACTTTTCTAGTACAATACTCAATAATAATGGTGATAATGAACATTTATGTTTCATCCTTGATCTTTTTAAGTATCATCCCTTCTATTAAATTGTAATTTAATGTGCCCTCTATCTATGTATACCGGTACACACACACATACACACACACACACATATGTGTATATATATGTACACACACATTCACATATGTATTCATATGCCCATATACCCTATTATATATATATATATATATATGGTTGTGTGTATGTATATATGTATGTCCGTGTATATATGTATATACATATATATATACACATACATACATATATATAAAACCATATACACATTTCTATTCCCTTCAACTATTCTTTTTTTTTTTTTAAAGCAATTGGGGTTAAGTAACTTGCTCAAGGTTACACGGCTAGTCATTATTTATGCGTGGGTGCTCATTTTCTGAGGCCCGATCTGATCTCGGGTCATCCCAACTCCAAGGCCGACGCTCTTACTCACTGCGCCACCTAGCCGCCCCTTTAGGGCAATTGGGGTTAAGTAACTTGCCCAAGGTTACATGGCTAGGTTTTTTTGTTCGTATGGATTAAGTGTCAGAGGCCGCCTCCGAACTCAGGGCCTTCTGATTCCAGGGCCGGCGCTCTATTCACTGCGCCACCTAGCCGCCCCTACTCTTCAACTATTCTAATACTGAGAAAAATTTCATCAGTTACAATTATCATTTTTCCATGTAAGGATATAAATAGTTCAACTTTGATAAGTTTCTTATTTTGTTCTTCTCCCTGTTTACCTTCTCATGCTTCTTCTATCTGAATGTCAAATTTTCTATTCAATTCTGTTTTTTTTTTTCATCAAGAATGCTTGAAAGTTCTGTATTCCACTGAATGACCATATTTTCCCCTGAAACATGATACTCAATTTTGCTGGGTAGGTGATTCTTGGTTTTAATTCCAGCTTCTTTGAACTCCAGAATATCATATTCCAAGCCCTTCCATCCCTCAGTGTAGAAGTTGCCAGATCTTGTGTTATCCTGATTGTGTTTCCACAATATTCAAATTGTTTCTTCCTGGCTACTTCCGATATTTTCTCCTTGATCTGGGAATCCTGGAACCTGGCAATAATATTCATAGGAGTTTTGTTTTTGGGAATTTTTTTCAGGACATGATCAGTAGATTCTTTCAACCTTTATTTTGCCCTCTGATTCTAAAACATCAAGGCAATTTTCCTTGAGAATTTCTTGAAGGATGATTTCTAGGTTCTTTTTTTATCATGGCTTTCAGGTAGTCCCATAATTAAAAAAATTTCTCTCCTGAACCTATTTTCCAGGTCAGTGGTTTTCCCAATGAGATATTTCACATTGCTTTCTATTTTTTCATTTGTTTGGATCTGTTTAATAGTCTCTTAATTTCTCAAAAGTCACTAGCTTCCATTTGCTCCAATCTAATTCTGAAGGAATGATTCTTTTCAGTGAGCTTTTGGGATTCTTTTTCCATCTGGCAAATTCGGCTTTTTAAGGCTTTCTTCTCCTCATTGGCTTTTTGAGCCTCTTTTGCCATTTGGGTTAGTCTGTTGTTTAAGGTGTTATTTTCTTCAGTAAGATTGTTGACTCTCCTTTCATAATTTTCTTTCATCATTCTCATTTCTCTTCCCAGTTTTTTCTTCATTTCTTTTATTTGGTTTTCAAAATCCTTCTTAAGATCCTCTATGGCCTGTAACCAGTTTGTACTTTCTTAGAACCTTTTGGTACAGGAGTTCTGACTTCACTGTCTTCCTCCTGTTCCATGCTTTGATCCTTTTTGTCCCCAAAATAGGAGTGTAAAGTTGGGTTGCTCTGCTGGCTTTGCTTCCCCCCTTTGCTCATGTTGCTACTAAATTACTTGACTTTTGGGTTTTTTTTTTTTGCCATAGTAGGACTCTCCTACCAGACAGGGGAGCTTCATCCCAATCACTAGGGTTTTCTCAACTGCCAAAGGTATTATTTAGGTACCCTCTCTGAAGCCTCCACTCTCTCTGGCAAGCTGGTCACACACCCCATGATCTCCACCCTAGACCTAAATGCAGACCCAAGTAGGTGAAAACAAGAGCAATTACCCCTCAGACTGGTCACTTGGTCCCCCTACAATCTGCAGGCCAGGAGCTGACACAGCCATGTGGCTATGGCTGCATTGTGGCAGCATCTCAGCCTCTTCTCACCTCGGGGGCAAAGGCCACCCACACTCCTGAACTACTGGATCCCAAAGTCCACACTTCATTGACCTCTCACTTTGTCCTTATCATCTGTGTGTGGATAATTCAGGAAACTGCCACAGCTGCTGGTGATCTGAAGTCCCTCCAGCCAGTGCCTGGTCAGGCCCACCCTGAGGCTAAAACCTCTGGCTCCTGCAGGCCTGGGTTTGGCTCCCAGAGTGCTGTCCTGACCACTTCCTGATGACCTGTTGGACTTTCTTCAGTAGGAGGTTAGGTTCTCTGTGTCATTGTGTGAGTTCTCTAGCTCTAAAGTTTGTTCAGAGTCACCTTTTACATGAATTGGAGGAGGTGGGAGCCAGAGCCCCACCAGAATTCATCATTTTAAATAAGGTATAGAACAACATTTCTGTGGCTTTTCAAATTATTATAAGGAAAATCAGCTTTTATTTGTCCACAATCATGGTGAGAACCTCTAGCAGAAAGACAAAGATAACATAATCTTGAGAAATCAATGCTCTGGTTCCATGAGGTTTCATACTGTTAGTGATGGAAAGGTGAGGGTTGGGGGCTTTAAGCATAATGAGGAATTCTATTTATCATCCTGCTGGTTGTGCCAGTGACCTAAATGTTCTTTCCTCTTATGATGCATGGGGAGGGTATTCTAAAACCACTGCCCTCCATGACACTGCCTTATCATTTTAGTAAGAAAAGAAGTCAATCTAATAGGAGGAAGGGATACATTTGAAAAAATAATAATCTTAAGGAATTCATTTTACCTGATCATTCCTATAACATTCTCAAGGCAAATTAATCACTATTTATATTTTCATTTTTAAAAATTCAGGACACCAACATGATGTTGAAAAGGACATTAAATTAAAAAAACCATACACATATTTATCTCATACCTTCTGAGTGGCAGCTGCAGCTAAATTCCCACCAGCACTGTCTCCAGCAACACAGATGCGTGTGGGGTCCACACCATACTCTGCAAGGACTTTCTTCCTCAAGAACCACCTTAAGGCATCATATACATCTTCAAATTGGGTTGGAAAGTGATACTGGGGTGATAGTCTGTAGCTTTTAAGAGGAAAAAGAATATTTTAATTAATAATATAATGAGTTCTAGATAAGTACTAAAGGTATATGGTATGTGGGATTTCATATATATATATTAGGGAAAAGCAACATAGTGTATAAGGGAGTTTTTAAATGGTCTTTTGAATCATTTGTATAAGAAAAAAAAACCTTTCTTTTCATGATTTATATTGAAATTTGACCTTGAAAAGCTGAGTTTTTGCAAGCATTACCCCATCATAACCCCTCAGAGCATGGAGCATGCAGGATTATGAATAAAGATTATGTAATAAGTGAGATGGTTGCAGGGCATTTAGCTTTGAAATGGACCAGAGAGGAAAGGGCTTCCATGCTGCTTCCATGGTTTCTCTTGCACTTCTGCTCTTGGTTCTTCTCACTGACACATCTGTCTTTCCCTTTGACTTTATTTCTTCTGTCCCACCCTCTGCCTATTGTGCTAGTACCACACAGACTACATGGCCAGTGTTTCAAATAATACTTGATGATGAACTGATGGAGGGATGCTGTTTAATTATGTATTAAGTTTAAATAATTACACCCTGCCATAGTCTTATTAAGGGCTTCTGAAAAGAGCAGAGTGAAGTGGATGAAGAATCATTAGGTCTGGGTTCAGGAGCCACCTGTAACACATAGTGACTGTGACCTGGGGCTATTTCTGTAAAGATAATTTCCTGACTGAAATTACAAATCCTTGGGGGTGGGAGGAACTGATTTGCTCTATTTAAAATTTTCATTGAAACTCTAAATAAACCACATTTTTACCATATAAAGTTTCTCATATAAATAATGTTCATGTTTTGTGTCTTTTACCATTAAACCCATGATAGAAAGTAAGCAAATTTGAGTATGACCTCCAAACATTGGAGTACTTTGTAAGGATCTATCCAATAGAAAAAGAAAGCCAACTGATTTAATTTTTAAGTTTTCCATTGTCATCCTTGGCTAATGTCATTTGCTTAATCATCAGGAGAGCAGCTTCAAAGTTTTCAGTTTTGCAGTCTTTTTAATCATAGGTCTCAGAGAAGTTCCAAATCTCAGCAGGTTTCAGGTCGCCATTTCCTCATCCAGCATGCAGCTCTTACATTGTAGATGGAACGTAAGAACTGGAAAAGGTTTTTCTAAGACTGCCTTCCAGCCCATTTTCTTTTATAGTTGAGGAAGCTGAACCCCAGAGAATGGAAGAGTTGTTTAGTCTTTCCCTTGAGGAGTCATTGAAATCATCTACTAAATGAGTTGGGAATCTCCTCCCAACTCATAGGTCTGTCAAGTCATGGTGGATAAAAGGGTTTTGGCTAATTCAGGAAATTTATCTGCTCCCTACACATACTGGACCCTTCCCCCTCTTCCTTGAATGACAGCAGAAGGTCTCACTCTTATTCCTCCTACACTCTGAGCCATCAAAAGTTGAGTTAAATTGAATTAAAGAATTAGCCACTAGTGGTTCTTGGCCCTTTAATCTGATCTTTCTCAAGCTGGTGGATCTTTTCCCCATGGGAACATCTGATAAGGGATTTGTCCCTATCTGGCTGTCTAGTTCTTATCTATGGCCATTATGTGACTTGCCCATGTAGGTGACTGATGCTCACCTCTTCCTGACTCCAAGGCTGCTCCCCCCATACCCAGTCCACGAACCAAGCTGCCTTGGAAGGAGCTGAGAGATATTAAAATCAAAACACAACTATGGAAGGTGATGGAACCTTTGTCCAAAGAGATCTGGCCTAAAACTCTAATCATTCTTACTTCGTTGATATGACCACAGCACCAAGTTTGTCTGCCACCTGTCTTCCCAAATCATCATAGGGGATCCAAGCTAAAATACAAGAAATCAAATCAAGTCAATTAGAACTGACAAAGAAAATGATGCCTGCTTCTCTCACACTAATCCTAGAGTTAATTATTGGTATTCATAGAACACTCCAGAGTGAATTACATGGGCTATCAGTATTGAGCTCTCTAGAGAAAAAATTGAATACATCTTTGAAAAAGAGCAGGCTCTACCCACATGTATGTTAAGAAAGCCCTTTCCACAACATAGAAGACACATGGTTTCCTGAAATTTTAAAGGAACAGGGGTGATGGAGGAGAATTTCTGAACTTGGAACAGGATTACAAAGAGGTGAAGGAAGGATAAAATGCAAGTGAAATGGTGGGCCCCTATGATGCAGGAAAAGATATAGTGGAACCTATTTTCTCTTCATGGACAAATAATGTTCCTTTGATTCAAAGGCAAACCTGTGAGGTGAAACCTCAGTGGAACAGAAATGATGGGAATCTGACTCAGGAAGAGAGAAGACTAACATTGATTTCCTCCCCCGACCCCAGGTATCTAGGCATTGGAAACAGGCTGCAAATCAATCTTTCTCTTCTAAGAAGCTTTTAGCTAAAAAAAAAAAATAGGGAGAAAAAGTTTTCTGAATGAAATCTTTACCAAATTTAACACCATTCTGTCTTTCCTTTAGAAGACAGTGATATATGCTTAGGAAACTTCTATGGCAGCTATAGGAAATGACTTTGGGGGAAATAGAGTCCCAGAATACAAGTTGGATGGACCCCAGCAGCCACCTAGGCTTGCCCATTCCTGAACAGACCCCAATATAACACAGCCAACAAGTGGTCCTCCAGCCTCTGACTCAAGGTCTTTGAAAGGGAGAACCGAGCACCTCTCCAGGCAGCATATTCTACTTTTAGAATGTTCTAGTTGGTAAGAAATTTAGGCCTGACAACACACCCACATTTTTCTTTTTCCATTTTTACCCACTGCTTCTAGCTCTGCCCCTTGTGGCTGAATGGAACAAGGCTAATCCAGCTGTCATATACCCCTCTGGAGGAAGAGGCAGGTTTTCCTCACTCAGGACCAGGACTCTCACTGTGGTACTATCCATTAACAAGGTCTTATACTACCTGCTGGGGACCCTCAAACATTAAGGAAGATCTTCATGCTATGGATAGCCCATTCAATAATGCTGTTTGCCACTCATACACACAAGCTCATCCTGGAAAAAGTTTCCCTATGTCCTTTCATAAATTCACCACCAGGAACCAACCAATGTGCTAGAGCCATCTTGAGGACAGGAGTGGGCTCTCCATTATGCATTTCCCTTGCCATGGGACCAGCCCATCTTTTCTCATTCCACATTTCTTTGACAGCATCCTTTACTCAGATCCTCTTTATAATCCCTACTTTGTTATAGCCAGCCCCTTCCCACCATGTGCCTTTCTGAGGGATAGTCATCTTGAATTCTTCAGAGAAGGTAACTTCCTTCACTTACACAACCTGTGAAATAAAATTACTAAAGACATAACGGTCTGCCCTCAAGGACTTTATATTTCAACATGAGACAAACCATTCCTTTGGTTTGTGTTCTGAAAATTAGATATGCCGATGCTTTAAAAATGTAGTGGGAAATATGCAACTGGAATAAAAATAGATTGCAAACTCAACTAGAGGCAGGATTGCCTAGTAGTACATAGGGAATTGACCTCAGAACCAGGAAGATGTCTGTTCAAATCCTGCCTCTGACCCTGGCTACTTGCTCCTGGGTAAGTCATTTAGCCCCTGAGTAACCCCAGGAAATTCTAAGATTTTAAAATCACAGATTAGAGCATGTACCAGTCTCTATTGGTAGAGAAGGGTTCATCACTGGGGTTGCCCATACCAACACAATCCTATGCCCACTCACCCAAATGGGGAGAACGTACCAACTTTCAAATTAGTATCTCCCTATTATTTTCTCTTTTTTTTGACCTTACTATTTTTGCAAGAGTGATGTGATCACTCATACTTGTATAGTGCTGTATGGCCTACATCTTGCTTTATTCCTACAAGTTGTGTGAGGTAAGTAATCCAGGTATTACTGTCCCTGTTTTACAGATAGAAAGCTTGGGCTCACAAAGGTTAAGCAGTTTGCTTGTAATGATAGAGCTTCTAATACCTGAAATGGGATTTGAACCCAAGTCTCCTGAATACAAGCACAGGCCTTCACCTTGGGAGGTTAGACTCAGAGTTTGGTGAAATCCTACAGGTATTTGAGTTCAATCCTCCCATTGCACAGTGAGAAAAGAGAGGCCCAGAGAAGCAAAGATTTATGGGAGAACAGTTTAGCCTCATTCAAATACCTGAAGGACTATTGTTATGAGAGGGCAGAACCAAGAGCAATGGGTGAGAGTCTCCAAGAGGCCAAATTAGGCAGAATGTCAGGAAAAAGCCATCCTCCTAGTGAGAGGTATCCCAGAGGAAAGGGCTGCTCTGGGCGGGGGGCGGGGGGGAGGGTCCCCATGGAGTTCTCCAAACAGAGGGTGGACAACCACAGGTCAGAAATGCCCATGGGGGATTGCATTCATATAGAGGTTGGCCTAGATGGCCACTGGGTTCTTCAAAGTCTTAGATTCTATGAATCCTTGGGGAAAATCAACAGACCAAGCAAGCCTTAAATGACCCCTCATCCTAAGACCTTAAACCTAGGGATCATTCAGTGGGCAACCCCAGGAGTCACTGGGTAACTCTGCTGAAAGATCTGCACAGTTTTTTGTTCTCCTCTTCTTGTAAGGTTTCCTTTCATACCTTACAGTAAGAATTCTTGCTAATGTGAGTTGGTGCCTAACATCTAGGTTATAACATGGGCCAGGTTTGTGGATGGGAACTTCAATGGAGAGTGATGGGATGCACTGGAAACACAGCTGGGCTGCTTTGTGATGTCAGGGTTAGAGAGTCCTTTGGGCCAAGACTTCTTACTCTAAAATTGTACATCTGTATAGAATCTAGAGCAAAGAGAATAGAATGGACATGGGCTGTTGTTAATATACTTTTCTTTCCTAATATTGAGTTACAAATTTCTCCCTTCATCCCCTTCTCCCTCTTTGAGAAGGCAAGTAATTTTACATAGTTTATACATGTGTAGTCATGCAAAACTCATGTCCATAAATGTTATTCTGTGAAAGAAAACACAAACAAAAGAAAACCCAGAAAAATAAAGAAAGTAAAAAAAAATAACTTTGATCTCCATTCAGGCTCTACCAGTTCTTCCTCCAGTGATGGACGGCACTTTTCTTCATAAGTCCTACAGAGTTGCTTGGATCATTGTTGTATTGTTGAGAACAAGTAAGTTTTTCATGGTAGATTATCATACACTGTTACTGCTGCTTTGTACAATGTTCTGTGGTTCTGTTCATTTCACTTTGCATCAGTTCATGTAAATCTTTCCAGGTTTTTCTGAGAGCTTCCTGCTCATTATTTCTTAAAGAACAATAGTGTTCTATCACAGTCATATAAAATTTATTCAATCATTTCCCAGTTGATGCCTATCCCCTCCATTTCCAAGTCTTTGACACCACTAAAAGAGTTGCTATAAATATTTTTATAGACATAGATCCTTTTATTTTTGTTTACTGTATCTCTTTGGGAAACAGATCTAGTAGTGGTATAGCCTGGTCAAAGGGTATGCATGGTTTTATAGTTCCTTTGGTCATAGCTCCAAATAGCTCTCCAAAATGGTGGAATTAGTATGCAACTTCATCAATAGCATGTTAGTGCTTTAATTTTCCCACATCCCCTCAACATTTGTCACTTTCCTTTTCTGTCATATTAACCAATCTGACTAATATAATTTAGGAGCTCAGGGTTGTTTGAATTTGCATATCTCTCACTAATAGTGATTTAGAACATTTTTATATGACTATAGACATATATTTAATTAAATACTTAATTACTTTGTCTGATAACTGCCCATTCTTGAGTATTTGTGAAGTGAGGAATGGCCCTTATTTCTAAAAATTTGACTCAATTTTCTATATTTTTATGAAATGGAGTCTTTATCAGAGAAACTCATTGTAAAAAAAATTACAGTAATGTTTACCAACTATATATTTCCCTCCATTCTATTTTCCCTGTTTATCTTTCTCTCTCTCTTCTTTCACCCTGTTCATTCTCAAAAGTGTTTTGTTTTTCATTTTTATGTACCTCAAGTTGCCCTACCTTTTATCAGCTGCCTCCTTCTTCCATTCCCTTCCCTTTCTACTTTCTTGTATGGCAAGATAGATTTCTGAACCCAATTCAGTGTGGATAGTCCCTCTTTGAGTCAATTCTGATGAAAATAAGATTGACATGTTCCCTTTCCTGCCTCCCCCACTTCCCCTTCCATTGTAAATTCTCTTTCAGGCCTTTTTTATGTAAGATCACTTATTGTATTCTACCCCTCCCTTTCCCTTCTCCCAGTCCATTCTTCTTTCTCATCCTTTAATTATATCTTTTTCGATAATCATACCATTACATTTAACTCACACCCTGCTTTTTGTCTATGTATACTTCTTCTAACTGCTCTAATAATGAGAAAGTTTTAGGAGTCATAAATACCATTTTTCCATGTAGGAATATAAAAAGTTTAACCTTATCAAATCCCTTATGATTTCTCTTTTCTGTTTATGCCTTTATCCTCCTTTTGTATCTTGCATTTGAAAGTCAAATTTTCTATTCAGCTCTGGTATTTTCATCAGGAGTGCTTGAAAGTCTTCTGTTTCATTGACTATCCCCTTTTCCCCCTGACAGATTAAACTCAGTTTTGCTGGGTAGGTGATTCTTGGTTGTAATTCAAGCTCTTCTGCCCTTTGGAATATCATATTCCAAGCTCTTTGATCCTTTAATTTAGAAGTTGTTAAACCTTGTGTTATCCTGACTCTGGCCCTATAACATTTGAATTGTTTCTTAGCTGCTAGGAGTATTTTCTCCTTCATCTGGAAAGTATAGAATTTGGCCATAATATTCCTGGGAGTTTTCACTTGGAGATCTCCTTTAGGAGGTGATCAGTGGATTCTTTCAATTTCTGTTTTACCCTCTGATTCAAAAATATCTAGGCAGTTTCCCTTGATAATGTCTTGTAAGACAATGTCTAAGCTTTTTTTTATCATGATTTTCAGGTAGTCTAATAATTCTTAAATTATCACTCCTATATCTATTTTCCAGATCAGTTGTTATTCTAAGGAGTTCTTTCACATTTTCTTCTCTTTTTTCTTTATTTTGACTTTTCAAAATTATTTCTTGATGTCTCATAAAGTCATTAGCCTTCATTTGCCCAAATCCAACTTTTAAGGCATCATTTTCTTCAGTGAGCTTTTGTACCTCCTTTTCCAATTGTTCAATTCTACTTTTTAGGAGCTCTCTTCAGTGAATGTTTGTGCCTCCTTTACATTTGGCATATTCTGGTTTGTAAAGGGTTATTTTCTGTACCTCATTTACCAAGCTGTTGACTTTTTTTTCATGATTTTCTTGCGCCACTCTCATTTTTCTTTCCAATTTTTCATTCACATCTCTTACTTCATTTTGGAACTATTTTTTGACGTCTCCCACAGCCAGAGACCAATTCATCCATTTCTTTGACGCTTTGGATGCGATCCTTTTGACTTTGTTATCTTCTTCTGAGTGTGTGTTTTGGACTTCCCTGTCACCAGAGTAAATTTCTATGGTCAGAATTTCTTCTGTTGTTTCCTCATTTGTCAGCCTATTTCTTGACTTTTAACTCTGTGCTAAACAAGTGGAAAGGGTCCTGTCCCAAGTTTCAGGGTTTTTTTGTGCAACTGTTTTCCAAAGTAATTCTGGGGACCTGTGGGGTTTTGGCTCTTCCAAGGTGGCATGATCTAGGGAGGGGTGTGTTGACTACTTTCCTGTATTGTACACTGTTTGTGAGCACATACAAGTACTCTTTTAACCCTGGAACATGACCTGGTCCCCTGCTGCCACAAGCTTCTCCTCACATGGGGACTAAGATCCAAGACTGCCACCGAGATCCAGGTATAGGCAAAGTAGCACAGCCCTGGCCCTGGTACCAGCAAAGGGGTTCCCACAAATTTGCTTCTGACCCATCACCTCATCCCCCTACAGTACAGTGCCACTGCTGCCACTGCTTCAATTGCCCCCAGACTTGCTCCTGCTTTGCTGGGACCTAATCTGTGTGGGCACAGCCTGAGGCAGACTGTGCTCCTCTCTTACCCTGGTGCAACAGATCTTTCCTGCCAACCTCGTCTTGGCTGGAAAATCACTTCCCTCTGTCCTTTTGTGGGTTCTGTCATTGTAGAATTTCTTTAGAGGCATTATTTAAAGGTATTTGGAGGGGCTTGGGGGAGAGCTCAGCTGAATCCCTGCCTTTACTCCACCTTCTTGGCTCTGCCTCCTGTTACTGTGTTCTCAGCATTGTTCAGGGGAAAAGGTTCCAGTCACATCCAGAAGAGTCAGTGATTCACATTTAGGTAGGTTTCCACAAGAGGGATTCCCCATTGTAATGAATTCACCAGCCCAGAAAAAACAGTTATCTCAGATATACCTTAAAAGCAGGAGGGAGGTGGGGGGCCAGCCCCAGAGTTGGGATGACCCGGGATCGGATCCTGCCTCAGAAAATGAGCACCCACACATAAATAATGACTGGCCGTGTAACCTTGAGCAAGTTACTTAACCCCAATTGTTTAAAAAAAAAAAAAGTAGAAGGGAGGGAGAGAACAGGGAGGAGAAGAAACATTGGGTAAGGCTTATTCTAATCCCTACCATGTGCCAGAGAGTGTGCTGAGCCCTCACAGAAATCGTCTCATTTAATCCTCACAACCACCCTGGGAGGTAGTTGCAAATATCGTCCCCATTTTACAGTTGAGGAAACTGGAGCACATAGAGCTCACATTACTTGCCCAGGGTAACAGAGCAAGTAAGTGTCAGAGGTGAGATTCCTGACTCCAGGCCCAGTGCTCTGTCCACTGTGGCACCAACTACTTCTAAAGATCTAAAAGACCATTCCTTTGTTCTAATTGTGCGTTCACCAAAGAAACATAATTAATGATTTGATATACTCAGTGTACCTGACTATGAGAAGGGAGCATCCTCTGCAAATGACTAACGATGCTTATCTTAACCTTGTAAATTAATAGAATGGCATTCTGGTTAAACCCCATCAAAGTTCAGGAAGCTCTGAGTAGCTAGTGGCACTCAGTCATCCCTTCCTCTTCCCTCTCCCCTCTCCTCAACAACTATCATCTTTTCCTCTCCCTTTTCTTCTCCTATTGTGCCCTCCTACCTTTCTCTTTTTACCTCCCTATCCTCAGCTCCTGCCATCCCAGTTTTTTTTCTCTCCTCCTCTGTCCTCTTGTCCCCTTCTGTTCTTCCCTCCTCTTTCCCCTTATCTCCTCTCTGCTTGGCTCAGCAGTGTTCTATTATCTCCTAACTACAAAATACTCTGATTAACATCAAAGATGGATTGAAATGTGTTGGCCTCTCTAAGATTAAGTTCCATAATAAAAGTACTTACCAGCATCTCCTGTGGTCCAGCCACCACCATGAATGTAAAACACGCCTCTTCTCATTGTAGATGACTTTTGCTTTGGCTCAAAGACTCGGACTGGAACTTTATTGAACAGAGTATCTGTCACTGTGACATTTTCATCTGACGTTGGTGGTACTTCAATGAGCCATGTGAGTACAAGAGTGGGAAATCCCAGTTTCTCCAAAATCCATAACTGACACACAAGGAACACAATGAAAAATATAGTTGTGAGTTCCATACACACACAAGATTTTGACTCCCCATTACTACTGTACCCCAAAGGGCCACTGACAATAGCTACATTACAGAACTTTCATGTATTCAGAGTGTTTTATATACATTATCTCATCTGATGCTCATGATGGTGCTATAGGGTCAGTGCTATTATTACTCCCCATTTAATAGGCAAGAAGACTGAGGCTCATTGAGGTCACATGACTAGCCTGGAGGACACAGCAATTAAGTCTCAGAGGCTAGACTAGGACCCATGTCTTCCTGATGCCAATACCAGCACTGGGGCCTTAACCAAATACACCAGCAGGATTTTGGCTGGACAGCTGAATCTGCCTTGGCATTCCCAGAAGTGTTACAGTTCTTTTAGCAAAAATATTTGCCAAAGTAGAAAGAAAGGCATGATGATGCCAGGGCTGTTCAATATAAACAGCAACTAAATGCATGACATTTCTGATGAGAACAAAAAAGAAAGGAAGCCCAGCAGGTCCCCAGATGCTTTCTGCTAAGAGGTGACCTCCCATCTCTCCTCTCAGTTTGTTTCTTGTCTGTATCTGGTTGTTTAGCTGGAGACCCCAACATTAAAATGAGGAAGCCTTTCCTTGTTTCCCCAAAACTGAGCACAGTGCCTGGAACAAGTAGGCACTTAATAAATGAAACTTAATTATTGAGGATTGATTAGCTGATGCCGGCACTCACAAGTGTAATCACTGAAGTTGTGCTGGTATTAGAAACTTCCAGGCCTCCCACAGACCCTTGGGTTGTTACTCTCAGTTCTGTACCTGAACTTGAATTAATGTTGGCCACTGAGTCTAAATTAATTTTAGTATTGGTGTGCACACAGACACAAACACACACTCTCACATACACACACATTCACACACACACGCAGACACACAATATCCCATGACAGAATCCCCACTGAGTTCCAGAACCTACTTATGGCATCAGTGATGTTCCTATAGCCAGAATTCATTTTCCACCAATCCATCATCTTTTGCTCCAGCCATTTATAGTTTAAGTGCTAAACTTGCTCATAATTGCAAAAACCTGCACCATGAAGTCAGGCAGCAATGGTTATCACAAGGTTTCTTTTTGTTCCTAAGAGATTACACAAACCAGTGAAGCCCAAGAAGCATATCCTGGGGGCTCCAGCCACTAAAGTCCTGCTATTCTGGAAGAATTTGTGCAAATATAACTGTTCAGATTAGGGACCTTCCCTGTTCTTTGTTCTCCTGGTCTCCAGGTGGAATTTCCAGGTTTACAGTGAGAACTCCAAAACCCAGCAAATGGGATAAGGAGGCAGGGGTTAGGGAGGGGGACTCACCTTAGGGTATAATAAACCTTGCTTTCTGTAATCAACTTGGACTTCCTTCCCCCACCTTGGAAGCTGTGCCTTTCTCAAGAAAGAACCATAAACTTTTCTCTACTTTCCTAAGCAGTCTCAAACTCCTTTATCATGCCTTTCCCCAATGTAAGAATTTCAAAAGGCAAAGTTGAGGCAAGAATTCACTACAAGCTTGAAGGATGGAATTTGCAAATGGCACATCCCAGATGGAAGGTCAAGTTCAAGAACATCTAATGGCAATTCAGTTTGCCTGGAATTCAGAGTGCCCAAAGGCAAGCTTGGGAAATAAGGCTGAAAAGGGTCAGATAAAGTCAGACTGAGGTTGACCTCACACAGCTAATTTGTGTTTTATCTAGTAGAAGAATCAGCAGAATGGTGTGTGCAAAGATAAGGCCTAACAAAAACTTGGAGAGACTTAAGAACTTGGATTCCAGAAGACCAGGGTTTAAGTATGCGACACATAAGAGAAAGGGGGGATAAAGCCCTGATGCAGAATAAAACAAACATTTAGAGAAATGGCCACTGGAGGAATTTGTTTTGCTGTTTTATTTCAAATTAGTGTTTGTTGGGAAGGAGAGGCATCTAGAGAGAGCTGGACACTTAAAAGGAAAAGCAAGAGGTACGTAATAAATATTTAGTTTTATGTACAGTCATTCATGTCTGGTCTACTATGTTATATGGAAATTCCATTTTCTTTGATGTTGTTTGGAATTTTTTAAAGAGAAAAGAAGAAAATCCATCCATACTCAGTTTCTCTTCTTCCCATCCTCTCCCTCTCTTCTAAACTCTCTGCAACTTGGCTTCTACCTTCATCATTCAAATGAAACTGCCCTTTCCAAACTCAGCAATGATCTCTAACCTGCCAAAGCCTCCTGGCCTTTTCTCAGTGCTCGTCCTTCTTGACTTCTTTCCAATACTTGACACTGGCATCTCCTGCGCCTGGATGCTCTCTCCTGTAGAGTTTGCATGAATCATTCTGTTCTGGATGTCCCTCCACCTGTCCAGTCCTCCTCAGTCTCCTTTGCTGGGGCTTCATCCCTGTCAAACTTGGCAATTCTTGGTTTCTTTTGGGGTTCTCCCCTCTTCCCTCTTTGAGTTTCTCTGGATACTGACTCACTTGATGATCATATCAGTCCCAATAGATTTAATGATTGTTTCTGGGCAGATAATTCCCACATCCTATATCCAGTCATAGTTTCTCAGCTGAGCTGCAGCCACTTGTCACCAATTGCCTTTTGGATATCTTAAACTCAGTATCCCCTAAACATCTGAAACATGACTTGTCCAAAATAGAACACATTGTCCCCACCCCAAAACAATATCTACCCTCTTCTGAACTTCCCTCTTACTGAACCATCATCCTGCCAGTCACCAGCTTGCCATTCCATGGCATCCTCAATTCCTCATTCTCAGGCACCCTACTAATAAAATCCATCGCCCAATCTTGCTGTTTCCACCCTCAATATCTCTCTAGCATAATCTCCTTCTTTCCCTGCCTCCAGTCTCTCCTGTATCCAATCTACCTTCTACTGAAGACAAATTTTCACAAATTCAGTAAACTTCCCAAGCACATACTTTCCTGACCATGTCCTTTCCCTTGCTCAACCACCTTCAGCTGCCCCCTATTACTACAGGATCAATTATTATTGATTACTATTACTATTATTAATAATAGTAATAATTAATAAAATAATTACTATTATTACAGGCTTTTGGCATGTAAAACTCCTCACACCCTGACCTTCCTCCTTTCCAGTCTCTTTACACTTTACTGCCCTCCATACAATCTGGAAAACACCTTTCTTGATCTTCTCATGGTCCCTTTCCTACCATGTTTATGCCTGTAATTGAAATGCAAATTTAAGATCTTCCCTGCCCCTAGGCCCTTTGGTGGGCTTAAGACTCTCTGAGAACAGTTCTTGATTTGAAAATATACTCTGACCCCTAATAGGCTGAATATGGTCACATGGAGCCTGTGGTGGGAAGCTTGTTTTTCAGGAAAGCCCACACCTTGATGCTGTGTGATTGGGATGTAGGTCAAGAGGGTGGTTATATTCTCTGACCCAGGAGAAGGCTATATAATCCCTGATGTGAGGCTTTGCTTTGGGGCTCACTTTGAGAAGTATTGTGTGATTTGACCAGATGAGACTCTGGGCAGCCATTGAGAGCCCCCCAGCTTTGAAAACCCAGATGTTGATGCTTCCCTCTCTGGTAACTGTGATTTGGTATGGATGTAATAGTGGGACAGTTTGGAAGCCTGTCTGCTTGATCTGTTTCTCTGTCTTGTAACTTCTGTCTGTATACTCTGAAGTTCAGGGTGCTGACCTTTTTCTCCTGAACTAGGTAAACGGTATATGTTTGATTGATTAAAGTAAGCTTGTTAACCCATTCTGAGTTGCTTTCCTTTAGAAAAGCAGATCTAGCCTCTAGGTGGGGGCAGAGCCAAGATGGCAGAGTAGAAACAGCACTTCCAAGGTGCTCTCTCCCACACCACTTCAAAGTCATGTAAAAGGGGAACTCTGATCAATGTCTGGAACTCCAGAACCCACAGAAGGACACCAAGAAGCTAACCTTCCACTAAGGACAGCCCAGCAGACCATCAGGGAGCAGAGAGCACAACACTCTGGGAGCTGAACCCAGGACCCTATGAGTGGGAGGTTTTAGCCCCAGGGCAGCCAGACCAACAGCTGGAGGGACCCCAGAGCACCAGCAGCTGTGGCTTTTCCAGAATTATCAACACATAGATGCCTAGGACAAAGTGAGAGGTTAGTGCCCTGTGGACTTTGGGACCAGTATTTGGGAACTTGTCAGCTTCTTCCCCTGGGGGTGAGAAGGAGCCAAGGATTGGCCACCATTTTGGAGCTTCAGTTGTAGCTTCAGCTCCTGGCCTACGGACTGTTGGGGAATTCAACGATCAGTCTGGGGGGTAATCACTCTTGCTTTAACCTCCCAGGATCTGGATTGTGGTCTGGGGTAGAGGTCTTGGGGTGTGTGTCCAGCTTGCAAAAGGGTGTGGAGGCTTCACAGAGGCTACCCAACTAATACCTCCAACAGTTGAGAAGAACCCAATGTTTGGAATGGAAGCTCCCCTGTCTGCTGGCAGAGTCCTACTGTGGCAACAAGCCCAAAAGTCAAGTAATTAAGTGGCAACATGCCTAGGCGAAGGAAACAAAATAAACATAAAAATGCAACATTAGACTCCTATTTTGGGGGCAAAGAGGATCAAAGCATGGAACAAGAGGAGGACTGTGAGGTCAGAAATCCTGTACCAAAAGCCCCAAATGAAAATACAAGCTGGCTACAGGCCGTAGAGGACCTTAAGAAGCATATAAGAGAAGTGGGGTGGGGGGGGAGGAATTGGGAAGAGAAATGAGAAAGATGCAAGAAAAGTATGAAATAAGAGTCAACAGCCTGACTGAGGAAAATAACACGTTAAAAAATAGACTAACTCAAATGGCAAAAGAGGCTCAAAAAGGCAATGAGGAGAAGAATGCCTTAAAAAGCTGAATTTGCCAGATGTAAAAAGAATCTCAAAAGCTCAGTGAGGAGAATCATTCCTTCAGAGTTAGACTGCAGCAAATGGAAGCTAGTGACTTTATGAGAAATCAAGATGCTATTAAGCAGATCCAAACAAATGAAAGAATAGAAGGCAATGTGAAATATCTCATGGGAAAAACCACTGACCTGGAAAATAGATCCAGGAGAGATAATTTAAAAATTATTGGAATACCTGAAAGCCATGATCAAAGAAAGAACCTAGAAATCATCCTTCAAGAAATTCTCAAGGAAAATTGCCCTGATGTTTTAGACCCAGAGGGGGAAATAGAGGTTGAAAGAATCCACAGATCACCTCCTGAAAAAGATCCCCAAAAGAAAACTCCTAGGAATATTATAGCCAGGTTCCAGAATTCCCAGATCAAGGAGAAAATACTAAAGCAGCCAGGAAGAAACAATTTCAATATTGTGGAAACACAATCAGAATAGCATAGGACCTGGCAGCTTCTACACTGAGGGATCGAAGGGCATGGAATATGATATTCTAGAGGTCAAAAGAGCTGGGATTAAAACCAAGAATCACCTATCCAGCAAAACTGAGTATCTTCTTTCAGGGGAAAATATGGTCATTCAGTGGTATGGAGGACTTTCAAGCATTCTTGAGGAAAAATCAGAGTTGAATAGAAAATTTGACATTCAGACACAAGAAGCAAGAGATATCTGAGAAGGTAAACAGGGAAAAGAAATCAAAAGGAACTTATCAAAGTTGAACTATTTACATTCCTACATGGAAAAACAATAATTGTGACTGATGAAACCTTTCTCAGTATGAAAATAATTGAAGAAGGGTTTATGGGCTTATGAATACATATGTGAATGTGTGTATATATGTTTACAGGTATACATGGATAGAGGGCACAGGTCGATTTTAGTGGGAAGGGATGATATTTAAGGGGTGAAGTTAAGAGGTGAGAGAGGAATGTGGCAAGAGGAGATGGGGAGAGATAGGGGTGGTAAACTATCACATGTAGAAGAGGCAAGGGGAAGTAGTTGTAGGGGAGGGGAAGAACAGGAAGATAAAAAGGCAAAATCAAATTCTCAGTGAATTTGGCTCAGGAAGAGAATGACATACATACTAAATGGGATATCTCACCCTGCAGGAGAGTAGGGCGAAGGGGGATGAGAGGCAGGATGATGAAGGGGAAGGCATGCTGGGGGGAGGGGAGGTTGGAAGCATCCACTTTTGAAGAGGAATCAAAGTAGGGAATGGACCAGGTTGGGGGTGGGATGGATGGGAGGGAAATATAGCCAGTCTTTTACAATATATCTACTATGGTAATGTTTTGCATAGCTATACATGTACAACATATACTGAATTGATTATCTTCCCAGAGGGAGTGGGTGACAAGGGACGAAGGGAATGGATCTGGGATTTGAAGTTTTAAAATGGAATGTTTCAAATATATATAAATACTATTATTAATATTATTTTACATGTAACTGGGAGATAAGATGTGCAGGCATTGGGGCACAGAGATTCACCTTGCCCTAATGGAAAAGTCAAAGGAGGTATGGGAGAAGATATGGGAGAGAGCAGATTGGATGAGGGCATATCCTGTGGGACTGCTATTCTGGGGTGGTGGTTAGGGGAAAAATGGGGAAAAAACGTAACTCAAAATCAGGCTGAAATGAATGATGTAAACCAGAAGTTAATAAAGCATTTGGGAAAAAAAAGGAAAGCAGATCTAAGAACCTGTGTTGGCAGCCACCCTGGGGGTGTTGGGGTACTTGCTGCTACAGTGCCTTTGCACAGACTTGTCCCCATTTGCAGAATGTTCTCCCTTGTCTCCTCTGCTTCTCAGTGTTCCTAGATTGCTTGAAAATTGAGCCCAAATGCCACATTCTTCAGGAGGCCTTCTCCATCTTTACTCTTCTACCGCTCAATAGAGGAGGCTAGTGTCTCACCCTTTGAATTATCTTCCTTTGACTCTCTTCCATCTCCTATGAACATAGTAGTTTACATCTTGTCTCCCCTTTCTGATTATACACTTCATAAGGGCATGAACTGTTGCTGCCTTTTTTTCCTTCCCTAGTGCATAGCATTGAGACCCAAACCTATCATGCAGTCAATAATTCCTTGTTGACTGACTGCCTATGACTCAAAGTTATTGTTTAAAGTGTGCAATTGGGTGTGGCATAGCCCTGTTCAGGTCAACAAATCCAGTATCTGATAAGGAGTGTCAATTATTGTACATTCTTTTGTTCATGCCAAACTCTCCTTGACTTCATTTGGGGGATTATTGGCAAAGATACTGGAGTAGTTTGTCATTTCCTTCTCTAGTTCATTTTATAGATGAGGAAACTGAGGCAAACAGGGTAAAGTGACTTACCCAGGGTCACTCAGTTGTTTAGTGTCTGAGACCAGATTTGAGCTCAGGGCTTTTTGACTTCAGGCTCCACACTCTATCCACTGAACAACCCACCTGCCCCAGTATCAACTTTAGTGACACCTAAGACCAGCAAAAGGCATCTGCCATCAAGTATAATCTACTCCACCAACATTTTCACAACCCAACAAGCTGGTGCTCAATGCCTATTATGTCAGGACAAGCTTCTAGGCACAAGCAATCTGAAGACAAAATTTAATCAATTCTTGCCCTTAAGGAACTAAAAGATTTTATGAGGAGGAAATGATGTATGCAAAGCAAAGTGTGAAGGGGGTCAGAGTTTGAGTAGGGAAAGAGCACAAGTAATGAAGAGGATTGTGAAAAGCTTCCTCTGACAGCTAAGGCAGACAGATAAAGCAGATGGGTGGATGGATGGATGAATGGATGGATAGATGGATGGATGGATGGATAGATAAATAGTTAAGTAGATGGATGGATGGATGGATGGATGGATGGATGGATGGATGGATGGATAAAGGAAATGTATCGAGAGATAGATGAGATTGAGACAGAAAGATAGATGAATAAGTAGACTAGCAGACAGAAAGATAGAAATAGATAGATTGATAGAAAAAATGGACAGACTAGCAGACAGACAGGAAGACAGACAAATGAACAGAGTGAACATTTATTAATTGCTTATTGTGTGCCAGACCCTGTGCTATGAACTTGGGATGTAATTGCAAGCAATCAAGTCAGTTCCTGCCTTCAAGGAGCTTACAATTCTAAAGAGGAAAGAAATCGTGTAAAAGCTAGCTGGAAAAGAGTAGAGGCAAAAAGAAGAAGGAAGAAGAGAGAAGGTTTGTGTGGCCCCATGGTTGGAAGTGGTAGCCAGGAATAGATTTAGATGATTAGTTCTGGACAAGATAAGACAACCATTTGTAATTATATAACTACACACACACAGAGTTCCCAAAGTGGGCAATACTCTGCCCTCTACCTCTGCCTCCCCCCCTCCCCCCCAGTGCTGGAATAATCCCAGGTGGGGCATAGTAGCCTCAGGTACAATTGGGGGGGAGGTGAATAAAAATAAAGGGCAGTGGAAGCATAAGGAAAAAAGAGAAGATAAAAAACCTTTTGAAAAACCATTCCTACATGTTTCATCTTTTGTGTAACAGACTTAAAGTCATAGTGATTACATTATTTTACAAATGTATACACACAGTGTAGTATTAACTAATCAGGGGTAAAGTCCACCAACAGGTCTTGACAAACAAGTGTTGCCAGGTGAGCATGTTATGCTTTATCAGGAAGTCCAGCATGCATCAGCAGGAATATGTACATGTAATGACTTGCTTATGATATGATACTGTACCATTACTTGATTTGATATTGTATTACCAAAATTTCAATGCAAGAAAAAACCCACAAATTTCCAAAAATTATTAATTTTAATATGTCACTTAAAATTAAAATTTTTAAATGATGCAATTAAAAAAACAGTAAAGGGTTAAAGATTTCCAGGTGAGTGTTGAATATTTATTTTAAAGGGGCTGGTAGGTCAAATAAGTTTGGGAACTTCCAGTTTAAATTGTCTGTCTGGGTTAGGAATCTCAAGTGAGATCACTCTGAAATATTCTAGTTTTTTAAAAAAGAAATTATTGTAACACAGGCAAACATAAGAGCCTCGTGTCCCCAGGAATTATTCCCATCTTCTTCCTGGCACCATGTCATTTTAATACCCAGAGTCAACCAAATTCTCCACTTACCAGGTGTGTTTGAGCCCTAATGAGAGCCCAGGCTGTCATCAGTTTCCATGGTTGTTCAATGTTCTCTGGGAGAGGAGTGTACACAAAGTAGGAGAGAAGGGCACAAGGAATTAGCAGGTACAGAGATTTCTTTCCCATGTTGCTGCTGCTGCTGCTGCTGCTGCTCCTGCTGCTGCTGCTCTTCTTCCTCTTCCTTCTCCTTCTTCTCCTCCTCCTCCTTCCTGGCACTTCCCCTAATGGACAGATAAAGTTGTGTCCCAACCAGGAGGAGGGTTATTTGACCTGTCCCCAGGCAGAGTCCAAGGTCTACTGTGGAGAGAATTATCCCAGGCTCCCAGCAGAGAAGTCTCCCCATTGAAAGCCCAGCTACCCAACATGCCAGGGGGTCCTAATTGTACTGACACCCTGGCTAGCTCTGGACCCCACAGTCCTCTGCCTGGTTCTTTTGGGAACAGTTTGGACCCAAGCACAGTTGGAGCCAGCCCAGCACAAGGTACTCATTGAGAACCCACAGTGTGCAGAGGGTTGCATATAAACCAGTAGAGGGAAACCAGGTGGGAGGCCTGGCCTGGGGACCAAAAAGCTTCAGATAACCTGAGGAGGGGGCAATCAGAGAGTTCCAGAATCTCAGAACTAAAAGGGGGCTTAGAATGGCTGCTGGTGCAATCTAGGGCTGGCCAGAAATCTACCCTAGAATGTTCCTGAGAGAAGCCTAAAGACCTCTGCACTTGGGGACCCACAGCCTGCCTCATGGGGCAGCCCATTATCAGGGGGAAGGCAGACACATTAGGGAACTTTTTCCAGGACCAAGCTGCAGTCTGCTTATCTGATCTGCCTTCCTTAATAAGAGTCAGCAGAGTTAGCTAACATTTCTGTAGGGCTTTAAGATTTGTAAAGCATTTGCCACAGATTATTTCATTTGCTCCTCACAAGAACTTTTGGGGTGGGGAGGGGGGGCCTCAGTTTAAACCCTAGTCTGTTTTCGTTGTAGGACAGAGTAAGTGATTTGCCTAGGATCACCCAGCTAGGAAGGCTTTGAGGCCAGATTTGAACTCGGCTCTTCCTAACTCCAGATATATATTCTGTAAAAATCATCATAAGAGTAGTTGGCATTTATAAAGTATTTATATAAAAATTTTATACATTGGTAAAATGTGTTCTATATACTGACTCTTGTGAACCTCATGAAAAGCCACTGAGGGAGGTGCTCTATGAAATACAATCTCCCTTTTTCAGTTGAGATGAGATTCTGAGAAGTTAAATTGACCTGTGTCATGAATGGAGGGGGTGGTGGGATTCAAACCCAGACCTTTCCTGACTCCAAGACCTTTGTTCATTCTTCTCTAAAAGATAACCTCTGCATACTGTGCCCTTCTCAATTGAGCTTCAAAGGTTATGTTTCAAAATGTCAAAATGTGTTTGGTCTCTAAGCAATGTGGGGCACTATCTCCAATGGTTTGTGTGCTAAACTGCTCCAGGTTTATCATTGTCTGTGGTCCTGAGATTGGGGCTTTGCCCATCTCATTGGGTGACTAGTTGTGTTACCCTGGGGAGACCATTCAACTTCTCATAGCCTCAGTTTCCTATTTTTTAAAATGAAGGTAACACTAAGCAAACACCTCATAGGGTCAATCAAATGAAATAATATACATATAGTGCTTCACAAACTTTAGCAGAAGAAATAACATCAATAAGGCAGTCAGCAAACTTTAAGGACTATGTGAATGTGAACAATGATGATGATGATGGTGATAATGACCACAGTTGTTAAGACCAGACTCAGACTCCAGTGAGATCCAAGAAAGAGAAGGACCACTACATACCAACATAGTGACAACTACTCTTTTCATGGTGGCAAAGAAATAGAAGCTGAGGGAGAGCCCATTGACTGGGGAATGTGTGAACAAATATGGAATGTGAATTTCATGGGGAGGCAGCAGAGGAGATGGTTTTAGAGACCTGTATGAAGTGATGTGCGGGGAAGTGAGCAGGACCAGGAAAGGAGTTTGTACAGAACTAGCAGTGTTGGGAAGACAAGTGGGAAGACAATTCCGGAAACTTCCAGGACTGATGAATGCAATAAGGAACCATCAAGAACAGTCCCTGCCTGCTGACAGAGAGGTGGGTGAGGGTCTTAAGAAGCAGAATGAGGCAGTGTTGGACACGACTGGACACAATGCCCCATGTGGACATTCGTTCCACTTCATTGTTTGTGTTTGTTGCAAGGGTTCTCTCTCTTTTTTTTACCCCAATGGAGATAGGGGAGAGGGGAAGGACATTGATGCATGTGAACAAAATTGAGTTTAAAAGAGAATGCTAGGTGAGACTTGGGACTTTCTTGTCTGTGAAGGGGGAACCTCCAAAATACTGATTATGGTGGCTTATATTTCTGAGGCACTCGAAGGTTTGCAAGACAATCTCTGTGAGGAAGGTTTTTACTCCCTCTCTGGGGCTCTCTTTCCTTATTTGTAAAGTGACTTATTAAGGCTACATCTCTGCTCTACCTGAGGCTCTCAAAGGGGAAGACATATCTGAGACCTTGTCTTTTCCCAAACAATCCCAGCTCCCTGATCTTGTATTCTTGTAGGCATCTTCACTTGGTGATCTCATCTTGATGCTGATGATCTTCAAATCTACCTACCCTAACCCTAACTATAATCCTCTTTGATGACATCCAATCTCACATTTCCAACTGCCTCTAGACATCTTCAATAGGATGGCCAGTAGGCCTCTTAAACTCAACAGGTACAAAATGAAATTCATTACCTTACCTCAAAAAAACCCTTTCCCCTCTAAACTTCCTTATTACTGTCAAAGGCAACACCATCCTCTCAGACCCTCAGTCTTCCAACCCAAGAATCATCCTGGATTCCTCACTCTCACCCCTTCCCCATATCCAAGCTGTTGCTAAGGCCTGCCAATTTTACCTCTATGGCATTTCTACAGTATGCCCCCTTATCTACTCTGCCACTGTCACCCCCTTTTTGCAGACCATCATTACCTCACACCTGCACTGTTGCAAGAGTCAGCTGGTGGGGGGGCAGTCTGCCTACCTGAAGCTGTCCCCATTCCCATCTCTCCTCCATTAAGCCACCAAGGTGGTTTTCCTAAAGAAAGGTCTGATAATGTCACCTCACTCACTTAGTAAACTCCAGTGACTCCCTGTTGCCTCCAGGAACAAATACAAAAGGCTCTGTTTAGTATTCGAAGCCCTTTATTACCTACCCCCTGACACATACAGCTTTCTAGTCTCCTTACAGCTTACTTCCCAATCTATACTTCTCAATCCAGTGACACTCGTCTCTTGGCTATTACAAAAACAAACTCCATCTCTGGACCCCAGATATTTTCTCTGGCTGTCCCACAAGCCTGTAATGTTCCCCCCACCTTATCCCTACCTCCTGGCTTCCCTGACTTCCATTAAGTCCCAACTAAAATCCCATCTCCTACAGGAAGTCTTTCCTAACTCCCCTTAATTCTAATGCCTTCCATCTTTTCATCATTTCCTATTTATCCTGTAAATAGCTTGTTTGTATGTTGGCTCTCCCATTGGATTGTAAGCTCAGTTGAGAATAGAGACTGTCTTTTCTCTCTTTTTGCATCCCCAGCACTTAGCACAGCATCTGTCACATAGGAGGTGCATAATAAATGTTTGTTGACTGACTGAATGTGCTCCGAAGGAAGCTTTGGATTCTAAAGAGTGCAGGGTGGGGACATTCCAGCTCTAGGAAACAGCTTGTACCAAGGCCTAGATTACATTGTTTTCTCCGTCTATCATGATTTTAGAGTTTTATGCATCTTTGGCCATGTCTTGCAGCCATTTCTGCCTTCGGTGCTGTCCAAGGCTGTCCCCCATAATGTGATTTCCCTTTTTCCTCTTCCCAATCTTGAGTCCTCTTGCTGCTCCTGCCTGGCCAAATGCCAGCCCTGGTTGACCTTGATCATCCATCTTCTTGGCTCCTCCCCACTTGCTGCCAAATGATGATGGGGAAACCACACAAATGTGCCGACTGGGTACAGATTCATGTTATATAACCCAACCAGGCTCTTCCTACCCTAGTGTGCCCCCGTTACTTTGGGTTTGCCTCGTACATGTTCTGTAGGCATGCCACCGTATACTTGTTTTACCATAATAAACTGTAATTAATGAATTCTGCCCTCTCCTCTCTCTCTCTTTCTCCTTTATTTCTTTTCTCCTCTCTCACTTTTCTGTACCTCTTTGCCTTCTGCTTCCTCTCCTTCTGTGTCTTAGTATCTCTATCTCTCCTTTCTTCCTTTCTTCCTTTCCTGTCTCCTTTTCCTTCTTTTCTTTTGTTACTTTTCTTTTTTATTCTTGTTCTTCCTCCTCTCCTTGTCCTCTTCCTCCTCCTCCTCCTCCTCCTCCTTTTTCTTCTCTCTCTCTGTGTCTCTGTGTCTCTCTCTGTCTCTGTCACTGTCTGTCTCTCTGTCTCTCTGTCTGTCTTTCTCTGTCTCTCTGTCTCTCTCTCTCTCTCTCTGTCTCTCTCTCTCTCTCTGTCTCTCTCTCTGTCATCCAGACCTGTTTCTTGGCCCTTTACTATTGTAGATCAACCACTCTCCAGTTATCTGCAGTCTTAGAGAATTGCCTAGGGAAACCAAGAGGTTCTGTGACTTGCCATCTGCCCAATAATCTGACATAATCTCTCCTTTAATTACACCAGATTTGGGATGCATCTGTACCTTGCCTTTCCATACTGGGGACTTCCTTGCACTACTGTCATGACAGGTCCACTTCCTATCCTCATGTGCTGGGAATCTGGAATAAGAATTTTGATACATAATAGATTCTGCAGACAAAGAGTCTAGAATCAGGTCGGAG
Organism: Gymnobelideus leadbeateri; assembly: GCA_011680675.1. Lineage (NCBI taxonomy): Eukaryota > Metazoa > Chordata > Mammalia > Diprotodontia > Petauridae > Gymnobelideus > Gymnobelideus leadbeateri. Next base: position 534,537 of record WOXC01007014.1, on the reverse strand, counting down.
AAATAAGACGTGGGCCTCAAAGGAATGATACATAGTAGAAAGTCAAGAGAATAATGGAAAGGTGATTGTCATCAGTGATGTCAAATCCAGATAGAAACAGATCCCTGCAAAACCACAAATTCATATTATCTATGTTGAATAATATTTTTAAAATTTCTTTTGCTAAACCTTTCCCAATTCAGACATTTTAATCTGGTTTATGAGTTTTATGCCTCTGGTGTGGACAGCACACTAAAAGATAATGTGAGGAGAGTGATGGCCTTGGCTAAATATCAGTAGAAGCTTTATGGAGGAAAGAGCAACAGAGCTATGTGTTTAAGGAAGATAAAGGAGAGAGACATCTTAATTAGGCACTTTATGAAGAGTGCTTGCCACAAGATGACTCATGAGTCCACATCCTTGACCATGGTGAGGGCAGGTAGGATTTAGAAGAAAGGCTGATGATTTCAGTTTGGGACATGGTGGTTTGGAGGTGCTGGTGGTAATAAAGCTGGGGCACTCAAACACCTCAATTTTCACCCAGCAGCATTCATTTTAGACTTGACACCTCCACTTACCCTTCCCTCCCCTCTCCTCCCCTTCCAACTTTTCAGCTTTCTTCTGGGCATCATCTTCCTCCATTAGATTGTAAGCTCCTTGAGGTCAGGGATTGTCTTTCTTTTTCCACATGTGAATGCCCAGTGCTTAGCACAGTTACGGGCACACTGTAAGCACTTAATACTTACATATGGACTATTATTGACTATTGGAGACAGTAGAACCTGGAGGCAGAGAGACTGGAGGAGAAAATATAGCAATAGTTCTACAGGAACATAAGGAAGTACTGGGCTACAGTGGTGATGAATGAAGGGACCTAACTTGAACCCTGACCCTGAAATGTGCATTGGGTGTGAGAAGTCATTGGAATGTTTTTTAACTCTGTTTTATAGTTGGCACTCCAGCATGAAGTCACTTAGGCCAAGTGATCATGATACCCCCAAACATAGAAGGAATGATAGACAGCATGTACTTTTCTAGTATCCTAACTCATTCAGAATCCATGTCAATCTGTTAGACTATCCCAGCTCCTGAGTGGATGAGACTCCCAGCCCATTGGCAGCTGTGAGCCCCACCCATTCCTGGGGCCTCTGAAACTCTCCCCACTAAGTCTGGTAGCCATAAGTGACGAGGAAAATTTGCCCATTTCACCTGGCTCTAATTAGGAATGCCCCTCTCATACCTGGCCTGGATTACCTGTTCTTAACCAAGACCATTTTAAGGATGCAAAACCTTCCTGCTGAGATCTCCCCCCCCCCATTCCCAGAGTAAATATTCCCAAGATCTTTACTGTGCTACATATCTCCTTCCTTCTCTGGCTGGGTATGGGGCTGAATCTCTGACTACATTGCCATATAGTTAGTGTGGATTCTCTTTTTTCTTTTATCCCCTCATGGTGCTATAAAACAACACAGCTCATGTTTGTCCTAGCTTCCCCCCAAATTCCATATGAGCACCCAACCTTGGTCTTTGCTCTAACCCCAGCAATGGACCCAAATACACCAGTGTGAGAGATAAAAAGGGGGCAGAATCAGCAGAACTGAGCAACTGCTTGGATGTTGGGGTTGGGGGTTAGGGGATGAAAGAGGAAAAAGAGTGAAACCTGACTTGGAAGGTTCAAAGCTTATGGACATCCACAAAAACAGGGACGGCGGAAGGTTGGGCAGACTTACACAAAACAGGACAATGATTTCCTTTTGGGACCTATTGGGTTGTTGATGCTGGAAGTAATAAAAACCACCACTACAACAATAACCACTGACATTTATATAGTGTTTTAAGATTTTTGGGATCCCTTTATATGTTCTTCTTTGGACAACCAGGTTGGCATGTATAGTACACAGGTGAAGTGTAGGTGAGAGCTCAGGACAGAGAGAGGAGCTTCACTGATCATCCTCTGGACCCCCATGGTTTGAACGTATAAGCATTTAGAACACTTGACTTGGTAATATGTCAATGCATATTTTCTCCCCTTCACTTCAGTTTGTATTGTATTTATTTCTGCACAAATCTTATGTCCAGGGCTGAAGGCCTGCACAGAAGGGGCTGAACATGGGGGTATAGCAATGAAATGATACATGAGACAGGTGGGAACTTTCAGGGTAGTCCATTTATTTGTTCCGGGGCAAGGGTTTTTATAACAGAGGCAAGTACATCTTGTTTTCTCATGGAAAAAATGATTAACCAGTTTGTACTTAATTATTATTGCCTGTGCAGTCTTTGGGGGTCACTTATCAGTAATCATGTCCTGTTTCCTTGATCACCATGGAAAGATGGTGAGCCAACACCCTGAGCCATAATTAGCCCACATGGGGAGTGGGGTCCAGGGGAATCCTGGTCCAGACTCTACCCATGACTGGACTGGCTCACATTGGCCCTCAACATCTCTGCCTTTCTTAGCAAGTAACTTGGGTCCATAAATCTCTGTCCCCAGAGCCAAAGAGTGACCCACTAACACAGCCAAACAACACAAGGTACAACAAAGCACAGACCTCCCAATACACACATTAATGAGACAAATTGGAAAATTATGGAAGTAAGATTATTCAGTGGGTTAGTAATGCTTACTTAATCAAGTATCTTAAATGCAATATTATCAGGATCAATTCCTGATATATGGCATACAGAAATTTGGTTTGTATTAATTCTTGTAAGGCAAGGGCAGACATAGTGAAAGACATGATTACAGCACTGACAACCAAAATACCTGCAATAAACAATCCCACAAACCTTTTCCTTCCACCCTTTTGAAATTTCCCCAGTTTGCTTAATCCTAATTTCCATCCTCCCTTTTGAATAAGATCATCACATGGACAATATACAAGGGGGCAGAGTATATTTTCAAATCAGGGAAGGTTCTCAGATTTACTTAAGCTTATCAAGGGGCCCAAAGGGCATGGAAGATCTTTAGATTCTCATTATCACTACATTGGGCTCCAAGATCTTTCATGCCCATTACAGAGGCAACTTATATCTGAATTAGCATTAAAGTCTCTTAAGTACAATATAATCCCCACAAAATAAATACATCACATTTGCAAGATACATAACAACTCATTACCAGAGTGACCACAAAGGCTTAAACATATACAAAGTATATAGCCTTATAATCCCTTCAATCCAAAACAAAAACTTCCAAATAAAGTTTTCTTGGGGGGTGTGTCCCTCCCCCCACACTGCCCTCTCAGGCTTCTTCCTGGCACTTTCAGGTACCAGCTCTAATGAGCTAAATCCCAATCTTAACATTGCTCCATCCCCCACTTTTTTTAGGAAATCAGAAATCATATGTAATGCATATCCCCCTGACATTTGATACTAAGCATGAGTTAAATTAGTTGGAAAAATGCAAATGAAGGCTGTTTAACAATTACTACAACAGAATCCCTACTAGATATACATTGCTTAAGATAATCTTAAAGCAGGTTATATGCCAATAAAATGTAGTATTGACTTATATCATCTGTAAATGATTTACATTAGTAGAAGTAATGAAGGCTTGAGGGGGTCAAATATATGTAGCTATAGGTTATATATGAAATAACTGATGTGATATGGGTATGTATCTCAGGACTGAAATCAGGATGTAATCAGCTCAGTTTGTATTGACATCAGAGTGAGCCTAGCAAGAAACACAAATCCTGGGGTAGCAGGTTTCAGTTCCTTGGTCTGATATAATAAATGTTCCATCCGTCCTCATGTGGGCACAGCTTTTTGTGCAGTGGCTGCATTAGGAGACTTCTTCTTTATTCCCAAATTCCATCTCCGTAATTTCTTCTGCTGCTGCTGGAGCTCTTTCATCTTCTGGGTAAGTTAGAGTACACATCCTGACATTTCTATTCTGGCACCCTCACTGGTCATTCAGCACCTTCTGGAAAAATATAAACACAGCCTCGCCCCCACATAGTAAATCCCCACATTAAGTTCACTTTTGAGAGTACACTTTCAAATTGTTTTTCTGCTGGTGTATACTCATTTTTACTGGTGTATAAAAAAATTGTGGGTGTATAAAACAGTAACTAAGTGCCTTTGTGGTGTATTAGTCTTTTATATTTTTGTAAATAGGTTTTTATATCCTAATTTCTTCTCTTAAGTATAGCTTGACCAGTGGGATTATAAGAGTTGTGCCTGTAATTAATTTTATTTGAGAACAATCATGGAAAGATTGGAATGATTTGCCAGTGTAGGTGGGGCATTATCAGTTTTCAATTGTTTTGGAATGCCCATTGAAGCAAAACATGGCAAGATATGATTAATTACATTTTTTACTTGAAACTGTTGTTCATACAGTTCATACAAATAGTTCATACCTTATTTTTTCTAATTCTATCTTGATAATTCTTGTATACTCTTTGACTTGCTATTAAAATCATATAATAAAATTCTTTGTTTCCCCTCTTTTTCTCTCCTCTTCTCCAGCCAGCTGCTTGTGTTCTTGTGAGAAAGAAGGGAGAGAAAGAGATAACAATATTCCAAGGAAAATCCCATTGCATTATAAATCATATAGAATGACATATTACTCACACTCATTCACACAAAGACACAAAAACAAAACAGATAGATAGAGAAAATGACAGAATGGATCCAAAAGCTCACAGAGAATTGTTGGAGATCTTGTGAAAAAATTAAACCTTTGCTTGGCTCTCCAGATGGTAAGGGAGGCCAGGTAGGACTAACTTCATAATTCCTTTCTCTCTGTTTCCATAGCTTCAGACTGTGCAGAGACTGCTGCAGCATACCTAATTGCTTGATCCACCCTTAGCACTTTCATTTCTAATGTTAAACAGATCTTTAATCTATTGCTGCCTGAATTAACCCTACCAGCTCTGGCCCTTTTTGATGTTTCTGTTTCCTTTTTGGAGAGACTCGACTTGCTGGCCTGTACAATAGTGGTTGTGGCATCTTTAAGAGGAGCGCTGGGGAGGGAAGGCTCATGACACCCTGTGACCTTCAACTGCTCATTTTAAGTTGTACCGTTTTTTCTTCTTCATCTGTCCCTACCACAGTGTCTACCTTTAATGCTTCTGTGGCCAAAGACACCTTCTCTGGGAGTTGGAGACATATTCCTAGCACATTCCAAAGAGAAAACACTGAAACAGGAAATGTGCTGAGCCCAACCCCCCAGCAGTATTCCCCCATGTTGCCTACCTACTTCTTCCCAATTTTCCAAAGCAATGCTCCCTTCTTGAGAAAACCACGGACAACATTTTTCTACACACTCTAAAAATTCCTGAAGCTGACTGCTAGTTATCAAAAGTCCTCCCTCTCCAGCCATCTTCATCAACAGTGTCAAAAACTGTTAGTGGCTTTTACTTACTGACTTTGTCTGTCCCACCCCTGGTCTCAGCCACATACCCCAAACCAAAAGTAAAGACTGAGTGGGAAACTGAAAGTAAATAAAAGTGTTGATCTCTCTGTCGTTCATTTTTTTATGTTAATCCTTGCCTACTACCTTTCCCTAAGACATCCTTCAGTTACCCTGCTGACTTCTTTCTAAGCCTAATGCATTAGGAAGGAAAATGTTTAGCCTCCTTACCTTCTCTTGTACAGCTTTGTCTTTTACTCCAGAGCTTCCAGGAGGCCACCTTCTTCATACCTTCTTTTCAGGTACCTGTTTGGTGTGCCAACTGATGCCCGAACTAAAGGGGTGTGGGGCCACTTGTGGGGGTGTGACAATGAAATGACATGTGAGCCAGGTGGAAACAATCAAGGTACTCTATTTATTTGGGGGTGAGCATTTTTATAACAGAGGTGTTTGAATCCGGATTTCTCATGGAAAAAATTGATTAACCAGCTTGTATTTAATTATTGGTGGTTGTGCAATCTTTGGGGGCCACTTCTTGGTAATCATGCTCTGTTTCCTTGCTGGCCACAAAAGATGGTGAACCAACATCATGAGCCATAATTAGCTCACATTGGAAGTGGGATCCAGGGGAATCCTAGTCCAGACTCTACCCATGACTGGACTGGCTTGCATTGGCCCTCAACACAGGGCAATCAGAACCACATCTTAGTCTAATTACTAACCACCATTCCCAATGCAACCCACCCCTGCCAGTAGCCAATAATGTCACTTACACACTCAAGAGACAGATTCTTGGTGGAATGGTACAGCTGAATTATCATTATAGATTCTCCTCTAGCCACTTCAAATACTTGTTGAGTTCCCTATCACTTACTCTAAGAACCGTACTGAATAATAGGACTGCATGGAACCAATCTTCCACATGTTCATGGACTACCTGAACCCCTGCAGCCCTAAGGCGGGAGACATACATGAGCCCATCATCTCTTAAGACATCATACTGACAGGTGAGGATGTGAGTCAAGGGTAAACCCTGTAACTTAGAATCATCAGCTAATAGAGGGGATGCTCTGACATCTAGAAATCCAGGGTAATTTTTTGCAAGGTCAGAGTGTCCATGAATTGGGTTGCTATAAAGATGGCCCTTTTGAAACCTCTCAGGAAGCAGGGTACTCCAGTTGACAAACTGGAAGAGATGGCTTGATTCCACAGGTGTATGTTGGTTAGCAATCATGGCTACCTTCAGTGCCTTGTCTGAAGTGAAATACGTACTCCAAAACATAACCATTTTATATTTTGGCAGGATGGGCATATGGGCATTTTCTTGGTATGATGGTAAATCCATATCAAGAGCCTGAAGAGCAGGATAAATTAATGACTGAATCTTGACTTTTATCTTGACTTCTGGGTCATCTAGAAGCTGAGAAACAAAGAAATAATACCTTGCTTAATTAGAATTCATAGCAGACAGGACCTTAGAAGTCATTACAACCCTAGCAATTAACAGAGAGAGACACTAAGACCAAGAAAGGAAAAGCAACTTGGTCATGGTTATAATATTCCATCTTTTACCACCAAGCCTTGGCATAGACAGTACTCAACATCCCACAGTGGATGTCTTCAAGACACTCTTCCTCACCTCCACTTCTTGGAAATTCTAGCTTCCTACAAGATAGAGACTCTTCTCCCCAATAAATATTTTCTCCTTCTTGCAATTATTTTGAATCATTTTTCATACTCTTTGTATTTACCTGTGTAGCTCTCATTTGTTTCTCTCAGTGTTAATTGTAAGCCCTTTGAGGCCGCAGTCTTTTAAGGCATTTGTCTGTTCAGGAATCGCAAGCCTAGTACAATGCCTCTTCTAGGAATTTTAGCTGTATTTTTGTCTGAGGCTTTGCTTGTAGAAGATAATGACCCCAAAGCATCTACAAGCAAAACCTCAGACAAAAACACAACTAGAATTTCTAGAAGAGATGGAGCAAAAGTTGTTTTTTTAATAAATGAAATAAAATTTCTTAAGGAAAATTGGAAGAAAAAAATGAAAGCTATAAAGAAAACTGTGAGAAGTTAGCAGCTTGGAACAAGAGCTACAAAACCTTGCCAAATTAACAAACTCCTTGAAAATCCAAATAAACTAAACAAAAGCCAATGACTTTTGAAGGAAAAAAATTTAAGCCAAAAGGCTGAAAAAAAGAGGATAAGGTATCTCATGACAAAAATAATTGATCAAGGGGAAATAATTAAAGAATCATTAGACTATCTGCAAGCCACAATAAAAAAATACAGGTTAGACATCATATTTCAAAGAATGTTAAAAAGAAAAAAAAACTGCCCAGATATTTTATAACCAGAGGGCAAAGTGTAAATTGAAAGAATCTACAGGTTACCTCCTGAAAGAAACCCCAAAATGAAAATTCCCAGGAATATCACTATCAAAATACAGAGTTTTGCGGTTAAAGAAAAAAATATGGCAAGCTGTCACAAAGAATCCAAGTACTGAAGAGTCATAGTCAGCATCACACATGATTTAACACCCATCAGTGTGAAGGAGCAGAGAATGTGGAATATATATATATTCCATATATATATATATTCCATATATATATATATATTCCATATATATTCCATATATATATATATATTCCAGAAGGCAAAGGAGATAGGCTGACAGGCAACAACAACTTTCCTACCAAAGCCGAGTATAATGCTAGCCAGGGGTGGGGGTGGAGGATGGGGAATAGATTTTTAAGGCTATTCTTCTTTCCACTCCCCAAATGATAAAAGGTCAAAGGATATGAACAGGCATTTCTCAGAAGATGCAATTAAAGACATCTATAAGCATATGAAAAAATGTTCTAAATCAATACTGATTAGAGAAATGCAAATCAAAACAACTCTGAGGCACCACATCTCTCCAGCCAGATTGGCTAAGATGACAAAATAGGAAAACAATAAATGCTGGAGAGGATGTGGAAAAAATGGGACATTAATGCATTGTAAGTGGAGTTGTGAACTGATCCAACCATCCTGGAGAGCAATCTGGAACTATGCCAAAAGGGCTATAAATAAGTATATACCCTTAGACCCAGTAATACCACTTCTAGGGCTGTATCCCAAAGAGATTAGAGAAGTGGGAGGAGGACCCCTATGTACAAAAACATGTATAGCAGCTCTTTTTGTGGTGGCAAAGAATTGGAAATCAAGGGGATGCCCATCAATTGGGGAATGGCTAAACAAATTGTGGTATATGAATGTAATGGAATACTACTGTACTATAAGAAATGAGGAGGAGACAGACTTCATAATAACCTGGAGAGAGTTATATGAACTGACGCTGAGCAAGAAGAGCAGAACCAGGATAAATCTGTACATAATCACAGAAACAACTTATGGGTGATGACTAATTTCAATAGATCGGGCTCCTGTCAGCAATGCAAGGTTGTAAGACAACTCCAAAAGAGATGATCAAAGAGATATCATCATCCAGAGAAAAAGCTGCAGATTCTAAATGCAGATTGAAACAAACTACTTGCTGTGTTTCTTTGTCTTGTTTTGTTTTGTTTCCTCTTTCCCACTGATTATTCCATCAGTTATAATCTTTCTTTACAACCTGAGTAATGATTAATGTGGAGATATTTGCAGATTGATTGCATGCTGCCATGATGGGGTGGGGGCTGGAGGAGAGGGAGGGGGAGAAAATTTGAAACTCAAGGGGCTGTAGAACTGAAATGGAAATAAACTAATCAATCTTAATAAAATAAACTCATCAAGTGAACTAAAAGGAAATAAAACTAATCAATTTTTAAAATAAAATAAATAATGCTCTTGGTCTAAAGATTTTCTAAGTGTTCTTACTGAGAGCAGTAGAGAAACTTTGAAATTCAAACATAGGAAGAAAAATATAAAAAGGTAAATATGAATGAACAATGAAAAAGGACTATATGGGGCGGCTAGGTGGTGCAGTGAGTAGAGTGTCGGCCCTGGAGTCAGAAGGGCCTGAGTTCGGATCTGGCCTCAGACACTTAACGCACACACAAACAAAAACCTAGCCATGTGACCTTGGGCAAGTTACTTAGCCCCAATTGCCCTCCAAAAGGCAAAAAAAAAGAAAAAGAAAAAGGACTATATAAGGATAAAGTGCTTACATTCACATGTGGTGAAATGATAGATGTGTTCCCTTCCCCCCACCCCAGGTCCCTATCATCATCAGGGTTAATAGAAGGACTTCTATGATGAGCTATAGTCTATGGGGTCACAAAGAGTTAGAAATGACAGCACAACATGATTAAGAGATCAATTAGCCCTAAGTCAGACAAAATCTAAGAATGTATGAAAATATTCCTAACTCTCTTTGAGGTAACAAAAGACATGAATCAGGGAGGATGCCCGTAAATTGGCAATAGATAAATACGTTATTTCATATAAATATAATGGAATGCTATTATGCTAAACTTATAGGAATAAAGACCAACTAAGATGCTTATGATGAATACAAAACATGGTATTTGCCTCCTGATAGAGAGTGGAAGGACTCAGAGTGAAGAATGAGACAATTTTTTTGAATGTGATCAATGTGGAAATGTGTTTTGTTTTGAGCATGGGAAAGGATAGTGCCAAGAACCTGTCAAGCTGGAAGGGACCTTGGAGGACCTTCTTTTACAAGTGAGGAAGCAAAGGCCTTGGTTGAGACTTTCCAAGAATCACAGACATTAGGATCTATCAGAGTAGAGGATTTATTTTGGGGTCTTCTGATTTTATCTTGTTTCCTTAATAATCTTCAATCACCAGACTGATACTAATCAGAACAGTGGGTTTTGAGAAAAAATCCAGGTAAAGGATATTTAAAATCACAGAATCTTATCTAGCCCAGCCTGCCCCAGGAAAAAAAAAATACATTCAAGGCCATCTCCAATGAGTGGTCCTCCAGCTTCTTGAAGGGCTTATTCCACCTTCATTTTTTAAAAAATCTTTTATTTATTTATTTTTAGTTTTCAACATTCATTTCCACAAGATTTTGAGTTACAAATTTTCTCCCCATCTTTCCCCTACCTCACCCCAAGATATCAAGCCTACTAAATACCCCTTTGCCCAATCTTCTGTCTCATATCTCCCCTGTTTCATTTCCTCCCCTCTAACTTTCTAGTAGGGCAAGATGTAGTTCTATACCCCAGTGCCTATATATCTTATTTCCCAGTTGCATGAACAAAACAATTTTTTTCAACATTTGTTTTTAAAACTTTGATTTCCGGATCCATTCTCTTCTTCTCTCCTCACCCACTCCCATTGGGAAGACAAGCAATTCAATATAGGTTGTACATGTGTAGTTACATAAAGCATTTCTATGGTATTTGTATTGTGAAAGACTAACTATATTTCCCTCTATCCTATTCTACCCCCTGCCTATTCTATTTTCTCCTTTGATCCTGTCCCTTTTCAAAAGTGTTTGCTTCTAACTACCCTTTCCCTCAATCTGCCCTCACTTCTATCATTCCCCCTCTTATCCCCTTCCCCCTACTATCCTGTATGGTAAACTACTCAATTGGGTGTGTATGTTATTCTCTCCTTAAGCCAAATTCAATGAGAGTAAAGTTGACCCATTCCCTTTCACCTCCCTTTTCTTCCCCGCCATTTTAACAATATTCTCTTCCCTCTTTTATATGAGAAAATATACTTTATTCTATCTCTCCCTTTCACCTTCTCCCTATATATTCCTCTCTCACCTCTTAATTTTATTTTTTAGATATCATCTATTCCTATTCAATTCATCCTGTACCCTCTGTATGTAAACTTGTATACATATATGTGCACATTCACATATATATATATATTTATACACACATACACTCTCCTATACATACATATATTTATGCATATATATATATATATATATATATATATATATATATTCCCTTCAACTATCCTCATACTGAGAAAAGACTCATGAATTACAATTATCATTGTTCCATGTAGGAATGTAAATAGTTCAACTTTAATACGTTCCTTATGATTTCTTTTTCCTGTTTACTTTTCTCATGTTTCCCTTGCTTCTTGTATTTGAAAGTCAGACTTTCTATTCAGCTCTGTTTTTTTTTTTTCATCAAGAATGCTTGAGGGGCGACGAGGTGGCACAGTGAATAGCACACCGGCCCTGGAGTCAGGAGGACCTGGATTCAGATCCGGCCTCAGACACTTAACACAAAAACTAGCTGTGAGACCTTGGGCAAGTCACTTAACCCCAATTGCCCTCCAAAAAGCAAAAAAAAAAACTGCTTGAAAATTCTCTATTTCATTGAAAGATCATATTTTCCCGTGAAGCATTATACTCAGTTTTGCTGGGTAGGTAATTCTTGCTTTAATTCTAGTTCCTTTGATCTTCAGAATATCATATACCAAGTCCTTCAATTCCTTAATGTAGAAGCTACTAGATCTTGTGTTATCTTAAGTGTGTTTCCACAATACTCAAATTGTTTCTTCCTGGCAGCTTGTAATATTTTCTCCTCAACATGGGAACTCTGGAATTTGGCTATGATATTCCTATAAGTTTTCTTTTTGGGATCTTTTTCAAGAGGTGAATGGTGAATTCTTTAAATTTCTATTTTGCCCTCTATTTCTAGAATATCAGGACAATTTTTTTTTTTTTGCAAATTTCTTGAAGGATGATTTCTCAGCTCTTTTTTTTGATCATGGCTTTCAGGTAGTCCAATAATTTCTAATTATCTCTCCTGGTTTTTCCAATAAGATAATTCACATTGCCTTCTATTTTTCACTAATTTGGATCTCTTTTAAAGTATCTTGATTTCTCATAAAGTAATTAGTTTCCATTTGCTCCAGTCTAGTTTTGAGGGAATAATTCTCTAAAGTGAATTTTTGAAATTCCTTTTCAATCTGTCCAATTTGCCTTTTTAAGGCATTGTTCTCCTCATTGGCTTTTTGGGCCTCTTTTGCCATTTGAGTTAGTCTATTTTTTAAGGTGTTATTTTCTTCAGTATTATTTGGGGTCTCCTTTAGCAGGCTGTTGACTCGATTTTCATGATTTTCTTCCATCATTCTCATTTCTCTTCCCAATTTTCCCTCCACTTCTCTTGATTTTCAAAATCCTTCTTGAGCTCCTCCATGACCTTTAACCAATTCATATTTTTCTTGGAAGCATTTGATGGAGGAGTTTTGACTTTTTTCTTCTTCTGGTTCCATGTTTGAATTCTTTTGTCCCTGAAAAAAGGATTCCATAGTCTGATTATGCTTGCTTCCTCTGCTTGCTCATCTTGTTAGCCAATTACTTGACTTCTGAGCTCTTTGCCACAGTAAAACTCTGCTTCCAATGTGGAGAGAACTGTGTCCCAAATTGCTGGGGTTTTTGAAGCTGTGGGAGCGATGAGGAGAATGCCTCCTCTACAGCCACCACAACCTCTGGCACACTGGTCACACTCCCCAGGACCACTGCCCAAGACTGAGACCCAGATCCAAGCAGGTCAAGGCAAGAGCAATTATGCTCTGAATTGTCACTTGATCCACATATGATCTGCAGGCCAGGAGCTCCAGAGGCAGCCACACAGCTGCAACTGCAACCACCATGCTTCTGCCACCTCTTGCCCCAGGGGCAGGGTCCAAACTGTGCTCTTCTCCACCCAGTTCCAACAGAGTTCCCTACTAGCCTTTTACGTTCTCTTTGGTGTTTATGGGCAGAGAAGTCTGGAAACCACCACAGTTGCTGGTGATTCACTCTCCAGGAGTGTGTTCTGGCAAGTTGGGGCTGCTGGTCAGGGTCACCTAGGTCTGGGACCATGCAGCTCATACCATACTGCTCTTTGCTCCCAGCCCAGTGTGATAGACCCTCCCTGTTGGCCTGCCAGGCTGCCTTCAGTGGGAGATTTGTTTCTCTCTGTCATTTTGTGGGTTCTGCAGCTCTAAAATTTGTTTAGAATCATATTTTACAGGTATTGAAGGTGGTTGGGGCAGAAGCCCATGCAAGTTCCTGCTTTTACTCTGCCATCTTGGTTCTGCCCCCTTCATCACACCTTTACATAGTTCCAATTAATAGGAAGCTTTTTTAGCCTAAACTAGCTTTTGAAGCTTTCACTTGTTGCTTCTAGTTCTGCCTCCTGAGGCCAAACACTATGAGCATATTGCCTCTTCATGGAACAACCATGGACAAATATTGAATAAACTATCATGCTTTGCTCGTGCTCACTAAGTCACTCTTCCCAATGTCTTCTTCCAAGTGATTCCCATAGGAAAAAGCATGAATGGCCCCTCAGTATCTTGGTTACCCTCCTTGAGATGCTGTTCTCCTAATCTGTGTCCTTGCTCCAATATGGTACCCAGAAACGAACACACTCCTCCAGTTGTCTTCTGAGCAGGGAAAGATTTCAATGAAAGGATCACAGCCCCTCTTTTGGATTCTCTGTTTCTTTTAATGTAGCTAAAATGCTATTTCATTCACTTTCTTGATCGCCAAAGCACATTGAAAAGTGAAATGATAAAGCAATAAATTTTCTGATCCTAGCTTTTCCTCATATGCTAAATTTGCTTCTGAATGGCTTCCCTGTACCATGAACGTGTTCTCTAGAGAGTGCCAGTGGAGCAAAGTGAAGAAGCTCCTGGGCTTGGAGTGAGATGTGCTGAGTTTGAGTCATAAGTGCACATGATGGGGAGTTGGAAGAAACTTCAGAGATAAGCTAATCATAACTTCATCAATATGCAGCCAGAAGAGATTTTAGGTATCTGCTAATCCAGTCTCTGCTTTTCATAGATGGGGAAACTGTGGCTCAAAAAAAAGAAGTGATTTGTTCAAGGGAAGAGTCACTGAATGGCAGGAAAATCAAAATATGATCTCAAGTCCCATCGCTATCCTCACCAAGCCTATACTCTTCTTGGAAGAGGGAGAGAAAGAACAACAGCAACAGGTTAGTTAATCATAAGGTGATCTGGGCAGTGAAAAATCTCTAGGAAATATGGGGATTAGAGAAGGCTTCATGGAATTTTGGCAACTGAAACTAAACCAAGAAGGAAGAAAAGGAAGCAGACAGCTGTAGATGAGGGGAAAGCATATTGTATGCTCTCGGAAGGACCTGGGCACAACATAGAAATGAGGATCTCTCAAGGAGAGCAATGAGCCCAGTGTCTTTGGGATTGAAGCACAGACAGTAGGAAGGAGAGGCCAGAGTCAGATGACAGAAAGCATTAAAGATAACATTGAGCTAGTTTCTCTTTAAAATACTAGGGAACCAATGGAGGATTTTGAGCAGAGGAGTGACACTGTCTGATATGGTTCTTCAGTAGATGATTTTTGTCATCTCTGTAGAGAGTGAATTGAAGAGGGGAAGGAACTGAAAGGAGGGTAATTATTTAGGTTATGACAGCAGCTCAGGTGAGAAGTGATGAGTGTCTAAGCCATCTGTTGGTGGCTATGAGGGTGGAGAAATAAAGACATGTGAGACATACTATGGAAGAAGAATTGGCATGATATAGAAACTGATTAATTATGAGAGGTCAACATGGACAAAGTGCCAGAGCTGACTCACTTATAGAAAGGGACAATTTCAGAGGAGGAAGATGAGGGTTCAGCTTTAAACACATTGAAGTATTGAGAAGGCACCCAAGTGGAGATGTGCAGCAGGCAGTGAGTGGAAATACCTGGAATTCTAGAGAGAAACTGAGGATGGCCTAAAGATTTTGGTGCCATTGATGAAGTGGTGATACCAAATGAACACAGGAAAGAGGAGAAGAGAGGAAAGGAGGGGATGGTAGAGAGAAAAAATGATAGAAGACAAAGGCAAGGGTGAGCAAAGTATTGAGGGTCAACCTTGATTATAGGGAGGTATATCCTGGAAGCCTGCTGAAACCTGAGAATTGGTAAATTTTCAGTGTCAGCTTTTGCACCTCAGAAATTGGCAAACACAACAAATCAAGAGGTGATTTATTGTTTTGTTGATCATCTGGATTTGAGAAAGTCCTGGTGGATGTTAATAATGCAGAACATGTGTAAAAGAATGCCAGCTGTATTTTCAAAGAACTAGTTATTAAACATTTACCAGGAAAAGACTGATTATAAGGTTGCAAAATGGATGGGTAATTAACAAAGCAGGCTGAGGAGTGGTCAAAAAGTCAGGAGAATCAAAGTCCAATTATAACCAAAGGGCAATGTTTGCAATTTGATTAGTACAGTTCTCCAACCTACAGGCATCAGACTTGACTGATGCAAGCCTATTTTGGAAAGTCTCGATAAACTTAGAATAGGCTGGTAAAAGTTACCTCGTCCCCTTAAGAGGAAAATGTTAGCCTCTTTGAAAAAATTATTCAAGTACATCAAGAAAAAAAAAACAGCTTGGGGTCAAGAAGAAAGATGGATTGGAGAGAGGGATGATGGAGGCAGAGAAATTAGAAAGAAAAGTATAATAATAGTCCAGATGGAATGAAGGACAATGAAGGACAGGGCTAGAGTAGTGGTGGTAAATTAGTGGAGGAGGAGTTAGGTGGGAGAGATAAAGAGGCAGAATCAGCAGAACTGGGCAACTATGTGGATGTGAGCTGGGGGTTTAGGGGATGAAGGAAAAAAAAGAGTTACACCTGACTTGGAAGTTTCAAAGCTGATGGACATTCATAGGAACAGGGATGGTGGAAAGTTAGGCAGACTTGTACAGAAAAGGGCAATGATTTCCCTTTGGGACCTGTTTGGGTTGGAGATGCTGGTAATAACAAAAACCACCAGTGCAGCAATAACCACTGACATTTATGCGATGTTTTAAGGTTGTCAGGGTCAAGGTCCTTTCAAATTTTCTTTTTTGGACATCCAGGTTGGTAAGTGCGGTAGACAGTTGATGGTGAAGGGTAGATACTCAGGACAGAGAAAGGAGCTTCAGTGATTATCTCCTGGACCCCCGATTCATCTAAACCCCCATTTAACTTCCCCTAAGGGCTTAAAACACTTAATTTGGTAATATGTCAATGCGTGTTTTATCTCCTTCACTTCAGTTTATACTACAGCTACTTGTGCACAAATCTTATGTCCAGGGCGATTAGAACCACTTCTTAGTCCAGTTACTAACCCCATATTCCCAATCCACCCCATCACTGCCAGTAGCCAATACTGTGACACAAGAAACAGGCTCTTGGTGGAATGGAACAGCTGAATTATCATTAAAGATTCTCCTCTAGCCACTTCAGATACTTGTTGAGTTCCCTGTGGCCTACTCTAAAATCCCTACTGAAAGACAGGATTCCATGGAACCCATCCTCCACATGTTCATAGACTACCTGGACCCCTGCAGCCCTAAGGCGGGAGACATACATGAGCCCATCATCTCTTAAGACATCATACTGACAGGTGAGGATGTGAGTCAAGGGTAAACCCTGTAACTTAGAATCATCAGCTAATAGAGGGGATGCTCTGACATCTAGAAATCCAGGGTACTTTTTTGCAAGGTCAGCGGGTCCATGAATTGGGTTGCTATAAAGATGGCCTTTTTGAAATCTCTCAGGAAGCAGGGTACTCCAGTTGACAAACTGGAAGAGATGGCTTGATTCTAAAGGTGTATGTTGGTTAGCAAGCATGGTTTCCTTCAGTGCCTTGTCTGTGGTGAAATACTAGCTCCAAAGCACAACCATGTCATATTTTCTCAGGATGGGCATATGGGGATTTTCTCGATATGATGTAAATCCATATCAAGAGCCTGAAGAGCAGGATAAATTAATGACTGAATCTTGACTTTTATCTTGACTTCTGGGTCATCTAGGAGCTAGGAAAAAACCCATAATTTGTTACTTAATTAGAATTCATAGCTTATTAGACCTAGCAGGCACCAGAGAGACTATCTTGTCCAAATCCATCATGTAACAGATAAAGACATTAAGGTCCAAAGATGAGACACGGATTGCTCAGTGTTACATTATCCTATCTCCTACCTCCAAGCCTTGACATATGTGGTCCTTTCTGCCTGCCAGGCCTTCCTCCCTTTCACCAACAAAGAAAAGAAAGGCTAATTAGGCATGCCCTTTTCCCCTTATATATTAATCCTGTATCAATCACTACTGCCTCACTAAACATTCTTAAACCCTCCATTTTATAAGCTCTTCCTGATTACATCTGGGGGTTGATATAAAGGTATACACCCTTTATTTGTTGGAATCATGATTTCCTACTTCTCTGCTTTTGGAAGCTTGGGCTATTCATCACTGCCCCATCCCCTTCTCCTGTGTCTAACACTTCTATCATACACTAGAGTTCCTCAGCAACCACTAAGAACTGTTCAGCAATCACACATTAAGTGCTTTCTCTATTGTATGGGGAAATTGGCAAAGAAACTTGAAATTACTGTTTGATTTGTTGTTTATTAATTTCAGAAAAACAATACTAATAATACCAACAATAAAAGAAACCTGGGCTCATTTAAAACACTTAGACACTCTGACTGTTTTTCCTGTTCTGTCTTGAAGTTCACTACTCTTTTTAAAAAAAACTTAAAATGTATCATTTTTAACATTGAATTTTAAAAAGTTTTTGAGTTCTGAATTCTCCCCCATCTTTGCCCTACTCATTGAGAGGCAAGAAATATGGTATTAATTATATGTGTGAAATCATGCAAAACATATTTCCATATTAGCCATGTTGAAAATAAAAGCAAGATAATAAAGTGAAAAAAGTTTGCTGAAATTTGCATTCAGACTCCATCAGTTCTTTCTCTAGAGGTAGATAGCATTTTTCATCATGTCTTTAGAATTGTCTTGGATGATTATATTGATCAGAATAGTGAAGTAATTAACAGTTCATCACCATTACAATATTTAGTATAAATGTATACAAAGATATCCTGGTTTTGTTCACTTTGCATCAATTCATATAATTCTTCCCAGGTTTTTCTAAAACCATCCCCTTTGTTATTTCTTTTTTAATAGCTTTTTTATTTTTCCAATTACGCATAAAAATGGTTTTCAACCTTCATTTCTTTTAAGACTTTTTTGTCAATTTTTTTCTCCCTCTGCCTTCCAGATCCCCCTCCACAAGATGGTAAGGAATCTGATATAGGTTATACATGGGTAATCATGTAAACCAAACAAAAGGGAAAGGCTGCCCCAAAAGTCCCCCAAAGTGAAAACAGCATGCTTCAATCTGCAGTCAGGCTCCAGAATTTTTTCTCTAGATATGGATAGCATTTTCATCATGAATGTTTTGGAGTTGTCTTGGATCATTGTACTGCTAAGAATAGCTGTCAGTCATAGTTGAACATTGCACAATGTTGCTGATACTATGTATGTTCTCACTTCACTCAGCATCAACTCATATAATTCTTTCTAGATTTTTCTGTAAGCTACCTACTCATGATTTAATGTAGCACAATAGTATTACATAACATTCATATACTACAGCTTGTTCAGTCTTTATCCAGTTGATGGGCATCCCTTCAATTTCCAATTTTTTGCCATCACAAAAAGAAGTGCTATCAATATTTTTTTAAAGCAATTGGGGTTAAGTAACTTGCTCAAGGTTACATGGCTAGTCATTATTTATGTGTGGGTGCTCATTTTCTGAGGCCAGTTTCGATCTCGGGTCATCCCAACTCCAAGGCCAGTGCTCCTACTCACTGCACTACCTAGCCACCCCATATCAATATTTTTGTATATGTAGATCCTCCCCCCGCCTTTTTTTTAAACAACTGCTTTATTAACTTCTGTTTTACATCATTCATTTCCACCAGATTTTGAGTTACAATCATTTCCCCCCCATTATTCCCCTACCCAAACCCCCAGAATAGTAATCCCACAAGATATCGCTTCCTCCAATCTGCTCTCTCCCATACCTTCTCCCATACCCCCATCGACTTTTCCATTAGAGGAAGGTGAGTCTTTGTGTCCCAATGCCTGCACATCTTATCTCCCTATTACAAGCAAAAGAGTATTAATATTAGTATTTATATATATATTTGAAACATTTAATGTTACAACCTCGAATTTCAGATCCATTTCCTTCCTCCCTTGTCACCCATTCCCTCTTGGGAGGTAAGTAATTCAGTATATGTTGTACATGTCTAGCTATGCAAAACATTATCATAGTAGATATATTGTACAAGGCTGCTTATAATTCCTCCCACTCATCCCACCCCCCACCTGGTCCATTCCCTACATAATCCTGTCCCTCTTCTATAGTGGGTACTTCCAACCTCCCCTCACCCCAAGGATGCCCTCCCATCCATCATCCCTCCTCTCATCCCCCTTCCCCATATCCTGCTGCAGGTTGAGATATCCCATTTAGTATGTATGTCATTTTCTCCCTGAACCAAATTCAATGTGAATGTGGTTTTGCCTTTTAGCCTTCCTTATTCTCCCCCTCCTTTGCAACCACTTCCCCTTGCTTCTTCTACATGGGATAGCTTACCCTACCCTGTCTCTCCCCATCTCCTCTTGCCACTTTCCTCTCTCACCTCATAATTTCATCCCTTGAGTATTCTCCCTTCCCAACAAATTCAACCTATGCCCTCTATCCATATATAACTGTAACCATATACACACACATTCACATATGTATTCATATGACCACACCCTTCTTCCATTATTTTCATAGTGAGAAAGATATCATCAGTCACAGTTATTGCTTTTCCATATAGGAATGTAAATAGTTCAACTTTGATAAGTTCCTTTTGATTTCTTTTCCCTGATTACCTTCTCAGGCATCTCTTACTTCTTGTGTCTGGATGTCAAATTTTCTATTCAACTCTGGTTTTTTCCTCAAGAATGCTTGAAAGTCCTCTATTCCACTGAATGACCATATTTTCCCTGAAACAAAATACTCAGTTTTGCTGGGTAGGTGACCCTTGGGTTCATTCCCAGTTCTTTTGCCCTCTGGAATATCATATTCTATGCCCTTCGATCCCTCAGTGTAGAAGCTGCCAGGTCCTGGGCTATTCTGATTGTGTTTCCACAATATTGAAATTGTTTCTTCCTGGCTGCTTGTAGTATTTTCTCCTTGATCTGGGGATTCTGGAACCTGGATATAATATTCCTGGGAGTTTTCTTTGGGATCTTTTTCAGGAGATGATCGGTGGATTCTTTCAACCTCTATTTTGCCCTCTGGATCTAAAACATCAGGGCAGTTTTCCTTGAGAATTTCTTGAAGGGTGATTTCTGGGTTCTTTCCTTGATCATGGCTTTCAGGTAGTCCAATAATTTTTAAATTGTCTCTCCTGGATCTATTCTCCAGGTCAGTGGTTTTTCCCATGAGATATTTCACATTGCCTTCTAATCTTTCATTTGTTTGGATCTGCTTAACAGCATCTTGATTTCTCATAAAGTCATTAGCTTCCATTTGCTCCAGTCTAACTCTGAAGGAATGAATCTCCTCAGTGAACTTTTTGAGATTCTTTTTCCATCTGGCAAATTCGACTTTTTAAGGCATTCTTCTCCTCATTGCCCTTTTGGGCCTCCTTTGCCATTTGAGTTAGTCTATTTTTTAAGGTGTTGTTTTCCTCAGTCAGGCTGTTGACCCTCATTTCATACTTTTCCTGCATCCTTCTCATTTCTCTTTCCAATTTTTCCTCCACTTCTCTTATTTGATTTTTAAAGTCCTTCTTAAGGTCCTCTATGGCCTGCAACCCGCTCATGTTTTCCCCTGGGGCTTTTGGAGCAGGACTTCTGACCTCACAGTCCTTTTCCTGCTCTATGCCCCCAAAATAGGAGTCTAGGGTTGCATTTTTCTGTTTCCTTTGCCTTGGCATGTTGCCACTTAATTGCTTGACTTTTGGGCTTGTTGCCACACTATGGCTTTAAGGCCAGATAGAGGAATTTTCGTCCCAAATGTGTGGGGGGCAACTTCCGTTTCTGGCAAGCTGTAAACCCACCCATGACTTCCACCCTAGATCACAATCCAGATCCAGGGAGGTTAAAGCAAGAGCGATTACCCCCCAAGACTGATCGCTGGATCTCCCTACAAATTTGCAGGCCGGGAGCTGGAGCTGCCTCTGAAAACTACAAAATGGCGTGTCTCCTCAGTGGCTTCTAGCCCCCAGGGGAGGGAGCCGACGCATTCCCTAATACCAGTCCCAAAGTCCATAGGACACTAACCTCTTACGTTGTCCTAGGCAAGTCTATGTTGATAAATCTGGAGTCGCCACAGCTCCTGGTGTTCTGGGGTTCCTCCAGCCGGCTGCTGGCCCTGCCGCCCTGGGGCTAAAACCTCGGCTCACGCGGACCTGGGCTCTGCTCAGCTCCGCTCCCTGCGCTCTGCGCACTGCGAGCTGCCGGCTCCCAGACCACTGCGCTGGTCCTTCCTGCAGGGCTGCTGGGCTGTCCTCAGTGGGAGGTTAGCTTCTCTGTGTAGTTCTGTGGGTGCTGGGGCTCCAGAAGTTGTTCAGAGTCCCCTTTTACATAGTTTGGGGGGAATCTGGGGGCAGAGTGGCTTGGATGAGCTGTTTCTACTCCGCCATCTTGGCTCCGCCCCCCTCCTTCCCCCTTTTTAATGTTCTCTTTGGACTCCAGACCTAGTAGTGGTAGACCTAGATCAAAAGGTGTGTTCAGTTTTATAGCCATTGGAGCATAGATCCCAAATGCTCTTCAGAATGCTTGGATCCTCCAACAATGTATTAGCGTCCTAATTTTCTCACATTTTCTTCAGCACTTATCATGTTTCTTTTCTGTCATATTAGCCAACCTAATAGGTGTGAGGTGGTACCTCAGAGTTGCTTCAATTTACATTTTTCTAATCAATAGTGATTTAGAGCATCTTTTTCCATTTCTCTATAGATAACTTTAATTTCTTCATCTGAAAACTGCCTGTTCTTATACTTTGATCATTTGTCAATTGGGAATAATTTGTCTTCTTACAAACTTGAGTCAGTTCTCTATAGAGATGAGGTCTTTATCAGAAACACTAATGGTAAAAATTGCTTCCCGTCTTCTGCTTTCCTTCTAATCTTGTTTGCATTGGTTTTGTTTCTGCAAAACTTTTTAAATTTAATGTAATCAAAATTATCTATTTTGCATTTCATAATGCTCTCTATCTCTTATTTAGGCATAAATTCTTCCCTTCTCCATGGATCTGACAGGTAAAGTATTCCTTGCTCTCCTAATTTGCTTTTGGTATCACCCATTATATCTAAATCATGGTACCATTTTGACCTTACCTCGGTATATGGTGTGAGATGTTGGTCTATGCCTAATTCCTGCCATACTAATTTCCAGTTTTCCCCAACAGTTTTTGTCAAGTTGTGGGTTCTTATCCCCAAAGTTGGGGTCTTTGGGTACTCTATTTCACTAATCCACCACTCCATCTCTTAGTACCAAATACTTTTGATGATTGCTGCTTTATAAGACAGTTTTAGATCTGGTACAGCTATGCCACCTTTGCACTTTTTTCCACTAATTCCCTTGGTATTCTTGACCTTTTGTTCTTCCAGATGAACGTTGTTATTGTTTTTTTCTTGCTCTGTAGAATAATTTTTGTTATTTTGATTGGTATGACATTGAATGGGTAAATTAATTCAGATAGAATTGTAATTTTTTTTTGTGTTAGCTCAGCCTACCCGTAAGCAATTGATATTTTCCCAATTATTTAGATCTGAATTTATTTGTATAAAAAGTGTTTTGTAATTGTATTTATATCATTCCTGGGTTATCTTGGCAGGTAGATTCCCAGATATTTTATATTGTCTCTATAGGTATTTTAAATGGAATTTTTCTTTCTATTTCTTGCTGTTGGGCTTTGTTGGTGATATCTAGAACATCTAATGATTTATATATTTATTTTGCTCTTTTAAAAAAAATTTGATGAAATTATTCATTTTTTCCATTGTTTGTTGTGTGACCCATTCATTCTTTAGGAATAGATAATTTAGTTTTCAGTTACTTTTTTTTTTTTCTTTTCGGAGGGCAATTGGGGTTAAGCAACTTGCCCAAGGTCACATGGCTAGGTTTTTGTTTTTTGTGTGTGCGTTAAGTGTCTGAGGCCAGTACCGAACTCAGGTCCTTCTGACTCCAGGGCCGACACTCTACTCACTGTGCCACCTAGCCACCCCTTTCAGTTACTTTTAAATCTATCTTTCTACGGTCCTTTATTACAGGTAATTTTTATTGTATCATGATCTGAAAATGTTGCATTCAACATTTCTACCTTTCTGCATTTGGTTGTGAAGTTTTAAGCCTAATACCTGGTTAATTTTTATGTAGATGCCATGTACCACTGATAAAAAGGTATATCCCTTTCTATCCCCATTCAATTTTCTTCAAAAGTCTATGACATGTAACTTTTTCTAAAATTCTATTTACTTCCTTAAGTTTTTGTTTATTTTTTGGTTAGATTTTTCTGGTTCTGAGTGGGGAGGAGGAAGGAGATTGAAGTCCCTCAGGAGTATAGTTTTGCTGTTTATTTCTTCCTGTAACTCACTTAACTTCTCCTCCAACAATGTGAATGCTATATATCTTGCTGCATATATGTTTAGTATTGATATTAATTCATTGTCTAGAGTACCCTTTAGCAAGATGTAGTTTCCTTCCTTGTCTCTTTTAATTGTATCTTTTTTTCTTTTTTTTTTCTTTTTGGAGGGCAATTGGGGTTAAGTGACTTGCCCAAGGTCACATGGCTAGTTTTTGTGTTAAGTGTCTGAGGCTGGATTTAAACTCAGGTCCTTCTGACTCCAGGGCCAGTGCTCTATTCATTGTGCCACCTAGCTGTACCAATTAATTTATTTTTGCTTTTGCTTTGTCTCAGATCATGATTGATGCCCATTTTTGTTTGTGTTTTTGTTTACCTCAGCTAAACATAATAGATTCTGCTGTAGCCTTTTACCTTTACTCTGTGTGTGTATGGGGTGGGTGGGTCTCAGCTTCAGATGTGTTACTTGTAAACAACATATTGTATGATTCTGTTTTTGAATCCACTCTTCTGTTCACTTTCATTTTATGGGAGAGTTCATCCCCATTCACATTCATAGTTATGATTACTAACTGTCTATTTCCCTCCTTCCTATTTTTCCTCCTACTTTTACTTTTCTCCCTCCTTTTACCTTGTCCTGCCGCACCAGTGTTTTATTTCTGACCACCATATCCCTTAATCTGCCCTGCCTTCTATCATCCTCCCTCCATTTTCTTGTCCTTTACCCCTTCTACTTCCCTATAGAGTAAGATAGATTTCTCTATCCAATTGAGTGTATATGTTATTCCCTCTTTGAACCTAATCCAATGAGATAAGTTCAAACAATGCTCACCCCCTGCCTTCTTTCTCTCTATTGTAATAAGTCTTTCATTCGATATAATTTACCCAATTCTGCCTCCCCCTTTCCTCTTCTCCTTTTCCAGCCCTTACTTTTTAATATCATCACATCAAAGTCAGTTTATACCTGTATCTTTATCTATGTATACTACTTCTAACTGCCTAAAAGAGATATAGTTTTTTAAAGTCACAAGCATCATCTCCCCATGTAGAGATGTAAACAGTTTAACCTTATTGAAGACCAACCTTGTTGTTGTTGTTGTTACTATTTTCTTTCCTGTTTCCCTCTTTATACTTCTCCTGAGTCTTGTATTTTAATATCAGATTTTCTGTTCAGCTCTGGTCTTTTCTTCAGGCAGCTTTGAAAGTTGCCTATTTCATTGAATATCCCAACTTTTCCTCTGAAAGATTATGCTCAGTTTTGCTGGGTAGTTGACTTGTGGTTGTAATCCAAGGTCCTTTTCATTCTGGAATATCATATTCTAAGCCCTCTAATCCTTTAATGTATAATCTACTAAATTCTTTATAATCCTGACTGTGGGTCCACAATATTTAAATTGTTTCTTTCTGGCTGCTTGTAATATTTTCTTACTTTCCTGATAATTCTTGAATTCGGCTCCTATATTCCTTGGAGTTTGCATTTTGGGATCTCTCAGGAAGTGATTGGTGGATTCTTTCAATGACTATTTTATCTTCTGGTTCTAGGATATCAGGGCAGTTTTCCTTAATTATTTCTTGCAAGATGCTCTCCAGGCTCTTTTTTTTTTTTTTATCATGGCTTCTAGGTAGTCCAATAATTCTTAAATAATCTCTCCAAGATCTATTTTCCAAGTCAGTTGTTTTTCCAATGAGGTATTTTACATTTTTCTATTTTTTAATTCTTTTGATTTTGTTTGATTCCTGATATTTCATAGATTCCACTTGTCCAATTCTAATTTTTAAGGAAGTATTTTCTTCAATGAGCTATTGTACCTCCTTTTCCATTTGAACAATTCTACTTTTTAAAGAGTTGTTTTCTTTTTTATTTTCTTTTTGTCTTTTTTGAGGGGGGGGGAAAGCAGGGCAATGGGGGTTAAGTGACTTGTCTAAGATCACACAGCTAGTTAAATGTCTGAGGCTAAATTTGAAGTCAGGTCCTCCTGACTCCATGGCTAGTGGTCTATTCACTGCGCCACTTAACAGCCCAAAAGAGTTGATTTCTTCAGTGAATTTTTTTTTTTGCCATTTGGTCAATCCTATTTTTTTAAGAAATTGGTTTCTTCAGTTGATTTTTGTTGTTCCTTTTCCAAGCTATTGACACTTTTTTTCATAATTCTCTAGCATAACTCTCATTTCTTTTCTCAGTTTTTCTTCTATCCCTCCTACTTGATTTAAATATTAAAATATATATATTTTGTTATCTTTTTTGAGCTCTCCCAAGAGGACTTTTTGGGTTTGAGACCAATTCATATTCCCCCTTTGAGGCTTTGCATGAAGGCACTTTGACATTATTGTCCTCTTGTCAGTTTGTGTTTTGCTCTTTCCTGCTTCCGTAGTAGCTTTCTATGGGTTAGGCTCTAATTTTTGCTCCTTTTTAAAAAATTTAGCTGTGCTCCTTGGATATAGATGATACTGTCCCAAACTTCTTGCAGTGGGGACCAAGGACCTGGTCACTGACTATCTGCACCAGAACATCTGGGGTTGATGGCTTGCCGAATATGCTAGGGTGGCCTGGTCTATGTGTTGTGCCCTGAATTCCAGGGCTGGCAGTTTGCCTTCTGCACTGTGGCTGGAGGCCTCAGAGGTGGCCTACTGTGTCACTGGCCTTCTGAGCCAGAAGAGCTAGGCCTAAGGTGTTGATGTTTGATATGACTAAGAGCCTTCTGCTGATTTGTTCAGACACTACCGGTGCTGAGTTGTGCTCACCTTTTACCCAAGTGAGACAGTCCTTTCCTGAAGTCCTTCTAAGTTATCTTGGACAGGA
This sequence comes from Gymnobelideus leadbeateri, assembly GCA_011680675.1. Taxonomy (NCBI): domain Eukaryota; kingdom Metazoa; phylum Chordata; class Mammalia; order Diprotodontia; family Petauridae; genus Gymnobelideus; species Gymnobelideus leadbeateri. The sequence continues at coordinate 508,044 of WOXC01007014.1, read as the reverse complement.
AACTTGTTTCACTTCATTTTTTTTTGTGGATTGTGTCACTCCAAAAAATTTTTAGAAGTTTGGTTTAGCATTGTTTCTGAAACTGGGGAGAACTCAGTCAACTTCCTGGCTTCTCTCCACCATCTTGTCTCAGTCCCTCAATACTCTCTTAGTAATGTTTCTTTTTTCCTTTTCCCCCATGTTATTCTCCTTAAAAAACAAAAGAGAAGAAGCATGAAAGTGGTTGATTACCTTCCTGTCATACAGGGCAGAAGGGAAGACCCATCTCCATCTTTTCTTCTATTTCTCTGTTTCTCTGTCTCTGCTTGTCTATCCCTTTGCATATGAGGACCTCCTTCCAGGAATCATGTGGCTGAGTTTAAGGAGGTCCCCTCAAGGACAATGTGAAGGGTGAATACAGAGAGACTCCTTGTGACGAGTGCAACTAACACAGGTTTCACATCCAAGGCAAACTATGGCTGTCATGGAAAGATTAGCTGAACTGAGTTCATATAAGAATTTATCAAACATTATTAAGGAGTGTAATGGAAAACAAAGAATACTTCACACCTTTTTTCAGCTATTGAATTAACACCTTGTTTCAGTTCAAGTTTCTTTTGAGCCTTGTATCAAGTCTGTTAAGAAATAAAATTTGTGATCCCCACAACTTGTGCATCCTAGAACTCGTGAACTCCTACAACAGGAAGGAGAGGAGCTAATGACCGTAGATAAGGATAGACCCAGGCTGGAGTTAGAACTGAGAAGAGAAGTCTTGTGGTGGCAGAGTCAAGAAGGAGAAAACTTGTGGCGTCCCAGCATTCCATTTGTCTGTTCTGTCTGTGTTGATGTTTGCTTGTGATACTTTGTACAGAAGCCCTGGGACCTGACTGGAAACTCTAAAAGAGGACTTTCTGGTTGTCTGTTTACAGAAGTCCTGGAGAAGGCTTTTGGAGGTCCTGGGATTTTATTCGTGATTTTGTGCTGACCTCTTGGACTTTGTTTGTGGCTCTATGTTGATTTCTATGCTGATGATTTGTGCTGACCTCTTGGACCTTTTTTTGGGTCTGTGTTGATTTCTATGTTGATGAGCTGTGTTGAGTTCTCAGACCTTGTTTTTGGGTCTGAGTTAATTTCACAGGCAGACAGTGAATTGATGATGGTGCTGGCAATGTGAATGAATATTATTGTGGCTCTGTCAAGCTTTGTCTTCCCAGAAACATGAACTGTGAAGGACTTTAAGTGGACTGGACACTGTGAGCTTCAATATGGAGTGGGAACTGGATGAAGAACTGGACAAGGAGCTGGACAAGGAACTGGGAGCTGCCTGCCTTTGAATCCAGGTGAGAGTTTGAGCTGGGACCATGGAAGAGGAACCATGGAAGCTGAACCAGCCTTGAGTCAAGATGAAAGAAGACTTTACTTTGATACTGTGTACTGACTGAGATTATGATTTACTGTGACCTAGGGGTGGAGAACTTTGACCTTTGTACTTTGTTTACCCTTCCTAAAGATGATTGAATTTAGGACTTACTAAATGACTAAGTTACTAAATGAGTGTACTTTACTTAAAACTATGTGGCCACTTTGGTGAAAACTATGTGACCAGTTTAGTGATAAGTTGTTATGCCGTAAAATTCTGAGTGCTGTACCTTGATTTCTGTGAATGTTTTGTCTTAGTTTGTTACTGAATAAATAGAGAATTCACTATATTGTGTAATCAGAACCTTGAAAAGCTGTTCACAGCAGCAGTCCTCAGGAAAGCTGCTCCTGCTTGCCTTTGCACCATGGGATGCAAAGAACCTTGATATAGGAAAAAGTGTGCAGTACTTAAGCGGAATCCAATAAAAAGGAGTAAGAATTGAGTGTTTATCCATGAATATCTAGGGAATCAGTTCCCTGCAGACATTCAAGCCTTTGCTAAGCTCATAGAAGATTTATTTACATTGCAATATTTCAATCTTGACTCCATCTTTTAAAATTAACCCACAAATTAATAAATATAAAGCTAAAATAGATCAAATAGATAAGGAAATCAAGGCCCAGGATATTATAGTGAATCATGAAGGTCACACGGGTTATATACATCAGAGTTCACTTTGAACAAAAGACCTATGACACTACAGAGTGGAATCACCTACCACCACAATGTCTCCTATGCTTGGGTTCAATGGTGGGTGTCCCTTCATCTTGTTGCAGCTGCTGGATCCTCATTTTTACCATTGAGCAGAAGTACTACTTCTTTCTTAGAATGCCCATTGCTTAGAGTTCCATTGTGTTTCCATTCTTTTCTGTCATGTCTGTTTGCCAACCACCTGAGCTTGATTATGGCTCCCATGTGCCTCCTTAAATATTTTTCTTTCTGATTTACTTCTTGAATATTCCCCATCCTCATTATATGTGGGAATTCATCATTTTAATAAGGTATGGAACAACATTTCTGTGACTCTTCAAATTATTAAACAGGAAAATCAGCTTTCACTTGACCACACTCATAATGAGAACCTCTAGCAGAAAGAGAAATATAACACAGTCTTGAGAAGTCAATGATGTGGTTCCATCAGGTTTCATATCATTAGAGATGGAAAGGTTAGGGTTTGGGGCTTCAAGTGTAAAGAGGAATTCTTTTTATCATCCAGTTGGTCATGCCACTGACTTAAAAGTTGCATTCCTTTTATGATACATGGATAGAGCATTGTGAAACCACTGCCCTCCATGAAACTACCTTATCATTTTAGTAAAAAAAAAAAGGAGTCAAACTAATGGGAGGAAGGGATACATTTGTAATAATAATAAATTCATTCTACTTTATCATTCCTATAACATTCCCAAGACAAAATAATTGCTACTTACATTTACATTTTTAAAAATTTATGATACCAATATGACATTGATAAGGACATTAAATTTAAAAAAACCATACACATATTTATCTAATACCTTCTGAGTGGCAGCTGCAGCTAAATTCCCACCAGCACTGTCTCCAGCAACACAGATGCGTGTGGGGTCCACACCATACTCTGCAAGGACTTTCTTCCTCAAGAACCACCTTAAGGCATCATATACATCTTCAAATTGGGTTGGAAAGTGATACTGGGGTGACAGTCTATAGCTTTTAAGAGGAAAAAGAATATATTAAATAATATAATGAGTTCTAGATAAATACTAAAGGTATATGGTATGTAGGATTTCATATATATTAGGGAAAAGCAACATTGTGTATAAGGGGGGTTTTAAATGGTCTTTTGAATCATTTGTATAAGAAAAAACCTTTCTTTTCATGATTTATATTGAAATATGACCTTGAAAAGCTGAGTTTTTGCAAGCATTACCCCATCATAACCCCTCAGAGCATAGAGCATGCAGGATTATGAATAAAGATTATGTAACAAGTGAGATGGTGACAGGCCATTTAGTTTTGAAATGGACGAGAGAGGAAAGGGCTTCCATGCTGCTTCCATGGTTGCTCTTGCACTTCTGGTGTTTGTTCTTCTCATTGACCCATCTGTCTTTCCCCTTGGCTTTATCTCTTCTGTCCCACCATCTGCCTATTGTGCTAGCACCACACAGACTACATGGCCAGTGTTTCAAATAATACTTGATGATGAATTGATTGAGGGATGCTGTTTAATTATGTATTAAGTTTAAATAATTACACCCTGCCATAGTCTTATTAAGGGCTTCTGAAAGGAGCAGAGTCAAGTGGATGAAGAAGCATTAGATCTTGGTTCAAGAGCCACCTGTAACACATAGTGACTATGACCTCAGGCTATTTTGGTAAAGAGAATTTCCTAACTGAAATTACAAGCATTGGGCAGGAAAATGATTTGCTCTATTTAAAATTTTCATAGAAACTCTAAATAAACCATATTTTACCATATAAAATTTCTCATATGAATCATATTCAGGTTTTCTTTCTTTTACCATTGAAAACATTATAGAAAACAAATAAATTTGACTATGCCCCTATACACATTGGAGTACTTTGCAAGGACATATCCCATATAAAAAAAGAAAGCCAGCTAATTTAATTTTTAAGTTTTCCATTGTCATCCTTGGCTAATGTCATTTGCTTTAATCATCAGGAAGGTGACTTCAAAGTTTTCAGTTTTGCCATCATTTTAGTCATAGGTTTCAGAGAAATTCCAAAACTCAGCAGGTTTCAGGTTGCCACTTCCTCATCCAGCATGCAGCTCCTGGATTGTGGATGGAACATAGAACTGGAAGAGGCATTTCTAAGAATGCCATCTAGCCCATTTTCTCATTTTATTGTTGAGGAAGCTGAACCCCAGAGAATGGAAGAGATTTGTCCAGTCACTCCCTTGAGGAGTCATTGGAACCATCTACTAAATGAATTGGAAGTCTCCTCCCAACTCATAGGTCTGTCAAGTCATGGTAGATAAAAGGGTTTTGGCTAATTCAGGAAATTTATCTGTTCCCTACACATACTGGACCCTTCCCCCTCTTCCTTGAATGACAGCAGAAGGTCTCACTCTTGGGGCGGCTAGGTGGCACAGTGAGTAGAGTGTTGGCCCTGGAGTCAGAAGGACCTGAGTTCGGATCCAGCCTCAGACACTTAAGGCACACGCAAAAAAGACTAGCCGTGTGACCTTGGGCAAGTTACTTAACACCAATTGCCCTCCAAAAAAGCAAAAAAAGAAGAAGAAGAAGAAGAAGAAGAAGAAGAAGAAGAAGAAGAAGAAGAAGAAGAAGGTCTCACTCCAATTCCTCCTACATTCTGAGCCATCAAAAGTTGAGTAAAATTGAATTATGTTGAATTAAAGAATTAGCCAGTAGTGTCTCTTGGCCCTTTAACATTACCTTTCTCAAGCTGGTGGATCTTGTCCCCATGGGAACATCTGATAAGTTATTTGTCCCTATCTGGCTGTCTAGTCCTTGTCTGTGGCCATTGTATGATTGTCCATGCAGGTGACTGATGCCCACCTCTTCCTAACTCCAAAGCTGCCCCTCCCCCACCCAAGTCCACACACCAGGCTGCCTTGGAAGGAGCTGAGAGGTATTAAAAACAAAACACAACTATGGAAGGTGATGGAGCCTTTGTCCTAACAGATCTAGTCCAAAATTCAAATCATTCTTACTTCGTTGATATGACCACAGCACCGAGTTTGTCTGCCATCTGTCTTCCCAAATCATCATAGGGGATCGAAGCTAAAATACAAGGAATCAGATCAAGTCAATTAGAACTGACAAAGACAATGATGTCTGCTTTTCTCACAGTAATCCTAGAGTTATTTCTTGATGTTCATAGATCACTCCAGAGTGAATTATGTGGGCTATTAATATTGATCTGTCTAGAGGGAAAAGCCAGATACATCATTCAAATAGAGCAGGCTTTCCCCACACACGTATGTTAAGAAAGCCCTTTCTACAACACAAAAGACACATGGTTGCCTTAAATTTTAAAGGAACAGGGTTGATGGAGGAGAATTTTTAACTTGGATCAGGATTGCAAAGAGGTGAAGGAGGGATAAAATGCAGGTGAAAATGGTGAGCCCCTATGATGCAGGAGAAGAGATGGGGGAGACTATTTTCTCTTCATGGACAAATAACTTTCCTTTGCTTCACAGGTAAACCTATGATGTGAAACCTCAATGGAACAGAACTGAAGGGATTCTGGCTCAGGAAGAGGCAGGACTAACATTGATTTTCTCTCCCCAAGAGGTACCTAGGCACAGAAAACAGGCAGCAAATCAATATTTCTCTTCTAAGAAGCTTTTAGTTAAAAAAATAGGGAAAAAAAGATTTTTGAATGAAATCTTTACCAAATTTAACACCAGTCTGTCTCTCCTTTAGAATACATGGATATATGCTTCTGAAACTTCTATGGGTGTGATTGGAAATGACTTTGGGTGAAATAGAGTCCCAAAATACAAGTTGGATCGGCCCCCAGCAGCCACCTAGGCTTGCTCATTCCTGAACAGACCCCAATATAACACAGTCAGCAAGTGATCCTCCAGCCTCTGACTCAAGGTTTTTGAAAAGGAGAACCCAGCACCTCTCCAGGCAGCCCCTTGGATTTTTAGAATGCTCTAGTTGGTAAGAAATTTAGTCCTGACAACAGACCCACATTTTCCTCTTTGTTTTTTTGCCCACTGCTTCTAGCTCTACCCCTTGGGGCTGAATGGAACAAGGCTAATCCAGCCTCCCATGAAAGAACCCTTCAAATGCCAGATGTTACCTGACATATACCCCTCTGAAGGAAGAGGCAGGTCTTCCTCACTCAGGACCAGGACACTCACCGTGGTATTATCCATCAACAAGATCTTATACTGCCTGCTGGGGACCCTCAAACACTAAGGAAGATCCATCATCTCCATGCTATGGATAGCCCATTCAGTAATGCTGTTTGCCACCGATCCACACAAGCTCATCCTGGAAAATGTTTCCCTATGTCCTTTCATAAATTCATCACCAGGAGCCAATCAGTATGCTAGAGGTATCTTGAGGACAGGAGTGGGCTCTCCATTAGGCTTTTCCCTTGCCATGGGACCAGCACATCTTTTCTCATTCCACATTCCTTTGACAGCATCCTTTACTCAGATCCTCTTTATAATCCCTACTTTGTTATAGCCAGCTCCTTCCCACCATGTGTCTTTCTGAGGGATAGTTATCTTGACTTCTTCTTCTTTTTTTTTGAGGGCAATTGGGATTAAGTAACTTGCCCAAGGTCACACGGCTAGGTTTCTGTTTGTGTGTGCATTAAGTGTCTGAGGTTGGATCCGAACTCAGGTCCTTCTGACTCTAGGGCCAACACTCTACTCACTGCACCACCTACCTGCCCCCATCTTGACTTCTTCAGAGAAGGTAACTTCCTTGACTTATAACCTGTGAAATAAAATTACTGAAGACATAATGGTCTGCCCTCAAGGACTTTATATTCAACATGAGACAAGCCATTCCTTTGTTCTGTTTTCTGAAATGTAGATATGTGGGTGCTTTAAAAATGTAATGGGAATATATGAGAATGAAATAAAGATAGAATGCAGACTCAACTAGAGGCAGGATTGCCTAACAAAACATAGGGAATTGATCCCATACTCGGGAAGACCTGAGTTCAAATCCTGTTTCTGACCCTGACTACGTGCTCCTGGGTAAGTAATTTAACCCCTGAGTAACCCCAGGAAATTCTAAAATTTTAAAACCACGGATCAGAGCATGTACCAGTCTCTACTGGTAGACAAGGGTTCATCACTGGGACTCCCCATACCAACACAATCCTATATCCACTGAACCAAATGGGGAGAACCTATGAACTTTCAAATTAGTATCTCCTAATTGATTTTTCCTCCCTATTATTTTTTGCAAAAGTGGTATGAGCACTCATACTTGTATAGTGCTGTATGGTCTACATCTTGCTTTATTCCTACAAGTTGTGTGAGGCAAGTAATCCAGGTATTACTGTCCCTGTTTTACAGATAGAAAGCTTGGGCTCACAAAGGTCAAGCAGCTTGCTTGTAATGATAGAGCTTCTAATACCTGAAATGGGATTTAAACCCAAGTCTCCTGAATACAAGCACAGGCCTTCACCTTGGGAGGTTAGACCCAGAGTTTGGTGAAATCCTACGGGTCTTTGAGTCCAATCATCCCATTGCTGTGAGAAAAGGGTGGCCCAGAGAAGCAAAGATTTATGAGAAAACAGTTTTGCCTCATTCAAATACCTGAATGACTATTGTTATGAGAGGGCAGAACCAAAAGCATGGGTGAGAGTCTCAAAGAGACCAAATTAGTCAGAATGTCAGGAAAAAGCCATCCTCCTGGTGAGAGGTATCCCAGAGGAATGGGCTGCTCTGTAGGGGGTGGGTTTCCCCATGGAGTTCTCCAAACAGAGGGTGGCCAACCACAGGTCAGAAATGCCCATGGGGGATTGCATTCATATAGAGGTTGGGGTTCTTCCAAGTCTCAGATTCTGTGAATTCTTAGGGAAAATCAACAGCAGGTCCAGGCACGAAAGGACCCCTCATGGTAAGGCCACAAACCTAGGGACGATTCACTAGGTGACCCTGGGAGGCATTGAGGCACTCTGCTGAAAAATCTACACAGTTCGTTGCCCTCTCCTCTTCTCCTAATGTTTCCTTTCAAACCTTACAGCCAGAATCCTTGCTAATATAAGTTGATGCCTGACAGATGGGTTACAACATGGGCCAGGTTTGTGGATGGGGACTTCAATGGAGAGTTATGGGATGCACTGGAAACACAGCTGGGCTGCTTTGTGATGTTAGGGTTAGAAAGCCCTTTGGGCCAAGACTTTTGACTTGAAAACTGTTCATCTGTATACAGTTTAGAGCAAAGAGAACAAAATGGACAAATGCTATTGTATGTCCTTAAAATGGATAAATGGTGTTGGGGTGTTTGTAGTATGTACAAAGTCTCTTGGTGTGTCCTTAGAATATATGCAAGCTGCTGGTGTATTCTTTTTTAAAAACACATTAAAAGTTTTATTTTTCCCAATTACATGTAAAAACAATTTTAATATTCTTTTTTTTTTCAAATTTTGAGTTCCAAATATCTCCCTTCATCCCCTTCTCCCTCATTTAGGAGGCAAGCAATTTAACATAGGTTATACATGCGTAGTCATGCAAAATAAACATCCATGTAATTTATTCTATGAAAGAAAATACAGACAACCCCACCCCCCCAGAAATATAAAAAAGTAAAGCAAAATTATCTTTGATCTTCATTCAGATTCTATCAGTTCTTTCTCTGGAGATGGACAGTACTTTTCATCATAAATTCTACAGAGTTGATTAGATGTTTGTTTTGCTGAGAACAGCTAAGCTTTTCATAGTAGATTATCATACATTACTGTTACTTTGTACAATTCTGTGGTTCTGCTCATTTCACTTTGCATCAGCTCACGTAAATCTTTCCAGGTTTTTCTGAAAGCTCCCTGCTCATCATTTCTTAAAGAACAATAGTGTTCTATCACAGTCATATACAACTTGTTTAGTCATTTTCCAATTGATGGATATCCCCTCCATTCCCAAGTCTTCAACACTACTAAAAGAGTTGCTATAAATATTTTTTTACATATGGGTCCTTTTATTTTTTGTTCACTGTATCTCTTTGGGATACATATCTATTAGTGGTATTCCCTGGTTAAGGGGTATGCATTGTTCTATAGTGGCAAATTGCTCTCCAGCAAGGTGGAATTAGTATACAACTTCAACAATAGTATGTTAGTGCTTTAATTTTCCCACATCCCCTCAATATTTGTCATTTTCCTTTTCTCTCAAATTAAACAGGTATGATGTAGGAACTCTATCATCAATAATGATTTAGAGCATTTTATATGACTATATACTATTTTAATTACTTTGTCTGAAAACTACCTGTTCCTGACTATTGTGAATTGAGGAATGGGCCTTATTTCTATAAAATTGACTCAATTTTCTATATGTTTGTGAAATGGAGTCTTTATCAGAGAAACACACTGTAAAAAATAATCACAGTAGTGATTATCAAATTATGCATTTCCCTCCATCCTGTTTTCCCCATTTATCTTACTCTCTCACCTTGTTCATTCTCAAAAGTGTTTTGCTCCTAATTTTTACCTGCCTCAAGGTGCCCTGCCTTCTATCAGCTGCCCCCTTCTCACATCCCCTTCTCTTCCTACTTTCTTGTATGGTAAGATAAATTTCTGCACACAACTAAGTTGTGTGGATAGGATCATCCTTCTTTGAGTCATTCTGATGAGAATAAGGTTCATATGCTTCTTTTCCTACTTCCCCCACTTTCCCCTCCACTGTAAATTCTCTTTCAGGCCTTTTTTATGTCAGATCACTTATTGTATTCTACCCCTCCCTTTCTCATCCTTTAATTTTATCTTTTTAGGATGATCATACCATTACATTTAATTCACACCCTGCTTTTTGTCTTTGTATACTTCTTCTAACTGCTCTAATAATGAGAAAGTTTTAGGAGCCATAAATACCATTTTCCCATGTAGGAATATAAATAGGTTAATCTTATCAAATCCCTTATGATTTCTCTTTCCTGTTTATGCCTTTATCCTCCTCTTGTATCTTGCATTTGAAAGTCAGATTTTCTATTCAACTCTGGTATTTTCATCAGGAATGCTTGAAAGTCTTCTATTTCACTGAATATCCCATTTGCCCCCTGAAGGATTAAACTCAGTTTTGCTGGGTAGGTGATTCTTGGTTGTAATCCAAGCTCTTCTGCCCTTTGGAATATCATATTCCAAGCCCTCTGATCCTTTAATTTACAAGTTATTAAACCTTGTGTTATCCTGAATCTGGCCCCACAAGTATTCAAATTGTTTCTTCTTGGCTGCTTGGAGTATTTCCTCCTTGATCTGGAAAGTCTGGAATATGGCCATAATATTCCTGGGTGTTTTTACTTGGAGTTCTCCTTAAGGAGGTGATCAATGGATTCTTTCAATTTCTATTTTATCTTCTGATTCAGAGATATCAAGGCAGTTTCCCTTGATAATGTCTTGAAAGACAATGTCTAGGCTTTTGTTTTTTTTTTTTATCATGACTTTCAGGTAGTCTAATCATTATTAAATTATCACTCCTACATCTATTTTCCAGATCAGTTGTTTTTCCAATGAATTATTTCACATTTTCTACTCTTTTTTCCTCTATTTTGATTTTTAAAAATTGTTCCTTAATGTCTCATAAAGTCATCAGCTTCCACTTGCCCAGTTCTAAATGTGACTCTTTGATGCAGGCATTTTAACTTTATTTTCTTCTGAGTGTATGTTTTGATCTTCCTTGTCATCAACGTAAATTTCTATGGTCAGAATTTCTTCTGTTGTTTCCTCATTTGTCAGCCTATTTCTTGACTTTTAACTCTGTGCTAAACAAGTGGAAAGGGTCCTGTCCCAAGTTTCAGGGTTTTTTGTGCAACTGTTTTCCAAAGTAATTCTGGGGACCTGTGGGGTTTTGGCTCTTCCAAGGTGGCATGATCTAGGGAGGGGTGTGTTGACTACTTTCCTGTATTGTACACTGTTTGTGAGCACATACAAGTACTCTTTTAACCCTGGAACATGACCTGGTCCCCTGCTGCCACAAGCTTCTCCTCACACGGGGACTAAGATCCAAGACCGCCACCCAGATCCAGGTATAGGCAAAGTAGCACAGCCCTGGCCCTGGTACCAGCAAAGGGGTTCCCACAAATTTGCTTCTGACCCATTACCTCATCCCCTTACAGTACACTGCCACTGCTGCCACTGCTTCAATTGCCCCCAGACTTGCTCCTGCATTGCTGGGACCTAATCTGTGTGGGCACAGCCTGAGGCAGACTGTGCTCCTCTCTTACCCTGGTGCAACAGATCTTTCCTGCCAACCTTGTCTTGGCTGGAAAATCATTTCCCTCTGTCCTTTTGTGGGTTCTGTCATTCTAGAATTTCTTTAGAGGCATTATTTAAAGGTATTTGGAGGGGCTTGGAGAGCTCAGCTGAATCCCTGCCTTTACTCCACCTTCTTGGCTCTGCCTCCTGTTACTGTGTTCTCAGCATTGTTCAGGGGAAAAGGTTCCAGTCACATCCAGAAGAGTCAGTGATTCACATTTAGGTTTCCACAAGAGGGATTCCCCATTGTAATGAATTCACCAGCCCAGAAAAAAAGTTATCTCAGATATACCTTAAAAGCAGGAGGGAGGTGGGGGGCCAGCCCCAGAGTTGGGATGACCCAGGATCGGATCCTGCCTCAGAAAATGAGCACCCACACATAAATAATGACTGGCCATGTAACCTTCAGCAAGTTACTTAACCCAAATTGTTTAAAAAAAAAAAAGCAGGAGGGAGGGAGAGAACAGGGAGGAGAAGAAACATTGGGTAAGGCTTATTCTAATCCCTACCATGTGCCAGAGAGTGTGCTGGGCCCTCACAGAAATCATCTCATTTAATCCTCACAACCACCCTCGGAGGTAGTTGCCATTATCGTCCCCATTTTACAGTTGAGGAAACTGAGGCAGAGAGTGCTTATGTTACTTGCCCAGGGTAACAGAGCAAGTAAGTGTCAGAGGTGGGATTCCTGACTTCAGGCCCAGTGCTCTGTCCATTGTGGCACCAACTACTTCTAAAGGTCTAAAAGACCATTCCTTTGTTCTAATTGTGCATTCACCAAAGAAACATGATCAGTGATTTGATATACTCAGTGTACCTGCCTATGAGAAGGGAGCATCCTCTGCATTGATTAACACTGCTTATCTCAACCTTGTAAATTAATAAAATGGCATTCTGGTTAAACCCCATCAAAGTTTAGGAAGCTCTGAGTAGCTAGTGGTGCCCTGCCTTCCCTTCTTCTTCCCTCTCCCCTCTCCTCAACAAGTCTCCTCCTTTCCTCTCCATTTTCCTCTCCTGTTGTCCCCTCCTATCTTTCCCTTTTTACCTCCCTATCCTCAGCTCCTGTCTTCCCTTCCTCTCCTTTCTCTTCTCCTGTCCTCTCATTCTCTTTTTCTCTTCCCCTCTGTTCCCTTGTCCCCTTCTGTTCTTCCTTCCTCTCTCCCCTAATCTCCTCTCTGCTTGGCTCAGAACTGTTCTATTATCTCCTAACTACAAAATACTCTGATTAACATCAAAGATGGATTGAAATGTGTTGGCCTCTTCAAGATTCAGTTCCCTAAGGAAAGTACTTACCAGCATCTCCTGTGGTCCAGCCACCACCATGAATGTAAAACACACCTCTTCTCATTGTAGATGACTTTTGCTTTGGCTCAAAGACTCGGACTGGAACTTTATTGAACAGAGTATCTGTCACTGTGACATTTTCATCTGATGTTGGTGGTACTTCAATGAGCCGTGTGAGTAAAAAAGGTGGAAATCCTAGTATCTCCAAAAACTCTGACTGACATCAAAGAAACACAATGAAAAATACAGTTGTGAGTTCCATACACACAGAAGAGTTTGCCTCCCCATTACTACTGTACCCCAAAGGGCCACTGACAATAGCTACTTTGCAGAACTTTCATAAATTCAGAGTGTTTTATATACATTATCTCATCTGACCCTCATGATGATGCCATAGGGTCAGTGCAATTATTACTCCCAATTTAATAAGCAAGAAGACTGAGGCTCATTGAGGTCACATGACTAGCCTGGAGGACACAGCAATTAAGTCTCAGAGGCTAGACTAGAACCCATGTCTTCCTGATGCCAAGACCAGCACTGTGTCCTTAACCAAATATACCAGCAGGATTTTGGCTGCACAGCTGAATCTGCCTTGGCAATGCCAGAAGTGCCTATGATTCAAAGTTATTGTTTAAAGTGTGCAATTGGGTGTGGCATAGCCCTGTTCAGGTCAATAAACCCATTATCTGATAAGGACTGTCAATTGTTGTTCAGTCTTTTGTTCATGCCAAACTCTCCATGACTCCATTTGGGTTTTTATTGGCAAAGATACTAAAGTGACTTGTCATTTCCTTCTCTAGTTCATTTTACAGATAAGGAAACTGAGGCAAACAGGGTGAAATGACTTACCCAGGGTCTCTCAGTTATTTAGTGTCTGAGACCAGATTTGGGTTCAGGTCTTTTTGACTCCAGGCTCCATATTCTATCCACTGAACCACCCAGCTGCCCCAGTATCAACTTTAGTGACACTTAAGACCAGCAAAAGGCATCTGCCATCAAATATAATCTACTTCACCAACATTTCCACAACCCAACAAGTTTGTGTGCAGTGTAAAGTGTGAAGGGGGAGCAGAGTTTGAGAAGGAAAAGAGCACAGGTAATAAAGGGAATTGTGAAAGGCTTCCTCTGATAGCTAAGTGATAGGCAGACAGATAAAGTAGATGGATGGATGGATACACAGGCAGGTAGGTAAGTAAATGGATGGATGGATAGATAAAGGAAATGGGTAGAGAGATAGATTGGCTAACAGGAAGAAAGACAGAAAGAACAGAAAGATAGATGAATAGAAAGACTAGCAGACAAAAAGATAGAAATAGATTGATAGAAAAATAGACAGACTAGCCAACAAACAGTAAGACAGACAAATGAACAGAGTGAACATTTATTAATTGTTTACTGTGTGCCAGACCCTGTGCTAACCACTGGGGATGTAATTGCAAGCAATCAAGACAATTCCTGGCTTTGAGGAGCTTACAATTCTAAAGAGGAAAGAAAACATATAAAAGCTAGCTGGAAAAGAGAAGAGGCAAGAAGAAGAAGGAAGAAGAGAGGTTTGTTTGGCACCACGGTTGGAACTGGGAGTCAGGAATAGATTTAGAGGGTTGGTTCTGGACAAGATAAGAAAACCATTTGTTATTATATAACTACACACACATACACACACACACACACACACACACACACACACACACACACACACATACCCCATTCCCAAAGTGGGCAAAACCCCCCCCTTATCCCTCCACCCTTGGCTGCTGGAATAATCCTGGGTGGGGCATAGACCTCTGCCCTTGGGGACCCACAGCTTGGTCCCTCCAGAAGACAGTACCATGCTTATCCCTGGTTGCCCTCTCCAGGATGAATTACTCATTTTCAACACAGAGGCAAAGATTGGCAGTTGGCCTGCCTTTTGTAGATTTCCAGAGGAGTGCTGAGTAATTTCTTTAAAAGGGGCTGGTAGGTCAAATAAGTTTGGGAACCTCTGCGTTAAACTCTCTGTTGTGGTTAAAAATCTCAAGTGAGATCAGTCTGAAATATTCTAGTATTTTTAAAAAAAGAAATTATTTAAACACTGGCAAACATAAGAGCCTCAGGTCCCTGGGAAGTGTTCCCATCTTCCATTGTGGTGCCTTGTGCCTTTAAAACCCAGAGTCAACCAAATTCTTCACTTACCAGGTGTGTTTGAGCCCTAATGAGAGCCCAGGCTGTCATCAGTTTCCATGGTTGTTCAATGTTCTCTGGGAGAGGAGTGTACACAAAGTAGGAGAGAAGGGCACAAGGAATCAGCAGGTACAGAGATTTCTTTCTCATGTTGCTTCTGCTGCTTCTCCTCCTCTTCTTCCTCCTCCTTCTTCCCCACCTCCTCCTCTTGCTCCTCCTTCTTTTCCTCCTCCTCCTCCCTCCCCTCCTCCTCCTTCCTGGTACTTCCTCTAATGGACAGATAAAGTTGTGTCCCAACCAGGAGGAGGGTTATTTGACCTTCCCCCTGGCAGAGTCCAAGGTCTACTGTGGAGAGAATTATCCCAGGCTCCCAGCAGAGAAGTCTCCCCATTGAAAGCCCATCTACACACTAAGCCAGGGGGTCCTAAGAATACTGACACCCGGGCTAGCTCTGGACCCCACAGCCCTTCCCCTGGCTCTTTTGGGTTCAGTTTGTACCCGAGTACAGCTGGAGCCAGCCCAGCACAAGGTACACACTGAGAACCCACAGTGTGTAGAGGGCTTCATGGAAACCTCAGATAACCTGAGGAGGGGGCAATCAGAGAGTTCCGGAATTTCAGAACTGGAAAGGGTCTTAGAAAGGCTGTTGGTGTAACCTGGGGCTGGCCAGAAATCTCCCCTAGAATGTTCCTGAGAGAAGCCTAAAGACCTCTGCCCCTGGGGACCCACAGCTTGCCCCCTGGGGCAGCCCATTATCAGGGGGAGGGCAGACACATTAGGGAACTTTTTCCAGGACCAAGCTGCAGTCTGCTTATCTGATCTGCCTACCTTAATAAGAATCAGCAGAGTTAGCTAACATTTCTGTAGGGCTTTAAGATTTGCAAAGTGTTTGCCACAGAATATTTCATTTGCTCCTCACAACAACTTTGAGTGGGGAAGTGGGGTGTCAGTTTAAACCCTACTATGTCCTCATTATAGGACAGAGTTAAGTGATTTGCCTAGGATCACCCAGCTAGGAAGGCTCTGAGGCCAGATTTGAACTTAGGTCTTCCTGACTCCAGGTATATATTCTGTAAAAATCATCATAAGAGTAGTTGACATTTATAAAGTGTTTTATGATTGGTAAAATGTGCTCTATATAATAACTCTTGTGATCCTCATGAAAACCCACTGAGGGAGGTGCTCTATGAAACACAATCTCCCTTTTTCAGTTGAGATGAGATTCTGAGAAGTTAAATTGAACTGTCATGCATGGAGGGGGTGGTGGGATTCAAATCCAGACCTTTCCTGACTCCAAGGCCCTTGTTCATTCCTCTATAAAAAGTAACCCTTGCATACTGTGCCTTTCTCAATTGAGCTTCAAAGGTTATGTTTCAAAATGTCAAAATGTGTTTGCTCTCTCAGCAATGTGGGCACTACCTCCAAAGGTTTGTGTGCTTCAGGTTTATCATTGTGATCCTGAGATTGGGGCTTTGCCCATCTCATTGGGTGAGTGACATGGACTCTTGGGTCATGAGATTAATAAACCAAGAATTAATGAACAGGGAAGCCAAGTTGTTCAAGGGGACATTAATGAGTATTATAGACTGCAAGCTTAAGGGCAAGACTGGCAATGGAGAAGAAAACTGTGAGCCAGGTACTGAAGGCCCTGAGAAGAAAGAGGGGACCAGGGTTACACAGATGACCACAGTGGATCTCAAGGGACAAAAGACTGTAGAGTGTGGGAGGCACAGAGAAAGATCTGCACATATCACTGAGGAACAAAAGGCAGGCCAACTGCCAATCTTTGCCTCTGTGTTGAAAATGAGTAATTCATCCTGGAGAGGGCAACCAGGGATAAGCATGGTACTGTCTTCTGGAGGGACCAAGGTTTCTGAGTGATACAAACAAAATGTCACATGAGCTCCAAGGAAGAAATGTGTGACAGATGATTTATTGGACCCATATTTTATTACTGTTAATATTAATAAATTTGATATGATTCCATAGGAGTAGTGATTCTAAATTGGTAGTAAGGGGGGGCAGAGTCAAGATGGCAGAGTAAAAAGAGGACTTCCATGGGGCTCAGGCTTCCACCCCCTCTAATTCATGTCAAAAATGACTCTAGAGGGGCGGCTAGGTGGCGCAGTGAATAGAGCGCCGGCCCTGGAATCAGAAGGACCCGAGTTCGGAGCCGGCCTCCATCCGCACAAACAAAAACCTAGCCGTGTAACCTTGGGCAAGTTACTTAACCCCAATTGCCCTAAAGGGGCGACTAGGTGGCGCAGTGAGTAAGAGCGCAGGCCTCGGAGTTTGGATGACCCGAGATCAGATCCGGCCTCAGAAAATGAGCACCCACGCATAAATAATGACTAGCCGTGTAACCTTGAGCAAGTTACTTAACCCCAATTGCTTTAAAAAAAAAAAATAAATGACTCTAGACAAACTTTGGAGCAACAGGACCCACAAAATGACAGAGAGAAGCTAACTTCCTGCTGAAGACAGCCCAGCAGGCCTGCAGGAAGGGGCCAGTGCAGTACTCTTAGAGCCCAGCCCAGCCCTCTGTGAGCCAGAGGTTTTAGCCTCAGGGCAGGCCGTATCAGCCACTGGCTGGAGGGACAGCCAGCAGCTGTGGCGGTTTCCTGAATTATCAACTCATAGATGCCAAAGACAAAGTGAGAGGGCATTGTGGACTTTGCAGGAAGAGGGAATTTAGGAGTGTGGTCCAGCCTTTGCCCCTGGGGTGAGAAGCAGCTGAGGCTGTACCACCATGGAGCCACCATCAGGTGGCTGCTTCAGATCTCCTGGTCTGCAGATTGTAGGGGGACCAAGTGACCAGTCTGAGGGGTAATTGCACTTGCTTTAATCTGCTTGGATCTGGATTGATGTCTAGTGTGGAAGTCCTGTGGTTCATGAACAGTTTGCCAGAGCATGTGGAGGCTTAAGAAAGGGCACCCAACTAATAGCTCCAGCAGCTGTGAAAACCCCAGCAATTGAGATAAAGCTCCCCTTTCTGGTAGCAGTATTCTACTGTGTCAAAAGGCTCAAAAGTCAAGTAATTAAGTGGCAACATGAGCAAATGAGGGAAGCAAAGCAAGGAGAGAAACCCAACTTTACACTCCTATTTGGAGGACAAAAAGGATCCAAGTATGGAACAGGAAGAAGACAGCAAAGTCAGAACTCCTACACCAAAAGCTTTCAAGAAAAATATGAGTTGATTACAGGCCATAAAGGAGCTTAAAAAGGATTTTGAAAACCAAGTAAGAGAAGTATAAGAAAAATTGAAAAGAGAAATGAGAATGATGCAAGAAAATTATGAAATGAGAGTCAACAACCTGACTGAGGAAAATAACACCTTAAAAAATAAACTAACAAGGGTGGAGCCAAGATGGCAGAAAGGAAGCAGTAACCTCGCTAAGCTTCTCTGTCACTAAACCTTAAAAAGTGAATCTGAACGGATTCTGGAGTGACAAAATCCACTTGAAGATGGAGCGTGGCAGAATCCAGCCCAGGAAAGTTCCCAGTGCACCCGGACAGGATGAGCGCAGAGCACGTGGGGGCTGCACAGCTCAGACTTAAGAGCAGACAAGCAGACTACACCAGAGAGAGAAGAAACCCCAGCCTGCAGACTTACCAAGGACAAATCGCAGTCATCTCAGGAGGGGACAGGAGGAATCATTGGAGCCAGGTAGGAGAGTCGGGCTCCCAGGGGAGAAAGCAGCTTCTCCAACATCGTTCGGCCCCCAGCCTGGAAGATTAGAAACTGCCTGCCTGTATAATACAGGGGCTAGAATGGCAAAGTAAATTCTAGTTGCTCTGATCCTTCCATCCCTCCTTCATGAAGTAGAAAACCCAAAGATAAGTCTCCCACCCAGATTGAAATCCCAGGTTAATGGAAATAGCCTCAGGCTTGGGAGTCTCCAAGAAGGGGTGTAACTGAGACATCCAGGAGTCTGAAGAGAAGAGAGGGAGGGGTCCCAACAAGCCCCACCTCACCTCACCAACAAAAGCCTGCTTATAGCCCAGGGGTATAGAGGCAGAAATCTGAAGTGGTCAGATTCACCCCCACTGACACATCTACTTCCCTCTCTGACATCCCTGCCTTAGGCACAAACTAGATGACCAGGCCCTAAGCTCACAGCCTGAGAAATTAAGAAATAAGGGGCGGCTAGGTGGCGCAGTGAATAGAGCGCCGGCCCTGGAATCAGAAGGACCTGAGTTCGGAGACGGCCTCCGACACTTAATCCACACAAAACAAAAAAACCTAGCCGTGTAACCTTGGGCAAGTTACTTAACCCCAATTGCCCTAAAGGGGCGGCTAGGTGGCGCAGTGAGTAAGAGCGTTGGCCTTGGAGTTGGGATGACCCGAGATCAGATCTGGCCTCAGAAAATGAGCACCCACGCATAAATAATGACTAGCCGTGTAACCTTGAGCAAGTTACTTAACCCCAATTGCTTTAAAAAAAAAAAAAGAAAGAAAGAAATTAAGAAATAGGAAATCACAGTGGGAAGGAAGGAAGCTGAGAAGGAGAAGGGGAAGGCAAGAAAATCAATCCGAGCTTACTATGTAGGTCAACAACAACCAAATACACAGGACAATATGGACTCTCTACCCACACCTGAGACCACAGGAGGAAATATGAACTGGTCTCAAGCCCAAATAGCATTCTTGGAGGAGCTTAAGAAAGATTTTAAAGACCAAATCAGGGAGGCAGAGACCAACTTGGAAAAAAGTCTCAGTGAAATAATTGGAGTAAATACCTTCCTAAAAAAGGACCTTCAAAAACTAACTGAAGACTATAATTCACTAAAAATTAGATTCAATCAAATTGAAACTCAGAACTCTATGATGCACCAAGAGTCAATCAAACAAAACAAGATGATTGAAAAATTGGAAGAAAATGTAAAATATCTCACTGGAAAAACAACTGACCTAGAGAAGAGATCCAGGAGAGATAATTTAAGAATTATTGGTCTACCAGAAAGCCATGATGAAAAAAGCAGCCTAGACAACATCATCCAAGAGATTGTCAAAGAAAACTGTCCTGAGGTCCTGGAATCAGAAGATGAAATAGTCATCAAAGGAATTCACTGAACTCCTCCTGAAAGAGATCCCAAACTGAAAACTCCAAGAAATATAGTAGCCAAATTCCAGAATTACAAGATTAAGGAAAAAATTCTATAAGCAGCCAAAAAGAAACAATTCAAATATTGAGGAACTACAGTTAGGATCACACAGGAACTAGCAGCTTCTACATTAAAAGAGCGGAGGGACTGGAATTCGGTATTTTGTAGGGCAAGAGAGCTAGGACTACAAACAAGGATTAATTACCCAGCAAAACTGAGCATAATCTTTCAGGCAAGGAGATGGTTGTTTAATGAAATAAGGGACTTCCAGATTTTCCTGATGAAAAAATAAACTAACTCAGATGGTGAAAGAGGTACAAAAAGGCAATGAGGAGAAGAATGCCTTAAAAAGCTAAATTTGCCAGATGGGAAAAGAATCTCAAAAGCTCACCAAAGAGAATCATTCCTTCAGAATTAGATTGAAGCAAATGGAAGCTAGTGATTTTATGAGAAATCAAAAGACTATTAAACAGATCCAAACAAATGAAAAAATAGAAGGCAAATTGAAATATCTCTCCGGGAAAACCACTGACCTGGAAAATATATCCAGGTGAGATAATTTAAAAATTATTGGACTACCTAAAAGCCATGGTCAAAAAAAGAACCTAGAAATCATCTTTCAAGAAATTCTGAAAATAATTGTCCTGATGTTTTAGAACCAGAGGGCAAAATAGAGGTTGAAAGAATCCACTGATCACCTCCTGAAAAAGATCCCAAAAAGAAAACTCCTAGGAATATTATAGCTAGGTTCCAGAGTTCCCAAGTCAAGGAGAAAATATTATAAGCATCCAGGAAGAAACAGTTTGAATATTGTGGAAACACAATCAGGATAACACGGGATCTGGCAGCTTCTACACTGAGGGATCGAAGGGCCTGGAATATCATATTCTGGAGGTCAAAGGAGCTTGGATTAAAACCAAGAATCACCTACCCAGCAAAACTGAGTATCATGTTTCAGGGGAAAATATGTTCATTCAGTGGGATAGAGGACTTTCAAGTATTCTTGAAGAAAAAACTAGAGATGAATAGAAAATTTGACATTCAGATACAAGAAGAAAGAGAAGCATGAGAAGGGAAACAGGGAAGAGAAATGATAAGGAACTTATCAAAGTTGAACTATTTACATTCCTATATGGAAAAATGAAATTTTTCTCAGTATGAGAATAGTTGAAGGGAATATAAATGTAAATGGGCATATGAATACATATGTGAGTGTATGTATATATGTGTACAGGTATACACAGACAGAGAGCACAGGACCAATTGAATAGGAAGGGATGATACTTAAAACATGAAATTGAGGTGAAAGAGGAATATAATGAGAGGAGATGGGGAGAGACAGAATGAGGTGAACTATCTCATATGGAAGAGGCAAGGGAAAACTGTTAAAATGGAGGGGAAGAAAAGGAAGGCCAACAGGGAATGAGCCAACCTTATTCTCATTGAATTTGGCTCAGGGAGGGAATGACATACACACTAAATAGGGTATCTCACCCTACAGGAGAGTAGGGGCAAAGGGGATTAGAGGGGGAATAATGGAAAGGAGGGCAGGCTGGGGGGGGGAGAGAAGTTGGAAGCACCCACTTTTGAAAAGGGACATGATCAAAGTAGAGAAATAGAACAAGTGGGGGGTTGGATAGGATGGAGAGAAATATAGTCAGTCTTTTACAATATATCCACTATGGAAATGTTATGCATAGCTACACATGTACAATCTATATTGAATTGCTTATCTTCCCAGTGAGGGTGGGTGGTGAGGGAGGAAGGGAAAGAATCTGGAATTCAAAGTTTTAAAATCAAATGTTTAAAAACATATATTTTATTATTATTATTATTATTATTTTACATGTAACTGGGAAATGAGATATACAGGCACTGGGGCATAGAGATCCATCATGCCCTACTGTGATAGGGGATGGGGAAAGGGAAGATAGGGGGATGGGGGAACAAATGGGAGAGAGCAGATTGGGTGAAGGGATATTCAGTGGGATCGCTGTTTTGGGGTGGTGGGTAGGGAAAATGGGGAGAAAATTTGTAACTCAAAATCTTGTTGAAAAAATGAATGATGTAAACTAAAATATAAAAGAGAGAACAAAAACAAATTGGAGTAAGCCTCAGAGCTGTGAACTTCAGATTGTAAATTCACTTGCTCAATCACAGGAAGCTAACCAGAAGACCTCCCACCTTGTTTTTCCAAGCCCAGCATGCCAGAGGTGACTCAATTATATGAAAAGAATGCCAGCTGTTCTTGTTGCCCCTCCATCTCTAGTCATCTCTCTATTGCCAACATAAGGACATGGCCTTAAGCACAGGTTGCCAGTATATGTTCTGCCCTTCTACCAGCCTGGCAACCCATGTTGATGTTTGGTATCCATTTATCAGCCCAACCCCATAAATCTGCATATTGGCCTGGATAGCACCACCTATAAGGTCAAGATACACATCTTAAAGCATGCTCGATAACCTGTTTTTCAACCAATGGGATTCTGCATTTTTGGTCTGCCTCAGCTGTATTGTCCAAGTATTGAACATAATAAAATTAAGGCTCTAGAGGAAGTGATCTTCTTGGATCATGAAGACCTGAGTTCCACTTTACTGGAGGGGACATTGGACCCTTTATAGTGCCATTGGCTCAGAGCCCTGTCTCAGTGGCTATTCTTGCAGATTGGGCAATTATAATCCCCATAGACCTTAACTATGAGGATGTGGGAAGGCTTAAAGGTAGAGGTGACTTTGACCTGGGTCTTTAGCATAGGGGACTTTCAGGGATTTCAACAAATACAGATGAGAGAGCTAGAGTCTTCCAGTGTAAGAAACAGTAGGAGAGGCTGAAAGGAATTTGAGGAAAAGCAGTATAGCTTGTCAGGAATCTACAAAAGGGACTCAGAGAAGGCTGGGAAAGTAATAACTTGTAGCCAAATTTCAGAAGGCCTTGAATGTCAGGCTCAGGTTTGATTCATTAGGCAGCAAGAAGCTATTCAAGATTTCTTAGCAGGAGAATGCACTGACTTAGGCACTGGGAGCCTTACTCTGCCAGCTATGGAGAATGGTTTAGAAGAGAGACAGGGAAAGGGCAGTGAGTTAGGACTTTGTAATAATCCTGGCAAGAATATAAGAATTTATGGTGCACCTACTATTTGCCAGGAATTGGGCTAAGAACTCCTTACAAGTGCTTTCTCTAACCCACAAACACCCTGGGGGGGGGGAGGGGGCGGTGTGTGCTATGATTACCTCCATTTTGCAGTTGAGGAAACTGAGGCATAGAGATATTTCAACATAACTTACCCAGAGTCACACAGCTAGTACATATTCCTTCATACAAAGTATTATATGAAGGAAACCAAAAAGATGCATCAGTCCCAGTATCATTCTCAGTCTCAAGGAGCATGCTTTTTAATGGGGAGGAGGGGCAGGAAGGGGGAACATCATGTGTAAGCAACTATATACTTAGAGTGCTTTGTGGATAGGAGCTCTTGTCATCTTGGCTCATTTGACTTTGGCCTCATTGACCTGGAAGTCAGTTTCCTTGTTGATTGAATGAAGGGATTAGATTAGATGAGTTCTGAAGCGCTCCCTACTTTTCCCTCATATGAGATGACATGGGGACAAGAAAGACTGAGACTGTGAAGAAGGGAAGGAGTCAATCAATCAGGAAGCATCTGTTGACTACGAGCCACAGTCCAAGCACCATGCCAGGTCCTGAGGATAGAAAGACACCCCCATTGCCCCTCCCAAAAGAGATGCTCAAGAAGCCCAGTCTACTGAAGGAGACAATTATTATGTGAAGAGAAGTTGGAGATGATCAACAGAGGGAAAGCACTATAACTAAGGGTTGGGAAAGATTTCCTGCAGAAGATGGAATTTAAAGGAAGGCAGGAATTGGTGATGGGGAGGAAGGGCATTCCAGGCCTGGGTTCTGCCAGGGAAAATGCTCAAGGATTCAAGTTGAGAAAAGGCCATAGGATTTGGCAATTAAGTGATCCCTGGTGACCTTGGAGAGAACAGTTTGAGTTGGATGACTAGGTCAGAAGCCGGACTGAAGAGAGTTCAGAAGAGAGGCAGAGGAGAGGAAGCAGAGACTCCCATTATAGACTTCTCAATGGGTTAGCCAGAAATGAAAGGCTAGCTATGGGGCCCTATATGGAACCACAGGTTCACAATGATACAACATGCACATGCATATACACACATAGAGAAGGTGAGAAAGGTCTTATAAATTACTCCTACTTGTCTATGGGCACTTAGAGATCTGGGTTCTTATTCGTTCTTGGTTTATTCTCCATATTTCTGTGACTTTAATTCTCAAGGATAGAAATCTGTCCCTAGTGGTAATTTCACTACCACCACCACATTCCCTGTTTATCATGCAGATCAACTTGGAAAGAAAAGTTTAAGGGAACCAAGTGAATTGGTGAACCTTGTGACATTTGTTAAACTTCGTACCAGGAACCCAAATTACTAAACTCTTATATGTACATAGAGACCCAGGAAGAAAAGTCTAGATGGAACTTTGCTTACCTCCTTGCTTCTAGACAAATTAACCATCTTCCAAGGCAATTCTGGTAACTGCCACTAGGCAGTACAGTAGAATAGTTCTTAAATGTCTTGGTCTTGGAACCCTTTTATACTCTTCAAAATTATTGAGGATCCCCCAAAGAACTTTTGTTTATATGGATTATAGTTATAGCTAGTTACCATATTAGAAATCAAAATACCAAAAAAAAACCAAACCAGGGACAGAGCCAAGATGGAAGCATAGAAGCAGGAAAACTCCATGAGCTCCCTCCATAACCACTTCAAATACCTATAAAATATGACTCTATACAAATTTTAGAGCTACAGAACCCACAAAATGACACAGAGAAACAAGTGTCCTGCTGAAGGTAGCCCAGCAGGCTGACAGAAAGGGTCCATCACAGTGTGCTGGGAGCTGAGCCCAGCCCCTGTGGGAGCCTGTGGTTTTAGCCAGAGTGGCCCCAAGCAGCATTGGCTGGAGTGGATTTGGGGAGAGTGGATCACCAGCAGCTGTGGCAGTTTCCATAATTATCAACCCATAAATGCCAATGACAAAATGACAGTTCAGTGTGGACTTTGTGGAAACAAGGGGACCAAGAATGCAGACTGGCCACTGCCCCCCTGGGTGAGAAGGCAAGAAGCTGTGGAGGCACTGCAGGCATACAGCCACCTTCACATGGCTGCTTCAGAGCTTCTGGCCTGCAGATCATAGTGGAACCAAGGGGCCATTCAGAGGGTAATCACTCTTGTTTTAACCTACTTGGAGATGGATCACTGTCTTGGGTGGAGGTCCTGGGGTATGTGATCAGTGAGCCAGAGCCTGTGGGGGTGGTAGAGAGGGTACCCAACTAATAGCTCTAGCAGCTGTGAAAACCCCAGTGGTTTGGGACAAAGCTCTCCTCTCTGGAAGCAGAGTTCTACTGTGGCAAAAAGCTCAAAAGTCAAGTAAGTGAGTGGCAACATGGGCAAGCAAAGCAAGCACAGCAATCAAACCTTAGATTCCTTTTTTGGGGGACAAAAAGGATCAAAGCATGGAATGGGAGGAAGACAATGAAATTAGAACTCCCGCATCAAGAGCTTCCAAGAAAAATATGAACTGCTCACAGGCCATAGAGGAGCTATGACAGATTTTGAAAATCAAGTAACTGAAGTGGAGGAAAAATTGGGAAGAGAAATGAGAATGATGCAAGAAAATCATGAAATGAGAGTCAACCACCTGACTGAAGAAAATAACACCTTAAAAAATAAACTAACTCAAATGGTAAAAGAGGTTCAAAAAGGCAATGAGGAGAAGAATGCCTTAAAAAGCTGAATTTGCCAGATGGAAAAAGAATCTCAAAAGCTCACTGAAGAGAATCATTCCTTCAGAGTTAGACTGAAGCAAATGAAAGCTAGTGATTTTATGAGAAATCAAGAGACTATTAAACAGATCCAAATAAATGAAAAAATAGAAGGCAATGTGAGAAATATCTCATTGGAAAAACCACTGACCTAGAAAATAGATCCAGGAAAGATAATTTTAAAATTATTGGACTACCTGAAAATCATGATCAAAAAAAGAACCTAGAAATCATTCTTCAAGAAGTTCCCAACAAGAATGGCCCAGATATTTTAGAGCCACAGGGCAAAATGGAAATTGAAAGAATTCACCAATCACCTCCTGAAAAAGATCCCAAAAAGAAAATTCCTAGGAATATTATATCCAGGGTCTGGAGTTCCCAGATCAAAGAGAAAATATTTCAAGCAGCCAAGAAGAAACAACTTTAATATTGTGGAAACACAATTGGGCTGACACAAAATCTAGCAGCTTCTACATTAAGGAATCGAAGGGCTTGGAATATTTGTAATATGACATTATGGAGGTCAAAGGAGCTGGGATTAAAACCAAGAATCACCTACCCAGCAAAATTGAGTATAATGTTTCAGAGAGAAAATATGGTCATTCAATGAAACAGAGGACTTTCAAGCATTCTTGATGAAAAAACCAGAGTTGAATAGAAAATTTGACATTCAGACACAAGAAGCAAGAGGTGCCTGAGAAGGTGAACAAAGGAAAAAAATCATAAGGAATCATTAGGAATTATCAGAGTTGAACTATTTATATTCCTACATGGAAAAATGATAATATCTTCACATTAAGGGTGGGTGGTGAGGGAAGATGGGAAGTAATCTGGAATTCAAAGTTTTAAAATAAAATGTTTTTAAAAAAGAAAGAATCAAAATACCTTAATATTATAAAAATAGTTTTGATCTCATAAGCCCCCTAAAAATATCTTAAGGATTCTCAGGTATCCTCAGACCACATTCTGAGAACCATTGGCTCAGTATATGGTTCTATGTGTATTCTAAAAAAAATGATAACTTATGAAACTTTTCTCAGTATGAGGATAGTGGAAGGGAATATATAAGATATATATATATATATACACACATAGATAGATATCTATACACACACATATATATATATATATACACACATAGATAGATATAGATATAGATAGATAGATATAGATATACCTAAATACATACATATATGTCTATATAGGAGGGTATATGTTTGTATGAATACATATGTGAGTATGTGTATATATGTGTACAGGCATACATAGACAGAGGGCACAGGATCAATTGAATAGGAAGGGATGATATTTTAAAAATCAAATTAAGAGGTGAGAAAGGAATATAATGAGAAGAGATAGGGACAGACAGAATAGGATAAATTATCTCATATAAAAGAGGCAAGGGAAAATTGTTACAGTGGGGGGGAAGAACAGGAAGGCTAAAGGGTCAACCTTACTCTCATTGAATTCCACTTAAGGAGGGAATAACATACATACTAAATTGGTTATCTTACCCTACAGGAAAGTAGGGGGGAAGGGGACAAAAGGGGGGATGATAGAAGGGAAGGTAGATGGGGGGGGAGGGTTAGTTAGAAGTTACTTAATTAGAAGCACACACATTTGAAAAGGGACAGGGTCAAAGTAGAAAATAGAATAAGTGGAGGGTGGGACAGGATGGAGGGAAATATAGTCAGTCTTTTACAATATATCCACTATGGAAATGTTCTGAGTAGATACACATGTACAACCTATATTGAATTGCTTATCTTCACATTAAGGGTGGGTGGTGAGGGAAGATGGGAAGTAATCTGGAATTCAAAGTTTTAAAATAAAATGTTTTTAAAAAAGAAAGAATCAAAATACCTTAATATTATAAAAATAGTTTTGATCTCATAAGCCCCCTAAAAATATCTTAAGGATTCTCAGGTATCCTCAGACCACATTCTGAGAACCATTGGCTCAGTATATGGTTCTATGTGTATTCTAAAATGACTGGAAAGATGAGGTCTACCCACACCTCCCCTAGATTCTTCTCTGAGCTACAGCCCTTAATCCTCTCTTTCTCTTGGCTCTTTCCCAGGAGTTGACTGATAGGCATCTCAAACTCAATATATACAAAACAGACTTCCTTCTTTCTCTAATGAGGGCACTACCACCCTTGTAGTTATTCAGA
Source organism: Gymnobelideus leadbeateri (assembly GCA_011680675.1). Lineage (NCBI taxonomy): Eukaryota > Metazoa > Chordata > Mammalia > Diprotodontia > Petauridae > Gymnobelideus > Gymnobelideus leadbeateri. The sequence goes on along the minus strand of WOXC01007014.1, from coordinate 480,161 downwards.
TTTAGACCTTGGAGCCCCCCTTGATATTTAATCTTCCTAACACCCAGTATCTAATAATTTCCAAGTCTCCTGACTCTAGTTCCTTGATATCTCTCCCATCCATCCTTTTGGGGAGACAAAGAGGCTTGATTCAAGACTCAGATGAGTACCTTGATAATAGTGGACCCTAATATCAAAAGCCTCTTTGAGATTCGACTTTTCATCAAGTTAGCTCCTGAGTTGTTTTGATATGGGTTACACTTAAAAGGATGTCGTTTGAGTTCTGAGATCAATAGGCTATGCCCCAAGATTTTAGTTACTGAGAGCCAAAATATTTGATTCTGCACTCAGATATCTTTGAGTGGTCAGCTCTAAACATGATGTCTTTTGAGGACTGCAGCTTTGGCTTTGAAGTTTGCTCTCAATTGTATATATTTATGACTGTGGCTACATTAGCAGATACCTGAGATCTAGATCAAAGGTCTTACCCTAAGACTTTAGTCTCCTAGATAACAAATCCTTATCAAGTATCTATTTTGTGCTACTTCCAAGATATAACAGTCTATAAGGTAATAATAAGAAAACTCGAGTCCACTTCCTTTGTCTCTTTTGCTCTAATATAAACCTTGTCCTGAGAATCAATAAATGGAGTTCTATCCTACGAGCTACCTACCTGTTTAATTCTTTACCATGTCTTCACTCACACCTGGGGCTGGTACCCAAGTGGCCCATGATACATCCTCTTCTTTCCACCCATGAGCCCACATTCTGGTTCCTGTGTCCCTCACCTCTCACCCAGAACATTTCAATGGTATCCTCTTTGGTGTCCCTGCTTCCAGTTTCTCCCCAAGCTATACTGCCTACACTTAGCAAAGTGAGGTCTATTCCTAAAGCAGGGGTCTGACCATATCAACCCTCTCTCCACACACACACACACACACACACACACACACACACCATAGTCCTGCTCACAAAGCTCTAACAGTCATTTATTACCTTTGAATCAAACACAAAATATAGTTTGCCCTTGACTTTCTACAATCTGTTCCAATCTGTCCAGGATTGTCACACATTACTTGCCTTAAATCGCTCTTTGCTTCAGTCAAAGTGGTCTATTGGTTGCCTCTCACACACAATATTCTCTATGCCTTTATACTGACTGTTCCTCTAAATCCATGGAACTCACATCCTCCTCAATCAATAAAAATATATTAAGCACCTAATATATCCCAGGCATTGTGCTAAGTACTAGGGACACAAAAGGGGGCAAAAAGTCTCTGTTCTGAAAGAGTTTACAATCTAACAGGAGAGAAAACAGACAAGCAAATATTAGACAATGTGTGCTACATACAGAATTAATAGGAAATAAAGTTTAAAATGGAAGGCACTAATATTAATCAGGTTGGGAAAAGCTTCCTCTATAAGATGGGATTTTAGTAGGAATTTGAAGGTAGCAAAGGAAGGCAGGAGGTGGAGATGAGGAGGGAGAACATTCCCGGCATGGGGGACAGAGAAAATGCCAAAAGTTGAGGGATGGAGTGACTTGTTCATAGAACAATGCAGAGACCAGAGACACTAGATCAAAGAGTAGCTATCAAGGAGTAAGGTTGAAGAAGACTGGAAAGGGGGGATGGTTTTGAATGCTAAGCAGAGCACTTTGTATTTGATCCTTGAGGCAATAGGGAACCAATAGGAAGATTATTGGGAGGGGTGAATGTTTAAGAAGAAAGATTTTAGTGATTGAGTGAAGGATGGACTGGAGCGGGGAGAAAGTTGGGACAGGCAGACCCACCAGCAGCTGTTGCAATTGTCCAGAGGTGAGGTGAGGAGGGCCTGTACTAGAATGAGGGGCGTAGTGTCAGAGGAGAGAAGGGAGGCATTTAGAAGATGATGAAAAGATGAAACTACAGGCCTTGCCAACAGTCTGGAGAGGGGAGAATGAGAGATAGTGAGGAACCTAGGATGACTCCTAAGCTGTGAAACTGGGGCCTGGGAGAAGGATGTTGCTCTCCAGGATAATAGGGAAGGTAGGAGGAGGAGGAAGGTTTTTGGAGGAAGATAATGAGATCCATTTTGGGCATTTTGAGTTTAAGATCCCTACTGAACATCCAGCTGAAGATGTTTGTTTCCAGGGCAGTTGAAGATGCAAGATTGGACAACTGCAGAGAGTTAAGGGTAGAACAGGTAGATCTGATCAGCAGCATAGAATCTGTGTGGAATGAAAAATCCCATTTAAAATTTAATTTAAAATGTTCAGAGATTTCTTAGGATAAAAACAGGAATTTTATTCTTTTCCCCCAAGAAAAGAGGGCAATCCATCCTATCAAGGAGATCAAGGAGAGGAGGTGGGAAACATGGGGCAAGCAGAGTTTTTAAACCCTAATACAACAGGGTCATATTTTCCCCATTGTCCCTTACTCCTATTGGTTGGGGGGGGGGGGTGAGCTTGGGCTGTCCCTAACTCCCAATGGCCGGGAGGAGGGACCCACAGAGGCAGGAAAACAAACTAAGGAAATAAGCTAGGTGGGGGTCAAAAGACTATTAAAAGGGCTTTCTGCTGATTGACAGCAGAAGTGAAGGGGTGGGGGGAAGGGTAAAGTAGACAGAACTGACACCGATTTATAATACACATTCTGAGAAGTTTTCAAGTTTTCACTCCCCAGACAATTTCTCACACGATTGCTTATCTTCCCCAGATGGGGTCTCCAGGAAAGAAGCAGTTCTAGTAAAGGCTAGGTCTGAACTCTCGGGAAAGCTATCTGCATTTTATGGTATCTTTTTCAGATCCCTTGGCTCAGAGGAGGGGTAATCTTCAGAAGCCTAGACTTCATATACACAAACTGGCACAGCCATACAGACCAGAAAGGGGCTCCCAGAAACATGATTTGACACCAGAGGTACATAGAAAGATGCAATTTCCCAGCCATGAAAGGCTAGGTCCAAACAGTATAATCAAATAGTTCAGTTTTCTTAGCCACAGAGGGCCAGGCTCAAACAATACAATAACGTTTTCTCACACTTTTATAGAATTACATGATTACATTAAGTCAGGAACTGACTTCTTAGGTGGTTCACAGTATATATCAGCTTTTAGAAAAGAGATTACATGGCACTGAGAAAGCCAAGAAAACTTATACCCCAACCATACAGATCAACAGAATCATGATTGCCAATGTTAATGAACATCCAATGCCTTGTATCCCAGTGACCTATTCCCAGTATCCATTTAAACAACACTTTGAATCCCAGATGCCTCATGTAGTTATACAATTCAGAAAGGGAGTTCTCCTTCTCTAGTTCAGATCTAAAGGTTACCAAATAATTCCAACCTAATATAAATTAGTATAATCACCTAAAATTAGTTCCACATTTTTAAACTTCAGAGAATTTTCGGTTTATTTATTCTTTGTCATTTCCATCTTTCCTGAATCCTGTACCTTGTATAGGAATCTTTTAAAATGTGAAAATCTAGCAAAAAAAATAATTTCAGGTGCGGCTAGGTGGCGCAGTGAGTAGAGTGTCGGCCCTGGAGTCAGAAGGACCTGAGTTCGGACCTGGCCTCAGACACTTAATGCACACACAAACAAAAACCTAGCCGTGTGACCTTGGGCAAGTTACTTAACCCCAATTGCCCTCCAAAAAAAAGCAAAAAACAAAACAAAACAAAACAAAATAATAATTTCATCTGCCCTTTTAAAAATTATCAGACAGATGCTTTAATAAAGAAACATTAATTTCACTCTTACCACTATAATATACAGTCCTTGTGCAAAAATTCAAATCTTCGAACTTATTCCCAAATATGCTCAAAGCTTAAATTTTCATAATAGACAATTTTTGGAAGCTAATCTTATACATCTGTATATAGTTTTAGAGGAATCATCTAAGTCTGATTCTGTTCCTCTCCTCAAACTTTGCTATCCTATTCAATTAGACATCTATTGCATTATATTACTTGGTTTAATCATTTCCTTCTTTTAAGGATGTTATCTTTATTTATTCATTTATTTGTGCCTTAATATAACTTCTTGATGAATTTGCTATGAAAGAAAAAGATGGAAAATGTTATAACACTTGCCAGAAGGAAAATTTCCTTTGCCCTGTTTGATTCCAGGCATGAGTCATCTCTGGTAGGCATTCAGATAGCCACTTGGTGCTGAAAGCAGGGCTTTGGCATACTTGGGTGGGGATTTTCACAATTGGGAAATAGAGTCAGAGAGGATCTCACCTAGGCAGTGTCCAAGGTTGTCTTCAAAACTTTTCCCAGGTGCAAACACCCACCTTTAGCAGTTCTCAGCCCACAGCCCCTACCATTTCATCATTGGCCTTTATGACAACTATTCCTGTAATCAAGACTTAAAACAATAGTAAATTTTGCAGTCTCCAAAAGTCTTAAATAGCTAATAAATATAAACTAGTATCCTCCAGATAGGGCCATCTAAAATTCGATTGAGCTACTAATTATAAAATCAAGTTACAAATCTCTCTGCCTTCCATATTTCTAATCAAACCTTTATTAGCTTTCCAAATTTCTCAAACCCATTATCTAGATTATTCAGCTTTCCTTTACATTTTTAACCATAAAACAAGATGGTTTGTAAGCTATTATTCTTTTTACTAACATAACTGTTCTACACTGGAATCCTAGTTTCCTTGCAAGGTTGTTTATTCTTCCCTAATTATTCTCAGTCTGGAAGAGTGATATACTTCAGGAATTTTTAAATTTTCAACCATATGTTCAAATACAAATGTTAACTTTTTGCTTATGCCACTCAATAACCACAGATTCAGATTAAAACAGCAAGGTCTTTTCTGCTTTACAACTTACTGCATTAGTTTAACAATAACTCATCCTTTCTTTAAAAGCAGTTTGAACTTATCCTGATGTTAAGAGAAATAATCACTAAACCTTTGTGAAGAAAATTAATTTAAGATGTCTTAAATATCTTTTCCTTAAAGCAACAATAAACCTTAATTCTTTAAATTAACTAAATTCTTGGTTCATTTACAATATTCTTATGTGACATAAATTTCTAATTTCTAAAATACAGAATTTCTAGATCACAAAATTACAATCTTAGAAATATGGCAACAACATAACAATGAATTTCAAATGACATCATATGACTCATAAATTAATTGATCTTGTCATTCCTGGCATCTAAAAACCACTTCAAAGTTAGATAATGATGTTGTATCCAACACATGCCAGTTATTAAATTTTGTAATCATTATAACATTTTAATCCCATAACACTATTCTTTTTCCCTTTACAAATTCAGGAAACAGGTTAAACAGAGATAAAATACATTTTTTTGCAACTGGAACAGAGAAGTGCAGAGTTTACCTGGAACAGAGGCTGACTTCCCCATTATTTTCTACAAGGTACCCAAAGGCACAAAAAGTTAGGTGGGGCTATTGCCAGTCTGCAAGTACCATCCCCACAATTCTCCTGCATTCTCCTTTCCCCCTAATATAGGACGAGAAGGGTTAACAAAACTTCTGGTTGTTTAAAGACAGATCCCCATGCTGCTGAGGTGCTCTCTTAATTGGTTGGGTGTTTTAATACTCCAGTTTCTCCAGCAATCCCAATAACCAATTTTCAACTTCTTAATGATTAATTCTCAGAATCCACTAAGATGTTCTAGCTATATCTAACTTTCATTGTAATTCCAGGCTGGCCAGATGAGGAACTACAAGGAAAGTAGTTTTACAAATTTGTTTGACTGCCTGTTAACAATTTTCAGGTTTTAGCATTAAAACAGCATCTTATAAGTTTCATAGTAAAATAATCTCAACTGAAACCCCCTTTTTAAATAAAGACAAACTTGAAGGCTTAAGATTTATCAAATTACAATATTTCAAAAGATTACAACCCATGATCAGAGTGTTCTATTTATCATTTTTCTATTCCTCTGACAATATAGTTCCTAATTTAATACAACTTTTTACCAGTGTGGGGGGCAAGTGAAAACTTCTCAGGTAACATCTCATAAATCTGAATAGAGTTGTAATAAAGTACAAAAGACTTAAGACTTAGCAGCCTGAGACTCTTGCCCTGCTCCCCTGGTCATGAATATCCGGTTTTGCTGAGCAAAACTAATATGTAGGAGGGGAAAATACATGTTCCTCAAACTTGGCTATTGACGTAGTTTCCCCTTGACTTGCACAAATATAAATTTAGAAAAACCTACAGATTCATCATCATGTTCCAAAATCCCCATGACTCATAAGTATTTTTTTTATCTTCCTGTTGCCAGTAGGAGGGTCACCATGACCCAAAGTTCCCAACATCCCCATTATTCATGAGATATTATTTTCTCCAGAAGCCATCACTGGACTTCCCAGGTTTTAATTTTAGAATTAAAACCCCAGAAATTAGTGACTCAAAGACATATCTAGGCTTATCTCAAGCCATGTGCATGTGATTTTCATGACTGCCTTCGGTTTGCATGCTTCCTTCCTTTCTCTTCAGTTCTTGTTCTTATCTAAAGAATATATACCTCCCTTCAGGATTTTGCCCACCCAGAGCAGTGACTCTTCCTTCAAAGTCTGGAGACCACCAGAGAAACTCCGTTGGGCGCCTACCTTGAGACCAAAGTGGAGAGAAAACTGCTCACAAGTGGGTGGATCCCGGACGAGTACCCAAATCTGTGTGGGATGAAAAATCCCATTTAAAATGTAATTAATGAGATTTCTTAGGATAAAAAAAGGAAATTTTATTCTCTTCCCCTAGGAGAAGAGGGCTGTCTTCCCCATGACTGATCAAAGAGAGGAGGCAGGAAATGTAGAGTAAACAGAGTTTTTAAACCCTAATACAGCAGGGTCATATTTCCCCCATTGTCCCTCACTCCCATTGGTTGGAGGGGTGAGCTCAGACTGTCCCTGACTCCCACAGGCCTGGAGGAGGGGCCCACATGGGCAGGAAAGTAGACAAGGGACTGAAACTAGGTGGGGATAGAAAGAATCCTAAAAGGGCTTTCTGCTGATTGACAGCAGAAGTGAAGCAGGGTGTGTGTGGGGGGAAGTAGACAGAACTGATGCCAACTTATAAGACACATTCTGGGAAGTTTTCAAGTTTTCATTCCCCAAACAGAACCATCATTAAATGCTTGTAAAATGATAAGATAGCCACGAAGTGAAGCAGAATAGGGGGAGAAGAAAAGATGACCCAGGCAGAAACCTAAGGGACGTCTACACTTAGAGGATGGACCTGGATGGGATCCCAGAAAGGAGAGAGACCCTGAGCCTTTGACGACGTGAGAGGAAACTGAAGGGTCAGAGATCTGCTAGAAAACAGGTGTAGAGGGAACTCTCAGGACTAGTTTGGTGGTTTGTTCCTGGAGGTGTTGATGTTTGTACTCTGATTAATAAGGACTGGTTGCTGCATTGAGAAGCATCAGGACAATTGGTGTTTCTATCACTCTAGTTAGCATACATAATGACAAATTGTATTTAAGGGCACATTGGGTATTATACCTCCATCCTTTGGATTTTTTAAAGTGGGGATTTGGACCATAATCTCAAAACACACATTGTTTCCAATGTCTGGCCTAGATAACATGACCCTCTCTTGGTACATGCTGCCCCTCGCTCTGAACTTTTGAAGCATCACTACTTCAGATATATCTGTCTACATCTATATCTGTATCTGTATCTATATCTATATCTAAATCTAATCTATCTATCCATCCATTCATAATGTCTGCTTCTTCATGCTTTCTCACTGCTTACAATAGCTCTGAGGTGAAGAGGAGATTTGTCTATTTCTGCTATTTAGGAACTTATAAAGTTATCAGAAAAAAATGATGTAATTTTCCCTCACTTTCCTTAGCCCCCAGTCAGGGTGGGAGAGAAAAATTCAATCCCTTTTCCTGCTACCAATGAGAAGGAAAAGCTTCATCCTGTAAAAACGTATTTAAAATATTTTAGTCCAATTGAAAATATTGAGTAATAAATATTTCTTTAGTGTAAAGCCCTTCCCAGACCTTCTTCCCTTTTCTTAGACCTAACCTCTTCTTCTTTTTTTTATTTTTTGGTCTTTATTAATTTGTTTACTTTTAGTTTACAAGATTCATTTCCACAATTGCTTGAGTTTCAAATTTTCTCTCCCTCCTCCCACCCATTATGGCATACAATCAAATATAGTATCTGCAAATCCTTTCACATTGGACATTAGTCAGGCTATAAAGAAGGACTGTATCAGATGGAATGAACAATGGGAAAGAGGAAACAAAACCAAACAAGAAAAAGAAAAAAGAGCAGGTAGTTTGCTTCAATCTGGATTCAAACTCAGTTATTTCTCTAGATGTAGACATCTCTCTCCATCATGAGACTTTTGGAGTTGATTTATAATACTGAATTGCTGAGGAGAGCCCAGTCTATCAAAGTTGGTCATCACACATATGTTGTGTCTGTAATTGTGTACAAATTTCTCCTGGCTCTATTCTTCTCACTCAGCATCAGTTCATATAAGCCTCTCCAGGTAAATATGAAGTCCATCTGCTCCTTGTTTCTTATAGCACAATAGTATTCCATTATATTCATATACCACAACTTGTTCAGCCATTCCCCAATTGATGGGCACCCCCTTAATTTCCAATTCTTTGCCACCATAAAAAGAGGTGCTATAAATATTTTTACATATGGGTCTTCCTCCCACTTCTATGATCTCTTTGGGATACAACCATAGAAGTGGTATTGCTGGGTCAAAGGGTATGAAATTATTTATAGCCCTTTGGGCATAGTTCCAGATTGCTCTCCAGAATGGTTGCATCAGCTCACAACTCTACCAGCAATGCATTAGTGTTCCAATTTGTCCACATCCTCTCCATCATTTGTCATTTTCCTGTTTGTCGTCTTATTCAATCTGACTGGTAAGATGTGGTACCTCAGAGTTATTTTGATTTGCATTTCTTGAATCAGTAGTGATTTAGAGCATTTTTCATATGCTTATAGGTATCTTTAATTTCTTCCTCTGGAAACTTCCTGTTCATATCCTTTGACCATTTATCAATTGGGGAATGCCTTTTATTCTTATAGATTTGACTCAATTCTCTGTATATTTTAGAAATGAGTCCTTTATCAGAGACATAACTTGTAAAAATTCTTTCCCAATTTTCCACTTCCCTCCTAATCCTGGTTACATTAGCTTTGTTTGTACAGAAGCTTTTCAATTTAATGTAATCAAAATTATCCATTTTGCATTTTATAATGCTCTCTAATTCTTGTTTGGTCATAAAGTCTTCGCCTCTCCACAAATCTGACAGGTAAACTATTCCTTACTTTCCCAGATTGCTTACAGTATCAGCCTTTATACATAGATCATGCACCCATTTAGACTTGATTTTGGTATATGGTGTTAGATAATGGTCTATGCCCAGTTTCTGCCATACTGTATTCCAGTTTTCCCAGCAGTTTTTGTCACATAATGAGTTCTTATCCCAAAAGCTGGGGTCTTTGGGTTTATCAAACGATAGCTTACTATAGTCATTGACTGTTGAATCTCGTGTACCCAATCTGTTCCATTGATCCACTACTCTATTCCTCAGCCAGTACCAAGTAGTTTTGAGGACTGCTGCTTTATAGTACAGATTGAAATCTGGTATAGCTAGTCCACCAGCCCTAGCATTTCTTTTCATTAATTCCCTTGATATTCATTTGTTCTTCCAAATGAATTTTGTTACCATTTTTTTCTAGCTCTATAAAGTAATTTTTTGGTAAATTGATTGGTATGGCACTAAATATATAATTTAATTTAGGTAAAATTGTCATGTTTATTATATTAGCTTGACCCAGCCATGAGCAATTGATGTCTTTCCAATTAGTTAGATCTGACTTTATTTGTGTGAAAAGTGTTTTGTAGTTGTGTTCATATAGGTCCTGGGTTTGTTTTGGCAAGTAGATACCCAAATATTTTATAATGTCTACAGTAACTTTAAATGGGATTTCTCTTTCTGTCTCTTGCTGTTGAATTTCATTAGAAATATACAGTAATGCTGAGGATTTATGTGGGTTTATTTTATATCCTGCAACTTTGCCAAATTTATTTATTGTCTCAAGTAGTTTTTTACTTGATTCTCTAGGATTCTCTAAGTATATCATCATATCATCTACAAAGAGTGATAGCTTGGTCCCTTCTTTGCCTAATTTGATTCCTTTGATTTCTTTTTCTTCTCTAATTGCTACTGCTAGTGTTTCTAGTACCAGATTGAATAAGAGGGGTGATAGTGGACATCCTTGTTTCACCCCTGATCTTATTGCAAATGTTTCTAGCTTCTCCCCATTACATGTAATATTTGCTGATGGCTTTAAATAGATGCTACCTATTATTTTAAGGAAGGCTCCATTTATTCCTACACTTTCTAGTATTTTTAATAGGAATGGATGTTGTATTTTGTTAAAAGCCTTTTCTGCATCTATTGAGATAATCATGTGGTTTTTGCTAGTTTTATTGTTGATATGATCAATTATACTGATGGTTTTCCTAATATTAAACTATCTTTGCATTCCTGGAATAAATCTTACCTTACCAACATGTGTTATTCTTATGATAAGTTGCTGTAGTCTTTTTGCTAATATTTTATTTAAAATTTTTGCATCTATATTCATGAGGGAAATTGGTCTATAATTTTCTTTCTCTGTTTTATCTCTTCCTAATTTAGGTATCAATACCATATTTGAGTCATAAAAAGAATTTGGTAGGACTCCTTCTTCACTAATTTTCCCAAATAGTTTGTAGAATATTGGAATCAATTGTTCTTTAAATGTTTGATAGAATTCACTAGTAAATCCATCTGGCCCTGGAGATTTTTTCCTAGGAAATTCACTGATGACTTGTTCAATTTCTTTTTCTGAGATGGAGTTACTTAAGTAATTTACTTCCTTTTCAGTTAATCTGGGCAATTTATATTTTTGTAAATATTCATCCATTTCACTAAGATTGTCAAATTTATATGCATATAATTGGGCAAAATAATTCCTAATTATTGTATTAACTTCCTCTTCATTGGTGGTAGATTCACCCTTTTCATTTTTGATACTCATAATTTGGGGTTTTTTTTACCATATTGACTAAGGGTCTATCAATTTTATTGTTTTGTTTTTTTTTTTTTCATAAAACCAGCTCTTAGCTTTATTAATCCAATAGTTGTCTTAATTTTAATTTTATTAATCTCTCCTTTGGTTTTCAGTATTTCTAATTTAGCATTTAATTGGGGGTTTTCAATTTGTTCTTTTTCTAGCTTTTTCAGTTGCATGCCCAATTCATTGACTTATCTTTTCTCTAATTTGTTCATGTATGCACTGAGGGATATAAAACTTCCCCTAAGAACTGCCTTTGCTGCATCCCATACATTTTGGTATGTTGTCTCATTATTGGCATTCTCTTGAATGAAGTTACTGATTGTTTCTATGATTTCTTGTTTGACCCACTCATTCTTTAGAACTAAATTGTTTAATTTCCAATTAGTTTTTAGTCTGTTTTTCCATGACCCTTTATTGCATATGATCTTTGTTGCATCGTGATCTGAGAATGATGCATTTAATATTTCTGCTTTTCTGCACTGAATTCTGAGGTTTTTATGTCATAGAACATGGTCAATTTTTGTGCCATGTTTTTGTGCCATGTACCACAGAGAACAAGGTATATTCCTTTTTATCCCCATTCAGTTTTCTCCAGAGATCTATCATACCTACCCTCTCTAAAATTCTATTCACCTCCTTAACTTCTTTCTTGTTTATTTTGAGGCCTAACCTGTTTTTCTTAAGAAGGTACATAAAAAGTTAAGAATAAAAAGCAAATCCTGGAAATAGATTATGAGTAGTAACTAAATTTAAAACTAGAAAACTAGAAAATCCTGGGAAGATTTATAAGAATTGATGCAAAAGGAAGTAAACAGAACCTAGAAAACTAAGTATGGGTTAAAAATGTAAATGGAAACAACAGCTATGAAATAATCAAAACTGAATGCTGTGAAATTATAATGACCAAACCTGGCCCCAAAGAAGAGATATAGAATCCCCACACAGACTTTTTTTTTTCTGAGTGGAAGAGGATGGATGTAGAACATTGCAAATAATGTCACACTTTTTCTCTGTAACTTTTAATGGACTCCTCCCCTCCTTTTATTCTTTTATTACAGGGGATAGCTTTCTGGGAGTGTAGAGGGATAAATTGAGAAAATAATATGTAAAAACAAAAGATGTCAATAAAATTTTGTTTAAATAAAGTCTCCATGTTTTCCTGAGTTAATACGGAGTATATTTTTAGTATGAAACAGAGAGAAGTCTATTTTTAAATATATAACCAGAATAACCACAGAAATTCAGGGAGGAGGGCAATCACTGGTCTGCACTATTGTCTAAGAAGTATCCTTGCCACCTGATGGTAGCATCTCCAAATTGCAATATCTGCAAAACACCCTCCCACCCATCCCTCCAGCCCCCCTTAGCTCTATAGAGCCAGGTACTTTTTCTTTTTAATCTCACCCACCTCTATCCCCACCCCACCCCCAATCCGCATCTTTTATTGAACTATGTGACTGTGGCAATAAGAACTCCTGCAAAATGTCACCTAGACACCCTTATGTCAAATCTGTTTTATGAAGTATTCTTTTTCAGTTGGAAGAGATGACCACTGGGATTCCTCCCAACTTTTAAATTCTATGATTTCGTGATATCGCTTAAGCCCCTCAAAAACCTTGTGACATGACAGCAACAGGTATTGTTATCCCCAATGAGGAAACAAAGCCATTCAGAAAATGGCAAGCAGCAGTTACATCTTACTTTTATTGATTTTCCACAGTTTAGAGCCAACAAACTCAACTGAAGAGGTTTTGCAGGAGCTATTTGAGTTGTACACAGTATTTCCTCATCTCTAGTCCTTTTAATCTGATTCTGAGTTTGATCTTTCTCTATCCTATTATTGTAGAAATTAATGGAATACAGTATTCATTTGTGCTTAATAGCTATTGTCAGATGAACATTGTATTTGAGTCATTTTATGAACAAGACATAAGCCATGTATGTGAGGACTATGTTTTTATGACCTTAGTGAAATGACTACTTAAATCAATACAGTATAAATGGAATTCCAAGGGAGATCCAAGACATTGGGTGTTTGCTCCTAAAGCTTTGGGGGAATTGTTGAGATTGGTTTGTGTTTCTGTTGTTGTTTTTTTGTTTGTTTTGTTTTGTTTTGTTTTTGTCAGGGAGCAAATGTGGTACTCAGAAATGTGTATTAGGAAGATAAATATTGCTATGTTCTATTGGTGATGTTCTAGTAAGTATCACTGACTTGAAAGTGCAGAGTAGCAATTCTGGTGCAGAGGAAGGAACTGATTTTAGAGATATATCAAAGGAGGAATTAGCTGACTGGGTGTTAGTGATGAAGGGGAAAGCATTCATTAAAGCAGGGAGAGAAGGAAATAAGCTTTTTACCAAGTACCTACTATATGCCAAGCATTGCACCAAAATCTTTATAAACACTTCATATAATCTTCACAACAACCCTGGGAGGTAGGTGCTATGCCTATCCCCATTTTATAGTTGCCTAAACTATACTACACAGAGGTTAAGTGACTTGCCCAGGGATATACAACTAGTGAATCTCTGAGGCTGGGTGGGGAATTAGATTTTCCTGACTCTATGTCCATTGTTCTATCTCCCGCCTTGCTATGCACAAAGAGCAGGTTGATTTACCTCCTGAAAGAAAAAGGAAATAGGTTCATTCTCAAATTTTCTCCAAAAAAAACCTTTTTTTTGAGGGGGAATTTTTTTTGAAGAGGACAATTTGTCCTTTTGCAATCAGTCCTGAGGTATAAATCAATTGTGGTAAATAATAATAACATTTTAAGAGGAAACTAATGAGTTGGTGAGTATTCAGAGGAGTGTGAAAAAGATGTTATGTGTGTAAACACATACACACAAACAAACATACATATGTATATATGTGTGCACACATGCATACATATGGATTTGTTGAAGAAATTGGAGGATGAATCTTACCAGCCAGCCCTATGCATCCACTCACTATCTCTGGGATATCCTAAATCAAATATCCTTCTGTGTCTACCATTCCTCTATATGTGTTCTCTCCCCTATTAAAATTTAAACTTCCTGAGGGCTGGAATATTGTTTTTTGCAATTCTATCCCCAGCATTTGCACAATGATTGGGAAAAGCCACTTAATATTTTTTCAATCATTCATTACTTTAATCATTTATTCTTTCAATGACCATCTTGAAGTAGGGAGTCACTGTCCTCTGCTCAGCAGAACTATAAACAGCGGTTGGATGTTTCAGAGGCAGAATTAGGATCGACATAAGAAAAACTTCCTAATAATAAGAGCTATCCAAAAGTGGGACAGGCTAACCCTGAAGGTAGTGGGATCCTGATTACTAGACATTTTTAACAAAATCTGACTACCTCTTAGCAGATATATAATAGAAGAGATTCTTCTGGGTTGGACCATCACAGTGCAATACCGTGGGATCGGACAAGGGCAAGAACTGAGTCAGGGGCAGCTAGGTGGCACAGTGAATAGAGCACTGGCCCTAGCATCAGGAGGACCTGAGTTAAAATCTGGCCTTAGACACAACACAAAAACTAACCGTGTGACCTTGGGCAAGTCACTTAACCCCAATTGCCCTCCAAAAAAACAAAAACAAAAAAAGAACTAGGAAACAATGTGAAGACCCTCTTCAAAAGAATTCAGAGACAAATCTGACAATGAACTGAATGTCTTTCCTCAAAGGACCAAGAAAAGACAATTTTGTAGAGGCTCAGTACTAGAAGTTTTTCCATGAGGTGATAGCATTTTGTTGTTATTGTTTTTCTTGTTTTGTTATGTTTTGATTTTGACAAAACAACTCAGAAAGAAGTCCTATTATTGTGTACCAGTGCTATGATAAGTACTGGTGAAGGATGTTCCTGTATGGATGAATACTGTCAACATTCAGCCATTTGGAAGAAAGATTAAACCCACAAGTCCACAGCAACTAGTTGACAAGTGAACATTTTCATCAGATAACTGTCTTTTCCAAGGTCAAGTAAATGCATATTTCCTGTGTTTACACCAATAGGTCTTGGGATCATAGCTCAAGATCTAGAAAGGAGCTCAGACCATCTCTCCAACCTCGTTTTATGGAAGTGAAACATAAAGCCAAGGAAGGGAAGGTTACTTGCACATGGATATATATATATATATATATGTAATGAGTTTCTGAGGTGGGGTTTGCACCTAGGTCCTTTAACTGTAGAAGCAACATTCTGCCTACACTAACTACATTTTTCATGGGGAAAGTTTTTGGAAGTGCCCAAGGGCTTTAAAATATGTTTATTATTAATTTATCAAAATAAATTACATAATTGTACATTTCAAATAATATTTAAAGTGCTATGTTCTCCTTATAGGTAATATGTTAAGGGTATGTGACTTTTTTAGGCTGGAACCTCTATCTATTCATAGATGTGGGATTTCTTTGGTTTAGGGAATACTACCTAGGTACATCATAATCCTTCTATAGTTCAGAAAGGGCTTAGTGGATTGTGTTATGGACAGTTTTTCCTGACATGTGATAAGGATCAGTGACTATACAGGAAGCATCATCACCTTACTTAGCTGTAGCCCTAATGTTCTTGATGCTACTCCTGCTCATGGTCACCTTTTTGTATGAAGAAATCCATGGGGTAGTGCATCACCTACCACATGGTCTTGATCATTTAGATCCAAGACTTAGTCCTTCCTGAGACTCTTACATTCAATCATTCCTTCTGAGGGCTATTACATTGTTTGTTTTATTGCTTTATTTCTGTTTTAGTTTCCTCTTCTTGAACATTGGACATCGAGGTGGACCAGCAACATGTTTAGAGTTATTTAAGTCCTTGAAAAGTCCTCTAGAAGACCTTAAGGACCTTACTGTCAAGGGGCAGAATGTGGTAGGAGAGGTATCCCAACCCCTGCTGCCACCACTCCCCACCCCCCAGACAAGTTACATTAGTTTTTCCTTAAGAGATTTTGAGACCTTCATTGAGATTCAGAGAGCTCAGGAGACTAAAGACTCAGATTATTGCTGTCATTTTCTCACTACATAAGAGAAGCAGCATTAAAGGCTCTCTGAGGAAAATTATGGAATGGAAGCTTTGCTCAGCCTAATCTACTCAAGATATCTTCATTGCCTCACTTTATGGAATATTCTTCAGCTATGACTCAGCAAATGTCTTTTTGTTAACTGTTGAGTGTTCTACTACTGTTTCACTTTGTTCCAATATCAGACCAAAACTACTAGGGGACTGGCCTCAGTCAGGCTCAACCCAGGATAGCTAGCATTGTCTTGATGGACTTGAACATAAGTGAACTTATTTACATGGATAAGAAGTAATGCCCGGAAAAGTGATCCTGAACTGGTCTTCATGGTTCTTAATTGTGTTTTGGTGCTGATTACTTACTGTGAGGCACTCCCCTGCCCAAACATACACACAGACTCCTGGGAAATTCATGAGTAATTTGCCTGTGGCCATTAATCAAAGAGAGACATGGTAATATACTCTGTGTCCTTAAGTAGGGCACCTGCAGGCCATAAAGCTGTGGATACCCATTGACCCAGTAACACCACTACTGGGTCTATATCCCAAAGAGATCACAAAAATGGGGAAAGGAACCACATGTACAAAAATATTTATGGCAGCACTTTTTGTGGTGACAAAGAATTGGAAACTAAAGGGATGCCCATCAATTGGGGAATGGCTGGACATGTTGTGGTATAGTATTATAATGGAATGTTACTGTTTATGAGAAATGATGAGCAGGTGGGCTTCAGAAAAGAAAGACTTGCATGCACTGATGCTGAGTGACGTGACGTGATCTTTGTACACAGTAAGAGCAACATTGTAGGATGGTTAACTTTGATAGACTTAGATCTTCTCAACAATACACTGATCTAAAACAATTCCAAAAGATCATGATAGAAAATACTATCCACATCCAGAGGAGAACCTATGGAGTCTGAATGCAGATCAAAACATATAATTTTCTCTCTTTTTTTTCTCTTTCTCATCATTTTTCCCTTTTGTTTGGTTTCTTCTTTCACAACATGACTAATGTAGAAACATATGTAATATGATTATACATGGATAGCCTATATCAGATTGCATGCCATCTCAAGGAGGAGGGAAAAACATCTGAAACTCAAAATACTATAAAAGTGAATAGTGAAGAAAAAAAAGGAATGGGACCTTGAAAATAATTACAGTTAGCTGTGCTTTAGTCCCTCTGCCTTTGTTAAACCTGCTAGCCTGGTAATTTAAGCCTCCTCCCATTTCCACTGGGGAATTTCTTCAGAGCTCATTTTGCCTTAAGAGCAACACGGAAGGATTAAATTGGGGGGGATTTGAAAAGAGAATCCCCCCTCCTTAGAAAAGCACATTTCAGAAGAACTGGTACTCAAGCATTTCAGGGGCCACATACCTTTCTTTGTAATAACAATAGTCACTGTTTCCCAGTTGCCCCAGGGGAGTCTTAGTAAAAGGAAGATCTTATCAGCTTTGAGGAAAGAAGTCATATTTGTATAAACTGCTGTGGAATGGATTATAGAAAGGAAGACTCAGAATCACCAGCCATTGAGCTGAGGCATGAGAGACCCAACAGTGAGAGAACAAAAACTAAGGCACATCACTGATGTTTTAGGATTCTTAAATAATTGTAATTAAAAAAACTGAGTTTTGTCCTCTTGAAAAAAAAAAAATTGAAATTTCAGAGATAATCCAGTTGTTTTGTTTTGTTGTTGTTTTTTGTTTTTTTGTTTTTTGATTAGGGGAAGGCAGAGCAATTGGGGTTAAGTGACTTGCCCAAGGTCACATGGCTAGTAAATGTTCAGTGTCTGAGGCTGGATTTTAACTCAGGTCCTCCTCACTCCAGGGCCAGTGCTCCATTCACTATACCACCTAGCCGTCCCAATAATCCACTTTGGCTACATGGATTTTGTTGTGATCCTTTATTGCTAGCATTGGGAGAGACCTTTGAAAGGACAATGCTAAATTTTTACCAGGAGCCCAGACATTTCTGGAACTGGGGATATAGACCACTATGGCTATGATATCTTATCTAATTAGCTGAGGGCGCTGGATCAATTTATAAAGTTTCTACTCACTCCAGACTATGACCTGAGAACTATAATTCTCTTAGTTTCTATTGAATAGTATCTGAAGTGCACAGAAGTCAAGTTTCAGAAGCCTGTCACCAACTCCAGCAGAAACCCCCCAAAATGTCTTAATTAAGCAAACTAGAGCACATGTGCAGAGGAGGAGGCTCTGGCTTTATTGGGCTTTGCTTGCTTTGGGTCTTTTCCCCAGCATTGTCACCCAGAGGGCAGAGGGCAGTGGCAGGGAATGTAGGAGGACAGCATCCACTCAGGCCTAAGTGTTCGGTGTCAGATCAGTCAGACTGGGCAGAATTAGGCTGTGGCACACACCCCACCACTTATACTCAGCAACTCTGTCCTGGTATGAGTCAGAGCAGCTCTGACTCTAATAGCCTGCTCCAGCACAGGGGGAGCAGTTGACCCAGTTGGCAGAGACTCAGGCCCCAGCAGCAGGGGATAAGGGTCATCAAATCTGGTCCCTAGCAGCAGCCAAGAGTGGTGGATATTGAGCTGAGATGTGACCTGGAGGCAGAAGAGCAGGCACTGTAGTGTTCACTAACCCATTGCTCACAGATTGCCTCCTCCCTCTGATGCCACTACTGTATCCAGTAACCATCATAGAGCTCTTCTCCAGGGAAGGCTTGAAGGAAGGGGCATGCTTTTTGGCAGCAAGAAAGCAAAGATGTCTAATTGACAGGCCCAGAAGAAGAAAAGTCCCAGAGAGGGCTCCCATGGGGCAACAACATGGTCTTCAATCCTGCTCCCACAGATCTCGTGAGGAGGAGGAGATGATGCCTCATGAGGCAGGGGATGTGAAGGCTGTGGGGATACAGAGGAGATTTCCCTGACTTCTGGGGAGGATCAGCATCTGTTTCCACAGGATTAAAACTCCTCCCAGCTTTGAGTAATAGCAGAATGTAAGTTAAGGGTGACTGGTTCTAATCAGAGCTGTGACCTAGCAGAACCAGGATTCTGATGAGATAAAAGGTCAGAAATGTATATGTATGTTTAATGAGCTGTTTGAGGGAAACCTATCAGGGAGAACATGAAGTGGGAGGTTCATGAGGTTGCATCTAGTCAATGAAGAGCAAGGGGGGAAGTTCAAATTGGGAACAGCATAAAAAGACTGGCATTTGTCTGAGCAAGTGTACTCTCCATTCAGGAGGTACCCATTCCCTAGGAATGAAGAGTAGATATAAACTGAAACAGGAACTTTCCTGGCTACATGAGTATTATTCTTTCTAAAAGTGAGCTCATTTCTTGCAGTGACTAAACAAGAAATGGCATCAGCTCCCTGCAGCCCTGCAGTTCCTGGCATTTCTCTGGCTTATGGCCAAGTGCTCACACTGCAAGACCACTGGGAAGCACAAAGATTTAGCATCCACTGTCACACAAAACTGGTCATTTACACCCAGGATTTAGCCCTGGATTAACACTATTTAAACCTGGAACTCTCTCAGACCCAGTCACTCCTTCAGAGAACTGTTACATTGTGTGTTTGGTTTGGTTTTGCTCTGTTTTTTCTTTTCTGCTTCTGTTTTGGCTTTTCTTTTCCTCTTTCAGAGCTGCCTATATCAGGCTTATTTGAATGTCAGAGTTTGTCAAGGTTGAGAACAATGACTATGAGCCCATAGTTATGTGATAGAAGATCCTCTGGGTACCTTAAGGACCTCAGCCCTTGTCCTCCATGTAAGGTATGTTAGTTTTTCTTTTAAAGCTATTGAAACTATCCTTGAAACCTGGTTAACCAAGAGGACTAAAGGCTTCACCTGTTGTTGGCACAGGACAACTCTATCAGGAGTGCCCTGATGCTTGGATGGTGGAAAACAAGGGGCTACTTAGACCAGGGTGCTTTACTCAGCTGAATCAACTCAATGCACATGCTTGTTGACTATCCTGCTACTACTAAGTAAATCGTTTTCTGAAAAGCTGAATGACTTTCAAGGCTCTTATCTTGTTCTCAGGATGCATCACAACTTCTTCCTGGGGGCCGGCCTGAGTTAAGCTCAACCCAGGACAGTCTGAGGTGGTCAGACCTGTTCCTTAAGAAGCTTATTTTGGCAACTGAATAGAGGATGGGGTTACGGAGAGGAAGAAGGCAGAAAGTAAGGAGACACTGGGGGAAGGGAGAGTGTAATAATCCAGTGGAAAGACCATGAGGGCCTGAGCTGGGGTGTTGGTCATGTGAATGGAGACAGGGATGGAATTGAAAGATGTGGAGGTGAAATGGACAAAATTATGGTGTGTGAAGAATGATGAATTGAGAATCGTTGTGGGGTGACAACCCTCAGTGACTGGGAGGATATTGATGCCCTCAACAAAAATAAGGGAAATTGAAAAAAGAGCAAGTTTAAAGGGATCAGTTTTGATGATGAGATCAGCTTGGAAGTACTGTGCTTGGGATCATTGGAAGTTCATGGTCCATTCATCTCCACCCACTGTAGGACTTGGTACATGATCTGGCTACTTCCATGACTCAAACACTTCCTTAGGGGTTAGTGAAGGTCTTTGGTGTCATTTAGAGCAGTAATTCCAGACAACATTAGTCTATAGACTACAAAGTGTCTGTTTATGCAGAGGTGGATAGAATACCAAGTTATTGAATATATAAGAACCTTTGCTGCAAAAAATAATTTTCTAAAGGAAAGAACAAAACTTTTCAAGGAAAAGTGTCTACTCCATTTGTTTCTGCTCACATTTAAAACTGTGCCCTTCCACCTTCCCTTCTCCCAAACAATGCTGACCTCCAAGAGGAATTGGCCAAAGTTTCATTGTCAAGATCTGAAGAAGCTTCTTGGTGCCAATGGCCAATACTCTTCCCCAGGGGATTAACACCCATGCTCCTTTTAGAAAGCTTACCCCAGTTTATTTTCTTTATAACCACGTGTAATTTCCTGGCAAGTTATTGTCAGGGTGTTTCTGCTGTCATGTTCAGGAAGATAATACACAGTCATTTACTTCAGGGAATAAGTCATCACAAATCATTGCACAATCTGTGTCCCAGCCCCCTGCCCCACTCCATCCCAAACTCTGAATTTTAATCTGCTGAATTCATTCTTGGGAGCTTCTCATAAAACTCTCCCTTTGGTTAATTCTCTTCCTGAGGTTTTTCCCTGAGAACTTCCAAGCATGGTTTGTTTTGTCCCCCACTCCAGTTCTACCCTGGAAATATCAAGATATAGCTCATATCTACTTTTTTATATATGAGTGAAAATAGTCTTCGTTCTTTTGCAAGTATTCAGGCTAACAATCTTTCTTGCAGGTAGGACAGTATTTTATCAGACCCCAAATATCCCTTTAAAATTTCACAAAAGGTACATAGGAGCTCATAAATATCCAAGACACCCTTCCTTCCCCTTAGGCAAAAGACGCTGGAGTAGATTGCCATTTCCCTCTTCTGTTCATTTTACAAATAAGTATTCTGAAAGAAAAAGGATAAAGCGACTTGCCCAGGGTCACACAAATAGTGTCTAAGGCCATATTTGAATTCAGGAAGATAAGTCTTCCATGACCTC
Source organism: Gymnobelideus leadbeateri (assembly GCA_011680675.1). NCBI lineage: Eukaryota > Metazoa > Chordata > Mammalia > Diprotodontia > Petauridae > Gymnobelideus > Gymnobelideus leadbeateri. The sequence continues at coordinate 458,527 of WOXC01007014.1, read as the reverse complement.
CACACTGGCATTCTATCCACTGTACCACCTAGTTACCCCCAGATGGCACTACAAATTATATAATCAAAAATTTGAGAATTGGAAGGTAAGCATGAGTCTTTAAGTGGACTATCTTGGATCATGCTACAGGGAGGGAATTCACCACAATTTTAGCATCTTGCCCTGTTAGTAACCTCAATTCCATTTCTTTTGTAAGGGGAATAATTGTGAGTACTTTATTCCTTTGCTTTTTCTCTTTATGTTCTTCTGGGCATTGCACTGAGCTTCCTGAATTTTTCCATGAGGGAAAATAAGTCTACCTGTTGTCTGCTATGCATCCATTTCCTTGGGGGTGCTTATGGGAGCTAGGTACCTGATCACCTACATTTGGGCAAACTTAATCATTGGGGTCTTTGGAGATTCTTGAGAGTGAGCTATGACCAGGGAAAGATGAATTTGGGAGAGGAGAATCCACAATCGGGATGATTTGTGGAAGGAAACAGAGAAGAATTAGACAGGAGGAGAAGCTACTTAGTGAATGTTGGCATTGAATAAATCAGTAAGTTTCATTGTTTGATAATCCATTGGGACCATACCAGATGAGAGCTTGTAACTGGCAGTAAGAGAGAGTTTCCCAAGAACTCAGAGGGAATAAAAGCATCAGCCACTCTTTGGGGACCCAACTGCCAGTGTAGGTGGGATCTGGGATAGCGTAGCCAAAAAGGACGTTACAAGTATTATATTTTATCATTGATCATGGAATGTCATTAGGCCACAATTCATTCTTCTGTAAGATAGTGGGGTTTATTAAGTGTGCCCCATTAAGGTCTAAAGCTGTCATCCTCTATTTCCTACCTTTCTTCTTTCTTCTGTGGTTACAAGCATCATCATAGTGAAGGACTGAGGGACATAAACCGAGAGGATTCTTTTGTTTCCTGAGCATCCCAACCATAACAACAAATAATAAAACCCTCCCTTCACTTGGTACTAGATTTTTCTTAAAAAAAAAAAAAAAAGAGGATGGGGGTGGGTGTTTAGGTCTTGCCAAAACTTTAAGTATAGCACCAGAGGCGCATTTACTCATAACCCCTTTACTCACTCTTGTTTTACTCATTTGCTCACACTCATCAGAAGCCTGCTATCTCCAGGAAGGTCTCTGGCCTTCATGAAGGGGAGTGACCTCCTTCAGCTGGAGAGAGGTCTGCTAATAAAAGGCATTTGGGCCTCAGCCCATGTGAATATGCTGACATTTGCAAACAGGGTTGAGAGAAAATCACAATGAATTAACCAAAGGTCAGAGAATCATGATTTAGCTTTATTTCACTCCTGCAGAGTGGTGAGTTGCTGTTCCTTTCAATGAGGTCTATGTCACTTGCATTCCTCTCTGGCTGCTGACTTAGGGTGCTTGGGGCCCACAAACGTTTCCACTGAGTTCTGTGTCAAGAAATGTCTATCCTCAGTTATCATATCTGTTATGGACCTTTTCTTTGGGTGTTGGTTCTGATATTTGCAAAGCCTTAAGTGTCCCTGTAATAACAGTAAAATGTGATAAAGCTGGTTTATTCCCAATTAGGCATAGAATGAGTTATTTCCCAGGTGACTGAGTAGGATTTTCCCCCTACTCTAATGAATCAAAGTAATGATTATGACCCAAAGTTGAAATAAGGTAGAGATAGAGTAGAATAGGGCCTGGGTTACTTAATGTATCTAATCATGTGAAATTAGAGCTTCACCAAACAATCGTTAGTTAGTCCCATTTTTCTACCCCTTCTCCATGCAGAAATAAAGCAAGAAAATGGGGAAGTTTTAAGAATCAGGCAGAGGCTAGCTACAATGCATTGCAAAGGCCATAGAATAGAAACAAATTGTTCTTTTGGCCAAAGCTAAGGATGTTTTGTGAGGTGGACCAAAAGAAGAGATCCAAAGGCTTCCCTCTGGACCTTCTGCTCTTTGGCCCCACCTTTCCATCAAATTCTCCTCTGGGCTCTTTGCAATTATGAAAAGATTTCTTTGATAATCATACTTCTATCAATCAATCATCAAGCATTAATTAAGCTCCAGTTAATTATGTGCCAGGCACATTCATAGTTCTGTTTTTTGACACACATACACAGGCAAAAGTTAGTTTGCATAGATAATTAATAATAATTAGTTATCTTCTCAAGTCACAATTATCCTTCCTCCCTGATGTCTGTTGTTAGAAACTCCAGTTGAAAATGGCCTCAAAAGAACTCCACTTTCTCCATCTTCCACCTTGTTGAGGGAACTTGCTTGCCTGAAGGAATGAGAATGGATTTGCTCTTTGGAAAACAATTTTTCAATAGTTGGTCGAGACTCCTAGCATTCAGACTGAGTCTCAACCCTTTTTCTGGGCTATTCTGAGGTTTTGTGGTTTGTAGTCCATTATTTTTGGGGTACAGTAGGATGGTGAAGGGCCAGGAGGAGAATCATTTCTTCCCATATTCCAGAGCATCAGAGAGGTCAAAGCCCAGATATGGGTTCTCTTCCCTGACTGGGTCTATCACATCAGTTGGTTTCCATGGGCGTCCAGGACACTTGGAGGCAGATGGTTCTGGAAAATCAGGCACCAAAGTAAACAAGGGGCTCTTTGGCTGGACAGGAATGTCTGGGATCCAGTCATCCTCTGTTTCCTCTACCTGCCCTGCCTTCTCCTCCTTCTCCTCAGTTGTAGGTTTAGGTGGAGGATTGGTTGGGTTAAGATCAAGGAGATCTAAATCTTGTAAATCAAAAGGATTAACAGTGACTTCGTGCAGGGCTGAGCTAAGAGGAGGTGGTGAGCCTTGTATCTCCTCTTGTATCTTGGAAGGAGAATTCTCTTCAGTTGGGCTATCCTGATATTCATTTGTCCAACTCCCATGCCTTTTCTTGTCTTTTTTTTCATGTTTCTTATGGCCTTCACCATGCTTGGGTTTGTGCCCATAGCCACGTCCTTGACTGTGATCATGCCCATGTATGTGCCCAAGGGCAAGGCCAGGGCAATCTTTCTTCCCATGGCCACAGTCATGTTCCTTCCTGTGCCCATGACCAAAGCTAGGAGTAAGCCTTAGTTCTTTTCCTAGGGCTTGTTCTTCCTCTTGTTCTGCCATATCAGAAGTCTGGATTCTTCTTGGAGCTACTGCAGCCGCTCGAAAAGGGGAAAAACCTGGAGGCCTTTTCATAAGCATCTAAAGAGAAGCATGGACAAATGAATTTCAACAAAGAACACAATATGCCTGCATAGGCAGAGGGTACAGGCTTGGCCAGGTTCATTCCTCTCACAAGGAAGCCAGGGTTTGCTGAATTTTAGGTACTTAAGTAAGGGTATAGGGAAAAGGGAAGCTAAGTGCTTGTCTTTCTCCTCTGCGTTGGCTATCAGATTGATTTATAAAAAGAATGGATTGTGTACAATGAATGGATAGTGTGGTATAATGGATAGGTAACTGGACTTGGAGTCAAAAAGTCCTGGGTTCAAATCCCACCTCAGAAATTTACTACTTGTGTTACCCTGGGGAAATCATTCAACTTCTCTCAGCCTCAGTTCCCTAATTTGTAAAATAAAGGTAACACTAAGCATCTACCTCACAGGGTCAATCAAATGAAATAATATGCATGTAGTGCTTCACAAACCTTAGCAGAAGAAATAACACCAATAAGGTAGTCAGCAAACTTTAAGGGACTATGTGGATGTGAGCAATGATGATGGTGATAATGATCTCAGTTGTTCCTAAGACCAGACTCAGACTCCAACAAGATCCAAGAAAGAGAAGGACTGATACAAACCAACATATTGGAACAACTCTTTTCATGATGGAAAAGAAATAAAAGCTGAGGGAGAGCGCATTGACTGGGGAATGTGTGAACAAATATGGAACGTGAATAGACTATAAATCTATGGGGAGAAGGTAAAGGAGGTGATTTTAGAGACCTGTATGAAGTGATGCACAGGGAAGTGAGCAACACCAGGAAAATAATTTGTACAAAACTAACAGTATGGGAAAGACAAACCACTCTGAAAACCTCCAGAACTGATGAACGCAGTGATGAGACATCAAGAAAGAAAGGTAGACAGAGAGTGATGGTCTCAAGATGAAAAATGAGATAGTTTTGGACATGATTGGACACAATTCCCAATGTGGAAAATTGTTCCACTTAGTTATGAGTGTTTGTTACAAAGCAGTCACTATGAGGTAGGTTTTTACTCCCTCTCTGGGAGTCTCCTTATTTGTAAAATAACTTATTCATGGTCACACTACATCTCCAATCTACCTGAGGCACTCACAAGGAGAGATATCTCTGAGACCTTGTCTATATCCCAAACAATCCCAGCTCCCTGATCTTGAGTTCGGAAATGTCCCAGTGTGATCACATACTCCTGCCCCGATATTCTCTCAGCATCCCACTCATCCTAAATATCCTCTCTGTCCTCACAACCTGCCACCCCATTTTCCAAGTCCACTGCTCCTATCCAGGCCTCACTTCTGTCCCATCACAGTCTTGATCTTATAGTTAATGAATCCAACAAGACACTGCACTCTACCCCTTCAGTCATTCATGCCCTGTCGATGCTCAGCTCTGGGCAAGTCTTACTGTCCACCTTCTGTGCTCCTACTCTTAGGATGCCTGAGTAATGTTATCTAACCTCAACTGGGACCTCACTGTAGCACAATAATTTTTATTAATCTCTAATTGACCATCTCACACCCTACATTGGCTCTTCCAAAACTCCTCTCTTCTTAGATTCTCTTCATGGTCAGTCTCATTATCCTCTTTCTTATGAAATGACATTGTCTCCTAATTCACTGAGCAAAATAAAGGCATATATCACAAGTTAGCTCATCTCCTTTTCTTTCTCCCTCAAAACCCAGGCTCTTTTTTTCTTCAGTTGCTCCAGGATGTAGTGATCTTTCCCCCTGCAAGTTCTAAACATTCTTCTTGTTACCTTTTTCCCATCCCCTTCAGGAGTTTTCCCCATCAGCTGCTCCTTCCCTTTTATCTTTGATCTCTCTCTAACCACCTGATCCCTCAAAGTTTGCCAGTGACCTTTTAATTGCTAAATATCTCATCATCCTTATTATCTTTCAGGACACTTCCCATTTTATTTTTTTTTACTTGTTTTTCTCATCTGTCTCTTGCTCCTTAAGTAAAGGTGCACCCCAGCCTCTCCTTCTGAATTAACTTTCTGTTGGTGGCCTCATGGACACCCATGTGTGCAATGATTGTCTTGATCTAACTGGTCCTGATCTCTCTCTCTCTCTCTCTCTCTCTCTCTCTCTCTCTCTCTCTCTCTCTCTCTCTCTCTCTCTCTCTCTTTCTCTTTCCCTCTCTCCCGTCAGGATGACCTCTTTTACTGCCTGCTCAGTATCTCTACCTGCATCTGCTGGTGGCAACTGAAACCAAGTATGACCAAAATACAATGAACCTGACCCTTTTCTTACTTCTCTTGAGGGCATCGGTAACCCCCAATAAGCCAAATTCAAAACCTGGGAATCATCCTTATCTCCTGATAATCTCTGGTGCTTTCTCCTACCCCTCAACCCCACACATGAATCAGTTTTCAAGTCCTCAGATAGCCATCCACTTAACTCCACTCCTAGGGTCACCCTCCTCATTCAGGCCCCCATCACTGCTCACCTATACTATTGTCATAGTTTTCTAATTGGTCTCATAGGATGATAGAGTTAAAGCGGACGAGGAACCTAGAGGGCACTGAGGGGGGGCGGAGCCAAGATGGCAGAGTAGAAACAGAACTTCCAAGGTACTCTCCCCCACACCACTTCCAAACAAAGTAAAAAATGGACTCTGAACAACTTCTGGAGCTCCAGCACCCACACAACAACACAGAAAAGCTAACCTCTTGCTGAGGACAGCCCAGCAGCCCTGCAGGGAGTGGCCAGCACAGCACAGCATAATGTTCTGGGAGCTGAGCCCAACTCTCTGGAAGCCGAGCCCAGGCCCACTTGAGCTGCAGTTTTAACCTCAGGGTAGCCAGGCCAGCAGCTGCCTGGAGGGACCCCAGAATACCAGCAGCTGTGGTGATTCCAGAATTATCAACACAGATATGCCTAGGACAAAGTGAAAGGTTAGTGCCCTATGGACTTTGGGACCAGTATTTGGGGAACACGTTGGCTTCTTCTCCTGGGGGCAACAAGCTGCTGAGGAGCTGTGGCTCAGAAGCCATTTTGCAGCTTCAGTGGCAGCTTCAGCTCCTGGTCTGCGAACTGTAGGGAGATCCAGCAGTCAATCTGGGGATTAATCGCTCTTGCTTTAACCTGCTTGGATCTGGATTGTGGTCTTTGGGGGAGGTCTGGGGTGGGTATCCAATTTGCCAGAGTGGGTAGAGGCTTTACAGAGGCCACCCAACCTCCAGAAATTGTGACAACCCCGCGTTTGGGATGGAAGCTCTCCTGTCTGGTGGCAGAGTCCTACTGTGGCAACAAGCCCAAAAATCAAATAATTAAGTGGCAATATGCCTAGGCAAAGGAAACAAAATAAGCAGAAAAATGCAACTTTAGACTCCTATTTTGGGGGCAAAGAGGATCAAAGCATGAAACAGGAGGAGGACTGTGAGGTCAGAACTCCTGTACCAAAAGCCCTAAATGAAAATACAAGCTGGCTACAGGCCATAGAGGGCCTTAAGAAGAAGATAAGGGAAGTGGGGGGAAAATTAGGAGGAGAAATGAGAAAGATGCAAGAAAAGTATGAAATGACAGTCAACAGCCTGACTGAGGAAAATAACACCTTAAAAAATAGACTAACTCAAATGGCAAAAGAGGCTCATAAAGGTAATGAGGAGAAGAATGCCTTAAAAAGCTGAATTTGCCAGATGGAAAAAGAATCTCAAAAGCTCAGTGAGGAGAATCATTCCTTCAGAATTAGACTGGAGCAAATGGAAGCTAGTGACTTTATGAGAAATCAAGATGCTGTTAAACAGATCCAAATAAATGAAAGATTAGAAGGCAATGTGAAATATCTCATGGGAAAAACCATTGACCTGGAAAATAGATCCAGGAGAGATAATTTAAAAATTATTGGACTACCTGAAAGTCATGATCAAAGGAAGAACCTAGAAATCGTCCTTCAAGAAATTCTCAAGGAAAATTGCCCTGATGTTTTAGACCCAGAGGGGGAAATAGAGGTTGAAAGAATCCACAGATCACCTCCTGAAAAGGATCCCAAAAAGAAAACTCCTAGGAATATTATAGCCAGGTTCCAGAACTCCCAGATCAAGGAGAAAATACTACAAGCAGCCATGAAGAAACAATTCCAGTATTGTGAAAACACAATCAGAATAGCCCAGGACCTGGCAGCTTCTACATTGAGGGATGAAAGGGCATGGAATATGATATTCCAGAGGGCAAAAGAGGTGGGATTGAAGCCAAGGCTCACCTACCCAGCAAAACTGAGTATCTTGTTTCAGGGGAAAATATGGTCATTCAGTGGAATAGAGGACTTTTAAGCATTCTTGAGGAAAAAAACTAGAGTTGAATAGAAAATTTGACATTCAGACACAAGAAGCAAGAGATGCTTGAGAAGGTAATCAGGAAAAAGAAATCAAAAGGAACTTATCAGAGTTGACCTATTTACATTCCTACATGGAAAAACAATAACTGTGTCTGATGAAACCTTTATCGTTATGAAAATAATTGAAGAAGGGTATATGGACATATGAATACACATATGTGAATTGTGTATATATGTTTATAGGTATACATGGATAGAGGGTACAGGTTGAATTTGGTGGGAAGGGATGATATTTAAGGAGTGAAGTTAAAAGGTGAGAGAGGTAAGTGGCAAGAGGAGATGGGGAGAGACAGGGTAGAGTAAATTATCTCATGTAGAAGAGGCAAGGGGAAGTAGTTGCAGGGGAGGGGAAGTAGTTGCAGGGGAGAGGAAGAACAGGAAGGCAAAAATGCAAAACCATATTCCCATTGAATTTGGCTCAGGGAGAGAATGACATACATACTAAATGGGATATCTCACTCTGCAGGAGAGTAGGGGGAAGGGGGATGAGAGGGGGGATGATGGAGGAGAGGGCATTCTGGGGGAAGGGGAGTTTGGAAGTACCCACTTTCAAAAAGGGACAGGATCAAAGTAGGGAATGGACCAGGTGGAGGGTGGGATGGGTAGGAGGGAAATATAAGCAGTCTTTTACAATATATCTACTATGGTAAAGTTTTGCATAGCTATACATATACAACACATACTGAATTGCTTATCTTCCCAGAGGGAGTGGGTGACAAGGAAGGAAGAGAATGGATCTGAAATTCAAAGTTTTAAAATTAAATGTTTCGAATACATACAAACACTATTATTAATACTATTTTGCATGTAATTTGGAGATAAGATGTGCAGGCATTGGGGCACAGAGATTCACCTTGCCCTAATGGCAAAGTCGAAGGGATATCTTGTGGGACTGCTATTCTGGGGTGGTGGGTAGGGGAAAAATGGGGAAAAATTGTAACTCAAAATCTGGCAGAAATGAATGATGTAAACCAGAAGTTAATAAAGCATTTGTTAAAATAGAGGGCATTGGGTCCATCCCTTTCATTATAGATAAGGAAACTGAAGCACAGAGAGCTGAACTAAGGCTCCCACAACCATTGAGTGTCTGAGGCCAGGTCTGAACTAAGCTCTTCTGATGCAAAGCCCAGCACTCTAGCTACTCTAGCCACCCAGCCACCTCCCCACCTCCAGTCTCTTTCCTCCATCCTCCATATATTTGGCATCTGCTACATGCTCAAATAATCTTCCTGAGGTACAGGTTTGATTTTCTGTATGTGTACAATCAGCACCTAGAACAGCACCTGGAAACCAGTAAATGCATAATAAAGGCTTCCTGGATTAATTTATGTCACTCTATAGCTCAAAGACCTTCAGAGTTCACAACTGCATTGAAGATTAATAAAAATTATCCACATAGTACTGAATTATATCAAAAGGTATCAACAGGTTTGGTACACTGAATAGACAGACAGAGAGAGATGATAGATAGACACAGAGAGAGAGAGAGAAAGAGAGACAGAGAGAGAGAGAGAAAGAGAGAGAGAGAGAGAAAGAGAGAGAGAGAGAGATGGAGACATCTAGAAAGGAAATAATCTTATTGGATTGGGATACAGGACAAGTTCAATGACAAAAACATAATTTCTTCAGAAACACATATTTGTACAATGCAGTTCACAGATAAATGGCAGACCATAAATTACTGGGGAGTCTGGAGAGGAAGTGGCTTGCCAAGCAGAGGGGTATGTCCACTTCTCTGTGTCTGCATGTTTGGAGATGTGGAGGAGCTCGGGGTGACTGAGTTGATCTCTTTTCTAATCATCTATTGGAAGCATCCAAGCTAAGGTTTTGCTTCCCTTGGATCAGAAAGGTCACTCTCCCTCATTTCATGGCACATCCCTGTCCATACCAGCACATGGTCCTTCAGAATTTGTGAACTAGACAGAGAAAGGCAGGACTCTGTACCTGTTTTGGTGCCTTGCAGTGAACTGTAGGATTAAATGTACCCTCATCCTCCACAGAAACATTCGCTATGCATTTCAAAACATCCTGTCCAGAAAAACAAAGGTGAAATGAGACATCTGTGGGCTAGCCCCAAGTCACTTCAGCATGCTCCACTCCAGGCCATCCTATCCCATAACCCTTTAGACACACTCTGCTATGTGATCTTAGCCTCTTACCTCTAACTTACTGCATGCAAATAGGATCCTAGGAGGCAAAAGGGGCTGCAGAGACCATCAGGCTGATGCCCTCATTTATAGATGAGGGTACTAGGGACAATGGAGATAAAGCAACTTGCCCAAGACCATAGAGAATTAGCAGTAGAGCTAGGACCAGATCTAGGTTCTCTCTAGACTTCCTTGATGCCCCTAGCTCTTGTGCTCCTCTGCCCCACCCCTTCACAAATTATCTGCTATTTACTTGGCTCTGTCCATGTATCTCCTCTGGAGAGTAGCAGTTCCTTGAGGGCAGGGATGGCTTTTTTGTTCTTGGTCTCTGAATCCTCAGCACCAAGTATCCAGCGCATAGTAGATGCCCTGATATTGTTTGGATCGGATTGGATTAAATTTCCATCACATCACTAATTTTTGCTATATTGCCAGACAAGAAAAAGGTTTGAATTAATTTTCTTATAATGGTACTATGGTCAAGACTAGGGTGTTCAGAAACTTTTATGTGTCCTCGACCCTTTTGTCAGTCTGGTGAAGTCTATCAACTCCTTGGAATTATGTCTTTAAATGCATAAAATAAAATGCAGATTATATTGAAATAGTATTATTAAAATATTTTTAAAACAAATTTATGGGCCCTAGAATAATAACCTCTGGTCCTGAGTGAGGACCCTTGGATCATGGATTCTGGCCTCCCTCAGATCATAGATAATTGATCCCCTAATGACTTACCCCAAGTTTCTTAAGTGCACAGTTTTCAGAATACTTGTCTTTCTCTTTAGAACATTCTGTTTCTCTGATGAGAAATTCAATGGTATATTTGGGTCCAGATCCCACCTACAAAGTCAACAGGAAGCAGTACATGTTTCTGCTTTCATCACAAGGATCTTACTTCTAGAATAATAGGAATAAATAGGAAATTATCTACTAACAGAAAGGGATTTGGGCAAGGGAGGTGGGGGAATATATGTGTGTGTGTGTGTGTGTGTGTATGTTTGTGCATATATGTATAGGTATAAGTATATATAGATACACATATATAGTTAGAAAATGTTATACACATATATGTGTATGCAGGCATGTGTGTATATATGTGTATTTGTATATATATGTGTGTATATGTATATATGTATGTATCATATATATATATATGTGTGTGTATATATATATACATACATACATACATACATACATACATATATTTGACAGTTCAGTGGCCCAGAGAATAGACCATTGAACCTGTATTTGAACTGAATTCAAATCCAATCTCAAACACTTCCTAGACCCTCAGCAAGTGCATTTGCTTCCCAGGGCTGCTGTGAGGATCCGGTGAGATAATATTTTAATGTACTTTGCAAACATAAAATACTATGTCAATAGCCACCTATTATTAATCATTATCAGCATGTGACATGCAGACCTCATGTTTAGATGAGCTTCTAACTTGGCCCTATGACCACAGGGACAAGGAAAAGAGGCCTGGGGTGAAAGCTCCATGTCTGAAACACATCTTTGGGTGAGTTGTGGAGAGGAGTATCTGCCTTCCTCTGGTCAATGACTTCATATTTGTATGAGGAAGGTAATGTCAGTACTAAATCACTTGAAAGAATGATTGGCCTGCCTGTCTTCATTGCTTCTGTGGTGCAGGATGCTGGGCTCCTCTCAAAGCCCTTCCCAGCTGCCCTGGACCTTACGAGGCCTTTTCTTATCCCCCTCCAGTTGGTAGCACTCTTACTGCCCATCTACTGGAAGCCCAGGACTTATTTTGTATTCCCTCTTCTGTGGGATCCCTCACCCCAGTAGAATGTAGAAGGTCCTGAGGGCAGGGTCTCAGACCTGCCATCTTTTTTTGTTTCTTAGACCCTGGCACCAAGTATAATCCATTTAATGATGCAGGCACTTCATGAAGGTTTGTGGAATTGGCTTAAAACATGTTTCCTGAGAGTGGAGCATGGGAGGTGATATCATCCTGGGATTCTTAGGAATGCTAACACCTACTTCCTTCAACCCAGAGTGGACAGAGATAACCACAGGCAGGAGTCCTGACTTTGGGGCTCAGTCCTTGGAAACTAGAAATTAGATTTAGGCCAGGAAGGGAGGTCACCTGGTCCAACCTCCTCATGTTGTAGATGAGGGAAACAAGGAGGTGCAAGGGAAGGAACTGACTTTTACTGACCCCCCATGAATGTAAGAGAAGCCCTGAATGCCATGGCAAAACCAGGGCCATGATAGCAAACGGTATCTATCCAATAGAATCGAATGAAAACTTGAGGACCTCACTCCATGATGAAACCCAGAAATGAGGGCTAACGCCAAGCCACAAGCCTGCTGATGCCAAAGCCCTTCACCCACCAGGGATTCCACTTTCAGAATGGTGCTTATCTTGAAATAGAAGTCACGATCATTCTCGGAGTTAAATTTTTCCAGGGAATGTCTCAAAGGCTCATTCAGCTCTGGACTGTGGACAGGCACCTTTTGGGTCACAGAAGATTCTGAGTCATTCCCTGGAAGGCAAGAATTCAGTTTCAAATTTGAGATTTCTTCTGAGTAGTACAAGCATTGGATGAATGGGGCATTGGCCCCCTGCTGAAACCCAATGGGACAGACTGGAACTTCCTGAGCAGTGGACTTGACAAGCAGGTAAAGTTTGACTCGGAGGCAGCCTCCCGCCAGCCCAGGCTGCACTTTTCTTCCACCTGCCCCTCACTGTATTTCAACCCTACTCTCTCCACTTCTTCTTTATCCCCAGAACCATGCTCAGCACACAGTAGGAGTTTTATAGATGCCCTCCTGGGCAAGGGTATTGTGAAGGGATGCCCTTGCCTGGGCCCTGGATGGGCTGGACTAGATATCCCTGAGCTCCCTCCCAACTCTGAAACACTGTGAGTTGGAGATTGCAAATAAGTGCTAGTTAATTTGATCAGTCTATGTCTTACAATGAATTGATTTATTGACCTTCCCAGGATCATCTGAATTTTAAAGGAGGATCTGGTAGAAAGACCCAACAATTCAGCTAAAGAAATAAATCTATAATGGTAAAATTGCAAGTGCTCTGGCAATTAGGAACTTCAAACCACTAAAATTAAAGATGGGAGACAGAAAGCTTACAGGCTATCCAGCCCAACCCTTCTTTTGCAGATGGAGAAGCTGAAGATACTTGTCCAAGGTCACAGAGGCAGTGAATGACAAAGGTAGGATTTGATTCTCTGCCTCCAAATTCAGTGCTTTTCCCTGTGCTCTGCTGAGGGGAAAGTGCTGCTGCCCAGCTATCCATTGCTCTCACAAAGGATTTTGGCTGGCCTGGGGCTTCCTCTGGGCTGTGGGCCCTCCTGGGTGATAATGTCTCCTTTGGGGGAATGTGGGAATCATAGACTATGCTAGTCAGAGGTCAGCTCTTGGTTAGTCCCCTGGGGCTTTGTTCTTTCTCCACTTCAGAAGTCACACATGTTTTTGTCTTGAAGGTGCCTTGTTCATCTCATGGCCTCCTCCCCTTGTAAAAGACCTAAGGGGCAAAGGCTGTATTATTGACTTTCCAAGGGGATGTCACTTACCTGGATTACAAGTCTGTGAGAGTATACTGATTTTCATCTGGGAGTCTACGTGGGTGAAATCATTGCAGATGCTTATTTCCTGGAAGAAAAGAATGAAAAAGAAAGCTTGAGAAAGGGAATAGCATTCCTCTGCTGGGTCCAGGGATCATACCCAGACAAACTGGTCACTAAAATAAGCTGTCCTTGGGTCTCTGTAATATTGACAGAAAGCTGGGGGTTCTACCCCAGGATGAAAAAAGATGAAGCCAAGTAACAGAGAACCACCCAATCTGGGAGACTGGACAAATGGACTCAGACCTCAAAGTGACCTCAGAGGTCATCTAGTCCAACCCCCTTGTTTTACTGAGGAAGAAACTGAGGCCCCAAAAGATCATAGATTTAGACCTAGAAGAGACCTTTGAGATCATCTAAGCCAACTCTTTTATGTTACAAGTGAGAAAACAAATGCCCGAAGTAGTTAGTTGGGTGATTTGACTGAGTTCACTCAAAAAATAAGTCAAAGAAATCAGGATCTGAGCCCAGGTCCCTCTACTCCTAGATCCTTCTTTCTGTTCACTGTACTCCTGATGAGCCATAAATCCTGGATCACTTTTATGAATCCTGGGACTAGAAGAAATCTTGAAAGATACTACTGCATCTGAATGATTCAGGATGTGTTCTGTGTGGCCATGGGCAATACTTTATATACTTTAATCTCAGTGATTCTTAAAAGACTCCAGGGAGAGAGACAGAGAGAGAGAGAGAGAGAGAGAGAGAGAGAGAGAGAGAGAGAGAGAGAGAAGACAAACAGACTGAGAGACAGAGACAGAAGAGAAGAAAGTGAAGAAATGAGAAGAGAGAAGGAGAGAAGGGGAAAGGAAAGAGAGAGGGAAAAAAAAAACATAGACAGAGAAATATATATATATAGAGAGAGGAGGGTCCCCATGACATGAAGCTCTTTCATTGGGATCCTCATTTACTGGAGCTAGAAGATGCCTCACAGAAGAATGCATGCTGAAGTTCAAATCCAAGTTCCACCTTTGGAACAAGCACTGACTCAAATAAGCACATCTTCTTCCCTCTCTCCCTTAGTCCTTCCTTCTTCTCTCCTTCACTCCCTCTCTTCCTTCCTTCCTCCATCTCTCCCTTTCTTCCCTCCTTCCTCTCTCCTCTCTCCCTCTTTTTTTTAAAACTTTTTGCTTTTTGAAGGGGAGAAGGTAGGGCAATTGGGGTTAAGTGACTTGCCTAAGGACACACAGCTAGTTTTTGTGTTAATTGTCTGAGGCCACATTTGAACTCAGGTCCTCCTGACTGCAGGGCAGGGGCACTCTATTCACTGTGCCACCTAGCTACCCCCTCCCTCCCTCCCTCTCTTACTTCCTTTCTCCCTTCCTCCTCCCTTCCTTCCTAGGTAGATCTACTCAGCTCCTCCAGCTCCCAATAATGGTAAAATTCTTCTCTCAAAGCCCTCGAGCTTTGGTCACACTCATCGGAGCCCTGTTCTCTTTCCTGAAAGGGCTTCTAGACACTTTGAGAACCACTTATCTAGAGAAAAGTGATCCGAGTCAGCAGACCCAACTGTGGCCTCCTATGCACTTTGAGTTATAATAAAGATAAGATGATCTGTTTTTCCCCTTGGCTACTGGCTCCCAGGGGTAATGGTAGCAGCCAGGGGCATGATATACAGCACCCAGCTGGACAATTCCCAATCCTATAAACCCATTGAGTTGGAGAAATATTTGAAGGACATAAATGGTAAATTTTGTCTTGTAGTGACCCAGAAGATTATTTTGGAAGAGTTCATGTTAGCATCACTTACCCCTTGAGGCATAGGTTTGCATTTGGGACTTAATTGTCCATCCTCCGTCTTTAAGCAATCAGTCTGCATGATTGAATACTGGACCTTATAGTTCCACCCATTGACTACCTACAATTAGAGTAATTGGAAAGGAAATTGCATTATTTGGCAGAGCTCCATAATGAAGAAGCCTTGAATCTACTGTGCATTTAAGCTTAATTGTTTATTACTGAATTTATATCACATACCGAGATTTCTATAAAATTTCCCAGTTTGCAAAACATTCTCCTCATAATGACCCTGTGTGGGAGGTGCTGCCAGTTATCATGCCCATCTTGCAGATGAAGAAACAGAGGCCCAAAGAGGTAAGCTATTTGCCCATGGCCACACAGTTTATACTGAGATTCAGGCCACTGCTCTTTCAAATACCCTCTCTTTTCTTCTGGACTAGACCTCTGACTTCATTGGTCGGGAGTAAGGGAAGCCCCTGCACAATGCAACTGGGCACCTACTCTGTAGCTCAGAGACCTGGAGAGCTGCCTATAGCACTTAGAGTTTTAAGTGACTCCCCCAGGATCCCAGTCAGTAACGCTGAGAGTCAGGACTTGAACCCATATTCCTGACTCCATGGCTGACTCTTTACTAGGTAACACTGTCTCTCTTAAATGCCTGTTATATGCATAGTCCTGGGGATGTCCCAGGATATACAAAAAGCAATGTCACCATCCCTACCTTCATAGACTATCACTTTAGTCAAGGGGACATGGCCCATGCATGAATCATTAGAATACAAAATAGAGCTTGAGCAAAGATCTTAAAAGTATGTGAAGGGAGAGGTGGGAGGAAGGACAGAGAATGGGGAAAAGCTCCATGAAGGAAGAGGCATTTGAACTGGGTCTCAAAGGTTGAAGTCTGGGGAGGATTTGGCAGAGGGAAAGGAATTCTAGAGTAAGGGGTTAGGGTGAATAAGAACTTGGAAGTGAGAGAATTTAGGACTTGAAGGGAGAAGGGGGTCAGTTGGAAAGGCACTTTGGGACACAGGATACTGGGAGAAGGGGTCACATGAGGCAAGACCAGCAAGCTTGGGGAGCTTGGATTTCATTCCAGATGTAGCAGAAAGCCAGGGAAGGATTTTGAGCAGAGGAGGAATATGACCAAGACTGAAATAGAAAATTCCATGAGCTTGCAGCAGGAAAAGGACCTAGAAGTTCTCCCTTCCCAGCTACTAGGGATGAAGATAACTGACTGGCCCTCTCTTACTTCAATCACAGAGTCAAAACTCAGAGCAGGAAGGAACATTTATAGTCACCTAATTCTGCCTTTTCATTTTATAGATGAGAAAACTGAGGTCTAGAGAGGTTAAGTCACTGGCCCAGAGTTACATAGTTAGCAAGTAAAGGAGGATCGAATACGCAGCAGAGCTTATAGTCATTCTTGTTACTTTATCTTAGGGAGTTGATACTTTGAGGCTTGGGTCTCACCTGCTTGACAGGGGGTAGGGAAGGAGGGAGGAAGAGAGGAAACAGCAAGGGTCCTGACTAACTAACCTGTTACAAACCATTGACTTTGGGTTTTGAATAATATTCATCAGAAAGAGTCTCTCTGGGTAAGAGTTAGGGGAGGTGGCCCTGACCATAGAGTCAGGAGACCTGGTACAATTCATGAGGCTAGGTTGCCTGACATGGGTTAGCATGGTCTAAGCTACTTGGCCTCCTTGTCTCCTTCTTTTTATTGTAGCAGGAGTTGCTAACCCAAGAGTCTGTAAACTTGTTTTTAAAATCATTTTTACAACTGTGTTTCAATGTAATTGGTGTCCTTGTAATTCTACACATTTGATTTTATGCCTTTTCATAAGGGATGAGATCTCTTCTGAAAAGAGATCCATTGACTTCACCCTCCTGACTGCCCAAAGGTCCAGTACACACAAAAAGATTCTAGGGACAATGTTGTTTCAGAAAATCATCTTGAGAAAAGTCAGTCAGTCAACATTCACTTACTAAGTTCCTACTGTGTGCCAGGTACCTTATATAACCCCACTGCATTATGGACACTTGAGGATCCAGTGAAGACATGCTGAATTGATAAACAAATCAATTAATCAATATAAGCAGAAATTCAAAGACCGCCTGCAGGATACACTATAATGGAAACTCCTTTTGTATATGGGCTAGACTTGTTGGCTGCTGAGGTCCCTCCAAGATCCCCTGTTCTTTTATTCTGTAGTATAAAGACCAAATTGAAATCTGAAGTGTCTCTGGGCTCTTGTTGGGCAATCAGGACAGTGTAAGCCTGGCCCTGTGAAGGAAACTTCAGTACTTAAGTGCTATGTCTTGCCTCCACCCATACTGTCACTCCCTCTTAAGGCCAGTGAGCCTTTCACATAGTCCTGGAATCTCAGGGACAAAAGGACCACCAATAGAGGCCATTCAATTCCAGCTAGACCCAAGCGGGAGTCCCCTTTGCAAACTTTCCATTGTTTCTAGGCAGGGTGTTTCCTTGCAACTTCTGAAACAATTATCTCTCTCTCCATTCTTTCCTGAAATGTGTCTAGAGAAGGCATTGCCACCACCACACCGAGGTGTGGACAGGTTTCCAAAAAACCACTTGCTTCCATGAACCTCACATTTGACCTTTATCTCCTTGGCTGTATCAAAGCAAGGAATGCATTCTTGTCCTACTCTTGGGGAGCTCAATCAACAAATATGTTATTAGGTGTCTACCAAAAGCCAGGAACTGAGCTAGGTAGGAAGGATAGCAGAGGGTGGGTAGCAGGTGTTGGGAGGGGAAGTTGAAGAACAGATCTTTTCCAATAACACCCTCAGTTCTTGGTATGTCAGCCCACCTGCTGGGTGGTATCAACCTTAGTCTTCTCCTCCAAGATGCCTACAGGCACAGGATCACCTTCCATCTTTCCCTTCTCTGCCACAGCTTGACCTTCCTTTCTTTTTCTCTTTTCACTAGTTGCCCCTGGGCTGCCTATTATTTCTGGCCTTACTCCTTTCTTTCTATTCTGCAGTCCAAATGTCTCTTGATACAGAATCTCTTTGTCTTAGTTTTACACTGGAATTTTATATTATAGGAGACCCACAGGGAGTGACTATGTTTCCTCAGTCAGTCCTGACATTCTTCCCATCAGCAGTCAGTCACTCCAGTTTATCCCCTTTCACTACTTAATCTAAAGTTTTTGATTGACTGGTTGATGGAGACTTGTTCTTACCTCATTAAGGTAAGTTTAGCTTAGGTTATAGCTTAGGTGAAGTTGGAATGGGGTGAGTTGATTGATTGACTCAATCAACATCCTACTCTTACACCTATCCAGTCAAGGTTCTTAAAAACATACATGTAGATATATGAATCCCTGCCGATCAGCCCCTTCTCTGTATGTCAGGGCCTTGCCTGAATCACTGAGAAGTTAAGTGGCTCTCCCAGTCAGGATGAGTCAGGGGCAGGACTCAAACCTGAATTGTTCTAGAACCAATCCTGGATGTGTATCTGCTGTGTTATGCTGCCCCTCCATGTATATCACATATTTTATGTATAGAATTATTGTACATATTTTACCCAGAGAATATATCGGTTATAGAATTAATATAATATATGTGTGTGTGCATGTGTGTATCCATAGACATATGCATGTTGTGTGCATAAACATATTCACACATGTATATGTTTTATTATAAGATATTTTATAAGTAATCTATTGCCCACCTATCATTTATTTAAAATGTTAATGAAATATTTGTTATTTGATGAATTATTAGTAAAATAGTTTATCAGAATATACGTATAAAAACTGTATGAAGTGAAGAAGTAAATGGCACCCAAACCTGTCTCGAGGCGCTCAC
Source organism: Gymnobelideus leadbeateri (assembly GCA_011680675.1). Taxonomy (NCBI): domain Eukaryota; kingdom Metazoa; phylum Chordata; class Mammalia; order Diprotodontia; family Petauridae; genus Gymnobelideus; species Gymnobelideus leadbeateri. Next base: position 439,704 of record WOXC01007014.1, on the reverse strand, counting down.
AACTTCTTTAAGGGCAAAGAGGTGCTCGTGATGGGATTTTTCATTAAAAGCTTGAAGCGCGTGTTTCAAAATTGCTTCCAAATCTGAACTGTTGCTTGGTATGAGATTGAAACATCCAAGGCATGGGCCATGAACTGCCACCACTACATCATGAGCTTTATTGAAAGAGGAGAAAAACAAGAGATTAAACCTCAAGAGAGTCAGCAAGAAACCATCGTCAGCTTCTGGCTTTCAGACAGATGGGCAGAGGCATCATTAGCAGTCAGGAGGCAGTCAAGAAAGGGAAACTAAGACGGTGGGGTACCAGGAAGACACTGCAACCTGACTCCTCCAACATTCCTTCTACACAAAGACCTAGAAAATGTGCCAAACCAAGTCCCGGCTGGGAAATAAAAAACAAAAATATCATAGCCCAGGTCAGTCTAGAGAGATAAAATGTTTGTGGACACTGGGGGTGGAATCTGGCCAGAAACATGGCACATAGAGCATCCTAGCACCTAGAGACTGCAAGAGAACTGAGACTATGAAGACAAGAGCAAAAGGAAGTGGGGCAGAAAGCAGTTCCAGGGCCTCCCCAAACTAGTGCAGGATGAGGGAACAGGTGAAAATTGGAAAAAATAGCATCCTCTATCTAGCTCTGGGTCTCCTATCACAGATCCTAGGAAGACTGAATATGGGATCTGTGCCTAAGCGTGGTAGAGAGGAGTAGTGGCAGGCCCTGAGTTATGTAAAGAAAAAGGGGTCAGTTTAAAAGCAAACAGTAGCTGTTTGTCTCTGACCCTAGGAACAGAGTACCGATTAAGTTCTAGCCTACAGAAGAGTCTGAAGTCTATAAAGGAATATTCAGGTCAGGAATCCCATACCAAAGGGGACTCCACATTCCTGGAAAACTCTATACCAATTTCTACAAGGAATATTATTGCAAAACTTAAAGATTATACACTATGACTAGAATAGATTTATCCCAGGAATGAAGAGCTGATTCATTATTTGGAAAACTATAAATATCACAGATCATAGGAATAATATAAATGAGAATAATCATACAATTATATTAAAAACTTTTGACAAGATAAATGCCTGTTTATCTTGTCAAAAAAACAACACTAGGAAGCAAAGGAATAAATGGAGTTTGTCTTAAATTGGTAAGTAATACCTACCTAAAACTAAGAGTGAGCTTTTTCTGTAATGGAAATAAACTAGAAACTTTTCTGATAAGATCAAGAGTGAAGGAGGGGTGTCCATTGTCACTATTACTTTTCAATATAGTTCTAGATAGTCTAACTATTCCAATAAGACTAGAAAAAGAATAAGCATGGACAAAGAATAAACAAAATAATCACTTTTGCAAATGATACAGTGGCTTACTGTAGAGAGTCAACTAAAAAAACTGGTTGAAACAATTAAAAATGTTATCAAATGAGTGTAAGGGAATATTATCGTGCTGTAAGAAACAAGGAGGAGACAGATTTCGTATTTACCTGGAGAGGCTTATACAAACTGATGCTGAGCAAGAAGAGTAGAATCAGAAGAAATTTGTATACAATCACAGACACAACATATGTGTGATGACCAACTATGACAGACTGGACTCTTTTTAGCAATGCAGTGATATAAGTCAATCCCAAAAGACTCATGAAGGAGAGAGATGCCTACATCCAGAGAAATAACTAGAAAGAACTGTGCTTGAATCCTAATGGAAGCAAACTACTTGATCTTTTTTCTTTTCGTTGTTTGGTTTTATTTCTTCTTTATCATTTTTCATCCCACCTAGTACAATATGCCTTTGTAATTAGACTAATGTCTAATATGAATGTATTTGCAGATCCTATACTGGACCATATGCTGTCATGGTGGGTGGGGGGTGGGAGGTAAAGGAAATTTGAAATTCAAGGAACTATGGAATTGAATCTTGTTAACTGAAACTAAACTAATAAATTAATTTTTAAAATGTTATCAGAATTGCAGGATATAAAACAAACCTTCATAAGTCATAAGCACTTCTCTGTATTCTCAACAGAATCCAGCAGGAAGAGATAGAAAGAGAAATTCCTCTTAAAATAATTGCAGACAGTGTAAAATACTTGGGACACTATTGCCAAGACACATTAAGGAACTATCTGAATACAATTACCAAATACTCTTTACACAAATAAAGACATTTTTAAAAAGTGGAGAGATATTAATTGCTTATGCGTAGACCAAATAAATATAATGAAAATGATAATAATACCTAAATTAATTTACTTATTCAGTGCCATACCAGTTGAACTATCAAGGAATTGCTTTATAAGCCTAGAAAAAATAATGATAAAATTCATCTGGTGGAAAAAAGGTCAAGGATATCTAAGCAATTGATGGGAAAAAAAAGCTTGAAGGAAGGGTAACTATCAGTACCAGATTTAGAACTAAGCTACAAAGCTATAATCATTAAAAACAATGCATTGGCTGCACTTTCACTCATTTCTCCCAGCTCGCTGGTCAAAAAGGGGGAGTAGAAGTATTCCTTGCTCCCAATTGCCATTTCCAGGTTCTCTCTCTACCACTTTTGTTCTACAATCTCTCCTCCTTTGAGGTCCACTCAGTCCATATCTAGCATCCAATAAAAATTTTGGTAGCTGTTCTCTATTGACCTCCAGGACACAGTACCTTTCTTTTCTCAGTGAGTTCAGTGAGCCCAATGCTTGACTCACAAGATTTCTCTCTTTCTCAATTCCTGCCCTAACACTAGGTAATATTAACACACACACATATTGATAATCCCTCAAACACCCCAACATCACAGTCCATGACCCATTCCACATGACCTAGTACTCCACCCTACTTTGGTGACACACAGAGGTAGTTATACCCTTGATCTTGTCATTACCCATAAATATACCACTTGCATGTTCATGAATTCTGAAATTGCCTTATTTGATCACAATCTACTGCTATCAATCCACCTCTTTCTTTGCCTTGCAACTACAAATTCTGTTTTTTGTCCACATTGTGACCTCCAATTCCTCAATCTCTCAATTATCTCCCAAGCCATCATTCCTGCTCTAGCCACACTCCCCTCCTTTCTCCATATTGACATTTTGTTGAATCAATTCAAACCTACATTGTCTGCCTCTTTTGAGTCCTTTGCTCCCTAATCATATTGTCAATCTTGTCCTACAAAGCCTCAGTCTTGCCTTGCTCCCATCATCTATTGTCTTCACTCTTACACATGAGTTGCTGAATGAAGCTGGAGAAAATCACCCAAGTGCTGAATTGTTATCCTCGTTCTGCTTGTTTCATTTAGTATTAGTTCATACTGGTCTTCCAAGGTGTTGTTATTTTTAAACATCCTCTTCATCATTTTTACAGCATAATAGTATTCAATCACAAAAATAAACCACAACTTTTTCATTCATTGCCTAATTGATAAACATTCCCTTAATTTCAAATTCTTTGCCACCACAAAAAGAGCTGCTATAAATATCTTTGTACATGTGGATCACTTTTCTCTTTCTTTGATCTTTTTAAGGCATAGACCTAGTAACTGTATCACTAGGTTAAGGTATTCACAGTTTAATAGCTTTGGGGACAAAGTTTTAAATTACTTTCCACAATAGTTTAGCTAGTTCACAGCTCCACCAAGAATGCATTTGTGTACCTATCTTCCAACATCCCCTTCTGCATTTGTCATTTTCCGTTTTTGTTATCTTAGCCACTCTAATGGATGTGAAATGGTTCCTAAGAGTTGTTTTAATTTGCTTTTGCCTAATTAGTGATTTAGGGCATTTTTCATACCTCCATTAATAGCTTAGATTTATTCCTCTGAAAACTGATTTCATACATTTTGACCATTTATGAATTGGGGGTAACTCTCCTTCCTTTAAATTTGTAGGAGTTTCCTAAATATTTTAGAAATAAGAACTTTATCAGAGAAATTTACTGCAAAGATTTTTTTTGCAAGTTTCCTGCTTTTCTTCTAATTTTAGTTCATTGGTTTTGTTTGTATGTATAAAAAAGCAATGTCACCAAAATTATACATTTTATTTCCTGTGATCCTTATGATCTCTTGTTTATTCATGAACTTTTCCATAGATCTTACAGTTAATTGTTTCCCTGTTCCCTTGATTGGTTCATAATATCACCCTTTACATGTAAATCATGAACTTATCTTAGTGTGCAGTAGTTTTTGTCAAATAGTGAGTTCTTGCCCCCAAAGTTGAGATCTTTGGATTTAACAAACATTAGGTTACTAAATTCATTTCCTTCTGTATGCTGAGTATATAATCTGTTCCTCTGACCAACCACTCTATTATTTAACCAGTAGCAAATTGTTCTCATGATTACAGTTTTGTAGTATAGTTTTATTTCTGGTACTGCTATGTTCCCTTCTTTTTTAATTTTGGAAATTGATGCCCTTGATATTCTTGACTTTTTTTGTTCCTCCAGATGAATTCTGTTACTATTTTTTCTAGTTCTACACAGTAATTCTTTGAAAGTTTGATTGACATAGCATTGAATAAATAAATTTAGAAAATTTGTCATTTTTATTATATTGAATTGCTCTAACCATGAGCAATTAATATCTCTCCACTTTTTTAGATGTCTTTATTTGTAAAAAGAGTATTTTGTAATTGTATTCAAATATTTCTTGTGCGTGTCTTGATTAGGTAGACTTCCAAGTATTTTATGTTGTCTATGGTTATTTCAAAAGGAATTTCTCTTTCTATCTCTTCCTACTGGGTTTTGCTAATGATATACAGAAGTGCTGATGATTGGTATGCATTTGTTTTATATCTTGCAACATTACTGAAGTTCATTGTTTTAATTAATTTTTTAGTTGACACTTTAGGGTTTTCTCAGTAAAACCATCATATCATCTGCAAAAAGTGATAATGTAGGGGCGGCTAGGTGGTGCAGTGAGTAGAGCGTCGGCCCTGGAGTCAGAAGGACCTGAGTTCGGATCTGGCCTCGGACACTTAATGCACACACAAACAAAAACCTAGCTGTGTGACCTTGGGCAAATTACTTAACCCCAATTGCCCTCCAAAAAAAAGAAGAAAAAGTGATAATGTTGTTTCCTCATTACCTGTGCTTGTTCTTTCAATTCATTTTTCCTCTCTTATTGCTATAGCTGGAATTTCTAGTACAATATTAAATAGTAGTAGTGATAATGGACATCCTTGTTTTACCCCTGATTTTACTGGAAAGGCTTCTAGATAATCTCCTTAAAGACAATGTTTGCTCTTGGTTTTAGATGGATAGTATTTGTCATTTTAAGGAAAGCTCCATTTATTGCTATGCTTTTTAATGTTTTATTTTGTTTTATGTATCAGGAATGGGTATTATATTTTTGACAAAAGCTTTTTATTTATCTACTGAAATAATCAGATAAGTATTATTATTATTATTATTTCCAATTATGCTTATAGTTTTCCTAATATTGAACCAGTCCTGGATGGGAGGAGGGAGAGAAAAAGAGAGAGAGCTCTAATCTCCCTGTTAGTATTTATTAAAATTTTTGCATCAATATTTACTGGGGAAATTGGCCTATAATCTTCTTTCTCTTTTTTGACTCTCCTGGATTTAGGTACCAAGATCATATTTGTGTCATAGAAGGAATTTGACAGAACTCCTTTGCTTCTTTTTTCAATTTATAAATTGATACTAATTATCCTTAAGTGTTTGGTAGAATTGATTTGTAAATCCATATGGTTCTGAGATATTTTTCTTAAGAAGTTCATTTGTAGTTTGTTCAATCACTTTTTTAAAGATAGTGTTATTTAGATATTCTATTTCCTGTTCTGTTAATTTGTGCAATTTATTTTTTATTTTTACTTTTTGGAGGGCAATTGAGGTTAAGTGACTTGCCCGAGGTCACAGGGCTAGGCTTGTGTGTGTGTGTGTGTGTGTGTGTGTGTGTGAAGTGTCTGAGGCCAGATCCGAACCCAAGTCCTCCTAACTCCAGGGCCAGTGCTCTGTTCGATGAGCCACCTAGACACCATACAATTTTTACTTTTGTAAATATCCATTCAATTAAGATTGTCAGTTTTATTTGCATATAGACAAAATAGTTTCTAATAACTAACTTTATTTCATCTTCACTGGTTGTGAATTCACCTTTTTCATTTTTCAGACTGATAATTTGGTTTTCTTCTTTTTAAAAATCAATTAGCGGGGGTGGAGCCAAGATGGCGGAGTAGAAACAGCACATCCAAGCCACTCTGCCCCCAGAGTTCCTCCAAACTATGTAAAAGGGGACTCTGAACAACTTCTGGAGCCCCAGCACCCACAGAATGACACAGAGAAGATAACCTCCCACTGAGGACAGCTCAGAAGCCCTACAGGAAGGACCAGTGCAGCAGTCTGGGAGCCAGCAGCCCGCAGCATGCAGAGCCCGAGGGAGCCAAGCACAGGTCCGGACTGCCTGAGTCGCGGTTTTAGCCCCAGGGTGGGATGGCCAGGAACTGGCTGGAGGGACCACAGAACACCAGCAGCTATGGCGATTCCAGAATTATGAACATAGACATGCCTAGGGCAAAGTGAGAGGTTAGTGCCCTATGGACTTTGGGACCAGTATTTGGGGAATGCGTCGGCTTCCTCCCCTGGGGGCTAGAAGCCACTGAGGAGACATGCCATTTTGTAGTTTTCAGAGGCAGCTCCAGCTCCTGGCCTACGAACTGTAGGGAGATCCAGCGATCAGTCTTGGGGGGTAATCCCTCTTGCTTTAACCTCCTTGGATCTGGATTGTGATCTGGGGTGGAGGTCGTGGGTGGGTTTCCAGCTTGCCAGAAACGGAAGTTGCGCCCCCGCCACATTCGGGACGAAAATTCCCCTATCTGGTGGCAAAGCCATAGTGTGGCAACAAGCCCAAAAGTCAAGTAATTAAGTGGCAACATGACAAGACAAAGGAAACAAATTAAACAGAAAAATGCAACCCTAGACTCCTACTTTGGGGGCAAGGAGGGTCGAAGCACGGAGCAGGAAGAGGACTGTGAGGTCAGAAATCCTGCTCCAGAAGTCCCAGGGGAAAACATGAGCAGGTTGCAGGCCATAGGGGACCTTAAGAAGGACTTTAAAAATCAAATAAGAGTAGTGGAGGAAAAATTGGAAAGAGAAATGAGAAGGATGCAGGAAAAGTATGAAATGAGGGTCAACAGCCTGACTGAGGAAAACAACACCTTAAAAAATAGACTAGCTCAAATGGCAAAGGAGGCCCAAAAGGGAAATGAGGAGAAGAAAGCCTTAAAAAACCGAATTTGCCAGATGGAAAAAGAATCTCAAAAGTTCACTGAGGAGATTCATTCCTTCAGAGTTAGACTGGAGCAAATGGAAGCTAGTGACTTTATGAGAAATCAAGATGCTGTTAAGCAGTTCCAAACAAATGAAAGATTAGAAGGCAATGTGAAATATCTCATGGGAAAAACCACTGACCTGGAAAATAGATCCAGGAGAGACAATTTAAAAATTATTGGACTACCCAAAAGCCATGATCAAAGAAATAACCTAGAAATCACCCTTCAAGAAATTCTCAAGGAAAACTGCCCTGATGTTTTAGATCCAGAGGGCAAAATAGAGGTTGAAAGAATCCACAGATTACCTCCTGAAAAAGATCCCAAAAAGAAAACTCCCAGGAATATTATAGCCAGGTTCCAGAATCCCCAGACCAAGGAGAAAATACTTCAAGCAGCCAGGAAGAAACAATTTCAATATTGTGGAAACACAATCAGAATAGCCCAGGACCTGGCAGCTTCTACACTGAGGGATCGAAGGGCATGGAATACGATATTCCAGAAGGCAAAAGAACTGGGAATGAACCCAAGGGTCACCCACCCAGCAAAACTGAGTATTTTGTTTCAGGGGAAAATATGGTCATTCAGTGGAATAGAGGACTTTCAAGCATTCTTGAGGAAAAAACCAGAATTGAATAAAAAATTTGACATCCAGACACAAGAAGCAAGAGATGCCTGAGAAGGTAATCAGGGAAAAGAAATCAAAAGGAACTTATCAAAGTTGACCTATTTACATTCCTACATGGAAAAACAATAACAGTGAGTGATGAAACCCCTCTCAGTATGAAAATAATGGAAGAAGGGTGTATGGTCATTTGAATATATATGTGAATAGGTGTATATATGCTTACAGTTATACATGGATAGAGGACATAGGTTGAATTTGTTGGGAAAGGATGATACTTAAGGGGTGAAATTATGAGGTGAGAGAGGCAAGTGGCAAGAGGAAATGGGGAGAGACAGGGTAGGGTAAACTATCTCATGAAGAAGCAAGGGGAAGTGGTTGCAGGGGAGGGGAAGAATAGGAAGGCAAAACCACATCCTCATTGAATTTGGTTCAGGGAGAGAATGACATATACACTACGTAGGACACCTCAACCTACAGCAGAATGGGGGGAAGGGGGGTGAGAGGAGGGATGATGGATGGGAGGGCATCCTTGGGGGGAGGGGAGGTTGGAGGTACCCATTATGGAAGAGGGACAGGATCAAGTGGGGAATGGACCAGGTGGGGGGTGGGATGAGGGGGAGGGAATTATAAGCAGCCTTGTACAATATATCTACTATGATAATGTTTTGCATAGCTAGACATGTACAACATATACTGAACCACTTATCTCCCCAGAGGGAATGGGTGACAAGGGAGGAAGGAAATGGATCTGAAATTCAAGGTCTTAAGATCAAATGTTTCAAATATATATAAATACTATTATTAATAAAAAAAATAAAATGAATAAAAAATCATTAACTAATGGCTTATCTATTAAAAAAAAAAACCTAGTTCCTAGATTTCTTTATTAGATCATTTAATCTTATGTGATACTGACTGTGGGACCATGGTACTTAAATTCCTTATTTCTCTTGTGGTATTTTCTCATTGACCTGGGAGTTCTGAATTTGAATTATACTATTCCTGGGAGTTTTCATTTTGGGGTTTCTTTCAACAGTTGCTTAGTAGATTCTTTCAATTTCTATTTTGCTCTCTGGTTCTAAGATATCTGGACAGTCTTCCTTTGTGATTTCTTGAAATATGATATCTAGACTTTTTTGTTTTTATCGAGGCTTTCAAGTAGTACATTGATTCTTTTAAAAATATTTTATTTTTTCCAATTCCATATAAAAAATTTTAGCATTCATTTGAAAATATTGTTTCAAATTTCCTGTCTCTGTCCCCACCCCACCGCCATTAAGAAGACAAGCAATTTTACGTAGATCATACATGTGTAATTGTACATTTCCATATTAGTAATGTTGTAAAAGAAAATACAAACCAAAAAAAAAACCCAAACAAGAAAAATAAATAATATTTTAGAAGTAAGCTTCAATCTGCATTCAGACTCCATCAATTCTCTCTCTGGAGGTAGATAACATTTTTCATCATGAGTATTTTGGAATTGTCTTGGATAATTTTATTGCTAAAAATAGCTAAGTCATTCACAGTTGATCATCCTACAATATTGTTGTTACTGTGTACTCTGTTCACCTTGTTCTGCTCACTTCACTATGCATTGGTTCATGTTAATCTGATTTTTCTGAAATCATCCTCCTTATCACCTGTTATAGCACTATAGTATTTCATCACAATCATATGTCCCAAATTGTTCAACCATTCCTCAATTGATGAGCATCCCTTCAATTTCCAATTCTTTGCTACCACAAAAAGAACTACTATAAATATTTTTGTACATATAGGTCTTTTCTTTTTATTTATCTGTTTGAGATACAGATCTGGCAATGATACAGATCTGGCTTGACCAAATGGTATATACAGCTTTATAGTCCTTTGGGTATTGTTCCAAATTATTCTCCAGAATGGTTAGATCAGTTTCCAACTTCACCAATAGTGCTTTAGTGTCCTAATTTGTCATTTTTCTTTTCTGTCATATACTCAATCTGATTGGTTGAGGTGGTACTTTAGAGCTGTTTTAATTTGCATTTTTCTAATCAATAGTGATTTAGAGCATTTTTAATATGACTGTAGATACCTTTGATTCTTCATATAAAAACTGCCTTTTCATATCTTTTGATCACTTATCAACTTGAGAATGACTTGTATTATAAATTTGACTCCGTTCTCTACATCTCTACATATTTGAGAAATGAGATCTATATCAGAAACATTGACTGTAAAAATTTTTTTTCATAGTTATGATTATTGTATATTTCCCCCATCCTATTTTTACCCATTTATCCTTCTCTCTCTCTCTCTCTCTCTCTCTCTCTCTCTCTCTCTCTCTCTCTCTCTCTCTCTCTCCCCCATCCCTCCTCAAAAGTGTCTTTTTTTTTTTAAAGCAATTGGGGTTAAATAATTTGCTCAAGGTTACATGGCTAGTCATTATCTATGTGTGGGTGTTCATTTTCTGAGGCCAGAACTGATCCAGGTTCCTCCCGACTCTGGGGCCAGAACTCTTACTCACTGCACCACCTAGCCACCCCTAAAACTGTCTTTCTTTTAATTCAAGTATTCTTAAATTATCTCTCCTCAGTCTATTTTTCAAGTTAGCTGTTTTTCCTATGGGATTTTTCACATTTTTCCTACTTTTTCAGTCCTTTGATTTTATGCTATTATTTCTTGATATCTCCTGGAGTTATTAGATTCCATTTGGCCACTTTTACTTTTTAAGGAATTATTTTCTTTAGTGAGTTTTTGTACCTCTTTTATCAAGCTTTTAATCCTTTTTTATCTCTTTCTTTCAGAACTTCCATTTTTTCCCTATTTTCTCTCTACTCTTCTTGTTTCATCATTAAATTATTTTTTCTTTTTTAAAAATCTCTTTCTTTAACTCTTCTAGGAATTCTTTTGAACTTGTGTCCACTTAGCATTTTTCTTTGAGGCTTTAGTTGTAGATGATCTCAAGCTGATGTTTTCTGTGTTTTATATCTTGAATATCCCCTCCCCATCACAACAACAGCTCTTTATGACTGGATTCTTTTTTGTTGTTTGTTAAATTTTTCAGTCTATTTCTTGACTTTGAACTTTATGTTAGTGTTGTGCTCTGTTCATTTCTAGTAGGGTATACCAGCCTGAGCTTCTGTCCTTATATGTCTTTCTGAGGCTCTGCAAGTTTTCAGAGCTCACAAAATGATATGATCCAAGGAAAGATCTGTTCTCTTTTCTCTGTGTCTGAGTTCTGCAAGTTCCTGAACCAGGTTTGAGACTATTGACTTGTGTATGACTGAGTTTCAGTTGTTGTTTGTCTTTCATTTTTGAAGAGGAACAATGACTTCACAGAGCAATGTCTTAACTCATGCATGAATTGGATTAAGTGAGGCCGAATTGCACAAAGTCATCAGCATCATTCTCTTTTCCAGAATCATCCAAGTACAGTAGCAAAATAAAAGTCAAGATGACTGGAGATGGCCTGGGATACAGTGAATGATGTTGGAGTCTTTGGCATCTGACTAAGCTATCAGTATTCCACAGCAACTGCTTCAGATGCCTTCATGTCTATTGGAACAAACTGTTCTCATTCACCCATTCTGCTAGGTAAGTCTTCACACCCTTACATACCCTTCCCCAACTTGCCAAGATATTTGTGGCTTATTTGTTTATGCTCAGCCTGGTTTAGTCCATCTACTGAGATTGTTGGGGTGTGGCCACTGGGCATGCTACAGCTTCTTGGAGTCACAGGTGAGAGTTGAATGCCAAGTGGACACCAAAGGTGGATGATCAGCCCTGAAAAGGATTTGGCAAGGTCTCACTCCAGAGGTGCTAGTCCACCTTGAGCACACATACATCCCAAACTTAACTTCACTGAGTTTAGGCAGACTACTGCCAGACTCAGTTCACTGGGAGGTTCTGTAGATCAACAATGACTGAACTGGAGGCTCCCATTTGGTCTTGGTCTTTTGCCTTGGTTATTCCAATGCTGGTTTATGTTCAGGGCTAAAGGTTAGAACTAAGACCCTGCTCTGTTCCTGGGCTTAGAGTCACATAGCCAAGTTTCTGAAACTCACTCTTTTCTACACAGAAAGGGCTCTCCTTACTTGCCTATGATCACTCATCTCTACTCTGCATCTGTGACCCAGTTCTGGGTAATGAGTGACAGAGTTGCCAGATGGTACCTGTACTTGCTCCCAGTGCTAATTCAGGGATCCCCTAGGATTTTTTTTCTGCCCCAGTGCTTTCTGACTTGGTGCTTTGAATGAACCTCCTTTCAGTTCCTGATGCTGGAATTCTCCTTGCTGCTATTGCCCCACTTTGATCCTAGCAAGATCCAACTCCAGTGTCTGCAGACCTTTCTGTCTGTCCTCCTAAGCTTTTATGAGCTGAAAAAATGATTCACTATAATACTTTCTTGACTTTCCTGATTTGAATTTGGTCTGTTGCATTTTCTAAATTGCAGAAAGATATGCTGAGTGATCTGGGAAAAAGTTTTTCCTATGCCTCTGCCATTTTGACCTAGCTGTCTCTGGCATTTCCACTAGCTGTCCCTTGTACCTGGTATGTTCTCCCTTCTCCTCTCCATTTCTTGGCTTCCCTGGATCCCTGCAAGTCCCGGGAAAAATTTCACCTTCTGCAGAAAGTCTTTCCCCTTCCCTCTTAATTCTAGCTACTTCCCTTTGTTAATTATTTAAAATTTGTCCTTCGTATATTTTATTTATACTTATTTATTTGCATGTCATCTCTCCCATTAGTCTGTGAACTCCTTAATAACATGGACTTTTGCTTACTTTGTTTTGCAGCACTTAGCATAGTGCCTAGCAATACTGTTCAGTCATCAGTCATGTTGGACTCTTCACAACCACATTTGGGGTTTTCTTGGTAGATACTGGAATAGTTTGCCATTTCCTTCTCTAACTCATTTGACAGGTGAGGAAACTGAAGCAAATAGGATAAAGTGATTTGTCCAGGGTCACACAGCTAATAAGCATCTGACGCCAGATTTGAACTCAGGATGTTGAGTCTTCCTGACTCCCGGCCTGGCACTCTATCTACTGTGTCACCAACTAACTCCAATGTACTCCACTAATGTGGAACCATAAAAGGAAGAAGGATATTTGCCCTGTGTGGAACAATTGGGTTAATCACATACCTGGTATGATGTGGCAATTCTGTTCAATGACGTTAAATTCTTTTCCATTCTGACTTTTCACTATGGCTGTGCATTCTCCCTGCTCCTAAACACAAAGAAGGGACCATGAATCTTCAGCCACAGATTCAGAGACCCACTTAATTGAGAAGAATCTTCTGGCCATGGATTGACTGTGGGAGTGACATGGTCATATGTGGACTTAAGGAAGATGATTGGCAGAAATGTATCAGATAGATGAGAATGGTGAGAGACTTGAGGCAGGAAGGTGAATTAAGAAGTAATAATTTACGCCAGAAATAAGGAAGCTCTGAATGAAGGGGGCAACTGAGTAAGCAGAGATAAGGGATTCAATGAAAAAGATGGTGGGGAGTGAGAGGTCTGGCAACTTTAACAGAAGCCAACAAGGAGTCAAGGATGGTGCCAAAGTTATGAAGCTTGAAAACTGATGTCTTAGGCAGAAATAAGGAAGGCTTTAATGAAGAGTTGATAGGTTTGATTTTGGGACATGTTGAGTCTGTAGTGTCTCAGAGAAAATCATTTTGAAATGTCCACTAGACAATTAGTGATGCAGGACTATAACTCAAAGGAGAGACTGGAGCTGGAAATAGAAATCTGGGACTCATCTGTATAGAGATGATAACTGAGTTAAGTCAAGGATGTACAGGTAAGTTTCATAATGGAACCTTGAACCTGGATCCTCACTCCAGAGTCAGGGCTTGTCCTGCCCTATCACAGGGAATTATTAAATGAAAGCTACTATAAATGGTGAATTTCTGAGCATGATTCTTCCCAGCTCTGGAAGTACTTCCCCTTTACCAGGATATACCTTAGGACCCCACCTATTAGACTATACTCTTGCTTCTCCATTGTATCTTAGTGGCTTAATAATTTGGGGTTCTTGCTGGTTATGCCAGTGGAAATCAGCCTCTGGCAAATCCTACCAAGATGGCAAATACAGATTCAGTGATAGACTTGTGGTTTTGTTGGACTGATAATCTATGATCCTCCTTATCTGTTGATGCTTAGATTGGCCACGAAGTAACTCATTTTTCAAGCCCAGCCACTCAGGACCTCCTATGAGATTGTTGGCAAGAGGACCCACATGAATGGAATTAGGGAGCCTCCACATATTGAAAGGCATGACCAGAGACATCATTCTTAAGTGGTTTGCCATTTCCTTCTCCAGCTCATTTACTGATGAGGAAACTGAGACAAACAGGGTTAAAAGACTTGCCTGGGGTCTCACAGCCAGCAAGTGTCTGAGACTGGATTTGAACTTAAGAAGATGAATCTTCCTGACTCCAGGCCTGATACTCCATCCATGTGCCACCATGAAACAATGATATAATAGGCCAGCAAGAAATCTAGTCCCAAAGTTCTACTTTTTGGCTATACTCTGAGCATTGCTGATATCCCCAGCAAGGGAAAGAAGCTAGTGCCCTCGGGGCGGCTAGGTGGCGCAGTGAATAGAGCGACGGCCCTGGAATCAGAAGGACCTGAGTTCTGAGCCGGCCTCAGACACTTAATCCGCACAAACAAAAACCTAGCCATGTGACCTTGGGCAAGTTACTTAACCCCAATTGCCCTAAAGGGGCGGCTAGGTGGCGTAGTGAGTAAGAGTGCCGGCCTCGGAGTTTGGATGACCCGAGATCAGATCCGGCCTCAGAAAATGAGCACCCACGCATAAATCAAATGACTAGCCGTGTAACCTTGAGCAAGTTACTTAACCCCAATTGCTTTAAAAAAAAAAAATAAGATTCCTAAAAACAAAGGAAATTAAAAAAAAAAAAAAGAAGCTAGTGCCCTCCTCAGGCCTTTAGGCAGCAGTCACCAATTTCCTGACCTCTAAGCTCAATCTTCTGCCTTCCACATTGTTGTAACATTGACCCCTTCATCACTTACCCTTCAACCTTGCCTAAATGCATGGCATAAAATAAAAGTCATAATAGTCATTTGACCACAGAGAAAAAAAAATCCATTTAACTTTGAAAATAGACTACCAGAATGCTTTTCAAGTCTGTCCTCCTTCTGGTGGGTCCTGTAAGACTAAGTGGAAGGGTTTTCTTCCCTTCTCTCACCAAACTGTACATTGCAAAGGGAAAAAGGAGATGGCTAGAGAGTAAAGTAACTTTACCCGATTTGCAGAATCCTTGTAACTACATTCTTTCCAATTTTTGCCTGTTCCAATCATGCAGTTGCTCTCTCGGATTTCATAGGTTAATGCGAAGGTGTGCTCACTGGAGTCCTACAGGAAATGACAGATGGACATTGTGTTGGGGTGGAGCAAAAGGCCAAAGTTCAGAGAGCCCCCAATCCCAGGGTTTCATTAGGAGTATCTCACCACACATCTGCCTCAAGTTTGATTGAATGATCTGGTTCAAGTCCTTGGCTGGTCTTAGATTCATAGAACATGAGCACTCTATCCCAATCCCTTAATACACTATCCTCAATTCTTCTTGTATTGTACTTACCTGTTTCACATTGTATCCCCTCAGTAGAATATAAGGTCCCAGAGGGCAGGGCCCATTTCATTTCTGACTTTGGATCCCCAGCACCTTGGACAGTCCCTGACCACAGTAACCACTTAATAAAAGTTGGTTGAGTTGAATTAAGAATCAGGTAATTCAACCATCTCATTTAGTAGGTGGGGAAATTGAGGTCCAGAAAAGAGAAGGGACTATTTGATCAAGGTATAGAACTCCAGTACTTCTCATCCATAGCACAGCATTCATCTCATTACATCAGGCCAAATTATTTGTTCTTAAGCCACCTCTGCCTCTGTTATTAATTGCCCAATCACGTTTGATTTAAAAGTTTCGGGTTATTATTTGGCTTGTTTTTCTTTTTCTTTTTCTTCTAGTGGTGAGGGAAGTGGGAAGGAAAGAAATGAAATGTTTGCCAATTAGAAAAATGAAACAATTTTAAAAATTTAAATAAATAAATCAGTGATTGATAAAGTAGGAACTTAGATTCTCTCCATGTCTCAAACATTTGGATGACTGTGGAGTTGTAGTCTCTGATAAAGTATTCTTGGGGCTGGGGGGGGGGGGCATTCTAAAAATGTTTTAAAATGTCTTTTAAGAAGTTGTTTGAAGTGGCAGGAAGATTTTGGACAGGGAATAAGGACACCAGGATTCTAACCTCCACACTATCCCTCTTTAATTCTGTGACCTTAAGAAGCAATCTTCCCCTCTCCTAGGTAATCAGTTTCATCTGTAAATGATAGGGTGACTCTAGATGTCTCTAAGTTCCCTTTTATCCCTAACATTCTATAACTCTGTAACTCTAGTGTAACCGTCCCGTGGTCTGGTTGCATGACATGGGACAAATCACTAGTTCTCTCCATTTGCCAACATGAATGAAGCATCAATTTGATTCCATTCCTTAGCACTTTGTTTGTCAAAAAAAAGAATAGCCAAGGATTTACCTATAGATGCTGTGACAATGAACTGGCAACTAAAATCTGGTAGACCCACCGGAAGTATGCTTATAAGGAAAGGCAGTGCCAAAACAATGATTTAGCTGTATGTTTGTTTTTGATAGCATTGACTCATGGTTTTGATATTCAGGACATATGGCCTCCAGGAGCTTGGTCATCCTGAAGAAGCTCCCAGCATCCATTAGTTGTTTCTCATCTGGCATCCTATTCATGTTTGTCCAAGAAAACTACATCCTGGAATACATAGAATTGGCATGACTAAGTTGAGCTGCCTTTCCTTTTAAGAGATTGGTTCAGAAGCCTCTTCTTTTCTTCATTCAATTAACTAACATCATCTAACACAATGGACACAAGATCAGGAAATATTTTTATGCTAAAAATTAATTTATTCAACAACAAAACAATTGAAATTGAGCATTTATAAATTCAAATGATAAAGCTTGGCCCCAAGGAAAAGATATGAAAGGCATCCAAATTTATTGACTAGGAAAATACAATCCTGGCAAGGCCAAGAATTGTTGGATTTTTATTTGAATCCCCAGTCCTTGGGCAATGCTTTAAACATAAGAGGTTCTTAACAGTTTTTTGTTGTTTAGTTTGTAATTGAATTGACCTGGAGTCAAAGGAACTGGGTGCAAATCTTGCTTCTGTGTGACTTTCAGAAAGTCACCTTCCCTCTTTGGGTTACAGTTTCATCATGCATCACATGGAAGAGGCTGCGAAATAGATGCCTTCTAAGATTCCTTTCAGCTCCTATCCAGACATTTTATAAAATATATCAAGTACCTATTAGAGAAACATGGACCTTCCACAACAAGCCTCCTAACATTTTGCAAGAAAAGTGTTAAAGTGTTATTCCTTTTGTGACTAAATAATCTAATCCTAAGGAATGATCAAAGAATAAATTCTAGAACAATCAATAATTTCATTAAAGAGAATGACAATAGGGCAGCTAGGTGGAGCAATGAATAGAGCACCAGCCCTGAAGTCAGGAGGACCTGAGTTCAAATCTGGCCTCAGACACTTAACACAAAAACTAGCCATGTGACCTTGGGCAAGTCACTTAACCCCAATTGCCCTCCAAAAAAGTAAAAATAAAAATAAATTTTAAAAAATAGAATGATAATAATGAGATAACATCCCAAATTTTGTGAGATGCAGCAAAGGAGTACTTGGAAAAAATTATATTTTAAAATATATACATCTATAAAAGAGAGAAAAAGTAGATCAATGAATTGGACATGCACTATTAAAAGCCTAGAAAAAGAACAAATTTTAAATTCTCAATTAAACAATAAAATAGAAATAATTGGGAATCTACCTGCCAAGACAAACCTAGAGATTATATGAACACAATTATGAAACACTTCACAGAAATAAGGACAAATCTAAACAATTGGAGAAATATTAATTTGTATAGGTAGGCTGATTCAATATAATAAAAATGACAATTCTACCAAGTTAGTTTATTTATTCAATTCCATTCCAATCAAACTACCAAAGAATTATTTTGTAGAACTAGAAAAATAGTAACAGAATTCATCTGGAAGAACAAAAGATCAAGAATACCAAGGAAATCAATGAAAAAAATGTGAAGGAAAGTAGCCTAACTTTCAGATTTTTATCTATATTATAAAGTAATAATCAGGAAAACAATCTCGTGCTGGCTGAGAAATAGAGTGGTGGATCAGTGGAATAGATCAGGTACACAATACACAGTAGCAAATCACCATAATGATCTAGTATTTGAAAAACCCAAAGACCCAAGCTTTGGAGGTAAAAATTCACCATTTGACAAAAATTGCTGGGAAAACTGAAAAGCGGTTTGGCAGAAATTAGGCATAGACCAACATCTCATACCAAATACCAAGACACAGTCAAAATGAATAAATGATTTGTACATAAAGGGTGATATCATAAGTAAATTAAGGGAGCATGGAAAAAATGTACCTGTAAGATCTGTGGATAAAGGAGGAATTTATGACCACACAAGAGATAGTAAAGATTACACAAAGCAAAATAGATCAATTTGATTGCATTAAATAAACAGGCTTTGGCATAAACAACCCTAATCCAGTCAAAATTTGAAGGAAAATGGGAACTGGGAGAAAAAAATTTATAGCAAGTTTCTCTGCTTAAGGTCTCATTTCTCAAATATATAGAGAACTGGGCAAAATTTATAAATATAGGAGCCATTCCCCAATTGATAAACAGTCAAATGATATGAACAGGCAGTTTCAGAAGAATAAATAAAAGTTATCAATAGTCATATATAAAAATGCTATAAATAACTATTGATGAGAGAAACGGAAATTAAAACAACTTAAGGTACCATATCCCACCTATCAGACTGACTAACATGACAGAAAAGGAAAACAACAACTCCACCAACAGTGTATCCAGTTTTCCCAATATTTACCATGTTCCTTTTCTGTCCTATTCGCCAATTTGATAGGTATGAGGTGGTACCTCAGAGTTGTTTTAAATTTGCATTTTTCTAATCAATAGTGTTTTAAATCATTTTCTTCATATGACTATATATATAGTTTTGATATCAGTTGGGAAGTGCCTCGTATCCTTGTAAATCTGACTCAGTTCTCTATATGTTTGAGAAATTAGGCTTCTATCAGAAACATTAGCTATAAAAATTGTTTCCCAGCTTCCTGCTTTCCTTCTTATCTTGGTTGCACTGGTTTTGCTTGTGCAAAGCCCTTTTAATTTAATATAGTCAAAATTATCCATTTTACATTTCATAATGCTCTGTATCTCTTGTCTGGTCATAAATTCTTTCCTTCTCTATCGATCTAACAGGTAAACTATTCTTTGCTCTCCTGACTTGCTCATTTATGGCACCGCCCTTTATGTCTAATTCATGTACTCATTTGAACTTATTTTGGTATACAGTGTAAGATGTTGGTCTATACCTAGTTTCTGCCACATGGTTTTCCAGTTTTCCCAGAATTTTTGTCAAGTCATGAGTTCTTATCCCAGAAGGTGGGGTCTTTGGGTTTATCAAACACCAGGTTACTCTTGTCATTTATTACTATTTTGTGTACCTAATCTCTTCCACTGATCAACCACTCTATTTCTTAGCCAATACCAGAAAGTTTTGATGATTACCACTTTATAATATAGTTTGATATATGATATGGCCAGGCCACCTTCCATTGCATTTTTTTTTTCATTAACTCCCTGGATATTCTTCACCTTTTATTTTTCCAGACAAATTTTGTCATTTTTTTCTAGCTCTATAAAATAATTTTTGGTAGTTTGATTGTCATGGCACTGAATAAGTACATTAATTTCAGTGGAATCATCATCATCATTATTTTATTGGTTCACCCTACCTCTGAGTAATTGATATTTTTTAATTGCATAGATCTTATATTTCTGTGAAAAGTGTTTTTATAATAGTATTCATAAAGTTCCTGGGCTTGTCTTGATAGGTGGCCCCCTAAGAATTTTTTATTGTCTACAGTTATTTTAAATGGAATTTCTCTTTCTATCTCTTGCTGCTGGGATTTGTTGGAAATATATAGAAATGTTGATGATTTGTGTGGGTTTATCTTATATCCTACAACTTTGCTGAAGTTGTTAATTATTTCAAGTAGATTTTAGTTGGTTCTCTAAGTATACCATCATATCATCTGCAAAGAGCGATAGTTTTGTTTCCATATTACCTGGTCTAATTTTTAAATTTTCTTTTTCTTATTGTCATGGCTAACATTCTAGTACAATATTGAATAATAGTGGTGATAATATTTGGAAGGCTTCTAGCTTATCCCATTAATATAATTCTTGTTGATGGCTTTTAATAGGTACTAATTCATTACTTTAAGGAAAACTCCCTTTATTCCTATGCTTTTCAGTTTTTTTTAAATAGGAGAAGGTACTGTATTTTGTCAAAAGTCTTTTTCTGCATCTATTGAGATAATCATATGAGATTTCTGCTGCTTTTTATTGATTCGGTCAATTATATTGATGGTTTTCCTAATGTTGAACCAGCCCTACATTCCTGGTATAAATACCACCTGGTTATAGTATATGATCCTTGTGATATATTGCCATAATCTTCTTGCTAGTGTTTTATTTAATATTTCTGCATCAATCTTCATTAGGAATATTGGTCTATAGTTTTCTTTCTCTGTTTTACCTCTTCCTGGATTAGGTATTAGCACCAAACCAAAGAGATTTTTTATTGCTTTGCTTTGTTATTTATTTATTTTTTTATTTTTCAACATCCACTTTTATAAGATTTTTAGTTCCAAATTCACCCCCATTCCTCCCCATTCCCCTCCCCAAGAAGTCATGCATTGGTATAGGCTATACATGTACAATCATGTTAAACATACTTCCACCTTAGTCATGTTGTGAGAGAAGAATCAGAACAAAAGGGAAAAACCACAAGAAAGGAAAAAAAGAGAAAATAGTCTGTTTCAATCTGCATTCAGACTTCATAATTCTTTCTCTAGATGTGGATAGCATTTTCCATCATGAGTCAAAGAGATTTTTTTTAAAAAGGAAAAAGATCTATAGAGAGAAAATATTTATAACAGCTCTTCTGTGGTCACAAAGAATTGGAAATCAAGGGGATGCCCATCAATTGGGGAATGGCTGAACAAGTTGTGGTATATGACTGTAATGAAATACTACTGTACTATAAAGAATGATGAGCAAACAGATTTCAGAAAAACCTGGGAAAATGTATATGAACTCATGCAAAGTGAAGTGAACAAAACTAGAAAACATTGTACATAGTTATCACGATATTGTAATGATGATCAACTGTGAAAGATTTAGCTTCTCTGATCAAGACAATGATCCAAGATAATCCCAAAGGACCCACAAAAAAAAAAAAATGCTATCCACCTCCAGAGAGAGCTGATGAACTCTGAAAGCAGATTGAAATATACTTTTCAAACTTTATTTATTTTATTGTTTTATTTTGTTTGTGTTTTCTTTTACAACATGGTTAATATGGAAATGTTTTGTATGACTTCACATGCAAAATTGATATCAAATTGCCCTCTCAAGGAGGAGGGGAGCAGAAGAGAGGGAGAGAATTTGGAACTCAAAATTTTTCAAAATGATTACTAATTTTTTTACATATAATAGGGAAATATTTAATGAAATAAATATAAATAAATTTTAAAAATTACAGTCACTATATGATGCCTACAATATAGTAATCCCATCCAGTCTGTCTGATCCAATCAAATCTAATAAGCATTTGTAAAATGACTACTATGTGTGCATCTATGTTCTGGGTACTCAAAGACAAAATTGAAAGTTGTCTTTTACCCTCAAGGAGTTGACACACTCCTGTGAAGTCACATTGGATTAACAGATAACATATGCATAATCCTGGGAGGGAAGTGTTAGGGGTTAGACTAGGGGGATCCAGAAAGGCTTCCTATAGGAGGTGACAGATGGACTAAGTCTGAAAGTAAGCTTGGGATTCTGATAGGAAGAAGTGATGAGGCTGAGCCCTCCAGAACTTCCAGAGAAGCAGCCTGTACAAAGTCATAGAGGTAGGACGATATGCCAAGTTCAAATAAAAGCCAAGTAGGACAGTTTGGTTGGACCACTGAGGGTAGAAAAATGAATAATATGCAATCTATTTGGAAAGGTAGACTGGAGCTAAATTGTGAGGAGGCTTTCATGCCAGTAAGAAGAGCTTTTGTTTCATCCTAGAGGCAAATGGAAGCTAGAAAGACTCTTCCAGGTGGGGAGCACCATTATCAGACCTGTGCTTGCAGATTAGCATTTTGGTAGCAGATAAGAAATGATGAGCAAGCGGACTTCAGAAAAACCTGGAAAGACTTACATGAACTGATGCTGAGTGAAGGGAGCAGAACCAGAACATTGTACACAGTAACAGCAACATGGCACAATGACTAATTCTCCTCAGCAATGCAAGGATCTAAAACAACTGCAGAAGACTCCTGGAAAATGCTCTCCACACCCAGAAAAAGCCCTTGGGAGTCTGAATGCAGATGGAAGCAGAATATTTGCTCTCTTTTTGTTTGTTTGTTTGTTCTTTCTTGTGGTTCCTCCCATTGGTTCTGATTCTTCTTTACATGACTACTGTGCAAGTATGTTTAATATGAATGCATATGGAGAGCCTATAGCAGGTTGTATGCCATCCTGGGGAGCGAGGAGGGGAGGAAGGTGGAGAAAATTTAGAATTGAAAATATTATGGAAGTTGATATTGAAAACTAAGAATAAAATGAAATTAAACATAAAATAAATAAGAAAAGCACTTTATACATTGTAAGTTGTTACTTAAATGTGGGCTACTATTACTTTTAAAAGTATGAAATAGTATAACAAAATATTTTTAAAAGAAAAAAAGGAATTTTGATAGCAAGGTAGAGGACAGACAGGAGAGGAGAGAAAATGAAATTCAGGATTCCAATTAGGTAACTTTGACAACAGTCCCTCTAAGAGAGGGCACGGAACTAAAGTAGGCTGGTAGCCACATGAGTGGAAAGAAAGGTATGGACCCAAGAAATTATGGAGGCAAAATCAAAAAGACTTAGCAACAGCTTACCTATGTGGAGGGAGGGAGAGAGGAGGAGCTGACGAGAACTCCCAGCTTCTACCCTTGGGTGCCCAGAACAGAAGGAAATGTGGGTGTGGAGGCTGGGCACTGAGGAATGAGGGCATGGAGGTGCCACAGAGGGAAAGAAACTGAGGCCCTGGGCAGCATCTTACCAGCACAGGACAATCAGCAAACAGAGTCCAGGAAGTGGCCCCAAAGGTCACTCACTCACCGTCAGCGAAGCCTTCATTATTCGGTACAGGACAAACTGGGGGCCAGATGACTGCTGGTCATTGTAGTTCGTCAATGCTGCATCCACAGCTTGGAAGACATCATTATCCTCGCAGGCAACATCCTTCCTCTGAGACTCAATCTGGGCACTCAGTTGGCTGGCCACGAGTAGGAGGACCACAGCTAGCTTCATTCTGAGCTGCTTACCAACTCTCTAGCTGCTGGGGGAGCTGTCCCCAGGGTGGCCAAGACTGAGGATAAATCCTCTCCACCCCTGGTCTTCTTTCTCCTCCTGTTCTTTCTGTGTGTCTTTCTCTCCCTCCCCTTCTCCCTCTCCCTCTCCTTTTCCCTCTCCCTCTGGTCTTTCCTGTTGGTTTGTTTGTTTGTTTTTTAATCACCACAAAAGAGTAGCTTCATTGCTCTGCTCAGATGGCGTGGCTAGGTTCCTGGTTCTACACAGTTTGCAGTATTCAGAGAGCATGAACACCCCCACCCACCCCCTACCAGCTCCAACCCCCACCCCCAGTTTAGCCAAACAGTTTATGTTGAAATCATTGCAACACAGAGGTTGTTGTCCTGGCCCAGGGACCGGGCTTTGCTAACCCTCCACCAAGTTGGGGCCAGTTCCCAGAAAGGCTCTTGGAAACATGTCCTGCCAGCTTTGGGAAGGTTCTGGTTCAGTGACCTGGGAGGTCACTGACTTAGGAGGGAAGCAAAGAAAGCCATCTCAGAGGCGAGACCTCCTCAGTGAGTAGCCCCAGGTCAGCCACCCTTGCCACTGGGGCGCAGCAAAGCTGCCCAGAAGCTGCTCACCTGGGGGGTATCTTCCAGCAGAATACCCCTCAGGCAGCATTGAGGAGCTTCACTGTCAGAAGGGAAACAAGGGAGACAGAGACATCCATTGCTCCTCCACACTGCAGGCTCTGCAGGGGGGAGCACATCACTAGGCATTTGGCATCCAGGACAAACAACTTAAACACCCCCCCTTTAGTTTGGGGGAGGGGCTGCAGACTCCTCTCAGAGGCATGAGAGAGAGATTCCAGGGCACCCTGAGGCTGATGCTGGGAGAGGTCCTCCTCCCCCAAGGGACGATTTGAGCACTTCTGATTTAAACTGACCTGCTTAGAGTCCACAGAACTTGGATTTGCATCCTGTCAGACACTAGTGCCTCTCTGTGTTAATAACTGCGACTATTTCATAGCTTTATTGGGAGGATCAAGTAAGGTAACTTGGACTAAATTTTGCACACCTTAAAATACTATAAATGTTAGGGATTAGCTTTTCCCCCACACCATTTGATATCCAAGAAGTCTCAGTGCTTTCAGTGGTGGAAAATCAGCCCTTTTAATGAACAGATGAATACTGCTGGGGGAGGGGACGAAAAGGGGGCTTGAAGTCACACCCTCTCCCCTAAGTCTCATGGTAAAGCTGGAGGAGACCTTGGGGATCACCTAGTACATGTCCTCAATCTTACAAAAGAGGAAACTGTGGGGAGCCAAAGAGGCCTGGTTCAGAACTCAGATATTAAATCCTAATAGTGGGCTTTAAAACGAGAATCTCTTTGAGATGCGACTTTTCGTCAAGTTAGCTCCTGAGTTCTTTGTTATGGGTTACACTTATAAGGATGTTACTTGAGTTCTGAGATCAATAGGCTATACCCCAAGACTTTAGTTATTGAGAGCCAAAATATCTGATTCAGCACTCAAGTATCTTTGGGGGGTCGGCTCTAAATGAGAAGACTTTTGAGAATTGCAGCTTTAGCTTTGAAGTTTGCTCTCAATTGTGTCCGTTTATGACTGCGGCTGCATTAGCAGGTACCTGAGGCCTAGATCAAAGGTCTTACTCTAAGACGTTAGTCTCCTAGATAACAAATCCTTATCGAATTATCTATTCTGTGCTACTTCCAGGATATAACAGACTAAGATAATGATAAAAATACTTGAGTCCCCTTCCTTTGTCTCATTGCTCTATAAATACCTTGTCCTGAGAATCAATAAATGGAGTTCATAGTTCTTGCTTGAACTACCCACATGGCCTGGTCATTTCTTATCCATGTCTCCTGATCATGCTAAGTGCTGGACACTGAGCAGCCCACGGCAGAGAACTGAGGCAAGAGAGTGGAGGTGATTTGTCCAAGGTCACATAAGAAGGTTCATTGAACTCTTATCGAAACTGGGGCTGACCTGAGACAGAGTTAAATAGATCCCAAATCTCCCAGAATGGGCCTTAGAGGCTAACTTCTCCAGCTCCCTCTTTTTCTAGAGGTCCAAGATTAGTGTCCCGATAGAATCCAAGATTCAGGTCTTTGGGCTTCCAGCTAACCTGGCTCAGTTTGGCTCACCTTGAGGGTGATAGAAGGATCCCCCTTCCAAAGTGGCAGCTTCTGGTGGCATACCTCATGATAGTTGCTAAGCAGGGATGAAGTCTCCAGGCCCTTCCAGGTGCTACCTGACCTTCCAGCCTACCCCCTCCCCATCAAGGTTAACTAGCCTGAGAGGGCCAAACATCAAGGCAAATAAATGTCAGCAGGATGGAGTAGGTGGAGGCATGACCTCCCAGAAGGGCATGGCCCTCCTACAGGGACTGCTGATCTGGCTCTGTCCCCTTCCTTGACGAGTCCTGAAATGTCTCCTTACACAGAACATTTTCCCCAGCCTGGAATCCATGCTTTCGGCCCGACTTTCTTTCCTAACCTTTCAGAAAAGTTTGATAATGTGGAGAATACAACCTGGAGGGATCACCAGCATTGCAGACCCAAGGTTAATAGCAATAAAGGCACAAGCACTGTCTTCTCTATCCCCATCAAAGACTTACTCTTTCCACAGGATCATTGTGGGGAGCCTCTGCTCCTTAACCCCAGGATAACACTGCTCCTCCCTAGGGTGCCCTCCTCTCCCCCAAAAGCCAGATGGACTGTGACGTGGGCCCTAAAGGGCCACCAGATGAACACACTGAAGAAACCAGCTCACTGGCTACTCACTGAGACAGGGCTGACCTTCCTTTCCTACCCCAGCCCAGAACTGACTAGCCTTGAAAACTCCCAGGAGGTGATAAAACAGGGAGATCCTGCTAAACCTCTACTCTTCCCACTTAGTCACTAGCTCAGCTTGGCCATAGAAGCAACCACACTCTGCTTCTCCTCCTAACCTACCCCAGCCCCATCTACACACCTTCAGGCCCAGCCTCTACATTCTGCCATTGGGCATTTTGATGGAATATTTCTGAGGTCTGGGAAATGGGGGATGGTGTGCTTAATTTGGGGGAGAAAGGAGCTATACCAATTTAATGGATTAGCTATTAACTAAACTCCCGCCCCCACAGTCTCCATCTGTTTGCTGAAAGGGTTATTAATCCACCAATTCCACCCCTACCACCATGCAGTAATCAGGCTTCTTAAATTCCAATTAAAGAAAGAAAATTCAAAACAGCAACAAAAACCCATTAACAATTAATAGCTAAGTCAATAAATTACTGAATCTCCTGGGACTGGAAAAGGGAAGGGAGGAGACTCTTGAGTCATTTGTGGGCCAGGGTGCTCATTTTCTCTTTTTATGCCTTTGGACTAGAGATATTTACTCCAACAGAATCTGATTGATGTTCCCTACAAGGCAACAGGTATAGACAGTGGGATGAGAATTGAACCTGGAGTTAGGGGAGACTTGGCTTCAGATGATGCTTCTGACACTGGTTATGTAACCATGAGTAAATCACTAAAGCCCTCTGAGCCTTGCTTTCATCTTCTATAAAGGAACTATAATGCTCTACCTATCTATATGTCTGTCTATCTATCTATCTATCTTTATTTCTTTCTTCCTCTTTCTCTTTCTACCTTTCTCTCTTTTCCTTCCTTCCTTCCTTCCTTCCTTCCTTCCTTCCTTCCTTCCTTCCTTCCTTCCTTTCTTTCTTTCTTTCTTTCTTTCTTTCTTTCTTTCTTTCTTTCTTTCTCTTCTACAGATATTCTGAATTGCAAATTTCTGCCTTGGAGGTTGGGTTCCTCCTCATTGGCACTCTCCAGAAGAGGCTGAATGACTACTCATCAAGAATATTTTAAACAAGATTCCTCAATTGTCTCATCTGCAAATTGGGGGTGATGATGCTCATAGCCCATATCTCTCAGAGCTATTATGAGAATTAAACGAGTGCTTTATAAACCATAAGGAATTATATAAATGATCATTATTATTATTTTTGTTGCTCAGGCATAGGTTGGACTATCTGGCCTCTAGGGGTCTTTCTTTTCTGTCTATGAAGTTCTGAGATTCTGTGACATCACAACCTGTTCAAGGCTATGCAGCAGGTGGAATTGGTCAGTGGTCCTTGAAAAATCATGAAGAGTTGGGGAGGAAAGACAGGACTGAAAAGAATGATAAACATTGGAAATTTGATTCTAAAAACTCTAGGAGAGTGAATTTGATATTGATTCTTGGCAAAATTCTAGAACATATTGTAAGGAATGATTAGTAAGCATGTAATGGAGGACTGACTAATGTGGGACCAGTTCTGGGAGCATGCACACAGGAATGTTTGGAGAACCTGCAAGTATTCTCCATTTCTGTCTTACTTAATGGTAAAGAAAAGGACATTAGGTAGACTGTGGAAATGGAACTGCTGGGAGTCAAGATGATGGAGTGAAAAGCATTAGAGCCTATCTCTCCATTATCCCTTTTCCATAACTATCTAGAAAATATGTGAGATCAATTCTGTTTTGGGAAAGCCAAGAGAAAGTCATAATGAGTTATTTTGCCAGTCCTGGCTGACTAAGGGAGAGAGAGAAAGTTCTATGGACATTGACCAGTAGCAGATCATTCTACCACCCAGGGACTAGAAAAGGACTGAGACAGAGCATGGGGGGCATGAAGGACCCCAGCAGAAAGATCCAAGGTTATGATTATCTCTGAACTAGTTCTGGGTACAGTTACAGCTGTCATCTGGAAATTCTGACTCCTGATAAACCTGCATTGGAATAACTAGAGAAGGAGTCCCTGACAAAAGGGGAGTCAGCAGCTCAGTCTTTGAGCCTGTAGAATCTTCAAGCAGTCTAATAATGACTGAGTCCAGCAGCAATCTACTGGAACTGACAACCAAGGACAAGCTGACAGACCTGAGCCTGGCTCAGGAATTTGTAGAGCTCAGATCATGAGGGCACTGAACACACCATCCTCTGGATCACCCCATTTGGGGGTCTCTGAAAGCTTTCAGACCCCCAGCCAGAGCTGTAAAAACAGCATAAGGATGTAAAGTACAGAAGCATAAAGCAGACATCTCTCCCAGAATTATGCAGAGCCCAATACTAACATAAAACCCAAAGTCAAGAAACAAGGCTAGAACAAAAAAATAATATCACCATGAAGAGTTATTATGGTGACATGGAAATTCAAGACACAGACCTAGAAGAAGAGAATAACTCATAAACATCTACAAAGCAGAGTATCCTAGAAGAGGTAAAGAAAGAGCCAAAAATGATTTTTAAAACAAAATTAAAGTGGTAGAGGAAAAAATGGAAAAAAGGAAACAAGAGCTAAGGAAGAAAAACATGAGAAGAGAATTAACAGTTTGGGAAAAGAGGCCCAAAACCTTACTGAAGAAAATAACTCCTTGAAAATTAGAATTGGCCAAATGGAAACTAATAATTTTATGAAAAGAAAATTGTAAATAATAAAAACAAAGTCAAAAGTGAGAAATATAGATACAACTGAAATCTCTCATAGGAAATACATGGAAAACAGATTGAGGAGAAATAATTTAAAAATCGTGGGACTACCTGAAAGTCATGAACAAAGTAAAAAAAAAAACAAAACAAAACCAAGGAGGCTGCGCCTCATATTTCTAGAAGTTGTTGAAGAAAACTGCCCAGATCTCCTAAAACCAGAGGGAAAAACAAAATTGAAATAATTCACCAGTTGCCACCTGAAAGAAATCCCAAAAGAGAAAATCCCAGGAATATTATAGACAAAATCCAGAGCTCTAAGTCAAGGAATAAACACTGCTAGCAACCAGAAAGAAGGAATTCAAGAGCAGAGGTGCCACAATCAGGAACCTGCAAAGGATAAAGCAAAGATTAAGCAGCCGCCATTTTGAAGAAGCGGGGGGCTTGGAATATGATATTGCAGAAGGTAAAGAATCTAGGATTACAGTCAAGATCAACCTACCCAGTAAAACTGAGTTTAATCCTATAAGAGAAAAAATAGATCTTTAATGAACTAGAGGATTTCTAAGAATTACTGATGAAAAAGCCAGAATGGAGCAGAAAATTTGACATTCAGACACATGACTCAAGAGAAACATAAAAAGGTAGGTAAATATGAGTAAGCAATCATCAAAGACTGAAGGGTATTAAATTGTTGACATTCTTATGTGGGAAAATGATACATGGAGCCCCTCAGAACTTTATCATCACCAGGGATCATAAAAGGACTCGAATTAGACAGAGGACCTGGGTGTAATTCTGGTATGTTTGGATGATATCAGAAGGAAAATGGAAATGGTGGGGGGAAAGGAATGCATGAGGAGAGGGAGGAAGGGGAGAATAGAGGAAATTATCTTATGTAAATGGGATATGCTAAGAAGAATTTATACAAAAAGAAGATGGAGCAGCAGTGGGAGGTGGGAGAGGGAGATGCTTGAACCTCATTCTCATCTGAACTGGTTAAAGGGGGAAGAATGTGGAGAGAGAGAGAGAGAGAGAGAGAGAGAGAGAGAGAGAGAGAGAGAGAGAGAGAGAGAGAGAGAGAGTTATTTACAAGAAATACATCTTAGCCAACAGAGAAAGGGGAGGGAAAGTAATTAAGGGAAAAGGTGTGAGATAAGAGGGAGAGTAGATTCAGGGAGTCTATATTCATAAGCAAAATAGACTCTTAAAGAGGGAATAGGGAAAAAAGAAGAAAAAGTATAAGAGAATAGGATAGAAGGAAATACACGATTAACAATCATCACCATTAATGTGAATGAGATGAACTCCTTAAAAAAATGGAAGAGGACAGCAGAATTGTTTAGAACAAGAATTCATCAATGTATTGTTTACAAAACAACAACACACTTGCGACAGAAAGGTACACACAGAGGTAAAATAAGGAACTATCAAGGAATCTAATTGTGTTTCAGCTAAAGTAAAAAAAAAAACCCAGAAAATGATCATGATCTCAAAGTAAAAGCAGAATAGATGTAGTTATAAGGGATTAACAGGGGAACTTCGTTTTGTTAGAAGGTACCATAGACAATGAATTAACATCAATACTAAACGCATATATTCCAATAAGCATAACATCTAAATTCTTAAAGGAAAATTTATCTTAAAGATAAACCTGGGTCTTTTTTTTTGTTAGATAATCTAACCAAGAGGGAAAAAACAAAAAAAACAAGCAAACAGAAAGGATCTAAATACTTTCTTCTTTTTTTTTCCTTCTTTGATGTGTCTCTTTTCTTTCCTTCCTTTCTTTCTTCAATGGTTCAAATTTCTTTCTTCCTTCCTTCTTTCTGTTTTTTTTTTCTTTCTTACCCTATCCCCAGCTCCTTCCTCCAATCTTACCTTTGGAAAAAAAGAAAGAAAGAAAGAAAAAGACTCAGAATTAATATTCATGGTCACATTTGTCAGAGCTACCAAATTGGACTTCCTGGAATGCACATCTAACCATAGCACTCCCCTATTCAATAAATTCCAGTGACTCCCAATTACCCCCAGGAATAAAGATAAAATCTTTTGTTTGATTTCTGAACTCCTTCATAACCTGGTCCTTTCCTACCTTGCCAGTCTTCGTATACCTGCCTTCCCTCCATGTACCCTGTGATCCTCTGCCTGCTTCTGCATGCTCCTTGATCAAGACTTTCTATGTCCATATTCTTGACATTTTCACTGGTTGTTATCAATGCCTGAAAGGCCCTCTCTCCTCATCTCTGCCTCTTATCTTCCCTGGATTCTCTAAGGTCTCAGCTAAAGTATACCTTCTGCAAGCAGTCTTTCCCAGTTTTTCTTAATCTTAGTGTTTTCCCCCTGAAATTACCCTCAATTTTTCATATGTATACACACACACACACACACACACACACACACACACACACACACACATCTTGTTTATACTACTTGTTTTCATGTGATCTCCCCCGTTAAATTTTAAGATCCTTGAAGGCAGAGACTATTTTTTGCATTTTTTCCCCAGTACTTAGCAAAGTACCTGGCACATAGTGAGTATATAATAAATGCCTATTTTCTGACTAACTAGTCAATCAGCCATGTCCAAAAAATATATGTTTTAGTCCACTTTTTTGAGTACATTGCTTCTGTACCAAGAGGTGGTACATTGAACCATGATCAATTTCCTGATAATGAACCATGATGATGAGTCATGGTTGGTCATTACATGAATCAGAATTCTTAAATTTTTAAAGTTTTGTCTTTATAATGTTGTTATTGTATGAATTGTCCTCTTTATTCTCATTTCTTTTGTATCATCAATTCATACAAGTATTACCACATCTCTGAAACCTTCCTTTTGTCATTTTTAAACAGAGTAATAATATTGCATTACATTGATATATGTCATTCTTCAATTAATGAGCATCTCTTAGTTTCAAGTTGTCATAAATTACTAGAAAGACTTACTCTTAATCTTACTATTACCACAGTGTTCCATTTCTATGATCCAACAGACTGAAATTCTGCTATCTGACCATAAGCTCTTGCCCTTCTCTCTTTCCTTGTGCCTCCTCCTCAAGCACATTCTCCACCTTCATCACAATTTCATGTCACTACAGCCCTGCTTACTTGCCCATTTCATCATCATCCCTTCTCTGATCTCACTTTCTTCCTTTCAAAATTTAGTTTACAAATCTACTTAAATTCAACATAGCACTCTCTCTTGCACTCTCTCTCTCTCTTGTTCTTTTCCTTCTTCCCTCCCTCCCTCTCTCTCTTCTTTCTTCTCTCCTTCCTTTCTTTTCTAACTCTCTGTGTGTCTTTCTCCCACCTTTCTCATCTTACTAAAAATCATCTTTCTAATACATAATACATATTAGTCCTCACTCAAGTACCCTTTGGCGGCTTCCTGTTGCCTCTAGGACAAGCTCCCAGCTGAGTAGCCTGGGTGTGCAATCCTTCCACGATCTAGCTCCTGCTGACTTTTCCAGCCCATGTTTCTAATGACATTGCTCACAGTTCCTGTTCCACCCAATTTTTCACTGAACCCAACATTGCAGCTTCAACCTGGGATAAGCCACCCCTCTGCCTGGAATTCACCCCTTCCTCAACATTACCTTTCAAGCTCTTCATCTTCAAAGATCATCTGAGATGACATTTCATATTATGGGGTTTCTCCAGTTATTAGGGCTCATTACCTTGTCTTTATTTGTCTTGCATTCTCCCAATAGAATGTAAACTCCCTGACAGCAGGAGCTATTCTGTTTCTACCCTTTGTCCCTTGGACCTTGCATGTAAGGTTAGGAACCCAACCTTTCACTGGTATAGGGGACTCTCAGATAGGGAAATTCCCTCCACCAATGCAGGTGGCACAGTTGGGTTCTGATGCAGTTAGATTGGGATTGGCACCTTCTTTACATCCTTAGGAAATTGCCTAGAATAGATCGTTAGGAGGTTAGGTGACCTCTTCATACTGTATAGCCATTGTCAGAGGCAAGAGGTGAACCCAGATCTTCATGGCTCTAAAGTCATCTCTCTATCCAGAATGCCACAGTTGTCATGTCCATGGTAAGGGCTTGATAGAGAACAGAACATAATCCATTATGGCTGCCCCAGTCCAGAAGTAAGCCCCTGGGTTGGCTCGGGGCCACATTTGTTCCCAGGATGAGGAAGTTGCTAACAAGCTAAATGGGTTCCCCAGCTCCAAGCCAGAAGAGGCTGAGGGCCCATGTGGATATTCACACATAGCTAGGGCAAGCAGGCCATCTTGTTACTCTTTCTGTACATGGCAGCTAGGTGGCACAGTGAATAGAGTGCTGGACCTGGAGGAAAGAAGACTCACTCATCTTCCTGAGTTCAAATCTGGCCTCAGACACTTACTAATCACGTGACCCTGGGCAAGTCACTTCATCCTGTCTACCTCCGTTTCTTCATCTATAAAATGAAGTGAAGAAGGAAATAGTAAACCCTTAGTATCTCTTCCAAGAAAGTCAGACATGACTGAAATGAATTAACAGCTGATTCTCCACATGATTAAAGCAGCTACCCACCAAAAACAAGTCAAGGCTGGAAATGGTTATGCTTAAAGACCAGGAAAGCTTCAATCAGAAGATGTCTAACAGTCCTGTCACCCTAGAAATCACAGGCTCTCAAGGTTTACAATTGGAAAGCATTCTGGAATTTAATCTTGTAATTCTGGAATTTGGCTACTATATTTCTTGGAGTTTTCAGTTTGGGATCTCTTTCAGGAGGAGTCCGGTGAATTCTATCTATAGCTATTTTATCTTCTGATTCCAGGACCTCAGGACAGTTTTCTTTGACAATCTCTTGGAGGATGTTGTCTAGACTGCTTTTTTCATCGTGGCTTTCTGGTAGACCAATAATTCTTAAGTCGTCTCTCCTGGATCTGTTCTCTAGGTCAGTTATTTTTCCAGTGAGATATTTTACATTTTCTTCCAATTTTTCGATTGTTTTGTTTTTTTTGATTGACTCCTGCTGCATTATAGAATTCTGAGTTTCACTTTGATTGTATCTAATTTTTAGTGAATTATGGTCTTCAGTTAGTTTTTGAAGTTCCTTTTTTAGGGAGGTATTTTCTCCAATTACTTCACTAATTTTACTTTTTAAGGATTTGTTTTCTTCACTGAGACTTTTTTCCAAGTTGGTCACTACTTCCATGATTTGCTCTTTAAAATTTTTCTTAAGCTCCTCCAGGAATGCTATTTGGGCTTGAGACCAGATCATGTTTCCTTCTGTGGTCTCAAGTGTGGGTAGAGAGTCTATATTGTCCTGTGTATTTAGTTGTTCTTCCCCTACATAGTAGGCTCGAATAGACTTTCTTGCCTTCCCCTTCTCCTTTTCGGCTTCCTTCCTTCCCATTGTGACTTCCTGTTTCTTAGTTTCTCAGGCTCTGAGTTTAGGGCCTGATCCTAGACTTTGAATACCTCTGGGTGGCTAGTTTATGGCTAAGTCAGGGAAATCAGTGAGGAATGTAGATGTGTAGGTGGGTATGAGTCTGACCACTTCAGATTTCTGCCTCTATACCCCTGGGCTATAAGTAGGCTTTTGTTGGTGAGGTGAGGTGGGGCTTGTTGGGACCCCACCCTCTCTTCTCTTCAGACTCCTGGCTGTCTCAGTTACACCCCTTCTTGGAGACTCTCAAGCCTGAGGCTATTTCCATTAACTTGGGATTTCAATCTGGGTGGGAGACTTATCTTTGGGTTTTCTGCTTCATGAAGGAGGGATGGGAGGATCAGAGCAGCTAGAATTTACTTTGCCATTCCAGCCCCTGTATTATACAGGCAGGCAGTTTCCAAACTTCCAGTTTGGGGGCCGAATGCAGCCATTCTCTCCACTGGGGACCCGACTCTCCTACCTGGCTCCAATGATCCTTTCCCTCTGCAAGATGACTGTGATTCGTCCTTGGTAAGTCTGCAGGCTGGGGCTTTTTCTCTCTCTGGTGTAGTCTGCTTGTCTGCTCTTAGGTCTGAGCTGTGCAGACCCTACACGCTCTGCGCTTGTCCTGTCAGGGCACACTGGCAACCTCCTGGGCTGGACTCTGCCACGCTCTGTCTTCCAGTGGGCTCCGTCACTCCGGAATCCGCTCAGATTCACCCTTTGAGACTTAGTGACCGAGGAGCTCAGTGAGGTTACTGCTTCCTTTCCGCCATCTTGGCTTCGCCCCACAAGCATTCTGGAATTTGCCCAGAACAACCCTTTCTTGGTTTCACAGGTGTTGACCTGGAAGAGAAGCCTTAGAAGACATCTAGTTCAACCCCCTCCATTTACAGATAAAGAACTGAGGCCCAGAAAGGTGACAGAGCTTATTCTGAAGCTGCCCAGCCAGGCTGGCCTCCTAGCTCTTCTCCACCCCAAACCTGGTGGTTTTTTCTGCATCCTTTGAACCAGGGTGTGAGGCCCCATCCATTCAGTGGCCAGCTCTCATCTCTCTGCTCACTTCTTTCCACCTCATCCTCTTCTTGCCACCCTCCCAGTGCCATCCCCTCAGGTCAGACTTTCCATCCTCTTCACCTGGACCATTGCAATGGTTCCCCTGTCCCTCCCTTTTCCTCTCTCCAATTCATTGTCTGCATTGGTGCTGAATGAATCACAGAATCATGGGCCAATTCCATGTGACTCAAGGCCAAAGCTGGATGAGGATGTTGATTTTACATGTGAGGAAGCTGAGGCCTGTGGAGATGAAATTATTTAGAATAATAGAATCCTAGACCTGGAGCTGGACCAGAGACCCTCAAATTCAAGTGCTAGGCCTGGAGGCAAGAAATTCTTGTTGCTCAGTCATGGTTAGCTGTTTATGGCCCCATTTGGGGTTTTCCTGGCAAAAGCACTATAATGATTCACCATTTCCTTCTCCAGCTCATTTTACAGATAAGGAAATTGAGTCTAGATTTGGGCTCAGGTTTTCCTGACTCCAAGTCCAGCATTCTATTCCCTGCATGGCCTAGCTGCCTTAGGAAGACCTGAGTTCAAATATAGCCTCAAACATTGAAATCGAGTCTCAGACACTTATTTTAGTTATATAGCCCTGGGCAAGCCACTTAATCTCTGTTTGCCTCAATTTCCTGGACTGTAAGATGGGGATAACAACCACACCTTCCTCTCCTGGTTGTTTTGAAGATCCAGTGAGGTAGCATTTGAAAAGCATTTAGTACAGTGTCTGGCATACAGTAATATTAGCTATTATTATATTGTTATTATTAGCTCTATGATCCTAGTATCCACTTTGAGATCAATGATCCTATGAACATCCTGTCAGCCCACCCTAGTCATGACTGACCATCTCCCTGTTGTACATTTCCACCTGAATCCTAGTGTCACCTCCACCTTGGCTAATCCAAAACAAGGCTGATCCCCTTTACCCCTGACTCCATGCATCTTCTTGACTTCTGGATTATTGTTAACGGTGCCGCCACATTCCATGGTGCTTCGGCTTAAAACCTGAACTACCTTGGATTTCTCCCTCTCCCTCAGCATCCACACTGATGGTCCCCAAATCCTGTCATTTCCTTTTCCATCATCTCTCTTACTTCTACCCCTTTCCCTTCTTGCTGTCATCACTTTAATGTGGTGGGATTCTCCTAGCTTTTCTCCTTGTCTTGGCTTCTTTGCCCTCTGAGCCACTTAATCATCTGCAATTAAATCCATCTAGCTAATTACATGTGTTTAGAATGTCACTTCTTTGCTCAAAAACCTTCATTGGCTCCCCATTGCTATTCACTGTGGGCAGGCTGGTTGGGGTTAGTAATGTGCCCAGAAAAATGCAATCAATTCATATTCAGAGGACAGAGTGTAGAATCCCAACTCTGTTAACTCACTACCTGTGTGAGACCTAGGGCAGGACATTTAAATCTCTGAGCCTCAGGAAATGAGGAGTTTGCTTTGTGTGTGTGTGTGTGTGTGTGTGTGTGGAGGTGGGAAGGCAGGGCAACTGGAGTTAAGTGACTTGCCCAAGGTCACATGGAAGTATTAAGTGTCTGAGGGTGGATTTGAACTCAGGTCCTCCTAAATCCAGGGCTGGTGCTCTATTCACTGTGCCACCTAGCCACCCCAAAATGAGGAGTTTGGACTGGATCCTGTGATGCTAAGAGTCTTGGATATGATGAAACCTAAGCAGAGGTTCCAAGATTAGGCAAATGCTAGCAATGGAACCTCAGATACCTAACCAAGGTCACAGGCTTTGGAGTTGTGGAAGGGCCTTCATCCATCACTTTACAGATGGGTACAATGGAAAAACTATGGACTCCCAAGTCAGAGGACCTGGGTTCGCATCCCTCCCCTGACATTTACTACTTATGGGACCTTGGGAAAGTCACAACCTTCCCCAGGTCTTCAAACTGGGAGAAATTATTATTAAATAATCAACTGTTAATAATGGGGAGATCCAGAAATTTTTTCCTCCCTCATTTGGAAACTGAGTCAAAGCTTAGTTCTCTGAAGGTCTAGGCAGATAGTGCAATGAAATCTTGGAACTGTTGCACCACACAACTAACAGAATCTTAAAAAGAACTTAACGCAAGGTGACTTTCAGCCCTGTGTTCTACTCAATCAGATCTGAGGAGAGTTCCATCCTCTGTCTAAAATGCTCAGGTCTGGGGTGGTCCGGGAGCAATAGTGATTGAAGTCACATCCTTCAGACTCTCCTTAGAGTAGGGCCTCCTCTCATTATAATGTTCATTCTCATTAATTGTCAACCAATCAGAGTTGTCACTCTCAGGAATATGTGTTCTTTCAGGACATATAAGGACTGAGTGGATTCCATGAGATGATTTTACCATTTGAAAGAGCCACTGAAGGGGTGGCACAGTGAATAGAGTACTGGCCCTGCAATCAGAAGGACCTGAGTTCAAATCTGGCCTCAGACACTTGACACACTTACTAGCTGTATGACCTTGGGCAAGTCACTTAACGCCAATTGCCCTGCCTTCCCCTCTCCAAAAAAAAAAAAGAAAAGAAAAAGAAATAGGCATTGATCCCTTTTATTAATCATATACTAGCATGATAAATAAAATTATTAATTACCCAGAAATTATATCTCTCTAACTTTTTATACATCACAGCTTCCTCAGTTATAAAATGAGGTGGTTGGACATGGCCACTGGACACATGGTCTGTTTCCGCTAGAGTCCTATTATCCTAAATAATTTACCCAAGGTCACATAGCCAATAAGTGTCAGAGATAGTATTTCTGTAAATTCTTCCCATCAAGTCTAGGACTCTTTCCAGACTGGCTCTTGGCCAGTCTCCCTCTTCTTCACATCACCAAGAGTATCAAAAAGGAAATCACAATATTAGAATTTTACACTGATTATCTTTTATTTCTGACTTAGCTTTGGCACATGGCTCTTGTGTTTTTTTTTTCCATTGTGGAAATCAGCTTATCACTTTAAATCTTTATTTTCCCAAAAATGGCAAAAGTTGTGGAGATTCATACTTGAGGTTCCCTGGACAGGACTCTGAAGATGTCTGTGGGAAAGGCTGAATTTCTGGCTTTGGAGGGCGTTGGTGTCCTGAGTGTGGACAATGACCTCGACTGGGAATACTGATTTCAGGCAAAGGAAGCACTTCTCCCGTCTTCAGTGGAGGAAGTCTGTGAACATCTTGTTCTTCTGAGTGCCCAGGTGGAGGCCCATGACTACATGGACCATGGCCATGGGGACCATGGTGATGGGGACCATGATGATGGGGACCATGGCCATGAGGACTGTGACCATGACGACCATGACCATGAGGGCCATGAGGGCCGTGAGGGCCGTGAGGGCCATGACGATGAGGACCGTGCTTATGTGAACTGGGGCCAAAAGGACATGGTCCCTCCTGTGGCCCCCCTTTAGGCTCTTTCTCTTCCAAGGAAGGTGGGTGGGTGGGAGGTGGCCCTCTGTCCTCAGATGAATGATGATGGTGAGGAGGTGGATGATGGTGCCCATGCCCACAGAAATGACCATGATGCCAATGGTGGTGTTTTCCATGGTGGAAATTTCTGGAGTCCTGGCAGGAAAGGACACAAGGATGGTCATTTCAACTCCATTCCATTTCTTTTAATTCAATAAGCATTTCACAGACTCACAGGACCTCAGTGGCCAGTTAGTTCAATTTATACATGAAAGGAGAGTGAGAGAAATTACCAGGAATCAGGAGAGGCCTCATGTAGGAGACCACTCCTGCTCAGCCTTGAAGGATGGGTGGAGGTCAGAAGAGAAAGCATCCCACGAGTGGGGGGCAGGAGGTCAAGGTTGACTCCCAAGACCAGTTAGTTGGCTGATTTGGCTGGAATATAGAGTAGTGAAGGGAGGATGTTCTGTTCCATAATACAAAGGGAGAAGCCGGGCACCATAAGCTCTGGTCTACATCTTGGTTCCCATCAGAACTCAGAACCCTCATGACTCCATGAGGTGGCAATCCCGAAGTCACTAAGATAAGAGATGCTTTATCCTCTTCCCCTGAGCACATTTAGATGACTCCTAGGCCAAGGACATTTTCTAGGCAGCTGCCCCTCACATACCTCTGGTGTCCTCCAGGGCAGGACTAGAAGCATCAACTCAAAAATTAAAATACCAGTTTGCATCTTATTTTTCTCATCTTGCATAAATTTACATATTAAGTTTGAGATCCCCACTATGGAGCAAAACCCAAAGTTGATTAGTGAAAACCCAAACTTTTAGAAATGATCTATGAGGAACACTAATGCTTCTCCCCACCCCTTAGGATGTTCTCCTTGAGGGAAAGGGCTGTTTCTGCTCTTTCCCTACATTTCCAGGGCTTGCTACAGTAAGCCTAGCACATAGTAAGCAATTAATAAATGCTAGTTGATTGTAATACTCTTGAAATAGTTGAGACCTTGGGTGAAGGGGTGAATTCAACTACTAGTTGAAGATCTGGATTGAGAGATGGTAGAGTCCTTCTGTATGACCTCAACCAATTCCACCTTTCACAGGGACTGAACCTGAGGCCCAGAGAGAAACAGTAGGCCCAAGCTCCATGTTTATTAGCAAGCTTTTGGGGTTACTGTAATCCTATAAAAATGTGAAGGGAAAATGAAGGCTCTGGTTCCTTCAAGAAACAGAGGCCAAGGATGGCCTAGGTTGGGAGAATTTAGTGGGTGCCTCTGTCGGGCAGGGAAGATAGACAATAAAATGCCAATCAGATCATAGGAATGTACAAAAAAGAAAGCCATTTCCCCAAGCCCCCTCATGCAGGCATCTCCCAAAGCTGCATCTCCAGCCCTGACCTCTCTCTCTGAGCTCCAGGCCAACTTTCCAACATGGATGGCAGGTAAAGGGGCCTCAGGCTCCACCAGTCCCCTTATCCTTCACCCTTTCTATCAATGTCTATCCATACTCTCTCCTCTGTGTCTCCCATCCAAACTGTAACCACATACTGTCTGTTCCACCAAAGGTGGTGGAACAAATCCTGGAGCTGGTGTCAGAGGCTCTGGTGGGGAATCCTTGTTTTGCCACCTAC
Source organism: Gymnobelideus leadbeateri (assembly GCA_011680675.1). NCBI lineage: Eukaryota > Metazoa > Chordata > Mammalia > Diprotodontia > Petauridae > Gymnobelideus > Gymnobelideus leadbeateri. The sequence continues at coordinate 399,358 of WOXC01007014.1, read as the reverse complement.
TAGACTCAGGATCTCTGGGCCTCCATTCCTCCATCTACAAAGTGAGGGGGTGGACACTCTAGGTGACCCCTAAGGCTCCTTCTGTCTCCAGATCTGGGGTCATAGGATCCCTACACCTCTTCTTGACTATTCCCCTATGACCCACTAGTATGCATCCTCCTTACCACCAATTGATTGTAATCTTTTAGATCTTGGTGTCTCCCCTCTCTCCTTTGTCTAATCTGTCATTCAGAACGATTTCTAAATTAATTCTTGTTATGTGTGGTTCTGGTCATGTCTCTTCCCTGATCACCAATCTTCATTGGCTCCCTATTATTACCTCCTGAGTAAAGTTCTAACACCTTTGTCTGGCTCTCAAGGTGCCTCACCTTGGCACCATCTCATCTTTCTAGTAATGGACACAGAAGGAGACTGAGGTCTGAGAAGTGCATTAGAACCTGACTGGCATGACCCCATCTTGGACAAAGACAACTTAAAGCAAGGCACATACCTCCATGTGGAAAAATTCACAGTTTAAAGCCATTTCATCTGGGGTGCTCAAGTCAGGATTCTCCACATTATACACTAAATCTGCCTGGCAAAACCCAAAGACCTGCAAATGAGAGAAAAGCCTGTGACTTTGGGGGTGAGTCCTGGGTAGGCATCTGCTGGCAGGAGACTGTGTATGAGTGTAGATATGTGTGTGAGTGTGTGTGAATGCAAGGTTCTGTGAGAGTGAAAATGTGAGTGTGTGCCAGTGTATGTGAGACTGTGTGTGAGGGTGTGAATGCAAGGATCTGTGAGAGTGTGAATGTGAGAGTGTGTGTGAGTATACTGGGAGAGTAAAAATAAGTGTGTGGGGGTTAGTGTGTTTGCATGTCTGAGTATGAGTATTGTGAATGTGTGCATGAGTGTGTAAGTATGTGTGAGAGAGTGTGAGAGAGAGTGTGTGAGGATGTGTGAGTGGGTGTGAGTGTGGGTGGGCACACACATGGCAACCTGACTCGTCCAATGATCTGGGAACATGATCACAGCCTAGAAGCCCCAGGTAATGTCATTGACAGGGAGACGTGTTCGCTGCATAACCCTCAGGAAGTCACATTGCCTCCTTTGTCCCTCAGTGTCCTATAAAGTGAAGGGACTCAATCTGGTGGCTTCCACGGCTCTGCATGGGTGATCCTTGGTATTGGTAAGAACACCTAACTAGGAGGGGAGGTGGCGGGGGATCAAAGACAGGGGAGGTCAGGGCTCCATCCCCATCTCTGCCTTTAGCCTGCTGGGAGACCTTGGGCTGGGCACTGCTCTGAATGAGCACCAGCATTTTTCCTCATCTTTAAAATAAGGAGGGCACTAGCCAGGTGAAGCAAACATAAGAAATGCCTATTTTGTATCAGGCGTTGGAGATACAAAGATCAAAATGAAACAAGCCCTGCCTTCAGGGAGGGAGATGACATGAGTGTGTAATATATGTATATATAATATGATGTAATATATGTATAATAATACACACTCAAAGACAAAAATGTAACAAGTTGTGCCCTTGAGGAGCTTCCACTCTACAGAGAAAGGTCTATAGGGAAGCGAGGGGAGCTACAGAAAATGAAGCATAGCAAGGGCCAGTGGGCCGACAATGGGGAGGCCGAGGGGAAAATGGAACTTTGAACTTGTTCTACTCCTGTGTTTCAATAAGCATTAGCTTAGCATCATGGTTAGTGTGCAGCAGGCACATTATCCAAGCTTTTTGTTTCCAGAAGTTCTCAGGCCAGAATGGCAGCCCCAGGGAGTCCAGCCAGTCAGGAGCTGGGGAGCCTGGGGTAGGGACGGCAGTCAGCAAGAGTGAGTCTGGTCCAGGCTCTCCCGGCTCCTCCGAGAAATCAAAGAAATCACTGAGCTCAGGCACCGTGAGGGTTGCGCCCTTCTTCTCCACCCTCACATGCATGTTGTCTTCCAATCAGGAAGAAGTTCTTCCCGGGCAGGGATTTTCTTTTGCTTTTCTTTGTATCACCAATGTTTTACACAGTGCCTGGTACATAGTAGGTGTTTAATTAATGCCTATTGCCTGCCTGACCACTAGGGCAGAGCCAAAAAGACTCAGCTTTCCTACATTGAAGACTTGACCCGTGTTGGCCACCAGCCAGGGTGAAGAGCCAATGGGGAACTTGACTGCTCCCGCTGACTGGTTGTGGCCCAGGGAGGAAGGCCCCCAAAGTGGCTCGCTCCTTCATTGGCTGGGACCATACACCGCTTGTTCCTCCACAGAGCTGATTCCTGACTGTCCCTGGATAGATAATACGCCATAGGTGCTGCTCCAGAGAGCCAGAGACCAAAGAGTTACTATCACTCCCTCTCTTGACCTGACTGAAGGCTTTCAGACGTGGCAAGAGATCACAGGTATTATTCAGTCCAACTTGTTCCAGAATGGAAATCGACTCTGCAACATCTTGGGCAAGGGGGCATCCAGACTGCCTGCAAACCCCCAGTGAGAGCCAGTCAATTCCCCGGGAGTCTACTCCTGCACTTATAGACAGCTCCTAGTGATGGGAAGTGTTGGAGTTCCACCCCTGACAAATACTGACTATGTGAACCTGGGCAAGTCATTTTTCTTCCCCAGGCATTAGGCAGCTCTTTTGAAATAAAAGTTGCAAGAGATAAGGCTGGCCCGCTTCCGAAAGGAACTTCCTCACCTGGTAGTTCCCTGTTGCGATGAGATCCCAGGTTCAGTCCCCCTCCCTAGGAACAGGATACTTTGCTTTCCATTGGAGAAACAGAAAAACAACCAGAGTCCTACTCTGGCCAACGCAGACCACTGGGGCACAATTTGGAAAAGCAAATTGTTACTGAATAACTGGGAAGTGAAGGGAGAGGCAGGGGCGGCCTCTTCCTCTTACGGAATGAGGGCTCCTCATCCACTTACCGGACAGCTCCGGAAAAAGTGGTGATGGGGAGGCGGGGCGCCTGTCCCGGAGACCTGATGAGGCGGGGTCGGGGTTGGGGCTTCTGCGGAGTGGTTCGCTATGCTGAAATCCAGGTACAAAACGGTTCTTTCTCCTCCCCTCTGAAACAGAGAGACCGCTTGAGCTCCAGGAAAGCAGACCCATTCTTCAATTCCATATTCAGAACCCATAAATTACAAACACACCCGTGTCTCCTCGGAATGCAGGGCCACATTGGCCCCTGGCTCCATCTTCTTTCCTTTCTAGATCCCCCTCCTCTTCTTTGGTTTTGTGCATTAAAATATTTGCCAGTAAGACAGTTCCTTCATGTGAAATGCCCACTCCTCCCCCCACAGATAAATAAATGATTCTTGACTGACTGAATGACCGTAGACGGCCCCAATTTAGAGACATTCCTGAAAGATCACCGGGTGCTGCTTTGGGACCTCAATGGCCATTCAGTCATCCCATCCCTAACCAAGAATCCGTTCTCCAACATCTCCAACAAATGGTCATCTGCCTGTACTTGAAGCCTTCGAGTGACAGAGAGCTCATTCCACTTTTAGGCATTTAAATGATTAAGAAGCCTTTGCTGACATTGTGCTTCTTCCCATCCCCCATTCACTGCTGCTGGATGTGGCCACCATTAAGATTCTCAGAAGCAGCTCTCATATATCCCCTGAGTTTTCTCTTCTCCAAACTAAACATCCCCAGCTCCTTCAACCCATCTTTGTTCCCACTTTCCTCATCCTCACTCAGACATGCTCCTGAGATGTGGAACCCAGGACTAAACTCAGTGTTCCAGATGTGACCAGGGCAGGACAGAGGGACCAGTAGCATTTCCTTGTCCTGGACAATCTCTGAATGCATTTTTTTTTAAGGCAATTGGGGTTAAGTAACTTGCTCAAGGTTACATGGCTAGTCATTTTGATTTATGCGTGGGTGCTCATTTTCTGAGGCCGGATCTGATCTCGGGTCATCCAAACTCTGAGGCCAGCGCTCTTACTCACTGCGCCACCTAGCCTCCCCTTTAGGGCAATTGGGGTTAAGTAACTTGCCCAAGGTTACACGGCTAGGTTTTTGTTTGTGCGGATTAGGTGTCGGAGGCCGGCTCCGAACTCAGGTCCTTCTGATTCCAGGGCCGGGGCTCTATTCTCTGCGCCACCTAGCCGCCCCCTGAATGCATTTTTTAAATACTTTGTGGGGAGGGGGGCTTCTATGTAACACTCATAATGCACATTGAACTTGTGGTCCACTAGGATCCCATATCTATTCTATAGAACCCTGCTCCCGCCACCATCTTGTACTTTTGAAGTTGATTTTTTAAATCCAAGTCTCTCACATGTAACCCTATTAAATTTCATCTTATTATGTCTGCCCCCATCTTTCTATTCTGTGATGACCTTTTGAGATTCTGACTGTTATCTAGCATTTTAGACTTTACTCCCAGCTTTGTGTCATCTGTATTTTTCTAGCAGGTCACACCCACATAGAGGATATTACATCTACTGATTTTGCACCCTGTCCCTTGGTCCCAACCAACGCTAGAGCTTTATTCAGAGGCTACTTGCAGACTCACTGCTTCCAGAGCTCTCTGGACTTTGACTAGCTGTAAAGAGGAGGCGCTGTCCTCCTCCTGGTACTGCTTGAGGACTTGCTCTGCCTGCTGCTTATATTGTTCTGGATTTTCAAAGTAGTCAATAATCACAGGTTCAGATGTGGGACCAGTCAGTGCAGAAGAAACTGTGAAAATAAGATGGAGCCCAATCATGTAAGTGGAAAGAATAAGCACCAAAATAGAAATGGCATTATAGAATAACCAAACTTGGGCCTGAAAAAAGTATGAGAAACACCTCCCTCTCTTCTTTACAGAGGTGGGGAACAGCACATACTTGCAGACTGCTCTATCTGCTTGTTCATTTCACTTACCTGCTTTTCTTTTTTTCAGTCTTTATTTTTTCTAATTAGGGGTGGCTTTCTAGGTGGAGGAGAGGGATGGGTATGTAGGAAATGCATACAGGTGATATGAAAAACAACAGATAGTATTTTTTATTCTCCACTAGGAAGAAAAGCCATAGTGAAATGTGTGCGCCTTTCCCACAACAACCTGATGGCAAGCAAGTGCCTTCGACAGTGGTAAGAAAGTTTAGAAGGTTTGGTTGCAAATGCAATGCATTCTGTTTTGGACATATTGCATCTGAGATGCCTATGGGGCATCCAACTTAAGATTCCAAAAGGTAGGTCATAAATGGGCAACTTGGGAGAGCTGAATCTATACATCTGGGGAATGACCATTAAACTTGTGCAAGCTAATGATTTTATCAACTTAGTCTAGAGGGAGAAAGAAGAGAGTCTTGGGAGACACCCAAAGTTTGCGGGCATAACCTGGAAGGAGATCCTGCAAAGACACTGTGGTCAGAGAGGTAGGAACAGAACCAGGAGAAAGCAGTATCATGAAAACCTAGAGGAGAGAGTATCCAAGAGGGGAGTGTCAAAGACTGAGAAGAGGTTGAGAAGAATGAGGATGGAGAAAAGCTCATTGGTTTGGCAAGTAAGAGATCACGGGAAACTTTGGAGAGATCAACTTCAGTTGAATCATGAGATCCAAAACCAGATTGCAGGGGTTTAGAAGAGAGGGAGAGGAGAAGCGAGGACAATGAGTATAGGCAGCTTTCCCAAGGGGGTTAATGGATAAGGGGGGCAGAGGCATAGAATGGCAACCAGCAGGAATGATTTGATCAAGTCAGGGACTAAAGATTAGGCAGGCATAGGCATGTTCATAGGGATCAGGAAAGTAGGCAGTAGATTAAAGGAGGGAGCATTTATTCAGTGCCTACTTTGTGCCAGGAACTGTATTAAATGCTTTGTAAATATCTTATTTGATCTTCATAACCACCCTGGGAGGTAGATGCTACTTTATACCCATTTTACAGTTGAGAAAACTGAGGCATATTGAGGTTGTTTCCTGCCCAAGGTCACACAGCTAGTAAATGTCTGTGAATAGACTTGAGCTCAAGTCTTCCTGAATTTTGAGGTTAGAGAAGAGTAAGGATGATGTCAGTGGTGGGAGATTGCAGGAGGGAGAGGCACTACCCCCAGCAGAAAAGATGGGATCAAGAGTAACATTTAATAAATGGATGTTTGTAATGGAAATGCAGATTTGAAGATCTTCCCTGCCCCTAGGCCCTTTGATTGGCTTAAGTGACTCTGAGAACCTCCTTTAATTTGTAAATATACTCTGCCGCCTAATAGGCTGAATGTGGTCACATGGAGCCTGTGGCAGGAGGCTTGGTTTTCAGGAATGACCACACCTTGACGCTGTGTGATTGGGCAGTGGGTCAAGAGGGTGGTTACATTCTCTGACCCAGGAGAAGGCTATATAATCCCTGATGAGAGGCTTTGCTTTGGGGCTCACCTTGAGAAGTGTTGTGTGATTTGACCAGATGAGACTCTGGGCAGCCATTGAGAGCCCCCCCTGGCTTTGAAAACCCAGATGTTGATGCTTCCCTCTCTGGTAACTGTGATTTGGTATTGATGTAATGTTGGGACAGTTCAGAAGCCTGTCTGCTTGATCTGTCTGTTTCTCTGTTTTGAAACTTCTGTCTGTATACTTTGAAGTTCAGGATGCTGACCTTTTCCCCCTGAATTAGGTAAACGATATATGTTTGTTTGATTAAAGTAAGCTTGTTTTTTTGAGTTGCTTTCCTTTAGAAAAGCAGATCTAAGAACCTGTGTTGGCAGCCACTCTGGGGATATTGGGGTGTTTGCTGCTACAATGTTGAATGGTATAAATGTACCCCTTATAGGTCTGGGTGCCTATAGTTTCTATCACAAGAGCTAAGCCCAACTGAGAGGGAAGAGGGTGGTCTCACTCAGGTAGCTGGGGCTAATAAGTCATGGATGACTGGCTCAGAAGCAGCAGTCTTACATAGCTGTGGAAAAGCCAATGTAACACAGACTCTGCTGTGGTCAAACCCAGAAACCTGGACTGGACCAGTGAAGGGAATCAGAGTGGCTCTTCTCAACATCAAAGGACTCTACCCCCTCTTCCTTTGCAAAGGCCTCCACTGGAGGATTGCTCTGAACAATGAGATTTCCTGGTCTTAGATTCCATCCTGGGAACCCACATAAATGCACAGAGCTCTGCCCACTGCTGAAGCCATTTTTCAGGGATCCTGAGCCCGTCACGCAGCATCTCTAGTCTCTGTCTCTCTGTCTCTGTCTCTCTCTCTTTGTCTCTCTGTCTCTGTCTCTCTCTCTGTTTCTCTCTCTGCCTCTCTGTCTCTCTCTCTCTGTCTCTCTCTGCCTCTCTCTCTGTCTCTCTGTCTTTCTGTCTCTCTCTGTATGTGTGTGTCTGTCTCTTTGTCTCTCTCTCTGTCTCTCTCTATCTCCCCCTCCCCATCCCTCTTGGTGATTCTGACTCACTTCCTCCTTTCTCTTAGCCCAACAGTCACAGATCTGGACTATTATTAGAAGAGTCAATCAGACAAAGGCATAGAGCTGTCCGTTGTGCTGGCCAGCAAAGTGATTTTCCTAAAGCATAAGCTAAGTCACTCCCCGATAAACTCTGGTGTTTCCCTTTTATCTCTAGGATCAAATACAAATTCCTCTGGCATTCAAAGCTCTTCCCAAACTGGCCCCAACACACTTTTCTAAACATCCTTGATGGTCCAGCCAAACTGGCCTTCTTACTGCTGCTTCTGCAGGACATTCCATCTCCTCCCTCCACACCATTGTATTCACTGCTTTCCATATCTGGTATGCCCTCCCTCCCTTAGGATCTCTAGGTTCTTCAAGACTCTGCTCAACCACCCCATCTTCCATGAAGCTTTTTCTGATCCTGCCCATAAATCACCTTGCATTGATTCTGTACATACTACTACATGCACTTTTGTCCTGGATAAGGTGTAAGTTCCCTGAGGGCAGGTTCTGTTTCACTTTTGTCTTCTTGCCCAAGTGCCTGGCACATAGGAAGCACTCAATAAGCATTTCTTGATTGGCCGATGGTCCTTATTAGTGTGTCCAATCTTTGATGACTGGATTTCAAAGAATGCATGAAAAAAAATTGTAAGGGTCTCAAAAAGAGATCCCAATGCTTTCAGAAGAGACATCTAAAGAGTTAAGACAGAGTTGGAATCTGGAGATGGCCAATTGGAGACTTTGGGAGCACAGGATTCCACTGACATCTGGGAGACAGCAGGCTGTTGGAAGAATGGTTAGGTTCTTGGCTATGAGAGCTGCTGGTAAGAATGGACTAAGCCCTGCCCAGACTGGTGCCCATGAAGCCCATCTCCTATAGAAAGTAGGAGCTCCTGGGAAGGAAATCTGATGCCATCAGGTCATAAGCTCCAGAAGAACTTGCCATGATGATTACAGATAGTCATAAGGAAATTTAAAGTGAGTTCTGAAGCATCTTGTTAGTTTAAAAAGGGCAACACTCATATCTACTTATATAATATATGTGTTGGCTGTAAGAGCTTTTGTCGAACTTGTGATGGGAAGAAAATGACCATGAGGCTGGCCAAGGAGAAAGTGAAAGGGGCATCTTATAACAGAGAGGCAGGGTGGGGGGGTTGATAGACCACTGGGCTTTGAAACAGGAAGGTCTGGGTTCGAATCCTGTCTGTTATCTATACTGACTCTCTAAGTCATGCAATCTCTGTGGACCTCATTTCCTCACTTTTAAAGTGAGGAGACTGGACTCTGATGTCCTTTCTAAGTTTAAACCTGTTGTCTTTAATGCAAATTGTTATCTATTCATTCAATTTTATAAACTGAATTCCATTTTTAGTCTTAGGGAAGAGTTTCTGACTAGAAGGAATCCAGCAGCAAGTTTGGGGTTGATTTTTGTCTTTTTAGTGAAGGTGCTTGTGTGTGTGTGTGTGTGTGTGTGTGTGTGTGTGTGTGTGTGTGTGTGTGGCGGGGGCGGGGCGGGGGGGGGGTTGTCTAGTCATTCATTCAGCTTTTTCTCCATCTGCACTTTCCTTTATGGGATAGGTTCATTCCCCCCTTCCCTCTCCATCCAGATCATGGAGATAAGAGGGAAGCCTAAGATCACATTGAATCCCATCCCCCCACCCTTGCTCTCCAGGCAGCCCCTAGCACCTACCAGAGCTTGTTGTGCAGTTGAACGCAATCACCTTATTCAGCTCCGGCTCACAAGAGGTGTTTGGGTGGGTGACAGCCACCACTTTGCATTTCCCAATGACCTGAAAAAGGAAAAAAGATCACTATTCATTTCTTTGGATGGTCTACCTTCTTTGGGATTAGGGGCAAAGATAGGGTGCTTCCTGTGACCCTGGAAAGGGGTCATTTCACTGGTTTGGTTTTAAGTCAAAGTATCCTCATTAAGGCCTTCTTCTATGCCTTCCTTAGCTCAGTTTCCTCATCTGTAAAATGGGAAAAATAATGGCTTTATATCTCCCAGATTCTTGTGAGGATCAAGTGAGATAACATATACCAAATCCATGAGAGCTATTATTGCAGGTAAACTTCCTGTGAGATCAGAACAGATCCCCCAAGGTGATTACTAACCTGAAAGATTTCTTGAGGGCTTTTAGGGAGGGAGGAAGGGAACAAGGCTTTATTTATTAAGCCCCAACTATGTGCATAGCACTGTGCTAAACCCTTTACAATTGTAATCTCCTTTGAACCTCACAACAATCCTGAGAGGTGGGTGTTATTATTATCACTGAGGCAAAGAGGGGTTAATTGCCATAATCAAGGTCTCTCAGCTAGCAAGTGTCTGAGGCTGGATTTGAATTCAGGGCTTCCTGTCTTTAGGCCCAGCTGCCTCTGGACAGGGGTTGTGCTGGAGCCAGCTGGAACTGGATGTAAGGACCTGGTTTTAAATTTTCAGTGTGGCGTTTGCACCTCAGAAATCCCTACAGAACAGGGTTTAGTTTATTGTTCCATGGATTATCTAGACTTAAGAAAATTATGCAGAAAATGCTAAAAATTCAGCCTAAATTTAAAAGTGCATCCTCTGTATATTTGGGGATGAGGGGGGAACTGGTTATTAAACATTTACCAGGACATCATGGGTTATAAGGAACCACTCAGAAGATAAAAGTTGCAGCCTCAAACATTTCTATTTTTTTTTTGGAGGGGGGAGGGCAGGGTAATTGGGGTTAAGCAACTTGCACAAGGTCACACAGCTAGTGTTAAGTGTCTGAGGCTGGATTTGAACTCAGGTCCTCCTAACTCCAGGGTTGATACTCTATTCACTGTATCACCTAGCCACCCCCTCAACCTCAAACATTTCAAAAGGAAGTTCAACTTTCAGCCTGAACACAATTGTTTTTCTTTCTGAAAATACAATTTCAAATTTAAAGGAATGAACTCATCTTGATGGGTGAGCACAGTGAGGGGTGTGGTGATAAATATTCAACAATTAAGTCTCCAAAAAAAAGTTGCAGTCACAACACACTTCTAAGTTTAACCAACATTATTAACATTTTCTCCATCATTTTTTAAAGTCTAGACAATCAACAAAACACTCAATCAATACCTGATTTGCAGTATTTGCCAATTTCCAAGGCAATTTCCAAGTGCTTCCACTGGATATTTAACAATGGGCTTTCCCAAGCTGGGAACTGGCTCCAGGTTACCCTTGGATGCAGCCTTGAGAGGAGGATCATAGTCCTCCCTTATGAATCTCAATGGGGTTGAGGTCATTACATGATGGACTCCCAAATGCCAGAGGGCAGTCTTGACACTACGACTTGTGGACCATGGGTGCTTGGGGCAAGGTGGGCAGCCTCAGAAGCCCTTAAGCCAGTAGAATCCAGGCTGTGGCTGAAATGGAGGGACCTGGAACCAACACTTCCTTTTCCCTTTTCCTTCCAGGAGCCTGGTGTGGACCTGAAGGTGGAAGGTCTTGGAGCTGATTGCTTCATGCTGAATGAAGGGCTTTCCATCCAACCCATGGGGAGACATATCGACCAGAGAGATCATCAATGCTTTTTTCTTTGTTGTTCTCATACATTATTTGGCAAAAGAGACTGCCAGGGAATGGTTGAATGCCCTCAAAATGTGAGGACGATGAGTATTGACCTTGTCTACTTACAGTTTCAGTGGGCCTTTTGGCATCTCTCGACTGGCAATCCTCCACCGGTTTCCTAGATAGGACAGAGCAGTCTGATTCTATCACATCCAGGACCAAATAGTGAATAACTGCAGATCCCTAAGGAGATATGAGAAAATACACCTTTTAACAAATTCAATTGGATCCAATCCCACAAGCATTTATTAAGAACCTACTGTGTGCCAGGCAGTAGAAAAAGCACTGAGGATAAAAAGACAAGAGACTGAAATAATCCTTGCCCTCAAGAAGCATATATTCTATCAGAGGAGACAATTAAGCAATAAGCATTTCTCAAGCATCCACTGTATACTGTATGCCAGAGGATGTGCTAGGTACTGGGGAAACAAAGACAAAAATCAAGCAGTTCCTGTCCTCAAGAAACTTGCATTTTATTGGGGAAGACAGTCAATTGACAAGCACTTATTAAGTGTTTACTGTGTACTGTGTAGTATTCAAGACACTGGGAATCTATAGACAAATTAAATAAACCCTTCCCTTAAGGAGCTTATGTTCTCCAGGAAAGTCACTGATGTTCATATAGAGTTTTAAATTTTTTATTTCCTTTTAAATTTATGGAATAAAATAAACATCTCCATAACATGGTATAATAAAAAAATGATTGCACATGAAACTGCAAATCTATTATTATGTACAACTTAGTATATAGAGCTTTTAAAGATTACAGAGACCCTCTCTACAAATAACCTTGGGAGACAGGTAGTAAAAGTAGTATTATGGCCATTTTACTGTTAAAGAAACTGAGACTTGCTTTGTGATGATAGGAGAAAACTCATGTCTGGTACCCAATTTCTTGTTCCTGGTGGCCACATGCCTTCTCAAATTGTCTCCTTTGTGGTCCTTGTGCCAGAGCCTTAGAAAAGATTCTACCACAGGGTTCTCAACTATGTTTGTGTCATGGACTCCTTGACAGCCTGATGGAGGCCTTTTCAGGATGATGCTTGGTGCCCACATTCATAATTAAAGAAAATATTATATTTCAGTTAGATTCAGGGGTTCTGAGGACCCCAGGTTGAGAACTCCTCCTCCAAAATAAAGGAGGAACTGTACAAGATGCAGTGAGGGAGTCATTGGCTTAACATGGGTTTTTGCTCCATCACACTTTTCCAGGCTGAAGCAGGGTCTGTCTGGACCTGAACTTGAGCCATCCCCAGGCTTCTACCCAGACCTTTGGGTGTTAAGGCCTATCCTTCAAAACAATATGGTATATGGAAGGAACTCCACCCCCTTTAAGTCATGGGTCTTTTTAGCAGCCTGGTGAACCCCTTCTTATGAACCCCTTCTTAAAATTGAGATCCTAAATGCACAAAGACTGGGGCAAAAGCAACCAAAGGATAATGAAAATAAACATGTCATTTATTTCCATCCAAATTCACAGACTCCAAGATGTATATCCATGGATGTCTCGAAGGTAAGGACCCCAGGTTAAGAAGAGCTGGTACCATGGAAAGAGAACTAGATTTAGAGGAAGAAAGACCTGGACTTTATCTACATTTCTCACACTTACTATCTATTTGATTCTGACAAATAATTTAATCTCTCTGAGCCTCCTTTTTCCCCATCTGGAAAATCAGGATCATAATACCATTGGCCAATACCAATACCCCTATAGATAATCATTATAAGGCACAAACGGAATAGTCTATAAAGCAAACCTTAAAGTACCAAGTAAATATGAACTATTTTGCTAGTATAAATGCTGACCTGCAATAAACATTGATTGACCAATATTTAAACAATGATTTGAGGGCAGAAAAGTTACTAAATTGTTCCTACCCTTTGATCTAACCATCCCATCAGAGCATATACAGCCAGGTAAAAGGCAGAAGAAAGGCCCCACACTTAAACAAGTATTCTCAACTGTACTTTTGTGGTAACAAAATACAAGAAGTAATCAATTAGGGACAATGAATATAATGTAATATTTCTGCACCATTAGGAAAAAACAAATGTGAAGAATTCAGAGAAACATGGAAAGAGCTAAACTAAGGAGTTGAAGTAAAAGGCTTCTGAGCTACCTTGTCGCTTGAGAGCTATGAGCTCCTCACTTGTAGAAAGTGATGGAAGACCAAGAAAGCTGAGTCAACAGAACAGAAAATGCACGACTGTAATGACCTTGACCCAGACAATGGGAGAAGGCAAGTAGGTCTGACACCATGGGTGTTTCCAAGATATTCTTTGTTTTCAATCACCACCTCTCCAGGTGACTCAGTTTCCTCACCCAGAAGTCCCCTCTATCAGTGAGGCCAGAGGTCCTTCCTTTGTGACCCTTTACTAAGCTAAATGCAATTGCCGTTCTGAATTGGAAGAAGCAGTGTGGCTCAATGGTCAGAACCATTTGTCCAAAACACACACACACACACACACACACACACACACACACACACACACACACACACACACACACACACACACCCCACCTTCCAGGGTATATAACTGAGAAGAATTCCATTCCAAGCTTTGTATTTAGAACCATTCCTCACCTCTTTGTGAACATCAGTGTGGGCATTGGCAACTCGCAACAGCTGGAATTGGTAGCCTTCCCTTCTCCTTTCATTGATTAGATTCAGGATTTCTGCAGCCTTGGAACCAGCTGCCTTGCAATCTGCAGGACTCAATGAGAACGAAGGCTCTGCTAAGGCCAGGAGAAGCAGCAGGATCTCCAGCGTCCGCATTGTGTTAAAGCATAGAAGCCCTCCTCTTACTATGGGTCACTGGACAAGAGATGTCGAGCAGAATTTATAGGACAATCTCTTAGAATGAAATTACAAATCCAACGGATTCTTCCAAAAGGAGCACTTTTGTACGTTTCAGTTGTGTAATCTGGAATGTCACCTTGAACTCTGGTTAAGATAGGGGAGAGTCAGTAAATGATTAGTTATTTTGGAGGCAAAAGTAGAGACTCATCAGTGCGGGGGTGTCGGGCAGAATTTATGAGACCATCTCTTAGAAAAAAAAAAATCCAGTGGATTCCTACAAAAGGGGCACTTTTTGTTCTTTTCAGTTACATAATCTTGGATATCACCTTGATTGATCACTAAGATTGTGAAGAGGAAGTAAGTGATTAGTTAATTTTGGAGGCAAAAGTGGAGATTCATTGTCAGTGTTGGGGTGAAATTATACCTTGACCTTAATTTACACACTTCTAGTAGTTAGTGTTAAAAAGGGAATCTTAGAAAAACAAAACAATAATCATTAACAAACTGGATCTGCTCGCTAATGGGGTTCCCTATAGGATAAACACTAGGGTATAATGCACAGCAGGGCTTCTCAGATTTCATCTGCTCATGGCATGATCATTGAAGTTGGCAACACCATGGGGAGTTGGGAGGTTCGTGCATGCACTGCTACCCTTCCACATGAACAGTTTGTTGTGTCTGTGGAGACCCTTGTGACTGCTAGGCTTGATGTATGTTTATGTTTGTGCATATGTGCAAGATGTGAGTTTTATTTATGAATACTGTACTTATTGCATATGCTGGGAAAGTAAAATATTAAGTGAAATTCTTTAGATTTTTTTTTATCTGGAATAAAATAACATCCCAAATTTCATGGCACACTAATGATCTGTGGCCAGCCTTTGAGAGTCACTGGCATAGAGGATTGATCAGAGGGTCTGCTCAACCTGATGAATTTCCAAAGGTGTGAGATTTGGACAGATGCTGTCTTATGATATAGAATTAGGCTTCCTGCTCAAGGATAATTCTTATTGTTCTGAGAAAAGTTATTTGAGTAGGCTTATGATGAGAACACAAACACAACATCCTCCTCCTCCTCTCCTTTCTTCTCCCCTTCTTCTCCCTATTCCTCCTCCTCCTCTTCCTAATTCCTCCTCACTTCTCCTCATCTTAGCCCTGGAAGTAAGACACAAAGGGCAGCTATCCATGATACTTTGCTTAACCGTCTTATATTTTACAGGAGACTCATAAATAGCCATTGTGTTTTTGAGGCAAGTAGCAAGACAGCCTTCGGATGCTGCTGGAAAGGCTGCCCTTGGGCTGGGGGTGGGGGGCATCTGTTTCCCAGGAGCTGAGCTTAGTGATTGCTGTGCTTCTGAAGCACCAAAACCCTAAAAAGACAATTAAAATTAATTGAAATCATTAATAGCTTCAGTAAACTGGCAGGATATAAAATAAACCCACACAAAACATCAGCATTTCTACATAATGCCAACAAAACCCAGCAAGAAAAGATAGAGAAATTCCATTTAAAATTACTATGGAAGGTATAAAACACCTGGCAGTCTACCTGCCAAGATCCACACAAGAACTATCTAAATACAACTACAAACCACTGTTTAGAAACATGCAGGCCTAAATAATAGGGAAAATATTAACTGCTTGCGGGTGGAATGAATCAATGTTATATAAATTGCTTATATTATTCAATAGCATACTAATCAAACTACCAGCAAATTACTTTATAGAACTAGAAAAAAAATAAAAAACTCATAGGGAGCTCAAAATGGTA
Source organism: Gymnobelideus leadbeateri (assembly GCA_011680675.1). Lineage (NCBI taxonomy): Eukaryota > Metazoa > Chordata > Mammalia > Diprotodontia > Petauridae > Gymnobelideus > Gymnobelideus leadbeateri. The sequence goes on along the minus strand of WOXC01007014.1, from coordinate 383,872 downwards.
AAGAATCTCAAGGGAAATAGTGAAAAATGTGGAACAAAGGTACCTAACAGTGCTGCGTCCTAAACTATACTACAAAGTAGTAATTCTCAAAACAATTTGGTACTGGTTGAAAAAGTAGATCAGGCAGCTAGAGTCAGGAAGACTCTTCCTGAGTTCAAATCCAGCCTCAGACACTTACTAGCTGGGTGACCTCAAGCAAGTCACTTAACCCTATTTGCCTCAGTTTCTCATCTGTAAAATGAGCTAGGGAAGGAAATGGCAAACCACTCCAGTATCTTTGCCAAGAAGAGAATCACCAGCAGCTGTGGTGGTTTCCAGAATTATCAACCATAAATGCCAAAAAGAAAGTAAAAGGTCAGTGTGGAACTTTGTGGGAATAGGGGGACTGAGCATGATCTGGCCCCTGCCCCTGGGGAGAGAAGTGATGGAGGCACAGCAGCTGTGCAGCTGCCTTTGCCTGTCTGTTTCAGGAGTTCCTGGCTTGCAGATTGCAGGGGCACCAAGTGGCCACTCAGAGGATAATTGCTCTTGCTTTAACATGGTTGGATCTGGATCATGGTCTTGGGTGGTGGTCCTGGGATGTGTGACCAGTGAGCCAGAGCTTGTGGCGTCTGTAAAGAGTGCACCCAACTAATAGCTCCAGCACCTACAAAAACCCCAGTGATTTGGGACAAAGCTCTCTCCATTCTGGAAGCAGAGCTACTGTGGCAAAAAGCCCAAAAGTCAAGTAATTGACTGGCAAGATGAGCAAGCCCAGGAAACATAATCAGACCATAGATTCCTTTTGGGGGGACAAAAAGGATCAAGGCATGGAGCAGGAGGAAGACAGCAAAGTCAGAAATCCTGCATCAAACATATCCAAGAAAAAATATGAATTGGTTACAGGCCATGGAGGAGCTCAAGAAGGATTTTGAAAATCAAGTAAGAGAAGTGGAGGAAAAATTGGGGAGAGAAATGAGAAGGATGCAAGAAAATCATGAAAAGTGAGTCAACAGCCTGCTAAAGGAACCCCCCTCCAAATACTGAAGAAAATAACACCTTAAAAAATAGACTAACTCCAATGGCAAAGGAGGCCCAAAAAGCCAAAGAGGAGAACAATGCTTTAAAAAGCCAATTTGCCAGATGAAAAAGGAATTTCAAAAACTCACTGAAAAGAATAACTCCTTCAAAATAAGACTGGAGCAATTGGAAGCTAATAACTTTATAAGAAATCAAGATATCATAAGACAGATCCAAACAAATGAAAAAATAGAAGGCAATGTGACATATCTCATTGGAAGAACCACTGACCTGGAAAATAGATCAGGAGAGAGAACTTAAAAATTGTTGGACTACCTGAAAGCCATGATCAAAAAGAGAGCCTAGACACCATCATGCAAGAAATTATCAAGCAAAATTTCTCTGATATTCTACAATCAGAGGGCAAAATAGAAATTGAAAGAATTCACCAATCACCTCTTGAAAAAGATCCCAAAAAGAAAACTCCTAGGAATATTATAGCCAAATTCCAGACTTCCCAGGTCAAGGAGAAAATACTTCAAGCAATCTGAAAGAAACAATTTGAGTATTGTGGAAACACAATCAGGATAACACAAGACCTAGCAGCTTCTACATTAAGGGACCAAAGGGTTTGGAATATGATATTCTGGTGGTCAAAGGATCTAGGACTAAAACCAAAAATCACCTCCCCAGTGAAACTGAGTATAATGCTACAGGATAAAATATTGTCATTCAATGAAATAGAGGATTTTCAAGCATTCTTGATGAAAAAACCAGAGCTGAACAGAAAATTTGACTTTCAAATACAAGAAGCAAGAGAAGCATGAGAAGGTAAACAGGAAAAATAAATCATAAGGAACTTATTAAAGTTGAACTATTTACATTCCTACATAGAAAATGATCATTGTAGCTCATAAGACTGTTTTCAGCATGAGGACAGTTGAAAGCAACATGTGTGTATATGCATACATATATATGTATGTATAGGAGGGTGTATTTGTATATAAATATATATGTGAGTGTGGGCATATGTGTGTTCATGTATACATAGACAGGGCACAGGATGAGTTTAATATGAAGGGATGATATCTAAAAAATAAAATTAAGAGGTGAGAGAGGAATTTATTAGGAGAAGGAAAAAGGAGGAGAAAGATTAGGGTAAATTATCTCATATAATAGAGGCAAGAGAAAACTGTTACAATGGAGGGGAAGAGCAGGAAGGTGAAAGGGAATGGATCAATCTTATTCTCATTGAATTTGGCTTAAGGCGGGAATAACATGCACACTCAATTGGATATCTTACCCTACAGGCAAATAGGAGGGTAGGGAATAGGAAGGGGGATGATAGAAGGGAGGGTAGAGTGGGGAAGAGGGTAGTTAGAAGCAAACATTTTTGTAAAGGGATAGGGTCAAAGGAGAAAATGGAATAAGCAGGGGGCAGGATAGGATGGAGGGAAATATAGTTGGTCTTTCATAATATGACAACTATGGAAATGATTTGGGTAACTGCACATGTACAACCTATATTGAATTGCTTGTCTTCCCAGTGGAGGTGGGTGAGGAGGGAGGAAGGGAAAAAATCTGGAACTCAAAGTTTTAAAAAAAAATGTTTAAAAAATTTATTTTTTATATTCAACTGGGACATAAGATGTACAGGTAGTGGGGTATAGAGGTCTGTCTTGCCTGCTAGAAAGTTAGGGGGTGATGGGGTAGGATATAGGGGAGAACAGATTGGGAGAAGGGGTATTCAGTGGGCTTGCTATTTTTGGGGTGGGGGTGGGGGAAAGATGGAAGGAAAAATTGTAACTCAAAATCTTGTGGAAATGAATGTTGAGAACTAAAAATTTTTAAAAATAATTTAAAAAAAGAAAGAGATAGAGACAGTCAGATTTGGCACTGATTGGAAGAAGAGTGAAGAGTCCAAGGTAATGCTGAGGTTACAGACTTGGGAGACAGGAATGATTGTGATGCTTTTGACAGAAATAGGAAAATTTGAGAGGAGCGGGGAGGGCTTGGGGAAGAACATGAGTCCCGTTGTAGACAAGCCAAATTTGAGATGTCCCTGGGACATCCAGTTTGAAGCATCTAGCAAGCAATTTGGTGATTGGAGACTAAAGCTCAGGGAAAAAACTATTTGCACCATCCCTGGAGTGTGAACGGTGGCACTTGTTACATTACCAGCCAAACTACTGTCAATCTTGGTTGGAGCAATGTTTTATGTGTTGAGTCTATGTTATTAACAGGGTGATCAAGAGTCAGTAGAGTCTTGGTGCCTTCCATTGTCTGCAGGGTTCAGATGGGGTTTGATTAAGACTTGAGTTCTTGCCTGACCATATGAGTTCATTACTGAGCAGGGTCTCCCCTGAGTTCCAGATCAGATCCCTCTTCTGCCTTCAGGTCTTCTGTGGCTGATCCAGTGGCTGCCTCCATCTCCTCTTCAGACACTCTGTCCCTGACCATTCTATTGGCACATTTGAGGAGTTGGCTACCACTTTGAATCCCAAACTTTGAGGTCTTCATTTCTTATATGGGTAGTTAACTTTTCACATCTGTATGTCTCATGGCCTCAGTCAACTATTGTTTCCAGGATCAAATGCAAGATGCCCTGTTTGCCTTTGAAAACTCTTCCCAACATGGCCCCTTCTTACCTCTCCAGTCTATTTACCTTTGAGACCCCACCGCCCACACACACTACAATCCTGCTATGCCAAACCACTCATTCCTCTCACACAATACTCCATCTTCCTCAGCTAAGATCTCACCTTTTACAGGAAACCTTTCCCAATCCTGATTAGCACTAACACCTCCCCTCTACTGATTATCTCCCTTTTCTCCTGTGTGTAGCTTATTTGTACATAGTTATTGGCATGTCACCTCCCCACTGTACTATCACCTCCTTAAGGGTGGGGACCATGTTTTTGCCTTTCTTTGTATCCCAAGCATGTAGCACAGTGCCTAGGTGCATAGTAAGGACTTAATAAATGCTCATTGACTGACTGGCTGTTATCTGTTCCTCCCTTTCCCAAATGGATTGCATTTGGGAATTTCTCAACTCTTTTGATGACCCTTGTTGCTTCTCCCTGAAAGAAAGTGCTTTCCTTTGGACACCAATATTCTTCCAACGATGCTGTATGGATGAACCTTCTGCCCCAAAGAATTATAGCTGTCACTCAATCAAAGGGCAATGGAGAGATCTATAGTAGGTGTAAATGGACAGAAGTGCAATAGCAGCAAGGAGTGTTGGAAGTTCTACAAAGAACTTTGTCAGCACAATGCATCTTCCCACAGACTATCTCTTTTGCTTCTCTCAGCTACCTTAGGAGAGAGGTTGATGCTTTAGTCTCCAATCACCAAATTGCTTGCTAGATGCTTCAAATTGGATGTCCCAGGGACATCTCAAATTTGGCTTGTCTACAACGGGACTCATGCTCTTCCCCAAAATTCAATGAAGGAGGGGAAAACCTTACCCAAAAGGCACAACGTAGTACTCAGGTGATGTTAAGATCCTTGGAAGAAGATCTGCAAGCATGGAGAGGCACTCGATTGAGTATTGATAGGAGGGCATTGACTAGAGTAATACAAGATGGGAAAGATTGTGGGTGCTTTCTGAAAAGAACTACTGGAGGGAACATCAGAAATGAAAATATCACTGGTTCATAGAATTAGCATTTGAGCAAGCCCCTACTGGACTCATTGAGGTCAGGAACCATGTTTTACATTTCTCTGTATCCCACACTCCACGCTCCACTATAATGCTCTGAACTTAGTGGACACACTCACTAAGTATTTTTAATGTCAATTCATCATGTTCAGAAAGTTCACCAAAATAATTTCAGATAAAGGAGAGGCAAAAACAGACAAACTTTATTATAGCCAGGATGGAATTGTGGGGTGCTAGATGCTCATTCTCTCTTTCTCTTCAATCTCTCCACCCCAATCCATGGCACCAGACTCCACCAAGGTGTGTGTGTGTGTGTGTGTGTGTGTGTGTGTGTGTGTGTGTGTGTGTGACTTTCATGGTGGGAGAACCAGGGGATTAGAATTCTCAGCAGGTCCTGGACACTCATTTGATCTTGACCTTTCTGGGAAAGGAAGGACAACTGGTATCTCCTCTTTCTCCAACATGAAGTGGGATGGGAGGTGGAGGACTTCTCCCAGGGGCTTGGTAGTCAAGTCAATATGCACAGGGAAGGCCACGAAGGGTTCCTTTTCCTGGTTGGCTTCATCATTCTCATCAACCAAGTCAGGCAAAAACTGGACAGATCCTTTAGGCCCCTCTTCTAGGGGCACAGCGGTGGAGGGGAGAGCCAGCTGCTTTGGAACCTGGTGTTCAGGGGGATGGCTCCCAGGGTCTGATGTTGGCTGAAAAGGGTAGCACACACAGCTCACTGTTATTTCACTAGCAGGTTGCTCCTGACCTCACTGCTCTCCACTAAACTACTTAGCTCCCCTTTAAAGGAAGATGTCAAGGGGCTCCTCTCAGGTCTTCCAGATCAAAAAGGCTTTGAAAACTGAGAGATGAAGGACTTTCTTCATATCCCAAATGTAAGGGGAAAGAGAGGGTGACTCTATCCTTAAGCTGATGGGTCCCCAACAGGCCAGCTCTGCACATCCCTTCCTGAGAGACCTGAATGAAAGGCAGCTCTCAAAGCATGAACCTCTCTTCCAAGGTAGCTGAGAGAAGTTAAAGGGATAGTCCATGGGAAGAGTCTAGCAAACCCATAATATAGCACCATAAGAACGGGTGACCTGTCAGGGTACTGAGTGGCATAGCCAGAGACTAATGGGCTAAATGTGGAGTCAGGAGAGCCCTGGGTTCCAATTCTGCCTTTGACACTTAATAACTATGCGACTATGGTCAAACCACTCGCTTAATCTCTCAGTTTCCTCATCTGTAGAATGGGGTCAGCAATATCCTAAAAGTATGCACAGTGTCGTGGATAGAGAGCCAAGTGCATTATTAGAATAATCTAGGTCTGACATATACTGGCGCCACATCCCTGGGCAAGTCACTAAACCTCTCAGCGGTCTCAGTCACTAGCAGGGTCAGGACACTCCTGGACAGTCAGGGGCAAACAGGGGCTGATCTGTCTTGGAGGGAGTTTCCTCCTCCAGAACTGATTATATGAGGAAAATCCCAGTTGTGGAGCAACCCAGACCCACACGTTCTTGATCCCTTCATCACAGGGCTGTTATAGGTTGATGCCCTGAAAACAGGAGCTGTTGGACAGTGTTTTAACAGGCTTGCAACCCTTGCTCAGACTATGTCCTGCTGGGCAGGGAGGGAGGGAGAGTGAGCAAGGATTTAGATCTTTATCTCATCTAAAAGGAAACTGAGCCTCTGAGAGATTAAGTAAGGAACCCAAAAAAAGGGTACCCAGTTAAGAGATGGCAGGGTCAGGATTAGTGCAAATGGATGAGCTGAGAACAGCAAGGGCAGGGCATCCACTGCTTACCTGAGTGGGTGGCAGGGGTTCTATCTGGGAGCCCCTAGACAGAACTGTCTCTTCTTCAGCTCAATGAGAGCTTAAGCAAAGAAGGAAAAGGGGAAAGGAGACAGGCACGAGGAGCAAGGGTGCAGGGGAGGGTAGATGGCCATCTCCCCACTGTTTAGGGAAGACACAAACAACTGGACTGAAAAATACCTGGGTTTCGAAGAATTCACAGGTCCCAGAGACATATTTAATTTGGTTTTCCTTACTCAGAGAACCGCTGCAAAGCCCTACAGGCTGGAAAAAGAAAAAAAGGGGTCAGTGTTAAAGAGAATTGTGCCCACAATGAGGGAGAATGGGGATGGGCCATCCCTTGGATGGATTGACAGTCTTCATTTTTCTCCAAGCTACCCTCCCAAATTTCCTTCTAGACTTTCTCTCTGATGTCCCAGAAACCTCCCCACCCTGAAAGCTCATTTCATCCTTGAAGCTGCTGCACTAGAAGTACCCTGGCCCCTTGGGCCTCTTTCTTTAACTGTTTCTTCCCAAGGAGGGTGCCCAAACCCATCATGACTTCAGTGCTCTGGAGGCACCAACATACTCTCCTCCCTAACTTTCTCTACCACGCCCTGGTCCTGGTACCTTCATTCTCTCTTACCCTGACCCTGTTATGTGTTATCTTCCCTCATTAGAGTGCAAGCTCCATGAGGACAGGAACTATCTTTTATTCTGTTTATATTAGTATTTCTAGCACAGAGCATAGAGCCTGGCACATGGTAAACACATCATAAAAGTTTGTTACCTAGACTCCATTATCTCTTTGATCATACAGGCCATCCCAGCAGACAATGCAAATTCCTGGAGGGCCCCACGTCATTAAAAAGATTATTGTCTCCTTGGCTAAGACAATTATTCATTAAACCTTATTGGGGGGGAAGATCCAGAGTCCTTGGGAAGAAACTTACCTTGGAATTAGCAGGTGGCTGCAAGCATTGTTCAGAACCAGGCAGGGATTTGGTGCAAGGAGCCTCAGTGACTAAGTATTCCACGAAGTAGGAAGGGCCAAATTCCCACTAGGGGGAAGAAGAGGAAGAAAGGGAAAAGGGATATAGACAGAGGAAGTAAGATGGGGAGGAGGCAGAAAGGGAGAAAAGAGAATGTCAGTGGAACCGAAAGACATTGTGGTGTTGAGGAAAGCATCAGACCTTGATTCAAACCCTGGCTTTGCCATCTACTCAGTCTGTGACCTATACATGTTCCTCTGAGTTAGAGCTCACTGCCCTCCCAGAGACTCTGAAATTCTGATCTCTGTTACCCCTCCAAAAGATCCCCCTGTGAGAAACACCGCTTCATCACACTAGAACACCTTCCAGGGGGCCTCTGACTCATGACTGGAGTCCTCATGGAATTGGAGAACTACAGGACCCCTCAGAGGCCATCCAAGTGGACTTCCTCCTTCTAGATGAGCACCCCAGGTCCCTTGTGGTGGCTTTGCCACTGGATACTTGTGTAACTCTTCTGCTGTCCTGTTAGAGAAAGGCTTGTGGGTAGGGGGTCATTAGGCCACTACAAGCGAATATATAAAGCAAGATGGCACATAGAAACTACAGAAAGAATAAGCAACCCCAGGGCCCAAAGACAGAGACCTCTCTTCCCTCTAGCCTTAGAATGATAGATAAACAGGGTACTTACCTGGGAATAAGCTTGAGTGACTTGGAAGAGATAATACCTCTTCCCCACTGCAACCTCTTTGTTGATTTTTTCCAGAGATTCACTAACAGCTTGAGAAACCCAAGGATCTGAGTTGTTGATGAGGCTGGGTGAGGGGCAATCAGGGCACATTCTAACTATCTTCCTTCTAGAAACTGTTTTTTTTTTTAAGAAGTAGAGAAAGATAAGCTTCTTGGTGCTTTCAAAATCATGGAGTCACACATCATATTGTCCTATATCATGTATCCAGGGAATTTTCAACACACTAATGTCTTTTTTTCCATTTCAGGAAATGGTAAGTTCCTACTATCATAGCCACAATCTGCAGAACTTTGCGATTGAAGGGCTGAGCTCCTGCTCCCCAGATACTGTGGATGGAAAGGCAACACTTGCCTTCAGGGAGCTTATAGGCTACTGAGGGAGCCAATAAAGATGCAGATAAGTTTTTGGTCAGAGATGTAGGCAAAGGCAAAGAGAGAGTGCTTGTCCAATTTTTCAGATGCCCCAAAGCCCAGAGGGCTGGCCAGTTGGGTGGACTACAGTCAGAATCCAAGAACAACTTAACAGCCTAGAACATTTTGCTAAACTGAGTAAGATAAAATTCGGAGAAGATTAATAAAAAGCTTAACATTTAGGTTTAAAAAGCCAACTTTATAAGTACAAGCAGAGTGGGAAGGCATGGTTGATAAGCGATTCTTGGGAGGGGAGGAGATAGAAAGAATTTCATGACCTGGAAGCTCAAGAAGTGTGAAGAAGTAAGACAAAAAGGGAAAATGCCCTCTGTGGTCACATGGGGAGGGCTTTGATTCCAGGAAGAGAGAAGCCATAGTCCCTCTGTACTTGCCCTCCTCACCCCTCCTCTGGAGCACTGAGGGCATTCTGGGCACTACAGTTCAGGAAGGAGGTCGGTTATGGGGAGAGTGCCCAGAAGAGGACAATTACTATAGTAAAGGGCATGGAGTTGTATGTCATAACTTGACAGGTTGAAGAAACTGGGAATGTTCCCCTGGAGAAGATTTCCCCCTTTGCTCCTAAGAGCAAAGAGAATTCTTCTTAACCATGGCAGGTCTACAAGCACATCACTATGCCTTTGCAGACCATTGGGATTGTGGCCCACATGATCACTCCATCCTTCACCAAGCCTTGACGTCATTGGGGTTCTCTTTGAGAACAGAAGACCACAACCAACCAAGACCACTGATAAAAACCATTCAGTATATAAGCACAACAACTCTGGGTCTCAGAGAGCAGATGACAAAATACACTCGTTTCCTTTTCATGCAGAGGTGAGGAACCACAGGAAAGGAATGTTACAAATAATGAGAATGTTCTCAATTTGTTGGTCACAGTAGGTTAAAAGCTTTTCTTTATTTAAAGTGTAGCAAGGCATGATCATGAACCTTTGATCTGCCAGACTGTGGCACCTCCCTCCCAGTTAGACATGTGCCCCAGTTCAAATCAAGTCAACTAGCATTTATTAAGTGCCTACTATGTACCAGGCACCATGTAAGCCCTGGAAATACAAAGGAAGAGTATTGTCCCTCATTTCAAGGCTCTCACCCTTTAGTAAGGGAGACAATGTGCAAACAATCATACACAAACAAAACACATATAGAATGAATTGAAGATAATCTTGGTGGAAGGCTCTCAGATCCAGGAGGACTCCAGAAAAGCCTTCTTGCAGAAGGGGAGACTTTAGTTGAGAAGAGCAAGAAACCAGGGAAGCTGGAAGCCAGAAACAAGGAGGAAGAGAGAGCCAGGAATGAAGTTAGAAATATCCTATACCGGAGCAGTAGAGAGGACAGTGTCACAGGGAGCTATGAGAAGACAGGAAAGGTAGGGAGGTGCCAGGCTATGAAGGTCTTTCAAAATCAAACAGAGGATTTTAGGTTGGATCCGGCAGGTAAAAGGAAATCATTGGAGTTTGTTAAATAGAGGAGTAACATGGTCAGAGCTATGCTTTAGGAAGATCAGTGAGCTGCTAAATGGAAGACAGAGCATAGTGTACATTGGAAAGGAGGAATTTGTTTTTGTTTTTAAGGAAATGATTTGTAGTGTTAAAAAAAAAACCCCAGAGGATTGGAGGTAGTGCCAAGATGGCAGAGTAAAAGCACAAACATGGTGTGAGCTCCCGCATCAACCACTTCCACTACCTGTAAAAAAAATTACTCTAAACAAATTTTAGAGCCATAGAACCCACAAAGTGATGGAGAGAAACAAATCTCCTGCTGAAGGCAGCTGACAGGCCAACAGGAAAAGTCTATCACAGTATGCTGGGAGCTGAGCACTGTCCCACATGAGCCTCCCATTTCTAGCCCCTGGGCAGCCAACCAGTGGCACAGACTGGCTGGAGCAGACTTCAAGAGAGTGAATTACCAGCAGCTCTGGTGGTTTCCAGACTTCTCAACCCATAAACCCCAAGGAGAAAGCTAAATATCAGTGGGGAACTCCATTGGAACCCAGTGAAGGAAGAGCACAGTCTGGTTCCCCCAAGAAGAGATAGAGCTGAAGTGGCCACAGATGCTGTCGTGTGGCTGCCTCCAGAGCTCTTGGACTACAGATCATAGGAGGACCAAGTACCCATTCAGAGGGTAATCTCTTTCACTTTGACCTGCTTGGATCTGGATCACAGTCTTGGGTGGTGGTCCTGGGGTGTGTGGCCAGTGTGCCAGAGCTTGTAGGGGCTGTAGAGAGGGCGCCTTCCTACTAGCTCTGGCAGCTACAAAAACCCCAGAGATTTGGGACTAAGAGCTCTCCATTCTGGAAGCAGAGTTCTACTGTGGCAAAGAGTTCAAAAGTCAAGTAAATGGCTGGCAAGATAAGTGAGCAGAGGAAGCACAATCAGACCATAGAATCCTTTTTTGGGAACAAAAGGAATCAAAGGATGGAGTAGAAGGAAGACAAAGAAGTCAGAACTCCTGTATCAAAAGCTTCCAAGAAAAATATGAACTGGTTATAGGCCATGGAGGAGCTTGAGGAGGCTTTTGAAAATCAAGTAAGAGAAGTGGAGGAAAAATAGGGAAGAGAAATGAGAATTATACAAGAAAATCATGAAAAGTGAGTCAACAGCCTGCTAAAGGAGACCCCCCCCAAAAAAAAAATACTGAAGAAGATAACACCTTAGAAAATAGACTAACTCAAATGGCAAAAGAGGCCCAAAAATTCAATGAGGAGAAGAATGCCTTAAAAATCTGAATTGGCCAGATGGAAAAGGAATTTCAAAACTTACTGAAGAGATAATTCCTTCAAAATTAGACTGGAGCAATACTTGACCTGAAGGTTTTGTGATTTCCTCAGCATGGGGAAATATGTTATGTCACTTTATCTAAGAACACACTTAACTTTTTGGTTGTTAGGTCACATGATTGACTCCAGTTTGGTTTCTGGTTCACTTAAAAAAAAGCACATCTTTTCCCATGACCAATATGTCATCCAGCCATATCTGTAGTTCTATGGTTGATTTTTTGAACCTAAATATAAATATTTATATTAAATGTTATCTTATTAGATTCTACCCCCAAAAAAATTAAAACATAAAAAATTAATCTAATTAGACTGGAGCAACTGGAAGCTAATGACAATGAGAAATCAAGATCCTGTAAAAACAGATTCAAACAAATGAAAAAAAAATAGAAGTCAACATGAAATGTCTTATTGGAAAAACCACTGACCTGGGAAATAGATCAGGAGAAAGAATTTAAAAATTGCTGGACTACCTGAAAGCCATGATCAAAAAAAGAGCTTAGACACCATCTTGCAAGAAATTATCAAGCAAAATTTCTCTGATATTCTACAATCACAGGACAAAATAGAAATTGAGATAATTCACCAATCACCCTTGAAAAGATCCCAAAAAGAAAATTCCTAGGAATATTATAGCCAAATCCCAAAGTTCCCAAGTCAAGGAGGAAATACTGCAAGCAGTCAGAAAGAAACAATCTGAGTATTGTGGAAACACAATCAGGATAACACAGGACCCAACAGCTTCTACATTGATGGATTGAAGGGCTTGGAATATGATATTCTGGAGGTCAAAGGAGCTAGGACTAAAACCAAGAATCACCTCCCCAGTAAAACTAAGTATAATGCTACAGGGGAAAATATAGTCATTCAATGAAAGAGAGAATTTTCGAACATTCTTGATGAAAAAAACCAGAGCTGAACAGAAAACTTGACTCTCAAATACAAGAAGCAAAAGAAGCATGAGTAGGCAAAGAGGAAAAAGAATTATAAGGAACCTATTAAAGTTGAACTATTTACATTCCTACATGGAAAAATGATAACTGTAACTCATGAGACTGTTCTCAGTATGAGGATAGTTGAAGGGAATATATATGTATACATACATATATATGTATGTATAGGAGGGTGTATGTGTGTATAAATATATATGTAAGTGTGTGCATATGTGTGTACATGTATACATAGACAAAGGGCACAGGATGAGTTGAATATGAAGGGATGATATCTAAAAATAAAATTAAGAGGTGAGAGAGGAATATGTTGGAAGGAGAAAGGGAGAGATAGATTGGGGTAAAATATCTCATATAAAAGAGGCAAAGAAAAACTGTTGGAGGGGAAGAGCAGGAAGGTGAACCTTACTCTCATTGAATTTGGCTTAAGGAGAGAATAACATACACACTCAATTGGGTATCTTACCTTACAGAAAAGTAGGGGGGAAGGGGATAAGAGGGAGTATGATAGAAGGGCAGCAGATTGGGGGAGAGGGTGGTTAGAAGCAAATACTTTTTTTTTGCTTTTTGGAGGGGGGAGGGCAGGGAAATGGGGGTTAAATGACTTGCCCAAGGTCACACAGCTAGTAAGTGTTAAGTGTCTGAGGCTGAGATTTGAACTCAGGTCTTCCTGACTCCGGGCCAGTGCTCTATTCACTGTGCCACCTAGCCACCCCTGTAGAAGCAAGTACTTTTGAAAAGGGACAGGATCAAAGTAGAAAATAGAATAAGTGGGAGGCAGAAAAGAATGGAGGGAAACTTGTCCTTTCACAACTTGTCTTTCACAATATAATTACTATGGAAATGTTTGTGTAACTACACATTTACAGCCTATGTTGAATTGCTTATCTTCCCAGTGTGGGTGGGTGAGGAGGAAGAAGAGATAGAATCTGAAACTCAAAGTTTTAAAAACAAATGTTTTAAAAAAATCAATTAATTTAAAAAATTTTTAAATCAATAAAACTTGAAAACAAATACAACAGACAGATTCACAAAAAAAGCACCTTACCTGGACGAACAGTGCAATTATAGGTAGGCAGGTATAGAATTCTTTTGGTCAAGTTAGTGTAAAATATGGCTTTGCACTGTCCATAAACCTAGGGTCAAACACATTCTTATTATACTTGCAGAGAAAACAAGATGGAACCATGCCTCATTCCACAATTTTATCCCAAGAGGCTTCACTCATGATAATGGGGGATATAATGAGAAGGCAAGGTCAGTTAAGGAGATTTTCTCCACACCAAAAGAAATTAGTATGGAGGATTTCTCAGTAATATGGAAGGAGGATTAAATATACTGTGGAACAATTGGATTTCCATTGGCATGCATCTAAGAGATAAGGGAAATAGTGATTGAAGAATTCTCATATCTATAGAACCTATCCAGTTCACTCTCCCACCCACCCTGAGTCTGCAGATGAAAAAAACTGAGAGCCAGAGAAAAAGACACTGCTTTATCCAAGGTCACATGAGTGGTAGAGTTCACCCAACTCAATGTTCTTTCTGCTAGAGCATGTGGCTTTTAAAAAAACCTCAGAGAATCATTTCCCTTTGGACCCCCCTTTCCTCTCTCTAAATACATTTGTTACAAACACTTACTGTTTTATGCAGGCTCCTGGGGGCACAATCCTTCCATCTTTTCTTGCTGAGCACATGGCAGTCTGTCTCTAATACATCGAGGGTGAAATAGTACATGGAGCTTGAACCTGTCTGTGCAAAGGAGATGGAGAAAGAGAGATGCTCCATGCATGGCCCACCTCACACAGGGAATGCTGTGCTAGGTCCTGCAGAGATGGGGTCTGGAAAGGAAGAGGGAGGCTCTGGGGGTTCCTTCAGTGGAGCAGCTAAGAAATGGGATACATTTGAAAGGCTGCCTCCAGCCACATTCAGTAAGGAGATAACACAGGCATTGACCACCATTTCCCAAGAATAAAGGTCTTCCAGACTAGTGGCCCTCCCCAAGGAGGAGTGTCAGAGGTTTAACCCACCTTTCCAGCTTCATCTCACCCAATTTTTTTTTCTCATGTGCTTTATGGTTATTAAATGAGATATTAACATATGTAAAGCATTATGCAAATCTTAAAATGCTATATCGTCATTACCATTGTTATTATGGTATGCAAATGAGACAATTTATATAAGGTTTGCAAACCTTATAGTGAAATATAAATGCTAACAACAACGTGATGCTGGGACCTTCTAGCTGTTTCTCAAATCAGATATGACATTTCTTGCCTTCACACAGGCCCTTCCCTCCTCCTGGCACTCCCTCCTCACCCTTACCTTTCTGAATCCTTCCCTTCCTTCAAGACTCAGCTTAATAAATCAGCCAATTAGCAAGCCCTCACTGTGGACTAGACACTGTATTAGGTGCTGAGGACAGAGCAGTCTCTGCCTTCAAGGAGTTTGTATTCTGTTTTACAACCTAACTCAAGTACCATATCCTCCATGATCCTTGCATGATTCCTGTTCCTAAAAGTGGTATCAGTATCTTAAGTATCAGTAGAAACCTCTGGATCTTTCTTTGCTTCCATCATTCCTCTCTTTGTATTCTGTTTCTCTGAGTGCATATTATTTTCCTCCTCCAACTACCTTAGATTGGAAACCCCATGAGGGCACAGACTGTGCCTTTTTGTTTTCAATCTGTGTCCAACATGGTGCTTTGTACACAGTCAGTGCTTAATAAATGTTTGATGAATGGACAAAGGAATTACAAGTAAGGAATTTGCAAAAAGCAGAGCATCCTAACATCTACAACTTTGAGCTTCTACAGACCATGAAAGGAGGAGAGGCCATGAGAGATACTCTATGTCTGTACCAGAGCCCTGTGATATGTGGCAGGGCTTTACCATCCAACATCAGAATTATAAAGGAATCCCACTGAATTAGGGATTTATTTCCCTTCATAACCAAAGTGTAGACCTCCCTCTTCTTTATGCTGGATTTGGGGTGCATGACTCCCTGGGGTATCAGTTAAGTTCTCAATTTTTCATCAGAACCTATGCAGGTCAGATGGTAAACTCCTTCATGTAATGGAACTGGGGATGTTTATCCTAGACAAGAGAAGACTCAGAATGGGCATGATAAGGGTCTTCAAGTATCTAGAGGTCTGTCACATGGAAAGGGGATCTGACTTATTCTGCTTGGCCTCAGAAGGTGGGACTGAGAGCAATGGGTGCAAGTTGAGGAGAGTCCCATTTGGACTTGGTGTCAGGAAAAAACTTCTTTATAATTAGAGCTTCCCAGGAGCAGACTGGGTTTTCGTGGTAGGCATTGGTTTTTCCCTCACTCTGGATCTCTTCTTTGCTGCCATTCTTCCTGCTTTGTATTCTTCAGGCAATCACTTGCAATCACTCAGGCATTGCGGAAGAGATGCCTGGCCAGGTTGGGGCTGGAGCAGATGGGCACTGAGGTCAGTCCCACAGTAATTCTCCATCTCCCTCAAGCATTCCTGATTTGATCACTGGGCATCCCCCCTCCACTGACACAGTTCACAACCACTCTACTGAGCTTAGTAGAAGATCTTTGAGAACTGACCAAATATCCATTACCCTGGGGCCAAGCTGGGACAGAACATCACCCAATTCATTCATAGAATATAAGTTCCTTAAAGGCAGGGATTGTTTTATTCGTGCTTGTGTATCCCCAGAGGCTCCCACAGTACCTGACACGAAATAAGCACCTAATAAATGTTTTCTGATATTCATTTATTCATTGTGCTGGCCCACAGGTAGACATAGAGTCTATGTCCTCAAAACTTTTCCAGCTTTGTTGAGTATGATGGGGGAGGAGGAGGAGGGAAGGGGATCAAATGAGGCAGGAGAGGAGAGGGTCAACCCTTGACCTTCAAAACGTCAATATTGTTTGGGAAGGATGTTATCAAATGATTGGTGATTCTATTCATCTCTTAGGTTAATTGGTTTCCTTCAAAACTCAGCTCAAATGCTGCCTTCTATATCAAGACTTCCTGACTTCCCCCTCCACTTTTGCAGCCCCTTCCCACCAGTCTCTCCCTCTCCCCTCCCCTCCATGACCTCCTAGTTATTCTGTCTCTATTTTTATGTGTATTGTTCCCTTCCGTTAGAATGTAAGCTCCTTGAGGATAGGTACTGTTTCCATTTTATCTTTGTATTCCCAGTGTCTGGCACTTTGGAGGCAATTAATCAATGCTTGTGGATGGATCTACTGGACAAAACAATGCTTACCCCCCTTATACTGGGCTACAAAAATTTGGCAGCTAATTTGCTGCTGATCATGTATGGCTACGTGAGCTCCAGTTGTCTGTGAGGATGAGCATAACCTTCTCTGTCCCTTCAGGACATTAGTGGCATCCACTTTTCAAAGAGTCTGCTGCATGCTGAAGCACCCCAACCAGGGCCAGAACCTGCCCCAGAGGCATCTGACTTGGGAGCTGCCTCAAGGGGACCTTAAGGGCCATTGACTCTAGCCTGGACCTGAACAAGGATACCTCTGGAACACCCTGGTGAGGACTCTTCCAGTCTTTTTTGGAGCCCCCTCAACTTTTCACCCCACTTTTAGGTCACTCCTCACTTCCAGCTGAAGTATGCCTTAGAGATTTCCACCCACTGCTCCTCGTTTCCCCCCTCTGGGAGCAATGAGTCCCAGGCAGAACAATTCCATTTAAAAAACCTATCATGTGCATAGCAAGCTAGGTGCCATAGGTTATCATTGCAGGAGTGACAAAGTCTGCCCTTCAGAACTTATTTACTTACTTGCTTGGGATGCAACACAAAAGCAGAGAGATGACCATCAGCTCCAAAGCATCGTGGTGTAGGAACTGGAGGAATGGCTAATGACCTGGATGGCCTGAGTTCAAGTCTTATCTCTGTGGAATCCTGACTATGTGATCTGGGACATGTCACTTCAAATCTCAGCGCCTCTAAAGGATTTCCCAAGACTAGGGTTTGCTGATCTGTATGGATGAAGGGAGGTTCCTACCCAGGGAATCCCTCCCACCAATGAAATCACAAGTCTGGACCACCACCACCAACAAAAGGAGGCAGGACTAATCAGTGCAGGGATCCTCAAAGGTTTACTATCTACTGAAGGGGACAGCTAAACTGAGCCAGGGCTGAGGAGGGTGTGCATGAAAGGCAAGTGAGGCAGCCTGTGCAAAATCATGGAGGTGGGAGATGTGTGGCCTATTTAGGGATGACAGGCAAGTGAGTGTGGCTGTAACAGAGTATGTGAGGATAAATAACATCCCTGCTGTCCCCAGCACTGCCAGCACCACCACTAAAGAACAGCATTACTTACCTGATGATGCTCTCGGACATCAGCCACCCGATTGAGGCTGAACTGGTAGCCCTCTTTCCGGTCAGCATTGATGTCTTGCAAAGCCAAGCCTGCCATGGACAGCACTACAGAGTCATTACAGCTGGGGGACAAGAGAAGAGGAGAGGCAGGGGGAGATGCACTCCAGCAGCTGGGCAAGAGGCCCAAGAGGCCCAGGAGGAGAGAGAATTGGATCATTCTGGCAGCCTGGCTGCCTCGGTCTGCAGCAAAAGGAGGCCAAGGAAGATGTGGCTTTCCCTTCTAAGCCCTTTTATCCCCCAGAATCCAAGCTGAACTGGCTGCCTGAAGTCACAGTAACGTTACACTGAAACCTGCAGGTGATAATCGAATATTGGCACATGCCTTAACAAGGTGGGGGCAGGGCAGAGTTTGTTTCCAGCTCGTGTTTCTGACCCATCTCCCCTCCAGGTCATTGATTAATCAGCTTTTCTCAACCACTTCCAAAGTGGTTACCCAAGAAGTCAAAGGAAGCCATCTGACCCAAGTTCCTGGCAATGAACTCACTGGAGTCCAGCCCTTTCCCGTGTCCTCTCTATCTCCTACAAACTGTGCCGTTGCATGCTTTAATGTGTGTCCTGTTATTATCAGAGGGCAATATGTTCTTATGATAGTAATTACTAGTGTCTTCTTATTATTAAAGGGTGACATGATGATAGGTCCCCTACATGTTTTGTCTTCCCCAATGGCATTGCAGGCCTGAGGGCAGGACCATCTTTTTGTTTTTGTTCACCCAGTGCCTAGAATGCCAATTTGACTAAAAACTAGTTTGTATGAAGAGGACTAATGTGTATTCTGTCTGGAAATAGGTTGGAGTCAGAATGCAAGAGCTTTAAATCTTAGCTTTTATCCTAGAGGGGATATGGAGCCTAGACCTTTCTTTTTTTAGAGTTTTCTGTATATTTATTGTTTGACAGCAGAGTGTCCATCACAGACGACATAACTGCCAAATAGTCAGCTGTGCAAAATAGTATATAGAAGGCTCAAGTACAAATGGGAGACATGATTTTTTAAATACTTCAACACAAATTTATGGTCCTACAAAAGAGTGATTAAGCTAGATGCTCTAAGCTGATCTGCCTCCTTGCGCCCACGGTAGCTGTTATTTTCCCAAAGAGCCAATAGAATCAATACACAGGTCTGCTATGTGAATAATGGATCACAAAAAATACTTCACTTTTTCTAAGAGCCTTTGCTGGCTCCCCTACAAACAGGATCTGGCCTGGATAAAAAGACAACAGAATTTCTTGAAGGTCAATGGCCCAAAATGCCAAGTATGGTTAGGAAGTCTAAATGATCGAGTTTTGCTGGTCCCTTTTTTACTTAGGACGTACTTAGATTACTTTTTTCAATTCATCATGCACAGGACAAACAGGAAAACTCCACCCACCCCTCTAAGAACATAGGACCAGGCACCCTGAGGATAGCTTTGCTCCCCCTCATCTTTAGCGACCTTCTTCCAGCAGTCAATTGTCCAAGTGTGCATGATATCAGCTCCTTCGAGCCCAGACTGCATCATCATTCCTGACCTTTCTCTATCAAAGGAACAGGAGACCACACCTGCTACCTCAGTCACTGATTGCATAATCACCCAACTCCCCACCTTAGGAGTGCTCTTCCAATCTGGGGGCACAGCTTTGGCTGGAGTGTAGATTCCAACAGAAGCTGTTCTATAGATCCTGATGCCCTGAGACATTGGAACCTTGATCCAAGCCCGAATTCCAGCAGGCTTGGTGATTTTCACAAGGCAGTCTCCCAGGCCCTTGAATTCTCTCTCAGTGCCAGATTTCCCAACATCAGCTGCCAAGAGGGTCCTTGAAGATTCCAAGGGGTAGATAATGCAGAGAGAAATGGCTCCGGCTGCCCTAGAGGCAATATTGCCAGCAAAATCCCTCCAAAGCTGTGTGCTTGTCCACTCCTCCCCCAAACACCCACTTCTACTTATCCTTAAAGGCAAAGTTAAGGGTCTGGCTGGGGAAATATCTGATGACATTTGCTAAGTTACTCCGACAGAAGGAAAGCACACTTGTTCCTTTGGAAATCGGACTGTAAATCCATCATGCTAATCTGTGGCAATATCTTCACTTGCATGCTGCACCTCTCTCCATGAGGACCACTGCAGCTTTGGAGATAGCCTCAGTGAGGCCACCAGCCAGGAAGTCCTTGGCAAAGGAGATGGCCTGGTCCATCATGGTTACAGAGGGGGAAGGGGTTGGAGTTGGAGAAAGTCAGGGAGAGAGGGCCGAAAGCTGGGGAACTCAGTGTGGCTTGAACCTAGACCTTCTTGAGCAGAAGCATGACGTGATCAAACTTGTATTTTAGGAAATTAATTTGGTAACCACATGGAAGAGGGATTGGCAACAGGGGAGACTGGAGGCAGGGAGGCCAGTAAGGAGGTCATGCCTGATTTAAGGGAAAACCATTGGTTGTGATTGGAAGGGCCAGTTTCTGTTATGCTGTGGTATGGCCATGCCTCCAGAAGATTCCCTGTCACCAGATCCTAACCCTAGCCCTAGAACAGATCTCTTTCTTATGAATTTATTTTAAACACAAATACAAAAACTTAAATACATAAGAGGAAAATAAAAAGAAACACATTATCAACAAATATTTAAACTTAAATACAAAATAAGAAAAGGGGAAATATGTACCATGTGCACAGCAGAACGTAAGAGAGGATTCAAACTATATATATTCAAACTATACAGTGATAAATTTCCATTTCAAGAAAGCCTATATAATAAATACTATGCACTGTGTTCAGAGCTGTCCATCTTTGCTTCCTTGTAAGTTTTATTTTTTTCTTTGCTGTGCCCTTTTTTTGTTTTTTCTTTCCCTTTCCTCCTCCCTTAGAGAAGGCTCAAAAAGAGCAATGACTTGCCCAGGGTCACACAGGCCATGATGGGCAAGCCTCCTGACACCCAGTCCAGGAACAGTTCCCCTCCACACACTGACTCTAGTTAATCCATTTGGCATCGGGCTTGTTTGATGTTCTCAAGCTCAGTTATCACACAATGAGTTATTATTCATTAACTCTCTGGGAAAAACCAATAGACACCCACTCAGCTTTGATCCTGCCCAGACAAGTCTTTCTGGACTCAGATAGCCAAAGGCTAGTAAACATCGGACCTAATCCCCTTCATGGACTCTATTCCAGCCAGCTAGGTCTTCTGGAAACTCCTCAACCATAATATTCCATCTTTCTCTAACCCTAACCCTGATTCTGACTGTAATTCCAGCTCTGACTCTGACCCTAAACTCATGCATGGGCTGCCATTCCACATGCTTGGAATGCACCCTCCTATCCCCTTCCCCTTTAGAAACACTCCTTTCAAAAAGGACTCCATGTTGCTACACAAGCTTTTCCTTGTTCCCCCAGTTGTTAGTACTCTCTCCCACTCCATTGTGACTTGTATTGACTAGTGTGACAGGGCTTTGCCCTACAGCAAAGATGGAGACCTGGCATCTCCCACATGTGATCTGGGCATGCACCACAGGCTCATTAAAGAAATGTCAATATGGACATGTGGGCTCCTCCCACCCCCATCCCTACCACACAACCAAATTCTTGGAAGTCAAAGAATGATTTCTCTTGTCTTGTGTCCCCCGCATTCTGCATGATGCTTGGCACATACTAGCTACTTAATAAATCCTCCGTGGATGGATGAATTAGTGAAAAGTCCATTCCTTGACCTTCTTCTTTATTCAACAAGGAAGCCAAGTTGTTGAAGTTTACAGGATATCACTTGATGTAAACCTAGGAATGAGCAGCAGGCAGGCTAAAGTGGGGAGAGTGCTGAACTTCAGTCAGAGAACTTAGGTTCAGATCTTGCTTCTGCTACTTGTCTATGACCTGGGGAAGTCACTTAACTTCTGTCAAACTAAGGTTCCCAAGCTAATGAACAAAAACCAGGAACACCAGAGAGTCAGATTTAGATGCAAAGTCGGGAAAAAGTTTTTAGTTATCAGAGTCATTGAAAAATGGAATGGGGGTGGCAAGGTGGCACAGTGAATAGAGCACTGGCACTTTAGTCAGAAGGACCTGAGTTCAAATCCAGCCTCAGACACTTGACACACAGTTACAAGCCGTGTGACCTTGGGCAAGTCACTTAACCCCAATTGCCCTGCCCTCTCCCCTCCAAAAAAAAAAAAAATGGAATGGCTGCCTGGGTGGTGATGGGTTCATCATCTTCATGGGATGGCCACTTGCAAGCCCCATTGTGGAAAGGTGCAGGTTAGACCAGATGCTGCTGGGAGTCTTGTGACTCTGTGACTGGGTTTCTTTATCTGTAAAATGGGTGATAATAGCGCCTACTTCCCAGGGCTGTTGAGAAGGTCAGATGAGACAATGTCAGTAAAGGGCTTTGTGATGAACATGCCAGATAAATGCAGGCTATTAATGTTATCACCATTGGCTTCCAGCAGTGAGAAGCACAGAGCCAGGAAGAAAAAGGAAACGGACCTGGGGAGCAAGGCAGTGCTGCCCACCATCTGCGGTCCACTATCGGAGTCCCTGAGTGTATGATCCAGTCTGGGTCAGACCTCAGCTGGGCTCTGGGCTCCTCAGCTTAAGATGCCCTCCTCAGAAGAGCCCCAGGCTCCTGGAAATTTGGCCCCAGTAAGAGATTCCTGGGATTTAAAGGTGGAGGGAACTCAGGGAGAATCTAGCCCAAAGCCCTCAGTTCTCAAAGCCATCCTTCAGTGAATGAACAAGCATTTATTAAGTACTTACTGTATATGAAGCACAATGCTTCTAAACACTCTCTAGCTGTGGTCGGCTCCTGTCCAGGCTGGCCTGTTAAAGGTGGTGCCCAGGGCAAAGAAGCAGTTTGAACTCCACAGATTTCTGCGCAGTGTGGCAGCCAGTGGATTGGCTGGATTGATATTCTAGCACATAATAACTTCTCTTTACTCACATGGTCACCATCCTCACACTTCAGGCCCTCATTATTGCTCACCTGGACTAATGAACAGGCCATCTAATTGGTCTTCTGGTCTCTTCTCTCCACAATCCAGCCACTACCGAGCTGCCATATTGGTTATTCTAAAGCTTAAATCTGACCCCGTCCCTTGATAAAAGCCAGTGGTTCCCTATTACTTTTTTTTGAGACATCAGGTTTAAGTGACTTGCCCAGGGTCATACAGTTATTAAGGGCCAGAGGCAGAATTTTAACTCAGGTCCTCCTGACTTCAGGGACCGTACTCAATGCACTGTGCCACCTAGCTTGTCCCTCTCCCTATTACTTCTAAGGTTAAATACAAACTTTTCAGTTGGACTTGTAAAATCCTAGATAACATGGTCCCCACTGCCCTGGGTCCCTCAGGGTTAGCTCTTCTACTCCTACAAAAGGGAAGGGCTGAGCTGGAACCCCAAGCTCCTATCTGAACTCTGTGTGATCTAGGGAAAGTGACTTTAACTTTCCTGTGCCTCAGTTACCCCCTCTATAAGATGATGGTGGGACTCTGTGATCTCTGAGGCCCCTTGTAGCTTAAGATCAAGGATCTTTGGACCCCAAAATAGGTTCTAGGACATCAAGCAAACCAGATTAAAGGGAGGAGCTGCCATCTTCCCCCACCTTATGGAGCCAGCTCTTTGCAAGGTTAGACTTGGATTTCTTTTTGTTTCTAGTTTAGGGATAGTATAACTGAAAAGAATGGAGAAAGAACTGTCACTAAGGTAGAGTGACCAAGGAGCTGGCCCAGGCCTCTGATGAGGGAAGGCAATACATGCTTCCTGCCAGCTAAGACCTGGCAGCTTTCTTTCAGGCTGGACTGCAGCACAAACATCTCCACCCACCCCCCCGGTGCCCCTCTCCTGACACCCACCTTCCCTGGCAGAGCTGGAGGACAGGCCACCATTCCCCATCGTCCTCGGCTCCACCACGGTCCCTCTAGTCCTCTTTGCTGCCATCACAGCTCCCCCTCCATTCCCACTCCCCCTCGCCTCAGGTGAGAGATCTCTCAATTACAGCCTTAGACAGAAGGTACAGTGATGACAACAAGGCCCGTCCTTTCAGAAGCTTTGTTTATTAAGGCAGTTTTCTTAACAGGAAGCCACAAGGTTGGCAATAGCACCTCTGAAATCATATTTCTTTTTGTTTTGACAGATCAGCCCAGAAGACAGAACACACAGTGACTGCCATCTAGTGTCTAGTGAGTGTTAAGTCAGGGCACCGGGATCTTTGATCAGAATGTGGGAGTCACTAACCTTGTCCATCCAATGTGACCGTTCCTCCCTCCCCTTCTATCTTGTAAGGGGGTGAGGGGGGATTTTAGGAATTCCCCTTTCCTCTGTCCCAGAGCCTGAGCTAGGAGAAACACCAAAGAAAGGCACTTCCTCCCTGAGCTCCCACCCCATTCCCCAGCTTTGACAAAAATGGTGGCCCCATTTCCTATCCCCCTCTGCTACTATTGCAAAGATAGGGATACTTGTCTGGTAATAGCTTAATTCCATAGCTGAGAACAAGGTTAGACCTTGAAATATCTGATCCTCCCTGGACATAGAGGGATTGCTGGTGCAGCAGGCCCAGGACCTGGCATAACAGACCCAGGACCTGGCATAGCAGGCTTAGGACCTGGTGCAGGGGCATGTTCCCCAGAGGCAGATTCTAAGGAGCCCATCCCAACAATGGAATGTCTAAGGTCATGATGGGGCAAATGGCTCAAAATGGGTTTTTCAGGGAATACAGGGGTCCTGGCAACCATAACAGGTGCAGCAGCCACTGCGGGTCCAGCAGCCACTTCGGGTCCAGCAGCCACTGCAGGTCCGGCAGCCACTGTGGGTCCAGCAGCCACCACGGGTCCGGCAACCCCTGCAGGTCCAGCAGCCACTGCGGGTCCTACAGTGGGTCCTGCTCCATCAGGTTGGGGTCCCGGTACCACAGGCTGGAAAACAAAAGCATGCAATGATTGTGCTGGTTGTCCGGGCCATTCAAGATGTGGGGCAGGACCCAGGATGAGTAGTCTTCCCTCCCTCACACCACACACAGATGCCAATGATTAAAACAAGCCCAGAGGGGAACCTGGGGCAGTTCTCTTCAGCTGATGGGAGAATGACGATGGAATGTGAGCCACCACCTCCACCTCCACCACAATCTCCACCAGGGCAAGGGAAGTTTTGATCTTGTCTTTATATTCTCAGCACCTAAGCATCATAGGTTCTTAATAAATATGTGTTGCTTGGCATGCAAGCTGTGGTCCAAACATAGTGCCACTATTACCTCTTCCCCTTCCCATCTGAGTCCCAGCAGCTCCCCATCAGTCCTAAGAGCCCTGAAGCATGGAGCCATGTCTGTCCCCTCGGAGTCTCTGTCCCAGTTCACTCCATGGCCCTGCCGTTGGCTAAGCCAGGTCCATTGTGAAGATGATGGGCACTTCTTGGGTTTACATATCCCACCACATTGATGGGGGACCTCTCTATATCATAGAGCAGGAAACTGAGGCCCAGAGATAGGAAATGCCTTGTTTGTGGTCACCCAGAGCAGAGATCTGAACCCAGATCCAGAGCCTTTTCCACTTCCTCAGCTTTGGGTCAGGAGAGGTAGCCGGCTATCCTGGGGCGAGCTGACCCGACTTTGATGCTGATGTTTTGTTTGACAGCAAATAAATGCGCCCATCATCCCTATCCCCCAGATAGCTGCTTGTCACTGAATCACCACCTGAGGATGCCCTGCTCAGAGATGATCTCTGGGATGCCCAAGGTCCCTTCTGATCCTCCTGGTCTACTAGCTGTGGCCTGACACAACAGGGAAGCTTTAAAGCCTCAATCACCAGGAACAACTCTGGGAAATGGGTACCAAAAGGACACCTAACTTCCTGAGGAAGTCAGGAAGCAGCAGAGCTGGAGCTTCTCCATGGGTCAAGGAGAACTAGTCCAGTGGGAGGTGCACAGATTACTGTGCATTCATTACTTAAGCTTCATGGTAACCCCTGAGAGCCACAGGGAAGTGTAAAGGATGGTCAGGAAAGGCTGGCAAATAACTCACGCTTCTGGGTGTTCTAGACACCAAAAACTAAAACTAGCATTCTAGGAGAGGCTGTGGATGACCCTGTGGATCAGGTGAGAAACTTGGGGTCAGGAAGACCCAAGTTTGAATCCTGGTCACAGGTACTTAATCACTAGGTGACCCTGGGCAAGTCATTTCTCCTCTGCTCTCTCCAAAAACAACAGACCCATCACTAAGATTCCCAAGTGTGAAAGCCTGGGACCTCGTGGCTGGAGAAGTCTGCCATTAAGACTTACGCCAGAGGAAGGGCATCTGTTCTGGGCCAGGTGGGGTCCTAGTGCAAGGAGACGCAGCTTAAGTGACCTCAGCACACCAGGACAGCCTGGAGATGAGCACATGGATAGGTGCTGCATCACACGCCCATTTCCCAGATCCTCCCAGGGAGAAGTTAACACAATCCACATCCTCCTCATTGCCAGTGACATGTAGGAGAGTCTGAAGGCAACTCCCAATGTGTTACAAGTGAGGATAAAGAAAAAGTCCATACCGCAGTTCCAAAGACCGTGCAGGAGGCAGCAACGTCTTCCCCGCCAACTTTCTCAGTCAGCGTTGCCTTGCAGAAGCCATACTGTTTTCCAAAAGAAGGGAAAGGATGTCACTGGTAAAAGGAAGCTGGTCTCTGCTTCAGCCTCCCTGGGTCTCCTCCCCAACCTCAAACCCAGCTGGACACAAAGTGGTCTCTTCCATTTTGCCAACATCAGAAATGCTTTTGTTCTTTCCTTTCTTAGTCTCTCCTACCTCCATGGACCTTGGGTGCTCTGGGTGGAGGTGCTCCACTCTGACCCCAGCTGGATGGGCAAGAACATCCTGGGATTTTAGCTCTAGAACTGAAAGGGACCACAGCTGGTCCAAACTCCTTATCCAACAGAGCAAGCAGAGCCAGGCCAAAGCAAGCAGAGCCAGGCCAAGGGTTCAAGTGGCAAGCCACAGGTCATAGAGATAGAAGGAACCTCAGAGGTCAGCCAGGCCACCCCTCATTTTAGAGTTGAGAAGGCTGAGTATGTAGTAGTAAATGACAGAGACCCAAGACCTGTGCCTCAAAGGCAGTGAGGGCTCCCATGCTTAAGAGTGGAAACACTGCCACCTGACCAAGAATCCTCTCCAAAGTGCCAAAGCAGATTGGGCTGCCAGTGACTGAGTGTGCCCCTCCCCTAACTGGAGAGGCCTCTTTCCACTCTGGGACTCTGGGATTCAGTGGCTGATGGTGTTTTCTAAGAACCAGCCTGGTAAAGTGGGAGGGGCTCATCAGCACATGGCTGCTGGGGGATGATCTGGGGGAGGAAGGTGAAAGCAATAGGAATCAGTGCAAAATCCCAGCCCCTAGAAGTACTAAAGCCTGGCACCATGACACCTGAGGCTGGGCCAAGGAACGGCCATGGCTCCGGGTCAGCCCCACTGTATTTTCCTTACCTGGTCTGCCAGCAGGTTGCAGGCTGCTGGGTCAGTCACATCTTTCGGTGCACAATCAGTGGGTACAACCACAAACTCCACATAGACAGAAGACTGGAGAGGCTAAAGATGGTGACAGAGGGGAAATGACAAGTCCCATGAGGCCATCACAACAGCTTCCATAGCTACAGTGCTCTTCCTATAATGACCTTGAGGGTGTGAATGTTTTGCTTCCCACTTCACAAAGAAGCAAAGTGAGGCCCAGAGCAGAAGAGTAATTCCAAGCTCTTTCCACTACACAGAGGGAGGAAGGAGGAAAGGGAAGGGCAGGAGATCCAGGAGGACACCCAGTTCTTGGCAAAAGGGTCTGAAACCAGCCCCCTCCTTTTTTCGGGGCTTTTCTGGGCTGTACAAATGGTGGACAAGCCATTTCATTGCCTTATTTTGCAGAGTCATAAGGAAGGAAGAGATGCCTGAGTCTCATGTCCTTCTTTTAAGAGTCAAGGCAATTGTAGCTTGTCCAAAGTCAGCTGGTCTGAATTGGGCCCACATCTCCCAAGACCCACCTGTGCCAAGCTATTGGACAAGCATTGATGGACACCCAACGGTTCTTTCACAGAGAATGAAAGAATCATGGCAGTAGGGATGATTAATATTAACAATGCATTATTAACATAAATAATATAAATAATAAAGAAGAGGCAATACAGACAGCACTGTGGAGAGAAAGCCAGTCTGAGCAGCACAAAAACAGATGGAGCTCCTACCTCTGACAGACAACAAACACTGAGTGAGCACCTACTGTGTGCCAGGCAAAGAGAGGCAAGGGACAGTCCCTGGCCCTTAGGAACTCACAATCTAATGAGAAAGAAGATATATAAATAGCTAGGTGCATGATTATAGATAGACAGAAAGAGAAACAGAGGGTGGAGGGGGAAACAGAAGAGAGAAAGATGGAGTCTGTCCTTGCTCCTCAAATAATAGCCCATGTGACACACACACACACACACACACACACACACACACACACACACTCACACAAACACACATACACACTCACACACTCATACAAACACATTTACACACATTCGCCCTCATAGAATGTATCCTCCCTGATTATCTCCTTTTGTCCCTTCCAGTACCAGCCCAGCATGTGCCTATCCCAGCACTTAGCATAAAGTAGGTGCATAAAAAGTATTTATTGGATTGGATTGCATTTACTGCCCTCTATCTGCCAGGAGCCCTTTTTTTCTCTCTCACTGAAGCCCCTACCCCAGCCAGCTCCCACCTGAGTCACCTCCCATCCCTTCTTTGTTCCCCTAGCCCCCCAGAGCTGCTATAAATATGCAGTGGCATCCTATATATACTAGTACATACTGTAGTATAATATATAATATTGCTCCATTATAATAGTTACTTATGTAACTATATTATAGATACTATGATATTACCATAGATAGTCTCTATTACTAGAACCAGAAGGTGTCAGTGTTCACTAAGGTTTGACCAATACCTGTGTCTCCCCTCCCATCACCTTCCCCGCCCAAGCCTATACTGGAACCTGCCAGTCTCACCGCAAGCTGAGCCCGGGAGATCTCCAGTAGCTTGAAATAACTGCTGTGGTTCTGGGTATTGAAGGCAGCCAAAGCAGCATCAACTGCGTGGAGCACCTTGGTGTCGTTCAGGGGTGCCAGCAGGGCACAGTTCGGGCAGACTTTGCGCACATCTTCTGCTGAATCTATCAGAAGAGAGAAGAAACTGTTTTGTGACCGGCCATCTTTTCTACACTGGCCAGTTAGTTCTGAAATGGTGAAAATCCTCCCCAGGGTTCCTTGTTACAGCTTAGAGATGCATGGATTCTCCCCTTCCTTCCACCTCCTAGCATCCTCAGCTCCCTTCAAGACTCAGTTAAAGCGGAGCCTACTACTTGAAGCCATTTGATCCTGGGCCTCAGTTTCTTCACATGAAAGTGAGAGGAATGGACTTGATGGTCTCTGAGATCTCCTTCTAGGATTCTGAGACAAGGGGATTCTGCAGCTCAAAATTCGAATTCAAATTCCTATTGCAGCTCGATGATTTTTTGTGCCATTTCAGCTTTTCACTCACTGGCGTTAGAACTGGTACTTTTATTCTACCCACTAGCATAATATAAAGATTTTTCAAAGCCTTTGAAAGCTAAAATTGAATAAAACTAAAAATTACGTTAGGCTTTGGTATTTATTATTTCTCCTGCTTCTTGTGAGGGTTATTCAGCCTTTAGATCCTTGACAAACAACTGGCCAAAGTTTGAAAATCTCCAACTCCAGGAAATTTAAGTATGGAAAGAATTCATCTCAGGACCCTTTCTATAGAGTTTTTAAAAGGAAGGGGTGGTTGTATTAATCAATAGTGAAGCAACTTTACCAGAAATATTTTCTGGTCTCATTCTCCATCACTGGTCTCCAGTACCATACCTGGACTGGACTCGCACTTGGCATTCGATACCATAAATTGGTTGTCCTGTTTCAACACATTGACATCACAGTCTCCTTCCACAGCCTAGGAAAAGATAAGCCAAGTCACACCATGATGAGAGACTCGACTCTTCTCTCAAGAAGAAAAGCAGAGGAGCTGGGGGGAGGCCAAGGACTTTACTCTTATCTCAAAAGGAAAGAAGGGAGGGAGGGAGGGAGGAAGAAGAGGAAAAAGAAGAAACAAGGAGAACAAGAAACAAAGGGAAAAACAAAATGAAAAACAGAAGAAACCGAACATGAAAAATAGAAGAAACAGAAGAGGAGGAGGAAGAAGAAGAAGAAGAAGAAGAAGGAGGAGGAGGAGGAGGAGGAGGAGGAGGAGGAGGAGGAGGAGAACAAGAAGAAGGAGGAAGAAGAAGATGACAATGATGATGATCATGATGATGATGATGATGATGATGATGAAGAAGGGGAAGGAGGGGGAAGAGAACAAGAAGGAGAAAGAGGAAAAGAATTAGGGGGAAGAAGAAGAGGAAGGAGAAAAGAGATATAAGAGGAATAGGCTCCAATATTTTTTTCTGGTGACCTGGTGCCCACCCATTATTGAAATGACAACCTAGAAAAACACTGCCTGGGTAACAGGACCTTGCAAACAAGGTCATGTGAAGCTTTGAAAGCCCCTGAAAACTGCCTCACCCTGAAGCCAAGTCTGACAAGAGCTGTCCAGGAACTCTGGGAAGTGACCTCACAAGCCCTGGAGTGATGGCAGCACCTGAAAGTGAGTGCCTCAAAATGAACACTCAGGTAAGTAAGAATGGAGACTGATCCCAAATTTCCCAGGGGGGAGTAAATGGGCTCCTCTCTGCCTCCCCACCTTCCACAGATGCTAGTAAAGACGGTGGGACACTCACATGTTCTGTCAACTGCCTCACAGGGCATTTTTCCAGTGGGGTTGGGTCCAGCACATGGCAGGTGGTTTCCAACAAGTCAATCTCCATTGCATACACCTCTCCCATGGGCCTCTGCAGGAGGAATTAGTGAGGATAAAGCAGCATGACAGGGTACTCTTGGTTAACACTGCTCCAACATTTATTTGCCTGGTTAGGCAAGGACTAAATAGTGCCTCTGAGAAAGAGAGAAATGTGGTGCCTAAAAATGAGCCTCAAAAAGAGAAAATGACCATTGCTCATTCTGAATGCTCTTTGTGAGACTCCAAATGACTTTTTGACCTGCCAAGGCCATTACAACCTGACCCTAATCTCTCTTTTCAGCCTTATTATCTAGAGCCTTCCCCCACAATCTAATCCCTCAGGCTGTCTTGCTGTGCCTCCCCATACCTCTGCCATGCCTGGCACACTCTCCCCACTCACATTCATGGCTGAGAATTCCTCACTCCCCTCAAAGTTTAAATGCTGCCTCCCATGAGGCCCACCTCAATTCTGCCTTTCACCATCCCATCCCCCAACTTGTATTTACTTTGCATATGTTTCAATGCCTGGGTTGTCTCCTATAGAATGTAAAGTCAAGGGGTGTTTTCATTCTTTGGTCCCTGTGTCTTTGGTGCCCAGGACAGGATGCTTCACTGAAGGGTCATATCACACTTACTTTTACAGATTGAAAACTCCCAGTAAATAATGACTTGAGGGCCTGAAAGGATGAGACCTCAGTAAAATGGTCTCCCTTTCTTCCTCTTCTCTCTTCCTCCTTCCCTCACTCTTTCCTTTCTCCCCATCTTCTCTTTCTTCCTAAGCATCTAATTGTCTTCACATGTTTACCCATACTTCCTGCATTTCTGAATTTCCTCTCCAAGAAGTAGCTTGTAGCCCACAAGCAAATTAACTACCCAAACCCCTGTAGCTGAATGTGGCAGAGTTCACAGAGTCCTGCACCCAGATATTTGCTAGATAGATGTGTGTCATTTTGGGAAAGTGATTCAGTTTCTCATGTGGACCTTGGTTTGCTCATATATAAGTGTATCTGTGTATGTGTATGAGAGATCACCTGCAAAACCCCCTGCTCTAAATTTCATGATTATGGCATCTATCTTTTAGAAGCCGCATGGGACATTGAGGGGGTAACATAACCAACATTCAATTTGGAGTCAGAATCTCAGCTTCTTATGATTTCTGCAGTGGCGGGCAGCAACCTTAAGGAAGACACGTCTCTCTAGACATCATTGGTAAAGGGAGAAGGGCTGCATTCTGGAGGCTGTATTATTCCTTTTGTCTATGAATTCAGGGCAATTCTACCAGTTTATAAATTCCATGATATCTTTGTGCATCCCTCTTCCATCTCCTCCCCCTCAACAGCCTTGAAATCAAGGTTTATTGAGTCAATGACCCTTACTCAGATAGGAAGCCCTCTTCCAAAATGGACACAATGTCCCAAAGCCCAATTGACTGCGAAATATCAAATGATTTAACTTGTCACTTAATTAAATGTCAAGCAATTTTGCCTTCCCAACTCAGGGAGTGTTTTTATAATACAAGCTTCTTATGCCTCAGAATAGAGTAAACTAACCAGGAATAGGATGGTAAGTATTTAGCAACCAGTTCTCTGAGAAAAAAAAAAAACAAAAAACACAGGAAAGGCTTTTCAATTTAATCTACATTATAAACATTTTCTACAATACTTTCTTAAGTTTAGACAGTCAACCAAATCATAAAATCAAGCCCTCATTTGTAGCTGATTTCCCAGGAGTAAATGCTCACACTCAAGATTGACAGGCTGACTCCAGCACCCCTTGGAATTTAGCCAATCACTGAGCATCATGGGTCAGGCAGCTATTTGTAGTTGTCACCAGCAAAGACCAAAGTCCCCAGTGAATACAACCGTCTCTCTATAAAGCACCATCTTTGGAGTGTTGTCTCATTTTTGGCCTCCTTGGGAGGCTGGGGCAGAGACAGAATAAACATCTTGCTAGGCAGGGATGCTCAGGAGACAAGAACAGGCTCTCATAAATTCCATCCCAACTCTTTCCAATAGCTCATCCTTCCCATGGCCTGTGGCCTTCAGCTAACCATTTGAAAGCGGCCACCTGTCCTTTGTGGCTTCCCCAATGGAATGTAAGGTCTTTGAGGACAGAGTTCTGTGTCCCCCAAAGCCAGCACAATGCTTGGCACATTGTAGGTATCTAGCAAGTCCTGTCTTCTGATCTAGTATGCTTTTTATGATACAACACTGCCTCTGTGGGACCCATGCCCAAAGAGAAAGGCATGGACAAACTTGCCCCATCTGGAAAAGGATGGAGATGGCAAGGAAGATCTGAGCACAGTGCTGCCCAACTCCTGCAAATGGTAGCCAAAATTCCAGTCCAACTGTCTCACTCCCAGTCCAGCTCTGATTGTTCTCCACCCAGAGCAGCTCCAGCCCCCCGCCTGGCAGCCCCAGACCCCAGGCCATGGGTCACTTACCCGCTGGTACCCAGAGCAGCCCCCCAGCAGCCCCAGACCCCCAGGCCATGGGTCACTTACCTGCTGGTACTCAGAGCAGCACCCCCAGCAGCCCCAGACCCCCAGGCTATGGGTCACTTACCCTCTGGTATACTCTCACTTTGTCAATCTGATTCAGAGTGTACTTGTATCCATGCCTGTGGATGCTGTTGACATATTGCACGGCTGCCAAGGCAGCTTGTTCTACATCTGGGTCATCACAGTCTGGGTCCCTCACTGGGGGAAGAGGAGGACTGCGAGAAAGGACAGAGCTCAGAAGCTGAGCTAGGCAGATCAAGGCTACCAAGAACCTCATGGCTCAGTCCAGGACAGACACCGGCCCCCTCAGGTCTATCACTGGAAAGGTGGCCGAACTCCGAGGTTCCCACTCATTTATACATCGGAGGGGGCTAGGAGCATTGCATAAGGGCTGGCTGCTCCAGTTCCAAGAAACCCCTGCAAACAGCTGAAATGGAAAAGCAAACAGGGTCAGGGTATTGCCAGATGCCCAGTGGGTTCTGCCAAAGTCAATGTCCCCAGGCGTGGGGGTGGGAGAAAAAATGCTCCAAAGTCTGCTCTCAGTGGGATGACTTCAGCACCAAGCAGAAATTCATCATGGCAGGGAACTAAGCAAACAGACCAGCAAGGCTGAGGCCCCATGGGTGTTTGGAAGCAGAGAAGAGTGAATCATCCTGGGGGGAGGGGGTGTCCTAGCACAGGATGATCAAGGGTCTGGGATCACCTGGTGGTCACCAGGCATAAGCTCTGTCACTGAGAGGCAGCATGGCATAGTTGTAAGGACCCAGGGCAGAGAGTCAGGAGGGACTGGGGTTCAGACATTGTCCCCAACCTGTGGTAGTCAGGTATCTATGGGCCCAAGTCACTCAGCATTATGAGCCTTGGTGCTCTCTGTGGTAAAACAAGGGGAAGGATATCTGGAGAGCAGTGGAATCAAACTCAACAAGAAATGGATTCCTGCCACCGTGTATTGGCTTAAAAACCACATTTTGACCGCATCTCTGTTTTATTGAATTTTAATTTATTTTGTTAAAAATTTCCCAATGATGTTTGGGCCTGGCTTGGGCAGCACCTGAGGACTGTTGGGGATACATGTGGCCTGCAGGCCGAGAATCTAACACCTCTGTCCTAGAGCATCCTTCCTGGGCTTGTCATGAGAATCACAGTGTCACAGAACCAGAAAGGCCCTCAGGCTGCATTCCTAGCCACATGGGAGGGGTGAGGGAAAGAGTCCTGACTCTGAAATCAGAGGGCCTGGATTCCAGTCCTGTCTCTGATAGTTATGTCCTTGAATAAGTGCCAGTCACTGGCCTTACCATGGCCTCAGTTTCCCTATGTGTAAATGAGCAGATCACCCTACATGGATGTGTAGGTATCCTCTAGGAGGATAGTATCAGAAACTCATCCAATGATACCCCAAAGGAGTCCCCCCCGGACAAGTGGCCCTCCTGCTTGAAGACCTCCAAGGAGGAGAAAACTACTACCCCCTTAAGTAGTCCACGCTCACTCAGATGGCTCTGGTTGTCCCAGAATTCTGTAGGTGTTCATGCTAATTCTGTAAATGTAATTACTGTGTGGAAGGCAGATGTTCGTAAACCTGCTCAAAGGAATCAGAGGAATGGCCACTTCACACTAATGAATAACTGAGGGCAACAATTCCACTTTTTCCATTTAGTCCAAAACTTCAACAGACATACTTAGTCTTCCTCCTGAACCACTGGTCACTGAGAAGGCATCATTCTAGCCTTAGCCTTGAACATTTTCACCTTGTATCACCAACTGCTTCTTTGACATCTTGACCTGACACCCTCTACACTGCTTCAGCTAAACTCTTCCCAAATGAAACTGGTTGCCTTTCCCCCAAAAACCTTCTCCTCTTCCCAAGGTACCCTCATGCTCCCAGGTCCCTACATTCCCAACCACAACACCCCCCTTGACTCCTCCCTCTCTCACTCCATCTACCAACCCATTCATTTGCCAAATCTTGACCTTTCTACCCCCACAGCATCTCTTGTGGACATTCTCTTCTATCCATCCACAAAGGCACCACCCTGCTATATAGATCAGCATCATCGCTCACCTGGACTATCGGAATAACCTGCTGGTTGGTCTCCCTGTCTCAAATTTCTCTCCACTCTGATCCATTTTCCACTCAGCTGCAGACTGGTCCTAAACTATAGATATGACCATGGCAGCCCTCTCCCACTCACTCAGCTCCCTACATCCTCCAGTATACGGTAGAAAGTCTCCTCCCACTTCACTCCCTCCACACAAGCTGTGATCCAGCCATAATGTCACCATTTCGTGTTTCTCACACACCACCTCCATCTCCCCTCCTGTGGCTCAAAGCCTCTTCTTCCTTGGTTCTGGTGCTTCTGAGCTTTCCTGAGTCCCTCTAAGATTCAACTCCAATCCTCTCTTCTGCCAGGGACCTTTGCTGAGTCCCTCATCGAATATAGCCTTTTCCTTTCAGATTGCTTCCCATTCTGCTCTCTCTTTTATGTATGCGTGTGCTATAGGTGTGAATTTAATGCGTGTATGTGTATTATATGTGTGTTACATGTATGTGTAAATAGATATATTTATGTGCTATATATGTGTGTGTAATATATATACTGTTTATATATTATATGTTATATATGTGTAATATAGGTATATTGCTTATACGTGCATATATGTACTATGATACATTGTGTGTGTTTCTGTGTTATATGTGTGTAATATATGTGCTGTATGAATATGCAGCATGTGTATATGTGTTATATATACATGTGTGATATGTGTATGTGTGTGTTGTGTGTATAATGTGTATGTTATATGTTTTCTGTGTGTATAATATATGTATATGGGTACATGTGTGTTTGTATAAGCATATAGTGTATATATACATTATTATATATGTATTGTGATATATGTGTTTGTATATGTATATGTGTATATAATATATGTGTCATATTGTATGTATGTGTGTAATATATGTATATTTGTTGTGTGAATGTACATGTGTGTATTGTGTATATTGTATTATATATGTGTATGTCACATATAATATGCATTATATAGGTGTATATTTAATATGCACATTATATGTGTGTGCATGTACTATATATGTGTTATACACATGTATTTGTCTATACATAGTTGTATGTTCTACTCCATTTTACTGTGAGTTCCTTGAAGTCAGAGATGGTTTCTGCTTTTCTTTGTACCTACAGAGCTTAGCATAGTGCTTGGCATATAGTAGGTGCTTAATAAATGCTTTTTGCTTGATTAATTATTTGACAAAATCCCCCATGACCTCAGAACTGCAAGGGACCTCAGAGTCTATCTAATACAGCTCATACCTGCAAAAGATGGCCCTTGGCAGCCACAAGTGATGCCTCAATCTCTGGTAGTAGAGGGGAAATGCATATACACAATATGTGCGTATTCACCTATATATGTGTTTGTGTGTACATACCTATATACATGTGTGTATACACATATGTGTGTGTTATATGTGCATGTCTGTGAGGGGAAATGCACCATTTTTCATAGCAGCCCACTCAGCTTGCTCTGGG
Organism: Gymnobelideus leadbeateri; assembly: GCA_011680675.1. Taxonomy (NCBI): domain Eukaryota; kingdom Metazoa; phylum Chordata; class Mammalia; order Diprotodontia; family Petauridae; genus Gymnobelideus; species Gymnobelideus leadbeateri. The sequence goes on along the minus strand of WOXC01007014.1, from coordinate 347,327 downwards.
ACAGACCTGAATGTTAGGAAGTGGATGAAGAGCTAGAAACTGTCTCCCTACAACCATCCCCAGGAGAATAAACCCAACGTCTTTTCCCCTGATAGCCCTTCCACTCCTTGAAGGCCACCATTTTGTCCTCTCCATGTTTTCTCTTATCTAAGCTAAATCCCGCCACTTCCTCCAACTGATTCTCTTCAGGCATGGCCTTCATTGGCTTTAAAGGTGAACTTGACCCCCCACCCACACAACTCCAAACAAGGACCCCACTTACAAAATACCTGGGAATCAAACATCCAGAGCTGCCTCTCCGCTGTTGACTTTCATCCCATCCCATAACATTAGCCAATGCTGTTGTTATCTCTGCACTTAACTTTACAGGTAGATAAGTAGTGAATGATTACTGTATTTCTAGTTAGACTCATTCCAGAGAAAGCCCACTCAGTGCAAAGACCACCATCTCCTCCCTGATGGCACTGTTCAGATGCAAAGCAAAGGAAGGCCACAGCATCATCTGTCACCTGACTCTTCAGTGCTGGCCATAGGTGGCTCAAGGAGCCAAGTCCTTGTCCTCAGAGGGCCTTTAATCTGAAGTTAATGATCTTCCCAAAGGTGGTTTTCCTGCCAGAGCACACAAAGGTCATTAGAGTGAATAACTGCCCATATCCCTGCCGGTTTAAAAGCTGCCTTTCTCAACACCCTTACAGACAAAAAATATACACAACTCCCAGAATGTAGACTCCCAACAGTGGGCCCAAAGCATCATCTTTGTAGGGCTATCAATTCACCTATCAATCAGTAAGCACAACCAGAACTATAACTAATGTGGGGAGACTGAGTCATTTCCCAGGGTGCTGAAACATTCACCTTGTATCACCGACTGCTTCTTGGACATCTTTCCTTCCACGGCTGGTTACACAGCAAAGGATCATGGCTCTTTGGAAGCAAAGCCTCAGCATTCTCAAGTTAAGCCCGCAATCCATATTGACATGGAGGCATAGCTCTCCTAGAGAGCCGTCTCCAAAGGTGACAGCAGCTTGGCCTATTTCGGAGCTTCTGGGGCATCAGAGCCTTCGGGGCTGTGGAGAACACTGTTATTTATTCTCCTCTCAGCTCCCAGCAAGCCCCAAGCACACTACTGATTTCTGAGTTTCTTTCCTTCTGACTTTGTTTTTTCTTGTAAACAGAAAAAACCCTCAATATTGAAGAATAGTCCCAAAGGGACTTTCGGTCAAAGACTCGGCTCCTTATCATAGTGGGGGAGCTGCCAGGCCCCGGGGCCTCATTCTGCTCTGCTCTTTAAAAAAAAAAAAAGCTTTAGCAAGAAGGGCGTTAGCACCACAGTCAGAATGGAGGAGGCCAAAGGAGGAGGAGACCGAATATTGAAGGGGAGGTTAGAAGACAAGCTGGGGTGCTCACTGAGCGTCCCAGCCTTGGTCAGCGCTGTCCCACAAGCTCTGCTTTTTCCCTTGGGAACTGCCCCATGCCAGGTCTGCGGCAGGAGGTCTAGACCTGCCCTGGGGCTTAGGGGGAGAGATATTACCAATCCCTCCCCCACTAGAAGCCCTCCCTTTACCTTCCACATCTCTTGTTTGGGGGCCAGGGGACATTGACTACTGGAATACCATGAGCTCCTTAAGAGTAGGAGTTAGTTTTCACCTCTCTTTAGATTCCCAGCACTTAACACTATAATGGGAAGTTTTGTTGTAATTTAGTTATTTCACTCATGTCAGACTTGTGACCCAAATGGAGTTTTCTCAGCAAAGATAGAGCGGTTGGCCACTTCCAATTTTGCAGATGAGGAAACTGAGGCAAAAAAGGTTAAGTGACTTGCTTGGTATCACACAGCTAATGTCTGAAGCTAGATTTGAACTCAAGATGAGTCTTCCTGTGCACTATGGCCCCCTAATGGGCACATAGAAGAGGCTTAATCAATGCTTCTTGACTGACTCTAGGACAGGAATTCTTAACCTGGTTTCTGTGAACTTTTTAAAAAATACTTTGATCATTGTATCTCAATAGACTTGGTTGCCTTTGTAAGTCTGCCTATTTTATTTAATGTATCTAAAGGCGTTATTCTGAGGGGTTCATAGACTTCACTAGTCTGACTGCCCACATGAGACCATGCAATGAAAAAGGATAAACATTCCTGAGGTGGGGCAGGAGATGCTCCTTCCCAGAACAACTTCACCCAGCCCCAAATGTCTCTGCCACTCATGGCTCAATAAAGGTGATTAACACCTTGGCCCAGAGATGAGCTGTGGAGACCTTCCCACAAGCCAGGTGAGTTCTTGCCTCACCTGATAGAAAATAAGCCTCTTACTTCTATCTCTATACCCCCCAGCTCCTCTCACTAGTGTTGGGCCCATAATAGGCCCTTAAGAAATGATCATTTATTTATTTGTTGGTTTAAATAAATAATTGATTGACTAAATAGTGGGTTGGAGGAGTGTGTGGACTGTTCAGGGAAGACAAGGACCTCTGGCATGAGGGCTGTTCATCCTCCTTTGGTGCCCACCTATCACCCACCTGTCACCCACCTGTCACCCACCTGTCAGCCATGGCCCTGAGAAGCTGCAGCATGGCCAGTGGTCACACCCCATTAAACCATCTTGGCAAAAGGGCTAAACCAGGTTGGAAGTAATGCACAGGCTGCAAACCCGTCAATGAGTTGGTTCAGGGTGGGGGGGCCGGGGAAAGGGTGTCTCTACCCCAAGCAGGTGAAGACTTGCCGCAGTGGAATGGGCAGATGAGAACAATTGGTTCCGAAGGCTATGGAGTGGGCTGAAGCAGGCAGTTGTGGAGTGCATAGAGTTTGTTTGGACATCGAACACGCCAACATCTCACTGCATCCCCAGACATCGCCAATTGTCCTGACTTTTGTCCTGCCACTGGACTTGGATGACTCTGGAAGAGAGAGCGAGGCTGAGGACTTTGTGCAATGCTGCCTTATTTAAAACCTATTCATGAGCAAGTCAAAGACACCAACCATCAAAATCATTGGTCCTCTTCAAAAATGAAGGACAAACAACAGTAGATTGGTCCAATCTCTCCCCAAGTCGTCTTCTCTACCCCTTCTACTGCCCCACCCCAACCTGTGCTTTTCTGAACAAAAAAATCCCTAGGTATGGCTTTGCCCCCATCCAGCTTCTTCTCTAGATATCACCATACTGGGACAAAACTATTTAGCTGGTGACCATAATTATGGCTCTGAGATATGGGTCCAAGGTCAGATCCAGCCAAGCTAAAGTCAGTATACTATCTTCTATCCCTTTCCTTTCACTAGAGGATCCCACAACCTACTTTACCAAGTAAATGGAGGCTATCTATGGTGAACTCCCTCTTTTCCCCTAATTCTATACCTCAAACCCCCTCCATCATCCACCATTCTTCTTATACTCTAGTCCTGAAATGATGTATTCCAGTGTGCCATCACTTTATCAATCCCATTTCCTCTGGGAGTTTGCTCTTTCAAGCATTCTCTCTCTCCCCACAAATGGTTCCTTCTTTATTGTCTGTCAACATTATTGGATATCTCCCACCATAAAAACAAACAAACAAACAAACAAAAAACAACTGGGGCGGCTAGGTGGCACAGTGAATAGAGCACCAACCCTGGAGTCAGGAGGACCTGAGTTCAAATCTGGCCTCAGACACTTAACACAAACAAACAAACAAAAAAACTAGTCGTGTGACCTTGGGCAAGTCACTTAACCCCAATTGCCCTCCAAAAAGAAAAAAAACCAAACAACTTTTCTTTGCCTCCACTAATTCCCTGAATTATTCTCCTATATCTTTCCTCTTTTTCATAGCCAAACTTCTAGAAAAAGAAGTCCATATTCATTGCCTCATTGCCTCCCAATCCTCACCTTCAACACACAGCTCAACCCAACTGCCTGAGATCTGGCTTCCAGCGACACTGCTCTACAAGAACAGCCTTGTTTATAATCACCAAATCCCTTTTCCAGTCTTCACACATGGACTTCTCTACAGCTTTTGACACTGGTGCCCACTCCCCTCCTGGAAGATCTCACGACCCTGTCCCTTTGAGGTTTCCTTCCAACCTCTCTGAACACTACTCAGTCTTCGTTCCTGATCATCCTCCATATCCCCATGCATGGGGTCCTCCCAAGGCTCTCTCCTAGAACCTCTTTCCTCTCAATATTCTGCCTCTTGATGATTTGTCAGTTCCATGGCTCTGGTTAGAGATAGCCGTACAGATTATATTTATCACCCACAGCCTGGAGGGACACCTCCACCTGCCTATTTTCCAGGCATCTCAAAGTGACCATGTTTAAAACGGAACTCCTCTCTCCCAGCCACCCATGAATCCTCCTGAATTTCCCATTTTCAGGTGGGTGAGTCCTTCAGGCTTAGAGGCATTCTTCACTGGCCGCTCTCTCACCCGATGATCCCTCCTGTCACTTGCCAACAGCCGCCGTGGCTACAATCGCACCATCAGCCACCACAATAGCTCACAGCGTCCTCACTCCTCTCCTGGACACTACTGCAAGGAGCTTCCTGGCTTGTCTCCCTGCTGTCAGTCCTTAGGCACTGTCACTGAAGGGCCTGACCACGCCACTCCTTGGCTCAAGGCCTCTAGTGAATCTCTTTTGCCTTCTGGGACCAGGTCACACTTCCCTGTCAGGCATTTCACTTCCTCCTGTCTGGCCCCAGCCCACTTTTTCAGGCTGATTACACAGGCACAAGATTCTGTTACCTACTCCATGGCCCACCCAGACCAACCTGCCAGTTGTTCCCTGTACAGGACTTTCTAAGTCCTGCTGAGAACAAGGATGGAATCATGGAAAAGCAGGAATATTTTTTCATTTTGTTCCAGGATTCTACAACAAACAACCAAATCAATCACTGGAAAAAGCAATACACTGACCTTCCAGGGCTCAGATCCCATTGGGCATCAGAAGGGCAGGTACTGATTGGCAGAGAGGTCAACATTACTCTGGACAAGGAGAGTTCAGGTGTGAAGGAAAGGAGACAAGTAAGTGTGTCAGAGGAGCGTGATCTGAAACTGATGGAACTTTGAAAACTATCTAGTCCTATCCAGACGGGAAACTGAGGTCCAACAAATATGAGTGACTTGCCCAAGATCATACAGAGAGCAAGCAGCCAACCTAGGATTCAAACCCAGACCCTATGACTACAGATCCCATGCTTGCTGCACTGCTGGGGCCCAGTCCTCCCTCGTTGAGGGCAGCTTTCTCCACACAGTGAATACTGTGGAGAGTCATCCCTCATCCTCCCAGAGATCCGCTCAGCTAGCTAATGGGCTCAATTTAAATGAAGCTAAAATAGTCTTGGGTGATAAAGGCTTAATGAGCTTCCCTACCCAAATGCCAGTTACATTTTAACCTTTGCTTTCTGATCTTTAAATCTTTTATCTAAAGAGAGTAAGTGATGTTTGCACATTAGGTAACTTGACTGATCCCTTGAGGATAATGAAGGAAGGAAAGGAGGAAGGGAAGAAGGAAGGAAGGAAGGAAGGAAGGAAGGAAGGAAGGAAGGAAGGAAGGAAGGAAGGAAGGAAGGAAAGAAGGAAGGAAGGAAGGAAGGAAGGAAGGAAGGAAGGAAGGAAGGAAGGAAGGAAGGGAAGGAAGGAAGGAAATAATAATAAAGATAATAAGTGACATTTTTGTAGCACGTTTAAAGTTAGGAAAAACAGAGACTATAAGGCTTATAAGGACCTCACAACGACCTTCTACTCCCTTCAATGGCTCTCAGAGATCATGTAGTCCAACCATATCATTTTGAATTTGAGGAAGGTGGGGACCGGAGGGGTCGAGTCACTTGCCCAAGGTCTCATGGGTAACAACTGATGGAGACAGAGGTCAATTGCAGGTAGTATGACTTACTCTTCCCACTGCACGCTCATACATGCTTCACTTCATCCTCACCCCTGATGGGGACAAAGGAACTGCAAGTATTATTATTCCTGTTTTATAGAAAAGGAAAGTGAGACTGAAGACAGGACATGAATTATCCCAAATCCCAAAGCTGATCAGCATTCCAGCACCAATTGAAACCCAGGTCTTTTTTGGCTCTGCTATGCCATGTTTTCTCAATACTTGGAGGCAGGAGGCTCTCACCTAGAGTCCCTCACATGCCACCTTTTAGGGAGAGGTCTGCCCAATCTGCCAACACTAAGTGGGTGACTCCTCTCCTTGAAGAGTTGAAACAGAGTATTGGTGGGCACCCCAAGCACCCCTGTACCCCTCCCCATCCTGTCCATTAAAAGTGTGGAGAGCCTGGCTCCTAGTCAAGTTGTATACCATGTTTACCCTTGGTGCATGATATAAATCTTCCTATCAGACTTGCCACTATGAATTGCTTACTTTATACGATTTTTAGAAAGTGCTTTGGACTTTAAATATTTTCCTTCTTTCTGTACACCATCAGAATTTAGCAATCCAGGTCAATCTCTTCATTTTCCAAACTAGAAAACTGAGATAGAAAGGGAAAAGAATTGCCAGGCTATGATGGGGCAGCTCATGAAACCCATCTGTGTGGACATCGACCCAGCAGATGCTGCTGCATCTCCACCCTCTGGATCTCTTAATATGATCATTGAGATCACTGAGTCACCCTCAGTGCCTCAGTCTCCTCATCTATAAAATGAGACGGTTGGATGAGACAGCATCCAAGGTCCCTTTCAATTCTAAACCTATGAAACTCCTATATTTGAGAGCTCACCTAATCCAACACCTACATTTCACAAATGAGGAAACTGAGGTCCCTGGAGATTAAGTCACAGAATTTTAGAGTTGGAAAGAACCATAGGGCCCTCTAGTCTAATCCACATTTGAAGAATAATTTGTTGTAGGTCATCCAGCTTCCAGAGAAAAATCCAACTTCCCAAAGTAGCTCATTCCATTTTCAGATAGCTCTGACTGGACAGCTCCAATTTTTTTTTTTTAGTTCTGATTGTTAAAAAAAAAAGAAAGAAAAGAAAATTCTCATAAATCAAGCCTAAATGTCCTTCTTCATAATTTTGCTTTCTTTAGTCAAGCAGAACAAATCTAATCCCTTTTTCACAAAAGAATCATGGGAGGGGTGGCTAGGTAGTGCAGTGAATAGAGCACCAGTCCTGGGGTCAGGAGGACCTGAGTTCAAATCTGGCCTCAGACATTTAACACAAAAACTAGTCATTTGACCTTGGGCAAGTCACTTAACCCCAAATTGCCCTCTAAAAAGAAAATAAAAATTTTAATTAAAAGAATAATGGGATAGATGTGGCTAGGTGGTACAGTAAATAGAGCACTGGTCCTGGAGTCAGGAGGACTTGGGTTTAAATCCAGCCTCAGACACTTAACACTTACTAGCCATGTGACCTTGGGCAAGTCACTTAACCCCAATTGCCTTGCCCTCCTCCCTCCAAATAAATAAATAAAATATTTTGAAATAAAGAATCATGGGATACTTGGAGACAGCCATCATAGTTTGATATACTCAAACAAGCACTAAATCTGGAGTCAGAGGAGCTGGATTCAAATTCTGTCTCTAAAACTTAATAATAATATCTAAAAGCTAGCATTTATGCAGAGCTTTAAAGTTTGCAAAACTCTTTACAATTATTATCTCATTTTATCCTCACAACACCCTGGAAAATAAATGTTATTAATTATTATGCCTTTTGTATAGATGAGGAAACTGAGAAAAACAGAGGTAGAGTCATTTGTCCTAGGGCATGCAGCTAGTGAGTGAGACAGGATCTGAACACAGGTCTTTCTGTGGTGCGGTAGACAGAGCACTGGGCTTGGGATCAGGAAGACTCATCTTCCTGTGTTCAAATCCAGCCTTAAGATACTTACTAGCTATGTAATCCTGGATAAGTCATTTAACACTGTTTGCCTCCATTTCCTCATCTGGAAAATGAGATGGAGAAGAAAATGGAAAACCACTCCAGTATCTGTGACAAGAAAACCCCAAAATGGGGTCACAAAGACTCAGACAGAACTAAAACAGCAGAACAAAAACAACACTAACTCCAGGTCCAATGTTCTATCCATTGGACCAGTTGGCTACCTATGTGAACTTGAGTAAGTCACAAACCCCCTCATTCTAAGTTTCTTCTTCTGTAGAGAATTAGACTGAATATTCTCTGAAGCCCCTGCTAATTTCCCCAGCAGATCTTCATGTCATGGTCTCCAGGCCCTTCTTGACTGGTCACTCTCCAACTTGTCCTTATTTTTATTACTAATATTGAACTAGGTTTGATTTTTTCTTAAATCTTTAAAGCTTAATCAAGGTTCATGATTTTCTTAAAATTTACCCGTAGTAGATCTTTGGCCTCAAAAAATATGAAATTCCTTGCTCTTCAGAAACAAGCGTGAATTGCAGGTTTGTTAATAGCGTTGGCAAGTCCTGACCATGGACAGGACCAGTATCCCTTTTGTCCTCTTTGTACAAGCCTATCTTTTATCCTCTTTGAGCAGAAACTTTGTTTACTTGCTGTGAATTGAGAACATATGGAATTTCTTTGAGGTGGGGAGAGGGATGTGGGGGAAAGAAAGGTTTTCAGCCAAGTGAAACATGGGAGTATAATTTACTTAATGGGAGGGGAAAAGTTAAGGAGCAGAGTCTAAACCCAGAGGGGCAATTTGTAATCAGGAAATGAGAGAAGTAACCTTTTTTGTAAAAAGTCCAAAACCAACAGCCCAGGTGTAATTTACTTTCTGATGTAATGAAGTCAAAGTCCATGGTCAGTTTATTATTCCTATAGAAACAAGAAAGTGTCCTGTCTTTTGAAGGAGTGCAGCCTTGGTGGGCTCAAATGAGGGGGAAAGAGGAAGGGTAGTGGAGAGTACAGGTCTGACCCTGATAAAATCACTGGTTCCCTGAATCCAGTTCTCCAAGAGGGGACCACTGCAAACTCATGGTTTGACCTGTGGAAGAAAATAGCTTTCTTCTCTACCCTTAGGTGCTGGAGACTCAGTCACTGCTAGGACCAGCCTTGTTGGGAGGCAGGGAAAAAAGAGAACAATGGATAACAACCACTCTGGGAATTCTGTCCTTGCTTTCCCAAGGTGATGGGACACACTTTAGGGCCTGCTTGTATGTGCCTATGGAGCAGGCACTCCACAAACAGAGGAAAGAGCTCTGCAGTTGGAGGACCTCATTGCAAATCCTTCCTTTGTTACCTCTTACCTATGTGAGCTTAGGCAAGGTAGTTCATCTCTGTGGGTCTGTAGGGGCAAGGTAAGCCCCTCTGTGAGGAATAAGATTATGTAAACCAAGGCCCCAACTCAATATGACCTTTCTATTACCCTGAGCTGTTTGGGAACAGGGAACTTGAGAACCTGAGAGCTGTTCCTCTCCTGGGACCCTGGTCAGGTCCTTGAGAAGAGATATGATAACTGTCCAACTCCTGGAACTAGCCACTCCAAGGAAACATCGCTCTTTGGGGGGGGCCTTGGAGGGACTGACCTCCATCCCGGCCTCCACAATACGATGCTTGCTAAAACACCTGGCAGTATGCCTTCTTTGTTCTCAGCACTACTTAAACTGTAAGATTCAGACCCCAAATTGGAATCTCACCCATGGAGAGGATGCTCTGCCTGGGACCCTCCTGTGGAGGACCCTGATGGCTGTACCCGGGATTCCCTAGCTTGGGTCAGGTGTTGGTGCTTCCCCACAACTGTGATGCTTGTAAATATGTAAATACATATATATCCACTATTAAGCAGAGTTGCTCTTATTCTGCTATCTTTAAGCCTCTTATTCTGTTATCTCTGGTTTCTTTCTCACTTGCCTATATATACATATATTCTGAGTAAATATTCTAAAGAAATTGCCTTGGGTCTTTCTTGGAGTGCCGAGCATTCCGTTTATGCAAATTCTTAACCTCCTTAATTGGACAGGGTCTCAGCACTATCACCTGTAAAAGGAGGGAGTTAGGCAACTTCTAAGGTCTCTTCTAGCCCTAAAGCTACATGACCTCAAGCATCATGGGCAGCTAGGTAGCACAGTGGAAGCTCACTCTGACCTGGAGTCAGGAAAACCTGAGTTCATATTCTGCCTTAGACACTTACTAGCTGTGTGACCCTAGCTAAGTCACATAACCGCTACCTGCCTCAGTTTCCCCATCTGTAAAACACGGTAATCACAGTGCCTGTCTCCCAGAGTTGTTGTGAGGATCAGAGCTGATGTGTAAAGCTCTTTGTAAACTTAAGGTTCTAGCAATTATTGGCTATGATTAGCATTTTCTTTGGCTATCCCCCATGCCTGGAATGCTCTCCCTCCTCCACTCTTTTATTGGAAACCTATCCTACCCTTTCTTCATTCCAGCACCTTTCCTCTGTTCATTACTTCCCATTTATCCTGTATGTAGCTTGTTTGGTAAATAGTTGTTTGCTTGATGTCTTCCCCATTCGATTGTAAGCTCTATGAGGGCAGGAACTGTCTTTCATCTCTTTTTTTATCCCCAGCACTAACACATAGGAGGTATTTAATAAATATCGATTGATTGACAAGCAAGTATCGATTGATTGATTGATAAGTAAGTTCCAGGAACAAGATGCCTGATGGGAAGCAGATGGTAGATCAGGACATTGGTCAGCAAGTGGCAACAGAGGTCAAGTGCACATTGTAACCCGTGGCAAAGGAGGGGCTCCTTCAAACTGAACAAGGTCAATGCCTGGTTTGTTTCACTTTCTCAAGAAAAGAACAGCTAATCAAAACAATTAAGAAGGAGAAAGCTAGGCAGCATTTTGGGTAGAGGTGAAATCTCAAGATTAGGTGACTGGTTTGGAGCATTCTTTCATGAGGTTGCTAATGATTTGCAAATCTTCTTTTGAAACCTATTTGTCCATATCCTTTGACACATCTATTGAAGGATGGTTTTTGGGTATATACATGTATAAATGTATATATGTGTGCATATATCTGTTAATTATTATCCAAACTCTTATCAGAAAAATTCTATACAAAGATTGCTTTTCCCCAATGACACCTTTCCTGCTTACCCTAAGTGTATTTATTTTGTTTGTGCAGAAGCTTTTTATTCCTTTCTTTTTTTTTTTTTTTTTTGCTTTTTGGAGGGCAATTGGGGTTAAGTAACTTCCCCAAGGTCACAAGGCTAGGTTTTTGTTTCTGTGTGCGTTAAGTGTCTGAGGCCAGGTCCGAACTCAGGTCCTTCTGACTCCAGGGCCAGCGCTCTACTCACTGTGCCACCTAGCTGCCCCCTTTTTATTTCTTTGTAGTAAAATTTATTTATTTTATTTTTTTATAATGGCCACTACCCCTTATCTGGTTAAGAAGCTATCTCCTGCCCACAGGTGTGAGAGATATAGGATCTGCTTCTCTTCTCATTTTTTTCTTAGCATAATCATCAATATTAAGGATACATATCAATTTAGAATGTATTATGGAATATGGTATAAGTGTTGGTCTAATCTAAACCAAATTTCTATCTAGTTCTATTTCCTTTTCTGAAAGCGTGCTGTTTAAAATCTCGTGTGGTCTTTATTAGTTTGGAAGCATTCCTCTATTTCATTTATGTTCTCAGTTTGGTAGAATTTATGATAGGTTATGACAATCTTTTTTACTCTTTCAGGTGATGCAATTTCACCTTCTTTATTTGCTATTTTGTTGATTTGATTTTCTGCCCTCTTATTTTTATTCAGATTGACAAAACGTCTATCAATTTTTTAAATCTTTTCAAAGAACTAGTTTTTAGTTTTACATGTAATTTCTATATGGGCTTTTGTTTCCAATTTATTTATACTCTAATTTTGGGGGGAGGGATCAGTTATCTGTGGACAGAGTGCCGGCCCTGGAGTCAGGAGAACCTGAGTTCAAATCTGGCTTCAGACACTCACTAGTTGTGTGACCCTAAGCAAATCACTTGGCCCTGTTTGTTTCATCTGTTTCCTCATCTGTAATATGAACTGGAGAAGGAAATGGCAAACCACTCCAGTATCTTTGCCAAGAAAAGCCCAAATGGGGTCATGAAGAGTTGGACATGACTGAAATGATTTAACAACTTCTAATGTTTATTATCTCCTCTCCTGTGCTTATTTTAGTTTGTTTATTTCTTGATTTTTAATTTTTCAAAATGCACATTATTTAGATAATCTCTTTTTCTTGTTAATGTATCTTTGTAGGGAAATCAAACAATTTCAAATTAAAAATTAAGAGATTTTTCTCCTGATTGCTGCTTTAGTTATATCCCAGATATTTTGGAGTGTTGTTTTATCATTTTTTACATAATTATTAATTGTTTCTATAATTTGTTCTTATACCCACTAATTATTTAAGATTTCAATGTTAAGTCCCCATTGGGATACATGTCTTTTTTCTGTGCTCTCTGAAACGATCACATTTTCATTGAGTTATAGTCTGTAAAAGACATGTTTGTTATTTCTGCCTTTTTTACATTTGTTGGCAATATCTCTATGCATAATACCTGATCAATTTTTGTAAAAGTTCAACATAATGCTGAGAAGTATATATATATTCTTTTACAATCCTACTTAGGGGATTCCATAAGTCTTTTAGCTCTAGTTTCTCCAGAAATCAGTCATGTTCATTATTTTCACTTTAATTTGTATTTCAGTTAGATTTATCCAAAACCAAGAAAGGGACATTAAAATCTCTTGCCACTATTGTATTACTGACTCTGTCTTCTTATAGTTCAGTTAGTGTATCTTCAGTGAATATAAATGCTAAGACATTTGGAGCATAGAAGATTAATATTAGTATTTTGTAGTATTTCAGAATAACATAGTTTCTTTGTTTATCCATTTTATATTGTGAATGTTATTTTCGTGTGATAACATGATTACAACTTCAGCTTCTTTGGATAAGCCTGATGCATAGTAATTTTTTCCAGTCCCTCATTTTTATTCTATTTTATGTGTTTGTTTTTAAAATGTGTTTCTTGTAAGCAACATATCACAGTATTTTGTTTTCTTTTCTGATCTGTCAAACTTTTTCATTTTATTGGATTGTTTAATACATTTATATTTAAAATAAATTTAGAGTATTAGATTTACATTTTTCTCCATTTACCTCAAATTTTTTCTGAATTGGAAATTTTCCCTTTCTGTAAACACAAGCACTGCATTTTTTCATTTATTTTAACTTCATCTATTTTAAGGTAATCCTATTCCTAATATCTCTCTCCCTCTCACTCTCAAGCCCCGCCCCTCCTATATTCCCGAGTTTGGGGTTTTTACCGTTCTTTGTTTTGTTGGGTTTCATTTCATTATTTATTTCTCACCTTCTTTTTCTCCTTTCAGTTTGGTCAAGCAAAATCCCTTTTCCTCTCCTCCCCTTAAACTTGTTTTGTTCATTAGTATTTATTTTTTAAATGTTTCTTTCCATCTTTCTTTTTATTATTTTTCTTCTTTTTATGTCTTTTTAGACTTTTTTTTCATAGCCTTCATACTTATTTATACCTTCTTTGGTCTTTGAACCCCTCACAAAATTGAAGCTACTAAGGTACCTATGTTGGATTGTCTCTTCCAAATAGTTTCTATGTTATTGCCTTATAAATTTTGCCTCTTGAGCCCCTTTTTTCTGTTGTACCTCTTTCTTTAAAATACCAGTTCTAGAAATGATAGAGAGGCTATTGCCATATGGCGGGAATCTTTCTAGTTCCCTGATTTTGCAGTTCATTATTGACTGTTGCCCTTCCCTTGGTCATTATTTTTTTTCCTATTTATGTTGAAATATCTTCTCGGGATCCATGACCTCCCACTCTCCGAGGGCCATTCTCCCTCCTCCCCACCCTCTAATTGTCCTTTTCCTGCAGCAGAGTGAGTGGTCTCTCTGAGTACCAAGTCTCTAGGATCCCCAACCCCCTTTATGGAACATCTTTCTTTTCCCATGGGAGCCCCCCACTCCCCCTACTGGAACAACATCTCCCTATTTCTTAACCTTTTCAATCCCTCCATTTCTTCCTCACCCATTCTCCTGTAGCCTCTCTTCCTCCTGAGAAACAACAGGGGTTGTTTCCCCTTCATTGTTATTCTTCAATTTAACTAGGCTACATCAGCTATTCCCCCCACCCCGCCCCCGCGCGCGAGCACACACACACACACTGATTTACCAGTAGGCGAGGTGTTGTGAGATTTAGTCCATGATGTTTCAAGCCTCTTTCTCCACCATTACTTTTTTGACTTCTGCTATCATCCTTGTCTCTTTGCGTGTGTGTTTAGAAAGAAATTTCTTCATGGTCTCTCTGTTGTGATTGTGTTTTTGTTGTTGTCCTCAGTGGCTGTATTTGCTTCCCCTTTATTTACCATCTCCGTGCTAATAATTCACAGATCTACATTTCCTGCCCTGGCTTCTCGGCTGACCTGTAATCTTGCATCTCCAATTGCCTTTCAGACACTTTAAATTGAATATCCAGCAGACATACTAAATTTAAATATCCAAATTAAAACTCGTTATCTTCCCCCCTCCCCCCTCCTCCCCACCCCAAACCCTCTCACCTCCCACCCAACCTATTGCAGTATCACTATCACAACACCATACAAACACTATCCTCCTAGTAGCTCAGGCTCCCTTCCTAAGAATTTCTCACTTTCTTTCATCCCCTGTATCCAAGCTGCTGCCAAGATCTGTCAAATTCACCTTTGCAGCATCTCTCTAACACATCTGTCCTCTTACACTACCACCACCCTAGTGCAGACCCTCATCCCCTCACACTTAGATGACTGCAGTAACTGCTGATGGGTCTGCCTGCCTCAAGTCTCTCCCCTCTCCAGTCCATCCTCCACTTAGTCCATAAAGTGATTTTCCTAAAGTGCAGCTCAGACCACGTCACCCTCTCCCACACTCACTAAAATCCAGTGCCTGCCTATTCAATCCAGCAGCAAATTCAAAATCTGTTTGGAATCTAAGCCCTTCATAACCCAGCCCTCTCCCCCTTTCTGATCTGCTGACACCTTCCTTCCCACCATGTGCTCTTCAATCCAGAGACACTGGACTCTTGGCTATTTCTCCAACAAGACCCTCTGTTTCTCAATTCCAGGCATTTTCTCTGGCTGGCTGTCACCTTACCTATAACTCTCTCCCTCCTCTGCTCCAAGTACTGACTTCCCTGCCTTCCTTTAAGCCCCAATTGAAATCCCAATTTTTTAAACTTTTTTTTAGTTTTTTTTTTTTATTAAATTATTTCTTTTTAGTTTTCCACATTCACTTCTATATGTTTTGAGTTTTCTCCCTCTCCTTCCCCCCTCCCTCCCCAAGATGGTTTGTAATCTGATACAGGCTCTACATCTATGTTCCTATTAAGCACATTCTCACATTAGTCATATTCCATAAAAGAATTATAACAAATAGGAAAAACCATAGAAAGAAAAAAAATGCAACAACAAAAAAAAGAAAATAGTTTACTTCATTATTCATTCTGACTCCATAGTTCTTTCTCTGGATGTGGCTGTATTTTCCATCATGTGTCCTTTGGAACACCTTTACATCCTTTGCATAAAATCTCCCTTTCTATAGGAAGCTTTCCTGATCCTCCTTAATCCTAGTGTCCTTGCTCTACTGGTTATTGACAATTATTTATCCGGCATATATCTTACTGGTACATTGTTGTTTGCATGTTGTTTCTCTGCATACATACACACCCTGATTAGATTGTGACCTCCTTGAGGACAAGGACTGACTTTCGCCTCTTTTTGTATTTCCAGTGTTTAGCACAGTACCTAGCACATAGTAGATTTTTAGTAATTATTTATTTATTTACTGATTGACAAGTCAATTGCAGGACTTGTTATTTGTCAGTGAAATAGTTCAATTTAACCCCTAGTGTCTTGGAGTTTTAAGGATAGGTGTTTTTGTTTGTTTGTTTTTTCTAGAGGTGACCTTTAGATTCTTTTGATTGATACTTTGTTTACTATGGGTAGAAGTTGTTTGAAGTTTTCTTGTATTATTTTCTTGCATTGTGGTATTAAGGGTTTTTTAAAATTTATTTATTTTAGTTTTCAACATTCATTTCCACAAGATTTTGAGTTACAATTTTTTCTCTCCCTATCTTTCCCCTACCCCCATCCCAAAATAGCAAGCCTACTAAATGCCCCTTCCCCTAATCTGTTCTCTCTTATATCCTCCCCTTCAACCCCCTAACTTTCTAGTAGAACAAGGTGGGTTTCCCCTAGTACCTGTGTATCAAATTTCCCGGTTTCATGTAAAAAAAAAACAATTTTTAAATATTTCTTCTTAAAACTCTGAGTTCCAGATTTTTTTCCCTTCTTCTCTCCTCACTCACTCCCACTCAGAAGATAAGCAATTCAATATAGATTGTACATGCGTAGTTACCAAAATCATTTCCATAGTAGTTATATTGTGAAAGACCAACTATATTTCCCTCCATCCTATCCCGCCCCCCACTTATTCTATTTTCTCCTTTGACCTTATCCCTTTCCAGAAATGTTGGCTTCTAACTACCCTCTCCCCCAACATGCCCTCCCTTCTATCATCCCCCTTCTTATCCCCTACCCCTCTGTTTTCCTGTAGGGTGAGACATCCAATTGAGTGTGTGTGTTATTCCCTCCTTAGGCCAAATTCAATGAGAATCAGGTTGTCCCATTCCCTTTCACCTTCCTGTTCTTCCCCTCCATTGTAACAGTTTTCTCTTGCCTCTTTTATATGAGATAATTTACCCTAATCTATCACTCCCTTTCGTCCTCTCCCAATAAATTCCTCTCACACCTCTTAATTTTATTTTTTAGATATCATCCCTTCATATTCAAATCATCCTGTGTCCTCTGTCTGTGCATACATGAACATAGAAATGCCCACACATATATATTTATATACACATACATCCTCCTATACATACATATATGTATATATATATGCATATATATATACATATAAATACATATATATTCCCTTCAGCTATCCTCATGCTGAGAAAAGTCTTATGAGTTATAATTATTGTTTTTCCATGTAGGAATGTAAATAGTTCAACTTTAATAAGTTCCTTATGATTTCTTTTTCCTGTTTACCATCTCATGCTTCTCTTGCTTCTTGTATTTGAAAGCCAAACTTTCTGTTCAGCTCTGGTTTCTTCATCGAGAATGCTTGGAAGTCTTCTATTTGCTGGGTAGGTGATTCTTGGTTTTAGTCCTAGCTCCTTTGACCTCCAGAATATCATATTCCAAGTCCTTGAATTCCTTAATGTAGAAGCTGCTAGGTCTTGTGTTTTCCTGATTGTATTTCCATAATACTCAAATTGTTTCTTCCTGACTGCTTGCAGTGTTTTCTTCTTGACCTGGGAACTCTTGAATTTGGCTATAACATTCCTAGGAGTTTTCTTTTGGGGATCTTTTTCAAGAGGTGATTGGTGAATTCTTTCAATTTCTATTTTACCCTCTGATTGTAGAATATCGGGGCAATTTTGCTTGATGATTTCTTGAAAGATGATGTCTAGACTCTTTTTTTTTATCATGGCTCTCAGGTAGACCAATAATTTTAAAATTATCTCTCCTGGATCTATTTTCCAGGTCAGTAGTTTTTTCCAATGAGATATTTCACATTGCCTTCTATTTCTAAAATTTTTTTGATCTGTTTTATAGTATCTTGATTTCTTATAAAGTCATTAGCTTCCAGTTGCTCCAATCTTATTTTGAAGGAGTTATTCTCTTCAGTGAGTTTTTGAAATTTCTTTTCCATCTGGCAAATTTAGCTTTTTAAAGCATCCTTCTCCTCGTTGGCTTTTTGGGCGTCTTTTGCCATTGGAGTTAGTCTATTGTTTAAGGTGTTATTTTCTTCAGTATTTGGGGGGGGGGGTTCCTTTAGCAGGCTGTCGACTCACTTTTCATGATTTTCTTGCATCCTTCTCATTTCTCTCCCCAATTTTTCCTCCACTGCTCTTACTTGATTTTCAAAATCCTTCTTGAGCTCCTCCATGGCCTATAACCAATTCATATTTTTCATGGATGCTTTTGATGCAGGATTTCTGACTTTGATGTCTTCCTCCTGCTCCATGCCTTGATCCTTTTTGTTGCTCAGAAATGAATCTATGGGGGTGGCTAGGTGGCGCAGTGAATAGAGCACTGGCCCTGGAGTCAGAAGGACCTGAGTTCGGAGCCGGCCTCAGACACTTAATCCACACAAACAAAAACCTAGCCGTGTAACCTTGGGCAAGTTACTTAACCCCAATTGCCCTAAAGGGGCGGCTAGGTGGCGCAGTGAGTAAGAGTGCCGGCCTCGGAGTTGGGATGACCCGAGATCAAATCCGGCCTCAGAAAATGAGCACCCACACATAAAAAATAATGACTAGCAGTGTAACCTTGAGCAAGTTACTTAACCCCAATTGCTTTAAAAAAAAAAAAATAAATGAATCTATGGTTTGATTATGTTTCCTGGCTTGCTCATCTTTCCAGTCAATTACTTGACTTTTGAGCTTTTTGCCACAGTAGAATTCTGCTTTCAGAATGCAGAGAGCTTTGTCCCAAATTGCTGGAGTTTTTGTAGCTGCTGAAGCTATTAGTTGAGCACCCCCTCTATAGACACCACAAGCTCTGGCTCACTGGTCACACACCCCAGGTTCACCACCCAAGACTGTGATCCAGATCCAAGAAGGTTAAAGCAAGAGCCATTACCCTCTGAGCCACTTGGTCCCCCTGCAATCTGCAAGCCAGGAGCTCCTGAGACAGTAAGGCAAAGGCAGCTGCATAGCCCCCATGCCTCCACCTCTTCTCACCCTGGTAGTAGCAGCTAGACTGCACTCCCCCTGCTCCAGTGAAGTTCCACACTGACCTTTTACTTTGTCTTTGGCATTTGTGGGTTGAGAAGTCTGGAAACTGCTACAGCTGCTGGTGATTTACTCTCTCCAGCCACTGCTGGTTGGGGCCGCCTGGGGCTAAAACCATGGCTCAGTCAAGCTTGCATTCAACTCCCAGTGCACTGCAATGGACCCTTCCTGCCAGCCCACCAAGCTTACTTTAGTGGGAGATTTGTTTCTTGCTGTCACTTTGTGGGTTCTGTAACTCTAAAGTTTGTTTAGAATCATTTTTACATGTATTGGAGGAGGTGGAAGCCAGAGCCACACAGAAGTCCTGCTTCTACTCCACCATCTTGGGTCCACCCCAAAGGTTTTTTTGACTTGTGTTCATCTTGAAGACCTATCATCTTTAAGTTGTCTCTGTGTAGCCTGTCTTTACAATCAATACATTTTGCTTGTATAGAGATCATGCTTGCTTTTAATATCATCACTTTTTTTCTTTTCTTCCAGATTTTATTCCAATCCCATGTGTTTGCATTCCCAATCCATCATTTCCCCTTTTGTTTCCTTGGTGATCTTTTCGCTATGGATGTAACTTTATCTATTTTGTAATTATTCTGTTGGGCAGGCATTAATTCTCTTTTTCCTTTTTTTCTTATTAATTGATTGATTGATTGATTCTTATTAGGCATGTAGATGGTGCAGTGGATAGAGTAGCAGGCCTGGAATCAGAAATACCTGAGTTAAAAAATCCAGCCTCTGTGACCCTGGGTGAAAGTTTCTGAACCTCTGTTTACCTCAGTTTCCTCAAGTGCAAAATGGAGATAATAGCACCTACCTCACAGAGTTATTGGGAAGCTCAAACGAGATAATAACTGAGAAGTACTTAGCATCGTGCCTGGCACATAGTAAGCACTATATAAATATTAGTTATTATAATCTTTCAACCAATTCAAGAGCATCCTACTGTGGCTCCATGCCTGGAAGTTCACAGGGCCATCTGCCTCACCAAGTGTCTATTCAAAATTCTCCTTTCTCTTATAGTATTAATTCAAAGATGCCTGGACTCTTTTACCTGATCTAGAGGCCATGTTCCCTACTGTTACCAAAATCTTCCCTGTTGGTTGATCTGCTTATGCTTAAGGTCTTTAATTGCCTTTCAAAAATGTTTCTAGAGAACTTTGGTAATTTCAGGGTTTTTTCCTTATTATTCTTTCTTTGCTTTAATGATGAGTTGTCTGATAGCTTGATCTCAAAGTTATCACAGACTCCTCCCAAAGCAGGCAATTCACAGTTGACCAGTCTCCATCTCTGCCCCCAAGTGACTTCTGGGGGTTGTAGGAGGGGTTGAGTTAGATTCCATTACAAATCTATGAGTCAGGTTATGTGGCTCTACTGTCAGGGTGTGGTAGTGTGGCCCACACTTTGCAGCATCAACCGAAATAGGAGAGGGCAGAACAAATGAATAATCATGGACCAGGCAGAGATTGCATTCATACGTTCATTGCATGCTAAGCAAATCTCAAATAAGCGTCTGAGGGTCAGGGTTTATATAATGTAGTTGAAGCACTTACATCATACTTGCTCATGGGAAACTTCATGTAGTTTGCTACATGAGGTGCCTAACTTGCAACTTTGCAGGAGGCTACTTCTATGGGATGCTTCCTTGCTTTCTTATCTCATGCTTCACTACTTCATCTATATCACTCAAGCAGTCAGGGTTCCAGGAACAGCCAGAATGTTCTGAGGCTCCCTTGCAACGAGGGAAGATTAACAGGGGGTGGTAAGTCAACCTTCTGAGATATTTTGGCTCAGGCAGGAAGGAACAAGGCTCAAGGGGGACCTTGGCATGAATTCGTGCCCATGACAGACCCCTCAGAGCTAACCCTCAACATTGCTCCCTACATGGTAGGAGGTAGGAAAGAGGATTTTGAGTTAGTGCATTAGGATTATTAGCCTTCTTTGCTGCTAGCTCATCCAGTTTTTACCTCATTTTGGGCTCCTAGTATCCATAAGACTAGTGGTCTCCAATTCAAATAGAAACAGATCCCTGTGGGCCACATGTTAGCTTAGAAAAACACAAATTAACATTATATAGATTGTTTACAAGTCTTCTCAGGGAAAAGCTTGGGTTCTGGGTTCTTATGCACTTGAAGTTGGTCAGATATTAGACACCAATGTGAAAAAAACAATCACTACCAGCCTATCCTACATTACCCTAGACAGCCCTAAAGGGTCTGAACACGAATTCTCTATCATACAAAACCAGGTTTGATTAACAGTCACTCGGTGGTGTTCTATGTGAATAAATTCCTTAGTTTTCTCTTCTGTAAAAGCTTCAACAAGAGACCTGTGTGAGTTCTGGCTCCAGACCTAAGCCTATAATCTTAGAAGTGACAATTTGAAGACTGAAGCTGGGTAGAGAGGGCAAAAACTCTCCCATCATTTCCCTCGGAGGTTCAAATATTCCCATTTGGCCCCAGTAATGGGATCCACAGCCTGTCATTAACAGCCAGTAGAAGTCTAAGAAAGCCCCACCCCCACCTATGGTAGCCCAACCCAGCTGGTCTTATCGTTGTCTCTTGGGATGGTAATAAGAGGAAAACTGGAAAAGCACCACATCCCCAAAGTCTCTCCCCCACTGGCCTTGCCACAGTTACTAACTCATTTTAGAGAAAGTCTTCTCCACCCAGGGTCCAAACCCACAGAGGATCTATGGACAAATTTCAGAGGAATCTGTAAAATTCAGGCAGAAAAAATCCTACAGCTTTATTTTCACTGACCTTTGATTCTGGGAAGTCCAAAGGTTTCCACAGACTGCCCACAGGGTCTGGACTACCAAATAAAAGGTTAAGGACCCCTGGTTCAAGGGATCAAAGGCAACTGTTAAAATACACATATGATCATGGAAGAGCAACACGGTCAGTCAAGAAAGAAATTCCACTGAATTTATTAGATTTCCTAGCTCTTTTATTGGAGCCTTGAAGTAATGGGACATAACAAAGTGCTTTCTGATTGGTTGAAGGGAAAGTTCAGGGATACAGGCACTAGACAGCCTTAAGTAAGGTACAATTAAATTAAGGTGGGATAATGCTAGAAAAGTACTTTGCAAACCTTAAGGAAATGTGATAAATGTCAACTAAGAGTGGTTGTAAAAGTAGCGATAGTCGTAGTAATTATAGAAATATAGCAAGAGTCAGCGAACAGCTAGTTAACAGTAGTAGTATCTGTACCAGGTAGTAGTAGTAGTATAGTAGTAGTAGTGGTAGTAGCAGCAGCAGCAGTAATAGTGGTGGGGGGGGGGGTGATGTAGTGGTGGTGATAGTAGTAGCCATCAACTGACTAGGAGTAGTGGTATTAATATTAATAGTGGTGGTGATGTGATAGTAGTAATAGTAGTAATATTAATAGTGGTAGTGATGGTGGTAGTAGATTCTAATCATATAAGAGGAAAAATGAAGATTCCTAACTGAAGAGTAGGAAGAAGAAGATTCCAAATTGAAACGAGAGAGAGGCAGATGTTGATGTGATGCTTTCTTTATGAGTTGAAATCAGGCAACATAGTACTCACATCTATGATTCCTTAAGTAGGAGGTACTTGCAGATGAATAGATTCCCTCTCCCAATGCAGATCAACACCTCTGCTACAAAGTTTGGGTCTGAAATCTTTCCTGGAGAAGGCAAGTGACTCAACCAGGATCACACAGCCAACATGTGTCAGATGTGGAACTGGAACCCAGACCTTCCTGGCTCCAAGGACAGTTCTCTGTCCACTAGGCTGCATTGAAATTAATTTATTTAGATAAAAATAGTTGCAGAGCTTATCTAATTAATGGAACTGATGCTCCCCTTCCCCAGTTACTCAGTCCAGAGAGGGATGAGGAAGGGGCAAATATCCCACCACTGGCTACATTTTTGTGCATACAGACCATCATTGAGTATATACTTTAAATCTTTCCAGCAGTGGTAAGAACCACTAGACCAGCCTCTAGACTTTGAGCCCCCTGGGTCACTCTGAGACCAAGATGAAAGATTAGAGAAGGACATAAGTAAGGGCTCTTCTCTGGCTTTTTTTCATGAAATCACAAAAAATGCCTGGTATGTTTTTCATGGCTGCATCCAGGCACAAAAAATCTTTAAATTTCTGTTCCTATACCCAGGACAGCTCTAGGAATAGAGCTTAGCTTGGTTTACACCAACTAAGGGCCTGGGACTTTTCCCCACAACCTACCCTGGGGTCGATGAGCATCAATCAGACCCCCTTTACCAACAGTGACAACTACCAATCTGCATTTTTATTTGCATGAACTCTATGTGTTTCATTATCCCTCCACTTTATCTTTTTGAAGAAATCCTGGTGAATGTCTTGCCAACAGGAAGCCATCTGGCCACACATTGTTTGCTGTAGGAATGAATTCCATTAAACATGATAGATGCCCCATAATGAGAGGGCCAAATTATAGGCTAACTATGGGTTCTGGTCTAAGGAGGAGGAGATAGAGTCAGCATGACTTTCTCAGGGCTCCAATGAGCCCACCCTGAGAACAGAAGGAAATGGTTAAAAAAAAAACCATGAATGCTACTCAAAGCAATGACCTCTGTAATAGTTTACATTGGCCTTGTAATTCTTCATCACATATGATGAGTCAGGGTCATAGATATGGAGCTGGAAGGGATCTGAAAGGCTATTGAATCCAAACTTTTCATTTAGCCACTGAAACCAAGGCCCAAAGTGATTAAAGCCCAGACTCACACAGTTAATAAGTGTTTGAGGCAGGATTAAAACCCATCCTCCTGACTCCAAGTCCAAGGATCTCCTTGGTCACCCTTCTTTGGCAAGAAGAACTCTACTGATTGGTCAGCTAAGGTATAAAGTTGACTCTACTGTTTACTATCTCTATGAACTGGGATTCCTCTCATCTCAAAACTAATAAAACTAAGGGAATTTAACAGCTACCTTAAATGCAACCTCAAGAGTTTTGGGGACATGTGATTTTTTCAGAATATTACATTAAGATTTGAAAAAAAAAAAAAGCCTTTGGGTCTGAGCATTACTAGGCTCCTTCCAGCTCCAAAATCCAATGTTCCTATGATGCCTGACTGGATGTGGGTGGACAATGGAGGGGGAGGGGAGAGCATTTATATAATGCTTACTATGGCCATAAAAGAAAATGGATTTTTTTTTAATGAGTTTGTCATGCTTTGTTGTTCCTGTTGTATGAGTTTTAGGGTATTTTGGATGCGGATTGCTGATTTGATTAGTATGGGTAACTCCTAGGGAGGAAATGCTTTCTCCTGATGTAAGTCAACACCTGATCTGCAACTTTTCCTCATAGAAATTTGCCTAGGGGCACTGAGAGCTTAAGAGACTTGCCCAAGGTCTCACAGACAGCATGTATTTAGAAGTAAGATTTGAAGCTGATTCCTTCTGACTCCAAGGACAGCATTTGATCTACCATGCCCAGCTACCTCTCCATTTGGTGTCATTTGGGATGACATTGAATGTGAAATGATTCCAGAACATGCAGGTGGACACAGCGAAGAGGGAATTCAAAATGAGAGGTTATTATTTGAGGGAAAGGTCAGAAATGAATAAATGAATTTTACAGAATCATAGAGTTGGTAGAGATCCCAGAAACTATCTGGTTTAATCCACCTATGAACAGGAATCAACTCAGCAGCATTTCTGAGAAATGATATTCCAACCTTGGCCTGAAGACTTCTGGTGAGGGTTAGCCCTTTACCTCAGGGATGCTGGGAGGCTTAAAGGAGATCATGAACCTAAAGCACTCTGCAAACCTTAAAGAGCTATACAAATGGCAGATATTATTAGCTGATGGTCACCAAGTCTCCAGTCTGGTGGTGATTTCATGCCCAGATCCTTCTATGGCATTCCTGCTGAACTCAAGCAATGTTTATATACTGAAACACAGGGTTGTGCTGGACTTTGATGCCAGGACTTTCTTAGGGAGAGAGAGGAGGAGGAGGAGGAGGAGGAGGAGGAGGAGAAGAAGAAGAAGAAGAAGAAGAAGAAGAAGAAGAAGAAGAAGAAGAAGAAGAAGAAGAAGAAGAAGAAGAAGGAAGGAAGGAAGGAAGGAAGGAAGGAAGGAAGGAAGGAAGGAAGGAAGGAAGGAAGGAAGGAAGGAAGGAAGGGAGGGAAGGAGGTTTTAAGATTTAATCTGAATTATTAACAGTTTCTAAAGTCTATACCACCAACAAAACAATAAATCAAGCCCTGATTGTTGATTTCTGAGGTGTAAATGCTCATACTGAAAATTTAACAATCACTGATACAAACTGGTTAGAGCTGGCTTTAGCACATTACTACTCTACCTTCTAAGAAAAAATAGTTTATAGTGTTTGGTACACACAGGTGTCTCCTATCCAAATCCTAATAAGTCCTGGCCTTACAGAGCTCCGGAAATTAGATAAAACTGGGCACATACAAGGTAGTAGAGCTCTCTGACTATCATCAAAGATGTGTATGACTAGAAACAGGTCATATAGTGGGAGTAAGAGAGAGCAGATAAAGTACAGTCAGAGGGCTGTACTGATTTTCCCAAAGTATTCATTTTGTAGGAATGACCAAAGAGGAATATCCCCAGGATATCATTTCCCATTATGCTTGGGCCCTTGAGAGCATCATTCATTGAAAGACACTCCCTGGATGATATTCCACAGAAGGCTGTAGGCCTGGGCACTGAATGGTACTGTCACCACTTGGCCACTGAGGAGTCATTCGGAAGGCAGAAAGTTTAGAAAGCTCGGTCATCAAGGACCCATGATTCGGTGAGGGTAGGGTATAACAGAGAAACAGAAGAATTAAGACATTGACTCTCATTGGAAAAAGAGACTGTAATGAAGTATGTGAAATGGTACAGACACGGTGTCACCAAACTCCAAGAAACCCAGCAGGATTCTGATGATCATGGAGCAGAGCAAAGAAGCTTCACCAAATGAGCAGTCTAATGGAAGAGACTTCTGCAGAACTGCAGACAGCACCAAAGCCTATAGTTAAGCTATCTTCTCAGGATCTCAGTTTCCTTATCTGTAAAATGAGACAATTAGACCAGCCATTTCTAACAGCTCTTCTGATTCAATGTCTATGAATCTATGAGCACTGCTTTGAGTATACCTATATGACCCCTTGTATATGTTGTAGTGAGGATTCCTTTCATGTATAGGTTGGATTAAATGACCATTGAGGTCCCTACCAACAGTCAAATTCTGTGATTTGTGATCTTCCCTTTTTTCAGAAAATTCAAAGTTCTCACCTGGTGATGTCATCACTTGACATCTAGATCTACAGTCTTCTGGGAAATGTAGTCATAGTTCAGGGTCCAGATTGAGACTTATGTCAATGTGGCCAATTAAGGAATTTCTTTTTCCTTAACTATGCATGTCTGTTGCTAGGGTTTGGTTTGGTTTGGTTTTAAATCAAAAGATGAGGCATGAGGGGGAAAAATAGATCTTTCTTCATTTGAAAAATCAAGTTTAATTAAAAAAAAAAGAAATGTATTGCAGGGAATTTCTCCTTATGAGCGATACTGTCTGTGTTCCAAACATCAGGAGAAGCTAAATCATGTGGACTTTTTTTTTCTGACCTTGCAAATATTTTTTGAAAACTAGAGGAAACTCTCTGGCAGATGGAGTGTACCTCTTGTGAAGCACTCATGGAAAAACATCCATAGCCCCTCCTATGCTCTGGAGTCTACATGGGATTTGGTCATCAGAGCATGCTGCACTAGCTCATAATGACCATAAGTCAACACTTTGGACAAGAACTGGACATGATGAGGAAGGATGTCAGCACCGCAGAGAAGAAAGAGAAACTCTCCCTGCAATGAGAGGATCTGAATTCAAATCTGATGCTTGTTATCTGTGTGTCTTAATACAGATCCAGAGAGGTTCAGAGTCTCAGTATGAGGAAACATGGAGCTCATAATAAGACAGCAAAGCAAGCCAATTTTGTTGAGAGACGATCACAAAATGAAGGGCAATCAGAAAGAAGGATGGAAACAGTTCCATTGGACCCCAGGAAGAATGGGGCACCCTCTTTGAAACCATTAAAGTCTGGTGGGTTTTGTAGGGTTCTTATCTGTATGTAGAAAACCAGGCATCAGAGAAAGGGAGACAGAAGCCTAAATCTGGGGACTGGTGCTATTGCCACGAGGAGGAAGGCAGGGGGAAATGGTGACTAGTTGATATTCAAATTCCCCAAAGGTGGTCAAAGGGCCAATGACTCAGCTCCCTTGTGAGAAGGGATAAGCATCTACAGTTTGCAGGCTGAGGAGTCTACCATACACAAATGTGTGCCACAAATGTGCCCGTTTGCCAAC
Source organism: Gymnobelideus leadbeateri (assembly GCA_011680675.1). Taxonomy (NCBI): domain Eukaryota; kingdom Metazoa; phylum Chordata; class Mammalia; order Diprotodontia; family Petauridae; genus Gymnobelideus; species Gymnobelideus leadbeateri. The sequence continues at coordinate 320,300 of WOXC01007014.1, read as the reverse complement.
ACCAAATTGAAAATGAAGTTACTAATAAAATCAAGCAAATGTCTGAAGTCTCAAAAGTTAAATGGAAAAATGTTGAAGATCAACAAAGCACTTTTCAGCTTAGTCTACAATGTATCATTAATATTTCCTCCATCACTTTCTTAAGTCTCAACAAACAACAAAACATAAATCATTTCCCTGTGTTAGTGTCTGTCACCTTCTGAGGTACAAATGTTCACACTGAAAGCTGGTCAGAGCTGTCTCCAATGTTCCTCATGTGGGTATTTATTTGTATATCTACTTCATTAGAACTTTTTTGAAGGACTAGAAATGATCTCACTTTCCTCTCCTGTGGCCTTCTCCAGTTTTATATCAGCAGCAAATGCTTTGAAATGCTAAGTAAAAACAGGCCACATTTGAGTCTCATTGGCTACACTGGCATGTCAGTCTGGAGGAGGACTGGAAACTTCTCAGGAAACAATTATGCTTCAGCTGCCACAGTTGTATTTATTTTGGACCAAGGAGGGGACCCTCAGCTCCCACTGGGGCTTTCTTCAGGCTGATGACAAGTAGAGTCTTTAAAAGGGAACATACTCCTCTTCCTATTAAAATACAAAGACCCAAACTGAGTTAGGATCCTTCATCAGCTCCATTTCCCTGCACTAAGGAGCTCCAAAGGTCTGTGGAGTTGCATTTAAGAAGAAAAAATAATCCAGTGGGAAAGGATAGCTTTGGAGAGCCCTCTAGTGGAGTAGCCATTTCTTCTCAGGGTGTGCACAGTGGGAAGATCATTGACCTAGGGAGGCAGGAGTCCCAGCTCCACACAGACTGTGTGCTCTCTTTGGCCATCATTTCCTTTCCTGAAAATGAGGGGTTGGCTCAGACAGCTCTCCTATGCCATGGTCAAGTCTAACTGAACCACTCCCTACCCCTCGGGCATCCCCAGAGGCTTTCTCACTTCTGTTCTTTGGCTCACACCAGTCCCCAGGAGAGGAAAGCCTTCCCCACCTTTGTGCAGTTTTGCTCATCTCTCAAATGTAGCCTCTTCCAGGAAGCCTTGCTCCCAGACAGAGATCCCTTTCCCTCCATCCATTCTTATCTCACAACCCGTTTTAGGCTTTTGTCTATAGCAGGTATCCTGGAAGAGGAGAAAACAAGAGAAAACTTGAAATCCTGCCTCTGTCCTCCCTGAACCTACATTTCCTCATCTGTAAAATGGAGCTGCTACCTGTGGTGACCCCTCCCCCTCCCCAGGAGTGCTGGAAGGTCCAAAGAGGAGACGCTGGAAAGTATTTCATGAACATTCAAGTGCTGGAGATATGCCCACTGTGATATTATCAACTATGGGATCCTAGGAATTGGAGTAAGAAACAACCTTTGGGATCATCTGGACCAACTCCATCCTTTTACAGATGATGAAACTTGGACTTAGGGGAGGAAAATTACTTGCACCCTCCCCTAACCCTCTTCTCTCTTCCTTCTCTTCCTGCTCATCTTCTCTCCTTTCTGCTCTTGCCTCACCCTTTCTTCCTCCTCCTGCTGCCAGAATCCGAGTTTGGGAGTCAGAGGTGCCCAGAGGCCACCTAGTCCAAGCCCCACTCTACACCATCACCGCCCATTCAGAGGTCATCTAGTGCCTATGCTTGAGACCTCCAGGGAGAGGAGACCTTTCCCCCTTTTCTTATTCCTGCCCTCTTCTCTTCTCCTGTCCTTTCCTTTCTTCCCCTCCTATTCCTTTCTGCTTTTCCCTTCCTCTTTACCTCTCTCTACTTTTCCCCTCTTCCTCTCCTCTTCTCCCTTTTCCTTTCCCTTCCTCCTCCCTCCTCCTCCTTCCTCCTTGTCCATCTTCTCTTCTTTTCCATCTCATCCTCTTCTTCTGCCCCTCCCCTCTTCTTTTGCTTCTTCCCCTCCTCCTCTTCTTTCCCTCTCTTCTTCCTGCTCTTTCTTTGCCCTCATCCTCCTCTTTCCCCTCTTCTTCTGCCCCTCCCCTCTTCTTTCGCTTCCTCCTCTTTTCCCTCTTCTTCTGCTCCTCCCCTCCTCGATTCCTTACGTCCCCCCCCCCCTTCCTTTTCTTCTCCCCTCTCACCCTAACAGAGGCACGGTCAAAGCGCTACCCTGTCTTCGATAAGGGACTGGACAGGAGTGGGGCGCGATGCTGGGGGAGCAAGGGCGCTGTATCCTGGAGGTGCTGCTCTTAGGGGTGCTGATGGCAGGGGCAGCGGAGGTGCTAGCTGCCGGCTCAGCTGCTTCCCGGGGCGTCGGAGATCAGGCGCTGCTGGCGGCCAGGTGCTCCTCCCGATGCCTCTCCCTCCACATCACCCAGTTAAGATTGTCTTTCGGGAATCTACAGGTAAGCCGCCCTCCGGCTGGAGGGCGTCTGTTTTCCCAGAGATTCCCTTGACTTCCCTTGAGCCCAGCCCCGCAGCCCTCCATAAACTGGACATCCTCTTCTCCTCAGATTCTGCATCCCTCCTGGTCACCCCCCCCCACCCCTCTTAGATCAGCTGCTCTGACTTCAGCACCTTCTGCACCCCACCCTTCTCCAGTCCACTGAGGTCTCAGGACCTCTTCTCTCCTCTCTTTCTTTCCACAAACAGCCTCTAATCTTCCTGCTATTCCTCAGGAACACTGTTCTCCAAACTTTGATCTCCTACTCTTACCAGTTTTGTGTGTGTGTGTGTGTGTGTGTGTGTGTGTAATATTTAATATATATTTGTGTGTATAATATATATACATAAATATGTCTATAGTATGTATGCATAAATATATACTATATATAAATATATAAAATATATATCATGTGTATACACATATTACTCTAAAATTTATGTACATTATAAAACTTTCACAAAAATGTGGATTTTTAAAAGACAAAATGCTATTTGATTCTAGAGTAAAGAGGGAATCTACAGATTCTTGTTGAATAGCGGAGTGAGGTGGTCAGACCTGAGTTTTAGGAAAATCACTGTGCATTCTGTTAGGAGAATGGATTAAATGGATTAAAGTGGGGAAAATCTTAAGTAGAGGGTTCAATTAGGAGGCTCCAGCAACAGTTTAGGAAAGTGGTGCTAAAGTCTGAACTAGTGTGAGTAGAAAGGAGACAGCAAAAGATGTAGGGAGAGAAATGACAAGATTTGTCAACTGACTGGCTATGTGTAGTGGAGGAGAGTACGGCGTTTGGGTTGCAAACCTGGGTGACTGGAAGAATGGTGGCACCTTCCCCAGCAAATAGGAGGTTTGGAAGAGTTGATAGTTTAGAGAGAAAGACATCAGTGAGGAGGGTGGTGCAAATTTCACCCCATAAATGTCTGCTCTTCTTGTGTGAACCCGACCCATGCAAAAGAAAAGAAAAGAAAAGAAAAGAAAAGAAAAGAAAAGAAAAGAAAAGAAAAGAAAAGAAAAGAAAAGAAAAGAAAAGAAAAGAAAAGAACCTATTTGGCTGGACTCTGTCTCTAAGTGCAGAGACTGCTGTCCAAAGAGTCACTGCTGAAGTGGCAGCCAGGGATTATAGGGGAGGCAGGGAGAATTTTCCAAATGGTATCTGCTGTTGTGGGTGCCCAGGTGATATAACTCTTTGGTTCTAACTGCCCTGAGGAGCACAAAATCTTCAGAGGGCAAAGTAGGAGGGTGGAGGAGGATAAGGGTAGGTGTGGTTGGGTTGGCCAACCCCACAATTAATTACAAACAAACTTGCCACCCTCCAATTGGTTGGTCCAGTAACCCTTGGGGTCAGGTCACATCCCCCATGTTGAAGACCCCTGCTTTAGACCAATGAGCTAGTTCTGCATTTCAAGATGGAGAAGAAAACCTAGCCTAGCTTAGGATTCCAGTCTTGGAATCAGAAAAACCTGGGTTCAGATTCCACCTCTGGAAGGGTCTTGACTGCTCTATAATCTATGCTCCACTGGACAGTCATTTTTGTCAAGAGAGAGGCCAAAGCAGCAAGTCAGCTCACTGAATTTGGTAGGAAAATGACTCAAACTGGGAGTTTAACATCCCAAAGGTATGCCAAAGGTCACTAGGTGGTATGGACCTACAGTTAGGAGGACCTGAGTTCAAATTCATCCAGAGATATTCATGAGCTGTGTGACCCTGGAGAAGTCATGAAAAAATAAAATCTCTATTTTAAATAAAGCCTCTGTTTCCTAATCTCTTGTATGGGAACAATAATAGCATCTAGCTCCCAAGGCTGTTGTGAGGATGAAATGAGAAATCTGCAAAGTGCCTTTAATATTTATAAATGCTCACTAATATTAACATTCTTACTAAGATAAGTCCGGCCTGAAATTGTTCATGATAGTGTATCTATAGCACTTCATGTTTGTGTCACAGGAATAAAAGACTAAGAGTGGGGGAAGGACCTCAGGAGTGAGCTACTCCAAGCCCTACCCCATTCATGAATTCCCTCTGCAGCATCCCGACAAGGGGCTGTCCAGTCCTTGCTTTAATACCTCCAATGACAGGGAACTCACTATCTATTGAGGCTCCTCTCCTTCCCCTACATAATCAACATAATCAACCATTTTATTTGACTGATTAATTCAGTCAAACAATTAATTTTCTGATTCCTTCCATGCCCCAAAATTATTGAGTTATTAGACTAAACTAAAATTTGTCAATTTAAAGGTAGTAATATTGATGATGATGATGATGACTAGAATGCATTTAGCACTTAATGGTTTGCAAAGTGCTTTACATATAGTGTCTCATTTTTCTGCCTCAGTTTCCCCATCTCTAAAATGGCTGAGAGATGGAGGGTCTTATTGGTGAAACATCCAGAAGCCAGGAGCGCTGGAGTATGTGATAGGGAGTAAGGTGCAAGAAGCCTGGAGAGGAAGGAGGGGAAGAGGTTACAAACGGATTTAGAAGCAAAAATTTGCCTTTGGATCCTGGAAGTCACAGGAAGCCACTGGAGGTTAATGGATGAAGGAGGGAGGGGTGCTGTGGTCAGACCTGAGCTTTGGGAAAATCCCTTGGGTGACTGAGTGGAGGATGTATTGTCGTGGGGAGAGACCTAGGGCAGGCAAAGCCCCCAGTGGGGATATGGTGATGTGAAAGAAGAGAAGACGGAACATGAAAGGTGGAATGGACAGACCTTGGCAAGCAAAAAGACTAAGTTTAAATCTTGCCTCAGTCACTTATTAGCAGTGACCAACTCCTTCATAGTGCAGTTATTTTTCAGTTGTGTGTGACTCTACATGACCCTATTTGGGGTTTTCTTGGCAGAGAAACTGGAATGGTTTGCCATTTCCTTCTCCAAATCATTTTACAGATCAGGAAACTGAGGCAACCAGGGTTAAGTGACGCACAGCTCTAAGTGTCTGAGGCCATATTTGAACTAGTGAAGATGAATGACGTCAGACTCACCACCCTATCTACTGCACCACCCAGCTACCCTGGAGACAAGTCTAGGGACCCCTTAAAAAGCCAGATACACTCTTTAGGGAGTGAGTCAAAGCAAGAGATAGCTCTCAGGAGTGTAAACTCTGAGAGTTGAGAAAAGACCCGACTACAGAAGAACCCAGCTTTTGAGACAGTCACCCCACAAGTTTTATTAGAAGGGAGGAGATGTCTGTCTCCTGCCCTCATCTAATTTGTGTGTTACAGCAAAGCCACTGGTCCATTTGCTAGAAAGCACAATGCTCTAAGACAGTTGTATCTCAGGATGGCCCCTGGATATTACTCTGTGGTCCAGAGATATGCAAACAAGAATTCACACTTGTTCAGTGGTTCTCCAAGTTCTAGGACCAGTCATTCTGTGGAATGGGTGGTTTGCTTCTGTCCCGGAGGAATCTGATGACAGTGCTGGTAGCACTGTGCCTCATCCACTCAGCCATCCTAAATGAAGCATTCTGTGAAGCACATTCGAGCAGTCATGGGACTGGATCTCCCCTTAGCACATGGGATGTTTGAATGGACTGATTCCAGGAGGTTGAGCAAAGGCAGATAATGGGGAGCAGATGGATGGTATATGCCTTACAGAAGACAGGACTGCAGCTTCCTGTTGGGAGACATTTATGGGAATGCCACCACCCTCTGCCCCACTTACAGATTGTTGGGGGCGGGGGGATGGGAGTGTTAACTCAAGTCCACGTAACTTGTGTGGACAATGTTATGACTTCCAGTTTTGGAAACAAAATGGGAGCTCATGACCCTCCCACTGGGTGGATTATTGTATGTAATTTTCATCTGTTTATTGAGTCTATCATACACATTCTCTCATCACCAAGGCTCACAATGACCCTGTGAATGGAGAAGGAAAGAAAGCAGGGAGCCCTGGACTTAAAAGGAGAAGAGTCTCAGAGACCATCAGTGTCACTTCTTCATTTACAAATAAGGAAACTGAGGCCAGGGCAGGGGAGTGGCTTAGGCTTCTACTATCATTCACCTAGAGCTGGAAGGAACCTGAAGAGTCAGGGAATGAAAGCCTCTTATTTCTCAGTGAGGAACTGAGACTTGGAGAAGGAACAGCCAATCTGCCGTTGGGTCCATGCTTCAGTGGAAATGAGTAATCAGTGACCCTCATCTAAATAACCACAACTCTGGGGAGTCTGCAAAGACCTCTATGTGCTTTATTTCACTGCAGATCCATGTCATTCCCACTTTCAAGTGAAGGAATCACAGCTCAGAAGGATGAGGGCTTAGTCTGGGGTCCCCTGGCTAGGAAGTGAGCCCCTCCCCGCCCCCGCCCCTGGGGCTTCTTAAGCCAAGCCTGGCCAGTACAAAATGTGAGCCTGTACAGGACCAACAACCAGCATCATGGAGATGAAGAGAGCAATGATGAAAACTGGATAGAACATCTGTGTAGGAATTAGGAAATACACAATTCGGAGTCAGGAAAAACCTGAGATCAAATCCCAACTGCAAAACTTTGTGTTCAGTTCCCCTCCTCCCACCCCCATAAAACGTGGTTTATGAGTGCCATAGAAATGCTGGCTGGGGTTATTAGAATGATTAGTAACAAGGAAGATGAGGATGGTCATTGAAAGTGGTTGATTGACTGGTAATTAGCATGATCAATTTTGTTGTTGTCATTTTTAAGTCACATCATGACTCTTCTTGGGCTCTTCTTGGAGTGCTCTGCCATTTCTTTCTCCAGCTCATTGTAAAGATGACGAAACTGAGGCAGAGTGAAGTGACTTGCCCAGAGTCACACAGCTAGTAAGTATCTAAGACCAGATCTGAACTCAGGAAGAGGAGTCATCCTGACACTAATGCTGGTGCTCTAACCACTGTGCAACCTACCTAGCTGCCCCAACCATGAGCAAGAAATAATTCTATTAATAACCATAATTCTATTAATAACCATACATTCATGTAACACCTTCAGGTTTTTCAGAGTGCTTTCCCTCACCACACTTAGCACCATGGATAGGGCGTTGGACCTGGAATCAAGAAGACCTGATTTCAAATCTAAGCTCAGACACTTCTTTGCTGTGTGACCCTGGGCAAGTCAATTCACTGCTGTCTGCCTCAATTTCCTCATTCATAAAATGAGGATATTATTAGCTAGCATTGATGTAGAGCCTACTTCGAGCCAGGCACTACATCAAGTGCTTTTTAGATATTATCCCATTTGGCTTTCACAACAGCCATGGCAAATTAGTGATAATAAGCATTGATGTGGCACTGGACTTTAGCGACAGTAGCTCATTTGATTCTTACATCAATCCTGGGAGTAAAAAGTGCTAGTATGATCCCCATTTACAGTTGAGGTAACTGAGGCAAACAGAGGTTAAGTGACTTGCCCAAGGTCACACAGCTAGTTTTTGTGTTAAGTATCTGAGGCCGGATTTGAACTCAGGTCCTCCTGACTCCAGGGTCAGTGCTCTATTCACTGCACCACCTAGCCACCCCCCAGTCCTCTTCATAGAAAGGCTGGTGATGGGCCAGTCCAGGCTGGACTGATGCCATCAGCCCCAGCAGCACCTTGGGGCTGATGCTGACTCGTCTCTCATTCTCTTTTCTATCTAGGATGATGAGATTCTGACCTGGTGCAGGAACAACCGAAGATGTTCTCAGGTGAGCTATGCTTCTCTCCTCTTCTCCCACCCTTTCCTACCTTCCATCCTTTTCCCCTTCAGGGAAGTATGGCCCTTCAGGGTTCCAGAGACAGTGACCTAGGAGGGATTCTTTAGCAGAAGTATAACTAGAAAGGAGCAAACAGGATGTTTCCACAGGGTACAGATGTTGGTGCAGGGAAGGATTTCCTCCTTAGAGGAGTAGGCTTCCCCTCTGAGGTGACTCCAGTCCCTGAACCAGCTTCCTGGGCTCCCATTAGCCTACACCTCATGGGGTCCTGTCCCTGGGAGGCACCCCTCTCCTAGGTCTGCCTTTCCCCCAAGAAGATGAGGGCTAGGCTGTCCCCTCCTCCAGACTCAGCTGGTCCTTTGCACCATCACCTTCCACCCCTATGTCACCCAACTATTTCCTAGTTTCAGCTTCATTCCTTAAGTAGAAAGAATATTCTCTTCAAAAGAGGGAGACAGGGGGCATGGGTAGTTACTCATACTTCATCTTTTGTCTCTTTTATGTAGGTCAGAGAGAGATTGGGAGGAGTGGTAATCAGAGGTCAAAACATCTGTTTTATCTTCAGTGGACTTTTTTCCCTCAACATCCTCTACTAAGTTAGAAATATGGCCTGTGCTGAGATAGTGGAAATCAACCAGTCAGTCAATCAAGATGCATTTATTAAGTACCTACTGTTAGAGTTCTTAATCTGAGATCTACTAACTTTTTAATGCTATATTTTAATTGTTTTATCATTGGATTTTCTTATTTAACCTTTCGTATCTTATTTTATGCATCTACAAACATGATTCTGAGGAGGGGTCCATGAACTTCACCACACTGATTTCCCAAGGAGACCATGATAGGAAAAAAAAATGTTAAGACTCTGCCCTGGCACATCCCCATATATTTTATTAATCCTAGTTAATCATGGGATCATTAGATTTCGAACTAAAAAGAACCAAAGAGATCATTTAGGCCAAGTTGTCTTACCTTGGGCTCTACAGATTTATTTTGTCAATATCTCGGTACCTTTACTTCAACAGAGTTGGTTGCCTTTATAATCTTATGTATTTTAGTTATTGCATTTAAAAACATTTCTTGGAGAAGTAGCTTTTCCACACTGCCAGGTGTTCTGGCTCTAAGACAAGCTCCTTTTAGATCAGGCAGCCCAAAGGAACAAAAGAGAAACAAAAGGTCCCTAGAATTTGGCCAGCTGACCAATCAGCCACCAACAGTATTTCCCCCAAAGATGTGCCTGTGTCTTCTCTGGGAGCCACTCTGGATCCTGGAGGAATCTCATCCTCTTAAATGTGACTCATGGGTTTTAGGGCCACATTGGTTTCTCCAGAATGCTGAATTGCATCTTTCCTTAACAACAAGGAATGTTCTTAATAATGAGGATTCTGTGTTCATGTCACCGCTTTGATTAATAGCGTGGGAAGACTGCAGCACTTCTCAGCACCCATGTGTCTTGCCCAAACATTTGCAGGAGGCAAGCACACACATTAAAGAGAGCAAAGACCCTCAAGTATGGTGTTGATATTTCAAAGCTGAGAGTTTCAAAAACCCCAGCATTATTATTGAATCAAGTTTGGTGCAAATCTGATTTTAACTTGAGGCAGACCCTGAACTTCCTGGCTGCCTCTCAGAGAAGTCCTCTTTTCCCCTACCCCTTACCTATTCCCCCTACCAGGAATCACAGAACATCTCAAGCTGGCAGAGACCCTGGTGCCAGCTCACCCACAATGAAGTTCAATGATCAGCCCAGTTTTAGGGGAGGCACTCTGACCCAGGAGGCAGAAAGCCTAGATTTGAGAGCTAGCTCAAACATGGGTTGTAGTTCTCTTGTTTCAGTTGTGTCTGACTCTTTGGGACCCCTTGGCAGGGAGGGGGGGATTTCTTGGCAAAGATACTGGAGGGGTTTGCCATTTCCTTCTCCAACTCATTATGTAAACAAGTTATTGCAAATTTAAAAATGGGAAATGGGTAACCGAAATGACAGAGGCACCAATTATACTGTCATCCTGAAGTTAAATGGATGTAATTTAATTGCTACATCTAGGATAGTAATAAGAACAATGATAAGAGTTAGTTTTTATACTGGGCTTCAAGGTTTGCAAACACTTAAAATCTATTATCTCATTCAATCTCCTAATAAGCTTGTGGATTAGGTGTTATTATTGTCCCCCTTTTATAGATGAGGAAACTGAGACAGGCAGCAGTTAAATGATTTACCCAGGGTCAAAATAGAAAGGAAGGGGTTGAGGTCAGAGCTGAACTCAGGTCTTCCTGATTGCAAGTCCAGCACTCTACCCTCCCCGAGAGAGACTCTAGAAGGGGGCTTTTGCTTATGGTCTTAGAATAACCCCATGACTTACTGCAGAAGCTGGAAATACTGAACACCCTCTGGAGACCCAATTTGGGAACGCAAGTGCCATTTAGGGGAGGAACCAGGAGTGAGTAGGTGCTCCCTACAAATAGAAGGGTATAGAAAATGGATATACATTTTGGAAGGGAGTACACAATCCACCTAGAAGGTGGGGCTTAAGTTGGATTTTGAAGGAAATCAGGGACCTTATGAGGCAAAACTAAGGAGAAAAAATGTAGGGAAGGGTAATGGTAACAAAAAGGTCTAGAGACTGAAGGCTGAGTATTTTGAAGGTGGAGCAGCAAGAGAATCAGTGGTATAGTTGGAGGAAAGAGTGGAATGTGTGAGATTGTGACCCTGGAGGTCATAGGGAGTCACTGAGATTTATTGAGTAAGGGTGGCCAGATCAATACCCACTTTGACTGCTATGCAGTGGACAGACAGGAGAAGGGAAAGGCTTGAGACAGAAAAACTGATGTAGAGGCTGTTAGGTCCTGGTGGGAGATGATGAAGGTGTGAACTAGGGTGGTGGCTATGTGAGAGAGAGAAGGGGACAGATGGAAAAGATGTGGGGGGCAGAAATAAAATCTGGCAACTGACGATATTTGGGGGAGGGGAGCATTAATGATGGCATTAAGGTTTGGAGCTGAGTGATGGGGAGGATGGCAGTGTCCTGGACAGTAATAGAGAAATTGAGAGGAGAGGAGACTTTGGGAGGAAAGAGAAGAGTTCAGTTTTGGACACATTGAGTTTGAGATGCCTGTGGGCCATCCAGTGCTCAAAAGACTGTGAGATGTGAGACTGTGAGATGTGGGACTGGAGCTTGAGAGAGGATGGATTGAACATACAGACCTGGGAGTTATCTGGCTGGAGATAATAGCGGTGCTCATGGGAGGGGATGAAGTTACCTAATGAAAGTGTAGATAGAGAGTGGAAGAGGATCCAGGCAGAGCCTGAGTTCAAATCTTACTGCCTGCCACACTGCACATGGATTGTTCTCATCAACAGTCACAAAGTCCCTCTTCATCTGCAAATGTTGGTGTGAGTGAGAAGGAGCTGCGTCGGGGTCCCCCTTTAAAGAGTGTTTCTTTAGATGGGAGGGTTAGAAGCTGCTGACCCTGTTGTTGTCTGCTCCATTAGAGTACAAGCCCCTTGGGATTAGGAGCTGATTTTTGCCTTTCTTTGTATCCCCAGCACTCAGCACAGTGCCTGACACATAGTCAATGCTTAAAAAAAATAATAGTTGACTTACTGGATGAGGAAACTGGAGCTCAGAGAGGACAAATCACTTCCCCCTCCTCACATAGTAAATATTAGGGCACCTAAGTGGTACAATGGATTGAGTGCTGGCCTCATCTCCGTGAGTTCAAAACTGACCTCAGACACTTATTAGCTGGGTGACTTTGAGCAAGTCACATCATCCTGTTTGCCTCAGTTTCCTTATCTGTAAAATGAGCTGGAGAAGGAAATGGCAAGTCTTTCTAGAATCTTTGCCCAAAAAAAGCCCCAAAAGCAAAAACAAACAAAAGACAAATGAGGTCACAAAGAGTCAGACAAGACTGAACAACAAATCTTTAACTCATTAAGGTTCTACTTGTTTATTATAAATCCATATCTTAGCTCTGATGCTTGAATGGGCTGATTGTGTAGGGATATCTCCCACAGGTTGATGAAGTTTATAAAACTTCTGTTTTGTATATATATATATATGTCTGTTAAAATGTAGTCAGCTTCCTTCTTTGTGATGATATCTGGTACTCACCAGTCCCAGAACCCGCAAATTACTGTTTTTAAAAAGTGTTCATAATATAGAGGTGTAGGGCTTCTTATAATCTATAAGCCCTTTGGGCTTTCTTACTTCTTTCTCCTGAACCTTCTTTCCCATATATTTTCCCCCATCCTCACTTTTTCCTTTCTTTACATTGAAGTCACCAAACATCAGACTAGATATTGATTTGATTTGTAGAAATTGATCAATTACTTCATAGAATTTGGCTACCACTTTTTCTGAAACTGCAGTCCAACTCCCTCATTTTAACTCTCTAACTCTAATCCTAACCCTAATTCCAAGAATTTACCCATGGCCACACATAAGAACCTACATCTCAAGCTGGGTTCAAGCAGCCCAAATCCCTCATTTTATAGAGGAAGAAACTGAGTTACAGGGTGGTAAAGGGATTTGCCCATGGCTACATAAACAGTAAGTGTCAGAGCCAGGAAACTTGGGTTCTGGTCCCATCTCTATAAGTCATGTAACTTCCCCATTCCCAAGCTTCATCTTCTGTCAAATGAGTTCAACAGCATGGATGGTCCCTTCCATCTCTGTCCCTCGGTGGTTCTGTGGTTCTCCATTAATGAGGAGTATGTTTGAAAGAGAGGAAGAAACAAGACAGGGATGAGGATTTTCCACTGGACTCACTCATCAAGACTAATTTCCTTTGCATTGGAAGATTGGAACATACATTCTGCATTTTAGAAAAGAAGGCAAATAGAAATTCAGTCCCAGCTTTTGAGAAGTTGGAAGTCTTCCCAGATCAGTGAGGAAAAGTGCTGATGGTTGGGAAACTTCTTTCACAACTGGAGACCACCAGGAATGGAGAAGAAACCCCAGAGCTTTGTTTTCTCATCCTCAAAACATTTATAAAGTTGGGCTACAACCCCCTGGGTCTCTCTGCTCAGTGCTATTCTGTCTGTCTCTCAAGAGTGAAATGTTTTGAAGGTGATACAGAAGACATATAAACCTCCATATCATGGACATTTTATTTGAACTGGGAATTGGAAGGTTCTGAAAATGACAAGTACCAAACACATCACAAATGAAACTGATGACCTTTTACTAATGCCTGGGAGGATGGCAGCACCCTCAGCCGTGACAGGGACACCTGGTGGAGGGCATTAGATACACCCAGCTGCTCCTAGGAAGGGGACGGGGGGGGGGGGGGGGTAGAAGGATCGATTGTAAGGCAGCCAGACTCAGTGTCCATGGGGACACCTACAGGTTATACGTGGAAATATTCCCATAATAGAATTATAATAATAATTAATAATTATAGTGATAATTCTATGTATATGGTGCTTTAAGGTTTACAAAGCACTTTACATGTGGAGCACCCCAATAGAATTGGGAATAGAGAATAGAAAAAAATTCCCTACTTACAATGCAAAGTTCCAAAGCAGCTATAGGCTACCACAGCACACAAAACACTGGGTCTGGAGGTGCAAAATCTTGAGTTCAAATTCAGCCTCAGACACCCTGAACAAGTCACTTAATCACTGTCTGCCTCGGTTTCCCCATCTGTAAAATGGAAATAATAATTGCACCTTCCTCACAGGGTTGCTGTGAGGATCAAACGAGATAATATTTGTAAAGTAACTAGCACACAGTAGGTGCTTAATAAATGCTTCCTCCTTGAAAAGGTTGGAGTGGGGAGCTTCCTGGCCACACACTTATCTCCCTCCAGGATTATTCCAAGGTGGGGTTTATTCTCTAGGGCCCTCCCTGCCCGTAGTGCCCCTTTCCCCTGTGTCCTAAAGCACATGTTCAGTATTCTCAGCCCCTTCCCCACTTCCATCTTTCTCACTCCACTGGGGGTTGAGCACTTGGTAGCCAAACTTGGTTACAGCTTGGAACCCCGGGGAGTTCAGATGAAAAGAATCACCTGGGCATCTTTACTCCCACGGTCACTTCCTTGGTCAGGCCCTCACCATGTCTTGACTGGACAATTACAACAGTCAGTTTACTGCCCTCTCTGCCTTGATCCACCCTCCACAGTTGCCAAAGTGATTCTCCTAAAGTTCAGGGCTGACCATGACACTCCTCTATGAGAGAGAAAAAGAGAGAGACAGAGACAGAGACAGAGACAGAGACAGAGAGACAGAGAGAGACAGAGAGACAGAGACAGAGACAGAGAGAGACAGAGACAGAGAGAGACAGAAAGAGAGAAAGAGAGAGGGAGAGAAGAGGGAGGGAGAGAGAGGGGGCATTGGGAGAGTTGGGAGAGATAAAGAGAAGAGAGGGGGAGAGATGAGTGATACATGGATAGTAGTACATGGATAGTACATGGATGATAGACACATACATGCATTCATGATGGGTAGATAATACATAGATGACAGACAGGTGACAGATACATGGATAGCTAGAGGATGGATACATAAACACATGGATACCTGGATAATAGATACATATGCACATACATAGATGGCAGATGAATACATAGATACATTGATGAAAGATGCATAAATAGGTAGCCAAAGCATTTATTAAGCACTTGCTGCATGCCCAGCACTGTGTCAAGGGCTGGAAATACAAATATAAGGGAAAAGAAAGAGTTTGGTGCTGCCTCCCTGGGCTCTGACCCCTTGGGCCTCGGTGACCACTTCCCCTGCAGCGCCCTCTGCCCTGCCTGTCTTCTTCTCTCCTTGGTGAGGCCCTCTTGGCCCTATCTTTCGGGGAGTCGCCCAGGCCTGCCAGCCTTCATCCCCTGCCCCTCTGAGGGAACTTCCCTGCCTGGTTTTTAGCTCCATTTCAAGGGCTATCTTCCTGCATTGGGACTTAGACCCTTTCATTTGCTTGGATTTGTCCCCTTGATACTTAGCTCAGGGCCTGCTGCATAACAAGTACATAATAAATGCTCATTGACTATCTGTCTTCCAGTCCCTACAATCAAGGAAGAAGTTTCCATTCTAACAGAGGAAAGTAATACTAAAAGGGAGCTGATAAGTGGGGAGGGGACCAGGGAAGTAAAGGCAGACCCTTATGGATCAAGGGATAAGAGTCTGGACTATCAAAGGTTGAATCAGGTCAGATGAGAGTGGTTGGCCTGGCCATTCCCCCAAATGGGGGTCCAGGGCAGGAGCTCGCCCCTAAGAGGAGGAGCCAGCAGGGCCAGAGGCATCTCCAGCCTCAGCGTGCAGCTGGAGTAGCAATGGCGTAGTCCAGAGTGTCAGGAGAGGATAAACAAATGAATAATAAGGAACTCAGTCAACTCCAGTGTCTCCCTGCTGACTCTAGGATCAAAGGTGATTTTATCTTTGTCTTGTCCCTTTTTCATTCCTATTTTTGTATTAAAGTTTACGATATTGGCATTGATCTAGTGCTTTCAATATGAACATGATTATTAGTACGGTACCACAAGGATGTTACTCATAGATAAGCATGTACACATTGTGGTGCTCCCTGCTAGGAAGGCAAGATAAAGCAGTGTTAGGACCACTGCCTTAAGCTCCCAGACACTGGATCGAATAGTAAAAGATTATGACCAGAACTTTAGTAGTGAGACAGTCAGGAAGATGGAGGAAGGGAAGCCAAAGGCCAGAAAAATCCATGGACTGGATCGTTGCATGAGTCGTTGAGAGGGGGTGGGAGTAGATGAGATCCCCAGCCTTCCCAGAATACCTGCTTGGGAACCACATTGAAGCAGACCAGAAGGTGGGGGCTGAGCAGAAAGGGAGGTCTCTCTCATCACAGCAGAGCATCTTTCGCCCACATGTTCTGGGAAATGAACTATACTTCTCTGTCTCTCCTCTCTCCCTATAGGCTCTTCCTTTTGTCCCCAAATATGAACATAAAATCCCCTTCTGTCTTTGGGAGATGGGCATAAGTGAATTTCTGTTGTATACAATGGATGGGATGTGTCAAGGAAGTCTTGGTGGCAGCATTTCATTCCTGCCCTTCGGTCCTCCCTGCTGGGGACTGCAGCATGATCCCCCACTCCCAACCTCAGACTTTGTCTTCTAGCTTTGTGTGCTCTTTTCAAATAAAGTTTTCCTGCAATTCCTGGAGCAGAAATGCAAACCATTCTAGATGACTCGGGGTTTTGTTATTGTTTTGTTTTCATAGAGAAATTCAGGGAGTCAGGATTAATCTACACCATTTAATTATGTCTTTCAAAACCAAGGGAAAGCATGAGAGAAACTAAAAAAAATGTAAACCACTTCCCCAAGCCAAATGCCAATGGGACTTGCCTTGCAATTTCTCATCCCATTGCCATGTGATGGGTAAGAAACGAGGCAGGATTCAGCTTCCTCTCTAGCAAGGCGCTACAACTTGAATGTAGTGTGGTGTAGTGGGCAGAACATGGGACTTGGAATCGAGAAGAAATGAGTTCAAATCCTGCCTCAGACATTTATTTGCTCTATGACCCTGAAGAAGTCACTTAACCTCTCCAGGCCTCAGTTTCCCACAATTGCAAAATAAGGGGGTTGGACTCCATGACCTCTGAAATTCCTTCTAGCACTAAGTCTATGACCTTATGAGTGCTCTGAGCCAGTCTACACAACATTGGCAAAGACATTTTCAAATGTGCCTTAGTCCTCCTTCCTTGCCTTGATCATTTGGGTAGAGTACATTGGACTCAGAGTCAGGAGACCTGGACTGAATCATGCTGTATCACTAGCAGTGTGATCCTGGGCTGACCACACAGTTTTCATTTTCTCCTCTGCAAAGCTAGGTAGAGTAATAGCCGGCTCCATTCTTCATAAGATCTTGGTGAAAAACACACTTTGCAGATACAAAAGTACCACAGAAAATATGAAAGTGTCATCATGGTAAAATCATAGCAGGAAGAACAGTGCAAGTTGGAGTAGCCAGGGAGAACCCTGGACTCAGAACAAGGAAGACCTGAGTTTGAATCCTGGGTGACTCCAGGCAAGTCCCTTAATCCTCTGTGCCTCAGTGATAGTAATAGCATCTCCCGTCCAGGGTTGATGTGAAGATCTAATGAGATGAGACAGGTAGAGGGCTCTTCAAACCTTCAAGTGGGGTGAAAATGTTAGCTGTAACTAGGATTATTATTATTTGTACTCTAAGTATTGGGCTCCAGTGGTTACATAGCAGCGGGTGTAGAAGAGGGAGGAGAGGGGAAAAGAAGATTCTTTGTCCAACTGAAGGATGAAAGAAACTAAGGAAATTTTTAAAATAAAAATAAAATAAATAAAATTTGTAAAATAGCAGCTGAATAGTTAAGGCTTACATTTTGCTAAGGAAAGGGGATAATATGAAACATTCTACTCATCTGCTTTGAAAATTAAGAACAAAGCACATAAAACCCTATGTAATAACTTCTAACATTAATGAAACTATTTGGAGACCCATATGGACTTTGGTCTTACACTCTCTTTCCCTAAGGGCCTAGTCTGATCTGTACTCACACATGCTGTCCAACTGGGTTCAGTCCTTGGGGACTGGCCTCTAACTCTTCAGTTCCTCAAACTTCCAACTCAGGGATGGGTTCATGTCCAGGGTTCTCCTCAAAAACTGGGAATAGAAAGATATCCATTGAATGATGGGAATCAAATATAGGACAACTATTTCTTTCCTCCACACAAAAGATGTAAACACAAAACATAAAAGACATTCGCAAATGTGCCTTGATAGAGAGATAAACTAAACAAGCAGTAGTGCTAACTTCTGTTATACCTAGCTGGGAGATTGCTACTAAAAATGAGCTAAACGTAAAGCAATTTCTGGGATTCCCTCTTAGACGTTCTACATTTTCCCTTGGCTCTGCACCATCCAAACACCTTCCAGTACATGTCCTTTGGCAAAAGTGGCCCAGGCGTGCGCCTTGTTAGTGGGCATCTTCTCCCAGAAAACTGGAGAAGTTACCAGGGATTCCTACTTCAGTGCCATTCAGTTCCGACTCTAAGGTCCTAGGACCTCACAAGGTTGCCTCCAAGCCTAGACACACTCATCTTGCGATAGACATCGTTTCTTGTTTTCTTTTCTTGTCTTTTTTTTTTACTTTGGTACTTTTAAGATTTATTTTTAATTTAAATAGAAGATGAGAGAAGAAAAAAGCCATATATACAGCAGATCATAAGAAAGGACTCAATATAAAACAATAAATTTCCATTTGAAGAAAACCTATATAATAAATATTACACATTGTTTCCAAAGCTGCTCAGCTTTTCTTTGCTTCCTTTTAGTTTTTCTTTTGTTCTATGCTGTGCACTTTTTACTTTATTTTTTCTCTCTTTTCCCCCCACCCCTGTCCTAAAAAAGTTTACAATAAAGCAAGGAGATATGTGTGTGTGTGTACATAAATGTGCACATATATACACACATATACATAAATATCTATAAACATACACATATATGTAAGACTGTACTATACTTATTTCCACTTGTAATTAGTTTTTCTAAAGGCAGATTGCATCTTTCTTCTTAAGTCCAGGTCTTTCCAAATCAACCAACTCATCATTCTTATACCACAGCAGTATTCCACCCCAATCACATCCTATCTGAGAGATTGTCTATAAAAGCTTTTCGGCATTCTTTCTATTTTGGGCTGCATATGTTTTATTTTTGCGAGAAAATTTTAATTTAAAGTAATCAAAATTATCCATTTTATACTTCAACAATGTTCTTACCTTTTAACATATTTTAAGGTCTGCTGCTACTGAATCTGCTTCCCTTACATCTTTTTCCCCTGGTTTCTCTGAAATTCTTGATGTTCTGTTCTCCTAAATGAATTTTGTTATTAATTTTTTCTAACCCAGCAAGATTTTTTTAGTAATTTAACTGAAGTGGCATTAAATAAATAAATTAGTTAGGTAAAATTGCAATTTTTTTAATATTGGTTTTACCTATCTGCAAACAATAAGTATTACTTCAATGTATAGATCTGATTTTATTTGTATAAAAAGTGTTTTATATTTCTCTTCGTATAGTGCCTGTGTCTGTTTGGGCAGGTATACTCTCAGGTATTTTATACTTTCTAGATATTTTAAATTATCTAAAACAATATTGAATTAATATTGCTGACATATAGTGGAGTTTCCCTATTTTTCTCTTTTTATTAAATCTATTTTAGCTTTAGCTTCGTCTGAGATCATGATTACTACCCCCCTACTTTTTGTGCATAACAAATTCTATTCCTGACCTTTATTTTATTTTTGTGTGTATCTCTCATTTTTATAGCCTTTCCTGAAAGCAACATATTGTTTCATTCAAATATTTATTCTGCTATCAGTTTCCATTATATAGGTAAATTCGTCCCATTCACATTCTAAGCTATAATTACTTGTGTATTTTCCTCAGTACTATTTTTCCTCACTATCCTTCTCACTCTATTCCTATCCCCTCTCACTCCTCTCCTTTACTTCTACCCACTATCTTGCCCTCTTATTCCTTAATCTACCCATCCCTCCAAGAATCCCTCCTTTTCCTCTCCCCTCCACCCTATTCCCTTGCCCTCTTATTTCTTTCTGAAGTTAGCAGACTTTTAGATACATATATTGTTCCCTCTTTAACCCATTCTTCATGAGAGTATGGTTTCAGTACTACCTGCCCATCCCCCTTTTTCTTCTGTATCCGTTTTTTTTTTGCCTCATTTGTATGAGATAATTACTCTTGTTTATCTCCCCCTACACAGTTTTATTTTTTTTAGAATCACTCATTATCTCAGCTCAGCCCAAACCTTTCTTCCGAGCTACATAAAAAATGAAAATAGTCATAAAAGTACTGATAATATTTTCATAGATATGAAGTAAACAAGTTGACCTTATTGAGTCCCTTAGAATTGGTCTTTAATATTTATCTTATACTTCTCCTAAATGTTATATGTTGAATTTTCCCTTAAGTTCTGCTGTTTTTGCCACAAATACCTGAAAGGCTTTCAATTCATAAAATATCCATTTTTTTCAATTAAGATTATACTTAACTTTGCTGGGTAAGTTACCCTTGGTCAGACCCCCAGGTTTTTTGCTCTATGAAATATAGTATTCCTAGGGCAGCTATGTGGTGCAGTGAATAAAGCACTGGCCCTGGAGTCAGGAGGACCTGAGTTCAAATCTAGCCATCATTATCAGCCAAATCCATACATCAGACATTTAACATTTACTAGCCATATGACCTTGGGCAAATCACTTAACCCCAACTGCCTTGCCTTTCCCCCTGCAAAGAGCAAAAAATAAATAAACAAAACAAAACAAAACAAAACAAAAAAAACAAAGAAATATAGTATTCCAAGACCTATGTCTTTCAGTGTAGTAACTGCTAGATCTTGTGTAATTGTTATTGTAGCTACAGGATATTTAATTTTTTTCTTTCTTTTTTTCTTTAACCTGGGAACTTTGAGACTTGCTATGATCTTCTTGTAGTGTATCTCCTAAAATCTCCTTCAGGTGGTGATCAGTGATTTTTTTAAATTTCTGCTTTGCCTTCTTATTCAGGAACTTCAGGGCAATTTTCTTTAATAATTTCTTATAATATTGTATAAAGATCATTTTTAATCAAATGCTTTATTTACTTGAGTTACAAATTTTCTCCCCGTTTTTTTCCCCTACCCACCACCCCAAAATAGTGATCATACTGGATGTCCCCTCCTCCAATCTGCTCTCTCCCATATCTTCTCCCATACCCCCTTCGACTTTCCAGTAGGGCATGGTGGATCTCTATGCCCCAGTTCCTGTATATCTTATTTCCCAGTTACATGTAAAATAATATGAATAATAGCATACATACATATATTTTTAAAAAAAAACATTTTATTTTAAAACTTTGAATTCCAGATTCATTCCCTTCCTCCCTTGCCACCCACCCTTACTGGGAAGATAAGCAATTCAGTATAGGTTGTACAAGTGTAGCTATGTAAAACATTTCCATAGTGGATATATTGAAAAGACTGACTATATTTCCATCCCTCCTATCCCACCTCCCACTTGTTCTATTCTCTACTTTGATCCTATCCCTTTTCAAAAGTGGGCACTTCCAACTTCCCTCCCCCGCTAACCTGCCCTCCCTTCCATCTTCCCCCCACTCTACACCTGTAGGGTGAGATACCCTATTTAGTGTATATGTCATTCCCTCCCTAAGCCAAATTCAATGAGAATGAGGTTGACCCATTCCCTTTTGCCTTCCTGTTCTTCCCCTCCATTGTAACCATTTTACCTTGCCTCTTCTATATGAAATAGTTTACCCCATTCTGCCTCTCCCCATCCTCTCTCATTATATTCCTGTCTCACCTCTTAATTTCACCTTTTAAGTATCATCCCTTCCTATTCAATTGGTCCTGTGCCCTCTATCGATGTATACCTGTGTATATATATATATATATATATATATATATATATATATATATATACAGACATTCACATATGTATTCATATGCCCATATACCCTCCTATATATACATACATGTACATTTCTATTCCCTTCAACTATTCTCATACTGAGAATAGTTTCATCAGTTACAATGATTGTTTTTCCATGTGGGAATGTAAATAGTTCAACTTTGATAAGTTTCTTATGATTCCTTTTCCCTGTTTATCTTCTCATGCTTCTCTTGCTTCTTGTATCTGAATGTCAAATTTTCTATTCAACTCTGGTTTTTTCATCAAGAATGTTAGAAAGTCCTCTATTCCACTGAATGACCATATTTTCCTCTGAAACATGATACTCAGTTTTGCTGGGTAGATGATTCTTGGTTTTAATCCCAGCTCCTTTGATCTCCAGAATATCATATTCCAAGCCCTTCTATCCCTCAGTGTAGAAGCTGCCAGATCCTGTGTTATCCTGATTATGTTTCCATAATATTCAAATTGTTTCTTCCTGGCTGCTTATATTTTCTCCTTGATCTGGGAATTCTGGAACCTCACTATAATAATCCTAGGAGTTTTCTTTTTGGAATCTTTTTCAGGAGGTGATCAGTAGATTCTTTCAACCTCTATTTTGCCCTCTGGTTCTAAAACATCAGGGCAATTTTCCTTGAGAATTCCTCAAAGGATGATTTCTAGATTCTTTTTTTGATCATTGCTTTCAGGTAGTCCAATAATTTTTGGATCTATAAAATAGATCTCTCCTGGATCTATTTTCCAGGTCAATGGTTTTCCCAATGAGGTATTTCACATTGCCTTCTATGTTTTCATTTGTTTGGATCTGTTTAATAGTCTCTTGATTTCTCATAAAGTCACTAGCTTCCATTTGCTCCAATCTAATTCTGAAGGAATGATTCTCTTCAGTGAGCTTTTGAGATTCATTTTCTATCTGGCAAATTTGGCTTTTTAAGGCATTCTTCTCCTCATGGCCTTTTTGAGCCTCTTTTGCCGTTTGAGTTAGTCTATTTTTAAGGTGTTATTTTCTTCAGTCAGGTTGTTGACTCTCATTTCATAATTTTCTTGCATCACTTTCATTTCTCTTCCCAATTTTTCCTCTACTTCTCTTATTTGCTTTTCAAAATCCTTCTTAAGATCCTCTATGGCCTGTAACCAGCTTGTACCTTTCTTGGAAGCTTTTGGTGCAGGAGTTCACTGTCTTCCTCCTGTTCCATGCTTTGATCCTTTTTTGTCCCCAAAATAGGAGTGTAAAGTTGGGTTGCTCTGCTTGCTTTGCTTCCCTTGTTTGCTCATGTTGCCACTCAATTACTTGATTTTTGGGCTTTTTGCCACAGTAGGACTCTGCTACCAGATAGGGGACCTTTCTTGCAGATAGCTAGGGTTTCCTCAGCTGCCAAAGGTATTAGTTGGGTGGCCTCTCTAAAGCCTCCACATGCTCTGGCAAGCTGGTCACATACCCCAGGACCTCCACCCTAGACTGCAATCCAGATCCATGCAGATTAAAGCAAGAACGATTGCCCCTCAGACTGGTAGCTTGGTCCCCCTACAATCTTCAGTCCAGGAGCTAAAGCAGCCATGTGTCTGCACTGCATGGCCATGGTTCCTCAGCTGCTTCTCACCCTAGGGGGAAAAGCCAACCACACTCCCAAACTATTGGGTCCCAAAGTCCACACTGCACTGACCTCTCACTTTGTCCTTAGCATCTATGTGTTGATAATTCTGGAAACCACCACAGCTGCTGGTGATCTGAAGTCCCTCCAGCCAGGGGCTGGTCAGGCCCACCTTGAGGCTAAAACCTCTAGCTTGTGTGGGGCTGGATATGGCTCCCAGAGTACTATGCTGGCCACTTCTTGCCAGGCTGCTGGGCTGTCCTCAGCAGGAGGTTAGCTTCTCTGTGTCATTTTGTGGGTTCTGTAGCTCCAAAGTTTGTTCAGAGTTACCTTTTACATGAATTGGAATAGGTGGAAGCTGGAACCCTGAGGAAGTCCTGTTTCTACTCTGCCATGTTGACTCTGCCCCTCTAAAGATTTTTTTAATTGTAATTTTCAAGTAATTCAACTATTCTTATATTAGTTCTCCAAGATCTGTTCTCCAAATCGGTTGTTTTTCTGGTGTCACACATTTTCTATTTTTTCATTTTGTTTTTATTATTTCTTGGTGTCTTAAAACATCATTAGCTTCCCTTTGCCCAATTCTAGGTTTTAAGGAATTATTTTCTTCTTTAAGTTTTTGATTCTCTATTTCAAATCGGTTGAATTTCTTTTCACTATTTTCTTGGATTGCTCTTATTTTTTTCTATTTCTTCCTTAATCTCTCTTATTTGATTTTTTTGGAGGGCAGTTGGGGTTACATAACTTGCCTAAGGTCACACGGCTAGGTTTTTGTTTGTGTGCGTTAAGTGTCTGAGGCCGGATCTGAACTCAGGTCCTTCTGACTCCAGGGCCAGCGCTCTACTCACTGCCACACCTAGCCGCCCCTCTCTTATTTGATTTTTAAAGTCCTTTTTAAGTTCTTCCAAGAACTCTTTTTTTGTTTGGGACAATTTGACATTTTTCATTGAAAAGGAAGTGGCTTTTTTAACTCCATTATCTTCCTCTGAATATGAACTCATATCTTCTTTATCCCATAGTAGCTACCTATGGTTGGGTTCTTTCTGCTTTCCTTATTTATTTTTGTTTATCTTGTGTTTTATTTTGTTTTGGAGCATGTCTGGTCAGAACAACTGTGCTTGGCATCCGTATGTAGTGGAAGCTCCTTCAATGTTCTCCTGCTCTACCATCATACCCTAACACTGTCCAAGAGATGAAAGTTCCTAAGGTTAATGCTACCTCCCAACCCCACCTGCCCCCAGGGCTTGTTTGTTGATTCTGAAGAGTTGGCTTGGAGGGGTTTGCACTTCACTCAGGCTGAATCTCTTTCCCTGCTTCTGACATACACTGTGCCTTAAGCTCTTAAGCTTAAGGCTTAAGCTCTCAAAACTCTAGGCAACTGCCTAAAACTAAATTGCAGAGAAGGCAGCAATCTGCATTAGTGGAGGAAGTTTTTCCACCTAGGAATTCCTTATCTCAAATCCAGTTCCTTTTCTATCCTAATGTATTTTTTTTTTCTATGCTAGACACTGTCCCTGAGTAAGAGGGTAGAGCTGAATGAAGTCTGTCCCTTTGACAAGCTTTATCATTCTGTCATCGACCCTGTGAAGCCTTTAATAAATGGGTACTGGCATAATGAAAGAGGTTGCAGTTGATGAAAGACTTTTATACTTTTTTTGGAGATAATGGGATGGTTAGGAAGATTCTTCCTCACATCTGCTTATTAGAACCATCTTCCCATACCTTCTAGCTCTTCCTTCAGGACACATACAGGCTTAATGTAATCTGCCATCCAAAGGACCAGAGAGTCACAGATGGAGACAGAGACAGAGAGATGGAGTCCATTTCTGTACATACACAATTCTTCTGGGAAAGAAAATTTGTCCATTTTCAAACCCTGCCTAAATATTCTTTTTAGCTACACATACAGAGCTGTTGAATCACTGCTCTTTTTCTCTCTAAGTTTCTCTCTCTCTCTCTCTCTCTCTCTCTCTCTCTCTCTCTCTCTCTCTCTCTCTCTCTGTCTCGAACACACACACACACACTCACACACACACAGGTTGTCCCTGCAGCATGATTCCTCCTCTGAGTTGTGCCACTTCCCAGACAACATCCTACAGGGTTCCCCATGTCTCTGTTGGATTTGAGCATTGGGCTACAGAGCAGAGGGAGAGTCAGGCCCCTCAGCCTGCAGCCCAGGGGCAAGAGTGGTTTGGGGGGATATGAGGAGGAAAGAAGGCTGGGTCATTGATGATAATCCTTCCATTTGACTTTGCAGTGTTTGAAGCCATGCAGAGCCCTGGTGGATGCCTTGAAAAATCAGTGTTGGGAGATATGTGAGGTAATCCTGTCCTTTATCCTTGACACTGACCTCTGGACCAAGAGTGTCCTTGTGCTTGGAAGCTCCAGCTACTTGGCAGTACCAGAACCAGTCCATTCTTATTTATGCCTGAAATAAGTCTGTTCCCTCTTTGTCTGTGTTCAGTCTCTCCAATGACAAGGTCAGTGGGGTGGGGAGGAGGAAAGAGAGTGCAGTTCAACAGAGAATAAGGAGAGGGGAGAGGCTCAGAGAGACAGAGAG
Source organism: Gymnobelideus leadbeateri (assembly GCA_011680675.1). NCBI lineage: Eukaryota > Metazoa > Chordata > Mammalia > Diprotodontia > Petauridae > Gymnobelideus > Gymnobelideus leadbeateri. The sequence continues at coordinate 294,712 of WOXC01007014.1, read as the reverse complement.
AGACAGGCTGGGGAAGAGAGGGAGAGAGAGATAGACTGAGAGAGGTGGGAGGAAGATACAGAGAGAGACCGAGACTGAGGCTTCCCCAAAATATGTTCCACAACTGGGAACTCACACCGAAGTCCATCTCTCCCTTTTCACTGCTAGACCAGTTCAGCACTTGACTGAACTCACCAGTGGACTAACTGAAATTCTAATACAAAGGCCTAGATGTGTGTCTGTGTCAGACAATCACAAAATGCCTCATAGGTCCTGCCATTTGCCTTTATTCAACAAGCCAAGTCTTATAATCTTCTCAATTTGAAGGAAGATGTATTCATGCCTAAGTTTATCCTTTTGGTTGATGAATTGAGTCAATAGAAATGTCTTCACTTTTTGTGATTAATTGAGAGTTGGGGTGGAAGGAAGGAGGAGGACTCTTATCATGAAAAAATGTATTTCAGGCCCAGCCAAAATTGGGACCAGGTAGGTCACAGACCCTTAGGGGGGAATTTGGGGGAGAATTTTATATATATATATCTCATACATCAGTTTTCTAATCATGGACATATACATCAAAAATGTGCAAAGATTTCTTCTGAGCCCTCAACTATTCAAGTAAAAATAATTTAAAATCTCCCAGACACTAATAAGAGAAGTAAGTACTAGGAATGGGGGTGGGGAAGTCACACTGAGCCACAGACTTAAAAAACCTACCCCTAGCCCTAGATTGATGACTTCTTCCAGATCTGCCACTTAGACCAAGAAATTAAAATTTTTTAAATCCTACCAGTTGAGTTAGGTCAACAATCATTTATTAAGCACCAAATATGTGCCCAGCACTGGTTATGCACAATCAAACCCTCTCCTCTTCCAAGAGTGACCCCTTTTTTAGCTTCTCTGATGCCCTTTTCCCCTCCTTATATTACATTTATTTGTGGGCATGTCTTTTCCCCAAGTAGATGGTTAATCCCTGGACAAGGCCTGTTAAATTGGTCCTATTCTTCCCCACCCCACCAAGCACAGGGCCTTCTATTCATTCTATCCAATACTAGAATCCTTCTAAAATCTAAGTGGACATAACAGATGCACCTGTTATTGCACCAAGCTGTGAATCTCAAAGGAGAGAATGATGTAGGTACAACATTTGCCAGGCCTTAAGGTACCGTGTAAACATCAGCTCTTATTATGATCAGGGGGATTAGTATGATTTCATAAGCCATGGGAACCCCCTCTACCAATGGAGATTGGCGCCTTCTCAAAGAGCTGCCCAGAACAAAGAAAGGTCAAGTGATTCCTTGAGGGTCAAGTAGCTGGTTAACTTCAGAGGTAGGATTTGAATTCAGTTCTTCCTGACATTGAGCTCTCAAACCACTAGGCTCCATTGCTTCTAGGTGATGAGATTATGATGACAGTGGTGATGATGGTAAAGGATCATGAATCTCCTTCCAAAGATTCAGATCGATCCATCTCCAGGCTTGTGTGGCTCTAGCCAGTGTCTTTTCCATAAATTTGCCCCAAGAGGGTCCTCTTGCCTTCAGGTGGCTACCCATGGAGGACAAAGACTGTTCATCACTTAACCTTTCCTCTCACTACATGACTGGCCCAGCTTGCTTCCCAGACATTCATTCCTCCTGGGACTACTTGACCAGAATATCAGAGGAGGGTCTGGACTTTGGTGGGTGGGGTGGGGTAGGGGACTGGACTGAAAGGCTGCCAAGGCCTTTTCCAACTGTCAGTGTTGTAAAGGGGCCACTCAGCCTGGGTCTCTCACAGGACAAGATTGTCCTCCAATTTGCCAGTCTGCCCTGCTCCAGCTCTGTCTTCCACAGAGTCTCATCTTTCTCCTTGGGTGGCTGGCATCAAGCAGAATGTCTTTCATATGTGAAGTCCTTAAGACATCTTCATGTAATTGAATGGATTTCACCCTTTGACCCTAGTTTAAGCTGGCATCTTCTTCCCAGACTCAACATGAGTGCCTGACCAGCTGTGAGTTCCTGAGGACCCTGCAGACAGTCAAGCAAGGAGACTGCCCGCCCTCAGCAAGGGCATCTGGCTTTGCTGCTGCCTGTGTGCAGAGCTGCAGGGGGGACCCTGAATGCCCAGGGAACAGGAAGTGCTGCTCCAATGCTTGTGGGCATACCTGCCAGACCCCAGACCACATGAACAGAGGTAAAAAGCTGACACTCTGGAGCCTGTCCTGAGTCATGCATGGATGCCCAGGGGAGGGTGAGGTAGATAATAGCCAAAGATAACATGCCAGAGGCAAAACTTGTGGGCAAAGGAGGATGGGGCATAACTGGGGAAGATGGGCCACTAGGAGAGCAGAGAGAAGGTCCTGGTTCACCACTTCTCTATAGGCTCTGCCCAGTGTATCTCAGGGCAACCCTATATCCAAATATATGTCCAAAAACAAGCTGGTATTTCTTCTTTTATTTTGAAGAAAAGTTTGATTTTTAATTTTTTTATAAGTTAGTCACATTTTTGCTTCTTTTATTCAGTGAATACAAATAATGTTCATTGTGATTTTCAATAAATGATTACCTTGGCAAAAGAAGTGAAATTCCTGGGTGTGCACCCTCATGACATGGGCTTCACAGAGCAGGGAGGATATCCCTGTCCCTCCCCACTTCTTCAAGGATGGAGGCCAACGCCAGCCTTTCTAGCTAATTTTCTCTTGCACTGCTCTGTTCTGGGATTCCCTCTAATTCATTCCCTGAAAGACAAGGTTTTCCAGCAGTTGTTTTGTTTCTCCTCTAAATGGACAGAGTCGTGAGCATGGGGAGACTTTGAACACGTCTTGATAAATACCTGGGCTTTGTTCTTTCTTTCTCCTTCCAATATCTGCACAGAAATGAGGTACAGTGGGCAAGTAGAAACCATCATATTGGTCTCTGCACAAACAGCCCAGGGAGCCTGTCACAGATAACCATGAAATCCGGACATCTTTGTTCTCTTCTCTCTTCCCTCTACTGCTTTGTCCTCCTCTCTTCCTTCATTCCTGTCTTTCCCTTTCTTCACTCTCTTCTATCCTTTGTCTTTTTCTTTCATTCTTTCTCTTAACATTCCTCCTTTCCTCTCTCTGTCCCTCCCTCTTCCTTTCTCTTTTTTTTCTTACTTCCATTCTCATCCCTTTCTTCCTCCCTTCCTCCAATTCTTCCTTCCTTCCTTCTTCCATCCCTCCCGTCCTTCATTCTTTCCTTCTTCTCTCCCTCCCTTCCTTACTTCTTTATTTCCTTCCGTACTCCCTTTTTGCTTTTTTCTTTTCCTTCCTTCTTAACTCCCTCCTTCCTTCATTCCTTTTTTCCTTCTTCCTTTTCTTCCCTCTCCTTTCTTTCCTTACTCTCTCTCTCTTTTTGTCCTCCCTCTCTTCCTCCCTTCCCTTCTTCCTTCCTTCATTTTTTTCCTTCCCTCTCTCCCCTCTTTCCTTCCTTCCTTCCTTCCCTTTCTGTCTGTATCTCTTTAACTTATTTCAGTTCATTTTCAGGTGTCCCACTGAAGCCTAGAAAAGGCCTCACCATTCTGGAGAAATCTAGGGGAAGAGTCCAAATTTCTTGGAAACCCAAGTCCAGTGTTTCCATAGAACCCGTGTTCTACGTCCTACAGAGCAGGTGGCTCTGGGGGCTTCACCCCAGTGAGGATGAGGCCACTGAATGGAAGGTGGTAGCTGTGGTAGGTATCCAGCTGGCTTTAACTGGGGTCTTGTGTCCTTTTCCCTCAAGCTGCCAATATCCAAAGCAAAGTCAATATCCCCCTGGGCCAACTTTCTCACCACCTCCTTATGCAGATTAAGAGGAATGCAAAAAAAAAAAAAAAAAAATGTCTACCGGGAAGCTTTGGGGGCTTTAGCACCACTTTGCATATAGGTAATCTTGAATTTCAATGGCAGGGAGCTCCCAGGGAAGACAGGCCCGAACCAAGGCATTCAGCACCTGCTGGCCAACTTTCTCCTCTTAGAAAATTCCCTGGGGGTACGGAGGATGGCTAACGGGACTTTCCTAGAGTCATACCTTGAGAATGGTCAGAGGCAGTAGTACTTGAACACAGGTTTTCTTGACTCTGAGGCCCCTAGCTATTGATTACACTACATCTCTAATCTTTCTGACCACCTCAGGAAGGCTCTTTCCTTCTTCACTACATCCTAGATGCCTCTTAGAGGAAGTCCCACACCTACAGGGTATGCCTTGTCCCCTGAGAGACCCCTCCCCAATCTCTCTCTTCTCTCTCTCTCTCTCTCTCTCTCTCTCTCTCTCTCTCTCTCTCTCCCCCCCCCTCCCCTCCTCCTTCCTTCCCTCCTTCCCTCCCTCTCTCTCCCCCTCCCTCCCTCTCCTCTCCTTTCCTCTCCTTCAACTATAAGGGCTGAAACACCATTAGTTTCATTTCTTCAGATTAAGAGCAATCTTATTTTAAAATGCAAAGTGTCTTGGGACAGATCAAGTTATTATCAGTCTTTCCCACTTCAGCCTGAATTAGTTGTAATCAATCAACCCTCACATTCTTCTGACTCCTTTCTGAGAGGAGAGCACTTCGAGAGACAGACAGAGACAGAGAACAAGGGACAAATTCAGGGAGAGTAAGGTATAGCAGACCTCCACTAAAGTCCTCCCTTAATGCCTCGTCCTGGTATGGACGCAGTCCTGGCTTCTTAGAGGCCATGCCAGTGAACACAATAAGGACTTACCAAATACAGGGCACTGAGTTTAGTGAACTGTGGCTGGGGCTTCACTGATCTACAGGACAACCGGGGATGAAACTCCCACAATCAAAGCAGATTAACACCCACTGTGTACCTTGGAGAGCTCCCTGGGGCAATCATCCACCCTCTCATTTTGCTAGTCAGGGAAAGATCGTGACCATGACCGGAGGCCTTGAGTGAGGACCGACTTTGTCTCTTCTTTTTATAGAGATTAACAAGGTGACAGTAAAATCTGAGAAGCGAGAGGTGTTTCTTTTTCTGCTTAGCTATCGATGACATAGTCAGAATCAAGATTGCACCATTTAGACCTCCTTTTTCGAAACCCCTTAGCTACAGTCAAGACTTGGGTTCCAGATCACAACATAAAGGTTCGATGGCAAGGGGTTAGTCTTCAGGTGCTGGGAGTAGCTACAGTGGTTAAGATTTAAAAATTGGTTTTTTTTTAATTATTAAGATTTGACCTTTTAGATTAATCAAGTTTCTCTAGGAAAGTGAGTGATGGGTGGGATTACAAAGGTGTAGGTAATTACAGCTGGGTAGTTCAGTGGATAGAGCACCAGGCCTACAGTCAGGAGTTAAAACCTGTCCTGAGAGATAGCTGTGTGACCCTGGGCAAGTCCCTTTACCCTATTTGCCTCAGTTTCCTCATCTGTAAAAGGAACTGGAGAAGGAAATGGCAAAGTACCCCAGTATTTGTGCCAGAGAAACCCCAAATAGGGTCCAGAAGAGTCAGGTATGACTGAATAATAACAATTACAAGACAAAAGCTTGATCTTGAGACCAGTTTCTTCTGATATGTGGGTGGAGAGTGAAATTTACAAAGGAGAGAAACCAAAAAGAGAATATTAAATCTAACTTGATTAAATCTTTTTTAAAATAACTTTATTAATTAACTTATTTATTTATTTTAACTTACAATATTCAGTTCTACAAGCTTTTGAGCTCCAAATTTTCTCCCCCTCTCTCCCCCCCTCCTCCCCATGGTGGCATGCAATCCAATATAGGTTCTACAAATACCTTCGCATTAAACATTGATTAAATTTTAAACTTGATCAAATTTTAGCAAAATAAAATTTAAATCACTTCAATTTTACAGAAGGAAGGAGAAGAAAGAGAGGAAGGAAGGAAGAAAGTAAGGAAAGAAGGAAGGAAGGAAGGAAGATCTTATTATATGTCAATCATTGTGCTAAATTATAAAATTAGGATTGTAAAGGATTCAGTGGTGACATGGTCCGTGCCCCATTTTACAGATGAGGAAATTGAGTCTCAGGGAAATGAAAAGGTTTGCTCAGGATTACATGGGTAAGAAGTGGAAGATGCAGGGTTCCAGATATGATCTTCTAATCCTAAATACACTGTCCTTTCCAGTGCCCTCCAGGGTCTCTATTTCCTCATCTGTAACATGAAATGATTGGACTGGATGGTGCCCAAAGTCCCTTCCAGCTCCAAATCTTACCATTTCCTCGAATTCTCTAAGTGGTGTCCTCACTAATCTGTCACCTCCTCCCCAGAAAACAGAGCCTCAGTTTCCAATCTAGTAAAAAACACCATCATGTGGTCTGATTTAGTGGGGGATAGAAAAGTCACAACTTGTCCTCACTTTGCTCTGTTCCCCTTGATCTACAGACCATGGAGGAGAGCACCCAGCTGGAGGACCTTGGACCAAATAGATGGTACCAGTTTAGAGTGGCTGCAGTCAATGCTCATGGCTCCCGGGGCTTCACTCCTCCAAGCCAACTCTTCCAGTCTTCCCGAGGTGATCGATGACCAGGCTAAACCAGGCCTAGTCTAGGAGAGGGCACAACACCCCCCCCCCCCCATCACCACCACCGCTGCCCTGAAATCCCTTTAGTAACTTCATGCCCCGAGTTGAAGCTTTGTATCTTGTCCCTGAGCAGCCACCCCCAAAGGGGGTAAATCCTTCTCTTCTCCTGCTTTCAGTGTAATGGGGACAAGGGGATGAGGTGGGTACTTCAAGCTGATTGGCTGAGGGCAGCCGAGTTTGACAGAAGAATCCAGGATTCCAGAGATGGAGATACTCATTTATGTGCCCTCATTGCACTAATCATTTCTTTTTTTTTTTTTTTTTTTTAAAGCAATTGGGGTTAAGTAACTTGCTCAAGGTTACACGGCTAGTCATTTGATTTATGCGTGGGTGCTCATTTTCTGAGGCCGGATCTGATCTCGGGTCATCCAAACTCCGAGGCCGGCACTCTTACTCACTGCGCCACCTAGCCGCCCCTTTAGGGCAATTGGGGCTAAGTAACTTGCCCAGGGTTACACGGCTAGGTTTTCGTTTGTGCGGATTAAGTGTTGGAGGCCGGCTCCGAACTCAGGTCCTTCTGATTCCAGGGCCGGCGCTCTATTCACTGCGCCACCTAGCCGCCCCTGCACTAATCATTTCTAATCTCCTCCAAGTGGATTCATTTCATCTCCAAGTACTTTTCACATTGCTTACAGACTAAACATACTTTAATTGGGATTATAATTACCTCTACTTATCATTAGATTAATCATTAATCACTCCATTAGATTGTAAGCACCTTAATTTATTTTTGTATGTCTCGGGAGTTTTGTTTATCCCTCATGACTATCACCCTGGGTTTGAGTGAATGAATGGCTAGATGAATGAATGACAGTCTGGATGAATGAACAAATGAATGAATAAATGAATGAATGAATAAGTGAATGAATGAATGCATCATGCATGCTTTGGGGAACTAGGAAAGGTTTCTCACAGACAGTGAATTTTATCTGGGACTTGAAGGAAACCAGGAGGTGGAGATGAGGAGTAAGACATAAGACTGGAACATTAGGAAAGGACAGGTTTATGGAGACCTCGACAAGCCAAAGAGATTTTATAGTTGATATCAGAGGTGATAGGGACCCACTGAAGTTTACTGAGTAAGGAAGTGATGTGGTCAGACCTGTTTGAGGGAGATCAGTTTGAAAGATGAATTGAAGATGGTCTGGAGTGGGGAGAGAGGAGAGGCAGGCAGACCCAGAGGCAGGTTATCCAGGTGTGAGGTGACAAAGCCTTGGACAGGGTGGTAACAGTGTGCAAGGAGAGAATGGGGTGTATTTAAAAGATGCTACAGAGGTAAGAATAACAGACCTTAGATATTGGGGTGGGGGTGAGAAATGGAGAAGAATCAGGATGGCTCCTAGCTTGTGAGTCTGGGGGCCTGGGAGGATGGCAGCACCTCTACAGTAATAGAGAAGGCAGGCTGCAGGAGAGGGGAGAGAGTATGAGTTTTGGGACATATTGAGCTTCAGATGTCTACTGAACATTCAGCTCAAGATGTCTGAAAGGCAGTTGGAGATGCAAGACTGGAGGTCAGCAGAGAGGTTGAGGAAGGTGAAGTAGATCTACAAATGATCAGCACAGAGGTGGTCATTAAACCCACCAACAAAACAGTCTAGAAGGAGAAGAAGAGGACTCAGGACAGAGTCCAAGGGGACACCCAGGGTGAGCAGGCATAACCTAAACAGGGTGCACCCAAGAAGACGGAGGAGTCAGCCAAGTAGGAGTGGAAGCCTAAAAAGGTAATGTCACCCAAAAGATACCAAGAAACAGAGGGCGATCAAGGGTGTCCCAGACCGCAGAGAGGTCCTGAAGAATGAGGACTGAGAAACGGCCCTGGCTCTAGCCATCCTGAGGGCCTGGGTGACCCAGGGGACTGTAGTTTCAGTGGAATGTCAAGGTCAGAACCCATGATTCAGGGAAGCTAACTACGGAGTGACAATTGCAGATAGATAAAAGTTTCCAGTCTCCTCAAGTTCCCAAGTACATCTTGTTTTGTTGAGATCCAGTGGTTTTTAACATTTACTGCACACCCAGAAGGAGCTGAATGTGTGGTGGTGGCCAAGGCTGGCAATTCGTAATTTGCGGAGTTTTAAAGAGGTTTGGGCAGGGCACAATTTCACAGTGAGTCTGTTGAAACTCTAGGCATTTCATCTGAGAACTGGTGGTTCCAGATGGATAGGAATTGTCAGCTTTAAACCTTCCCTGATTGGCTTCAGATAGTGTTAGGGAGGGGAAGGAGGGGGAGGTGACCAGAGACAGAGAACAAGTTCAGAGAGTCAGCATCAGACTAGACCACCCTCCCACCACCCACAACAAGGGGAGTAATTACCTCAGTACCTTCTGCCCTTCTTATCTATTCTTACATCACCCAAAATCCTGGCCCCTCGGCCTCATCTTTCCATCAGGATCTAGATTTGGAGTCAGAACCAGACTCATTCATTCCCTGAGTCTGTCCAGCCCTCCCAAAGCGGGATTAACCCTAACCCTAACCCTAATTCCGAGTTTGGGATTAAAGGGCTGCATATAATAGGCACTTAATGGAAAAGCTGGTTGATTGACTGGCTGACTGACTGAAAGGAGATCATGTGCTGATTCCTTCTCTCCTGTTGCCCTCCCACCCAACCCCACCACCCCTGCAGCTCCTTTGCCTCCAGGATCCCCCCAGAATCTCAGAAAAGGCAACGTCACCACCAACCATGATGGGACTCACAGCATCGTCATTTCCTGGGATCCCCCTCCTGAAGGGGCTATAGCTGTCCACCACTATAGGGTCCTCTGGAGGCCCTGGACACCAGGAGCACACTTGACTTCTCCCAAGATGAGGAGCCTAAAAATCCCAGGGGTAAGGGCTTGAGTGCTGAGGCTTGGGTCTGTCTGGCTCTAGGCTGCTTGGGATTGTGTGTGTGTGTGTCTGTGTGTGTGTCTGTGTGTCTGTGTGTGTGTGTCTGTGTGTCTGTGTCTGTGTGTCTGGGGGGGGGAGTAGGGTCTTCAATTATATGTAAGAATGGCTGGTTTTCTTAGGGACAGCTAGGTGGTACAGTGGATAGAGTGCTGAGCCTGGAGTCAGGATTTCTGTTCAAATCTAGCCTCATACACTCACTAGCTGTATGACCCTGGGTAAGTCACTTTACCCTGTTTGCCTCAGTTTCCTCATCCATAAAATGAGCTGGAGAAAGACATGGCAAACCACTCCAGTACCTTTGCCAAGAAAATCCCAAATGGGGTCACAGAGAGTTGACCATGCCTAAAAAATGACTGAACAACAACGTGTCTGATCATTCTGCACCAAATTTGCAAAGCCCCTTCCAAGGTCACCTTCAATAATTAGCAGATGAAGGAACTTCGGTTCAGGGAGATGTTAGTGACTCTTCCCAAACCTCAGGCCCTTCTTAGCACCTCCCTTTGCCCGCAGAAGGAGTTACAGCCAATGGTGGCTGAATTAAAGGCAATCTGGGAAATCCCAGTGGAGCATCACAGTCAGCCCTATGGGTCAGGAGATGATTGTGAAGATGTTCTGACATGTCTATTACAGGCAAAACCTGAAGTGCGACTAGAGGGACTGGAGGCTGGCACCAGCTACCAGGCCCAAGTGCAGACCATCACCTTCTGGGGCCAGAAACGGTTCAAGAGCGCCAAAGCCCAGATGCTCCTGGCTGCACCACCAAGAGGTAGGCAGGCCTGAGAGTCTGGGGTGGCCAGCAACGGGCCACAGCTGTGAATCAGGTGGGGCCCTAACTGTTCTGAGAGACCAGCCTTGGTCAAGGAGGAAGCGTGGCCCCAGTTAGCTCTGAGGTCAGAATAATGGGAAGAACTGGAGAGAGAAGAAAAGAGAGAGGGGAGCTCCGAAGGAGCCTCAGTGTGTGAGGGGGTGTCTGCCACAGGGGTCCCACCCCATGCCATCTTCCCTGTATAAAAGAATAACATGGTCTTCCTGCATCAATGAACGTGTCCCAGGATGTGGTCACAAATGATGAGTCAGTTAATCAATCAATCAACATTAATTAAGTACCTGTTATGTGCCAGGTCCTATGCTAAGAGCTGGAGATTCAAAGAAAGGCAAAAGACAAGAGGTACCCAGTCTAATGAGCAGACAGCATAAAAACCACTCTGTAAATCAAGCCCTATCTGGAATAAATGTGGAATGATCAATGGAGGGAAGGCACTAGAATTAAGGGGGCAAAGGAAGGATTTCAAGTGTTAACATCCTATGATGCTTTCGTGAAGTGTGAATGAATGAGTGAATGAATGAATGAATGAGTGAATGAATGAATGAATGAATGACCTATCTAGCCCTTAGTAAGTGACCGACCTTACTAAGCCTTGAAGACACAAATACAAAAGTCAGGACGGCCTCTGCCCTCAAGCAGAAGCCAATAACACGAAGAAGGCAGTGGTGGTCAGGGAAGAGGATCCCTTACTAGGAGGTCACAGGGATGGATCCACAGCTAGTCAATGCATTTCTCCTTTGCAGGACAGTGCTGTTGATTTCATTATTGTTCCCAGAGCTGGTGGTAGAAAGGGGGTGGAGGGGATATGCCTGACTTGTGGGTGTGGGCCTGGCTAGTTATGGAGAACTCCCACCAATGAGGCCTGCAGGCTCTCAGAGCAAGAGCAGAGAGACTGGTCTCAGGTGAGATGGCAGGTCATGAAGATGGCCAGAGAAACAGACACTGAGCAGGACACACGCAGCCCTGTCCTGCATCATTCCCTGCTTCACACCTGTCTCCCAGCCATGGGACTTTCTAGGTCAGACACTGTGGCTTCCCCGCTGTGCCAAGCATAATTCTGGGCAGGTAGGAGGTAACTATAGCATCTCAGTATCTCCGGACTGGAGGGACCCAGTCCAAGCAGGGATGTGCTCCAGCCAGCTCTGACCAGAGCCAATCATTCACTTTCCAGTGGGAGTCTTTACTCATTCACACCCAGGCTCTCTCCTGGTTTCACTCACTCTCTTGATGGGGAGCTCACGTGAAGTAGAAGGGACATGAGCTCTGAACCCTGGCTCTGGAGCATACTCCACATCCAATCTCTTCCTTCTCCAGAGGTGTCAAATGAGTTACCAACATCTCAGGAAGGGTCTGCCCCAAGGGTGGCATCATCTACGGAGTGACCCATGAGTACAGGTACCCTGGAGGGGAGTGGAAGGTAAGGCAGGCAGGCTGCAAACAAGCAGAGCCCTGGGAGAGCCCATATCAGACCCTCGGCTGGGGAAGCTGTAAGCAAGGTGATTCTGTTGATGGACAGATCTCTTCATTGATTTGCTATTGACTGACCACACTCCATTACCTTAGTTTGTCCAATACACCCAATCACATTTATCTCTCTATAATGCTGAAAAAAAGTGCTTTGAGAGCTTTCTATTCCAGGTTATTTTTTGAAAACTGTAGCATCCTAAAAGAGAGATTATGCCAGTTTTATTTCTCCCATACAGGTTTCACTGGGACTTGGGATTTCACTGGTGGAAGGTCAGAACCTATTTTAAAACTGACCCAACTGTGAGAGTGTTCTGGACACTGAAAGGTTAACCAGCTTGCCTGGGGTTGCACAGCCAGGCTGTGTGGGAGGCAGGATCTGAAAGCAGGCTGATAGCAGGCTCTCTCTCTGCTCTCAGCAGCTTGGCCCTTAGGAGAGAGCCAGGCTTATTCTTCTCTATACCCTAGTTCTGTGATGGTCTGTAATCTCATCTATAAAACTTCTTCCATCCAATCCATGTCTGCCCAGCCTGCACCCCTTATTCTTGGAAGGGGGCAGCAGGGTACAATGCAGAGGGTCCACTGGCTCTGGAGTCACCTATGAGACAACTAATATGACCTTTGAACAAGACACTTAACCTCCTTCTGTCCTCAGTTCCCTCATCTATACAATGAAGGTGTTGGAGTACATTGCTTCTGAGGGACCTTTCAGCTCAAACTCTATGATTCTAAGTCACTTGACTTCAGGTTCCTCATTTTACAAATGAGGAGGTTAGACTTGGGGGATACTTCTTCACTTTATTCCCCTGACTCTCTGATCCTCCCATATGTTTGTCCAGGGGCTATACTCACTCCCTATGTTACCCCAGTATGCCATGGAGACTGCCCTAGGGAGCAAGGTCTTTCTGCTTCTATTGAGCTGGCAAGACTTCAAGTGTGGTCCTAATGATGGTGGTTGTCTGTTTCTGCTTTCTGAGGGAGTGGGCCCAGTAGCAGCAGGCTGGCCCCTGGGGACTGCATTCTTTGGTCTCAGGAACTAATTTTTCTCTATAGTCTATTTCAAATCCTAAATTCCTAAAAGCACAGGGGATGAAGGCAGAAAGTCGTCTGTCAACAAGCCTTTCCTAAGCACCTACTTATGTGCCAGGCACTGTGTTAAACACCGGGGATACAAAGAGAGACAAAAACAATCCCTGCCCTCAAGCTTTACACAAACATCCACCCATCCATCCATCCACCCATCCAACCATCCATCCATACATCCATACATCCAACCATCCATCCATCCATTCATCCATAATTTTGTTCATTCATCCAACAAATTTTGAGCCCCCATGTGGACGAGGCATCAGGCATGCTGAATCAGAGTTACAAGGACAAATGTGAATTTTCATGTTCTCTTTCTAGGCAGCCTAAGAAGACCAAGTGCTTACCTGTGAACCTGGGACCCAATCTTGTGTGACACCAACCACATGGCATCACCCAGACAAGCCCTGGTGCAGGTCAGTGTCCATTTTCACCAAATAACCGAACCCCAGAGTTGGAAGGAGCCTCTGTGACCATCCAGTCTAACCGTCTATCTGGTGAAGACTCCCCGTTACACCACACCTGACAAGTGGTCATCCAGCCTCTCTTGGAAGACACTGGTTCAGCAGTGTCCCACCACCTCCAGAACCAGCCCCTTCTATGTGGACTGCTCGTGTTTCAAGGCCCCATCTTGTAACTCCCTTCCCATAAGGAGCTACTCCCCATTCCACAGGTTATCTCATTGGATACTCAGATTCCTAAGATGATGATGGAGTGCTTCAGAGAAGCTCAGAAGACACCCTGGCCACCTCCCCACTTTACACTTGAGGAAAAAGGGGCCGACAGGGTCACAAAGGGATAGACATGGGACTCAAACCCAGGTCCTCTGACCAAGCCAGCATTCTTTCTGCTGAACCACCTGCCTTCTTCACTGCTTCCATGCCCTCCGGATCTTCTATTGCTAGGTCAACCATGGCCAGTTCCCTCAGTTAGTCCTAATAATGGTATGGTCTTCTTTGAAAACAAAGGACAAAAGGAGGGGGGAGGGGGGCGTCGCAGCTAGGTGGGGCAGTGAATAGAGCACTGGCCCTGGAGTCAGGAGGACCTGAGTTCAAAACTGACCTCAGACACTTGAAACACTAGCCATGTGACCTTGGGCAAACCACCTAACCCCAGATACCTTGCCTTTCTGCCTCCAAAGGAAAAAAAATGATATGGCACAACCAATTCTCCAGTTTATCAGTTCAACAATGCACAAAACAAATTCTAGGAAAAATGTGTAATTTAACTGGCTCACCCAACCCATTTTATATTGAGAAAGCTGAGGGCCACACAAGAAAAATAACTTAGTCAAGGTCACACAGGAGGTTGGTGGCAGTGGTAGAATTACACCTATGGTCTTCAGACGGTGGGACCTCCACAGACTACCAAGCCAGAGTTAAGTTCCCCTGTCTCAGGGTTGTCCCTTATCTGTGAAGTAATTGAGTTTGACTTTGGGTGTTCTAAACCTGGCCCTTTTGTTTCCTGGGGGCTACTCCCTATTTTTTCTTTAAGTCTCAATGATCTCTTCTAGAATTTTCCCTTTCACAACTAGGTCAAAAAAGAACCTATATACTTTCCAAGCTCCAACTCATTTATATAATAAAATATCAGAACTTCAAATAAGGTAGAAAGAATATAAACTCCATGAGAGCAAGGAATTGTGTGTCTGTGTGTCTGTGTATGTATTTGTATTCCCAATCCTAACTCAGTGCCTGGCACATATTAGGTGATTAATAAATGCTTGTTGAATGAATCCCTCTTGGGAGGTATAATCACACAGAGAGGCCAACCCTCTCTGCTTACACAGTTAGTCTTGACCAGGTGGGTGGAAAGCAGGGTTGGCTGGCTTTGGGGGAAGGTAGGTTTTCTTTCCATCCATTCTTTATTTCATCAAGAGACTTTCACAGAGTCACACAGAACGTAAGTGACTGCCTTACCCATCTCTACCTTCAAGTGTGTTGGCTGCCAATTCCCTTTGCTCACTACCAATCCACACATGTCTGTACTTGAACTAAAGGGAAGAAAATAAGACTCTTCCCCTTCATGTTTCATTGCAGAAGTGAGAAGAAATCCAAGCCCTGGGTGGCATGCCAAAAACCTCCTTTTTAGCCCAACTGAAAATATTAAGACATAATATTGTCTTGAGCCTAAAATCTTTTTCTACTTTTTCACTTTGGGAAAATGTCTATGTGCTACAGTAGGGAACCTATGGTCTCAAAATGGATTGGCCTAGGACTCCTGCTTTTCTATTCAAGGATTAAGATATTGATCCCAAAAAAGAAGTCTTCTCAGGCCTTTCCAGGAGTGGCCCAAGAATTTCAAGTTAGAGATTAAGTGACTGTTGTTTTAGAGTGTTGATCCAAAACTATATTTTAACATAACATGACTTTCCTTGTTCAATATTCATATAAATGTTACCTCAAATTTCCTTGGGAGGAAGAGAAGGAAGAATCGGGGGGGGGGGGGAGAAGAAGGGGGGGGAGAAGAAGGGAGGGAGGGTGGAAGGATGCCTTGGTTTCCACATCTATAAAATGGGAATGATGATGATAATACTGCCGGATATAGGATCTACCTTGTAGAGACCCTATGAATGTCAAATGATATGGTTTATGTGAAGTCTGCATGATCACCAGCTATTATCACATGTCTAGGGATGTAGAGGTCAGGGAACCATGAAACGTTGAGGTTTAAGATGCTCGAGACCCCAAAATACCAACATGCCCAGTTCTGCCAAATGACATCGACTCTTTGGGACCGCCCAGACGAGGGGCGGAGCGAAAGGAGGGAAGGGAGGGCGGGGGAGATGGAGTTGGCGCGGGGCACGAGGTTGTGACGCATTCCGACCGCGCCGGAGGCATAGCCTGGGGAGACAACTTGCCCTTCTGGGCGTGGCGAATGGGGGGTGTCGCGCGGCAATGACGCAGTCAGAGCGCACCGGAGGCATGCCTGGGAGATGCCTGGCTTGGCGAGGTGGAGGGTCGCGCAGTTGTGACGCATTAGAGTGCGCCGGCTGTGGAGAAGCCAGAGCTGAGGCGGCCGCGCCGGATGGGGCGGGGTCGCGAGGCTGTGACGCAGTCAGAGCGCGCCGGCGGCGGCGGCGGCGCCTGGGGAGAGCTCTCCTGGCCGGCCGGGGCCTGGGGCGGGGGCGGGGTGGGGCGAGCCCACGTGACCCCGGCGCCGGGATGCTCTTGTGGCCGCCGCGGCCGGTGACGGAGCCGGGCCCTGGGACGAGCATCGGGGCGCGTCGCGAGCGGGGCCCGCAGGTAGGTGATGGGACGGCCCGTCGGGGACGGGGGGCGCCCCGCGAGCTGTAGCGTGCGGCGGAGGGCCTGCCCGGCTCCAGCCCTGGGCGCCCACACGCGGGCGGGGGGACCTCCTGGGCGGGGACGCAGATCGGGCCCCCTCACCCCTGTCGTGCCAGGGCGAGCCCCTGGGGGAAACTGAGGCAGGCCGAGGAGGGCGAGTTCCCCCCCCAGCCCCGGGAGACCTTCCGGCCTCAGTTTCCTCCTCTGGTCATTGGGGGTGGGGAAGGACCCTGGAGGGAGTGGCGGAGCCCGAGGGCGAGTCTTACACCGCCCACCTTAGGGAGAAGGGGCCGTGTCTACACTGCCCAGCCTCCATTGGGGCGCAGCGTCCCGGGGCCACTTTACTGGCCGCCAGCCGGGGTCGCTTCCACAGCGGCTGCAGCAGGACCAGCCCGGTCCGAGTCCGGGACTCCCTGCACTAGCAGGGCCGGCCGGGCAGCATGGGGGCGGCCCGGACGGACGGATAGACAGGTGGACGGGAGGGCAGCTGGGTGGACGGACTGACGGATGGATGGATAGGTGAACGGGAAGATGGCTGGATGGA
Source organism: Gymnobelideus leadbeateri (assembly GCA_011680675.1). Classification (NCBI taxonomy): domain Eukaryota; kingdom Metazoa; phylum Chordata; class Mammalia; order Diprotodontia; family Petauridae; genus Gymnobelideus; species Gymnobelideus leadbeateri. Next base: position 278,121 of record WOXC01007014.1, on the reverse strand, counting down.
CCGAAGGATAGAGACAGACGGGCAGATGGACAGACGGACGGGGCACACACGGCCGCGGGCCCAGCCCCGTGTGGCAGGGAAGGCTGGGGGTGGGAGAGGCTTCGCGGGCCCTGGGGTCTGGGATCGCTCCCCGCGGGCAGGGCGCCCCCTCCCTCGTGTCCTGGGATCCCGATGTCCCCTCCCTGGGGCTGCCCCCTCCGCCCAGCGCCTTCCACCAGCCTGCCTCAGTTTCTCCGCTAGTGCACGGGGAGCTCCGAGATCGGGCGCTGCCCTCCTTCCTCTGTGTCTTCGCTCCCTCCCGGTCCTTTGCTGCCCCGGTCAGCGCTTGGTCAGCGCTTGCGGGATGGTGGAGCCTCCCCGGGGGTCTCAGCCCATCCCCGGCCCCCTGCTGTCCTTCTTCCCTAGAGGTGTCCAGGCCAGTGGGGATAGTTTGAATTGAAGAAAGACTTTTTTTTTATGGATTTTGCTATATTTTTCTTCAGAAGTAGTATATTATAATTTGAAATAATTTCCATAGAAATTCTCTTTATGTAGAAGCCATGTTATGTGGTCAGAAGACAGAAGATCTGGGTTCTAATCCAGCCTTAGACATATGTGTGGCTGTATGACCTTGGTCAGGTCCCTTCACCTCTAGGTGCTCCCGACTTAGAGCTAGGTCAAAGTTAGAGTCGCTAAGATTCAGTTGCAGAGAGGTGCTGACCTACCTTTTCAGAGGGAGTGTCCTCACCTGGGAGTTGTTGCAATCACAGGTCTAGTCCTAATTTGGATCCTAACTTAGCTGCATTTAGTTAAGGACTTGTAATGATGGGGAAAAAAAGAGCTGAATCTCAAGTGGATTTTTGGCAACATTTCTTAATGAATAACTATAAATCATTTTCTTTTTTTGGTGTGGTGTGGTGCCAGTCTTCAAAAGGCCATTAAGGAATCCCCATTTGCCAGGCCAAATGTAGGGGTACATACCTGAAATCCCAGCTGCTAGGAGAGGATGAAGCTGGTGGGGCCAGCCCCCCCCCCCCCCCAGGAGAGGGGACAGCCTGGGTCTGGGAAGTGGAGCAACATGGAGATTGGGCCTGTGTCGGCCATCAAAAAGAAAAGGAACATTCCAGTTGGGTTTATGTTACCTTGTTACTAATGAGCTAGCACAAGCCTTGGAAGAAATGCAGTGAGGAGGGTCTGTTTCACCCTGCTCTCTTGGCTGTGCTTTATCACTTTCCGGCCCCCTCCAGCACGTCAGGCTCTTAAATACTTAACACCGATGGAGCTTGCTGGGCTTTTGGTTGTGGTGGTGGCTGTTTTTCCTTTGTTCGATGTCACTCAGTTTTGGATAAGAGCGGTATGGCTTTTAAGAATTCAAATGCTGACTCCACACAGTAAGTGCCTCATTAGTGCTTGTTGTCCCAGTGTTTCACATTTACCTGATCTGCCATTTTCTATTGCAGAGAACTAGTGATGTCTATTTACTTATTTCAGTCTCAAATGTTGCTTTAAATTAAGGGAGGCTTTAGCCAGGACTTATTTTTGCCACAGGCTTTTTGGGTTTTTTTGGGTTTTGTAATGAAATTTTACTGGTTTATTTTCCACACCCTGGCATGGTAGCATTCTCTTTGAGGAGGGAGTTAGCTAAGTACAAAGACCCCGAGGAACTCTTACTATGTATTTAGTGGTTGAACCAGAAATGGCACCAGCCTCCTTGGTGTTGCATTGGAGTCCCCAACTCTCTGGGTGTCTCTAAACTGAGCTCCTTTAAATTGCTGCCCAATTCTAGAATGGAGTAGAAACCCGGAATTCAGAACCTGGAGCTGTTACATCAGGTTTTCACCACTGGCCAGGAGGAAGCAGAGCAGAGAGAGACCACTAGGGCATCGGCAGCTCCCACTGGTGGGGCCACCATCAGTCCCGTGCCCTTTTCCAGGCAGGGTGTTCAGTTAGAGAGGAGTGTGCCCCACAGATGGGCCAGCAACTCAAGCATTTTCCTCAGGTCACCGGCTCACAACCCAGGGGAGTCGGCCAGTTTGCTGCCCTTGAGCAGCACCCCAGAGTCTCATGTGGGGACACTCTGAGTATGGAGAGTCTCTCCACTGGTACAGGTCAGTAACTCCTCTGTAACTTAGTGTTTCAGAGAGTGTTGAGTGCCCTTAGAAGAGGCCTTCATTCGGGGTATGTGTTTATCTGATGAGTTTGGGAATGTTGAAATGTTTGGTTTCAGGTGTTTCTGAGCAAATTGAGCATTTCATTGAATTTTAGGTCTGAAAGAGATGTGGAAGAATGTGTAGTCAGAATTGGCACTGAGGCCCGAAGAACCTGTGACTTGGCCAAGGTCACACAGCCAGCAGCAGTATAGGGCCTAGAACACAGGGCTTGGTGGTGATTGAAGTGTCTGTTTCCAATGCTGGCTGGCATGTTCAAGGGGTGTTCTTTTCAGAGGTAGTGAAGAACAGGATTTTTTCTCATTTGGGGGGGCAGGTGTCTTCTTAGAAATGTTCCCTCTAGTCCTACAGTCAGTGCTGAAGTTGGCCTGGTAGGGGTTATAGACCTTGGGGCATTGGTCTTTTCAAGGCAGAATCCTCTTAGCACATCAGGCAGATTAGCATCATGTTAATCTCTTTAGGCAGGATTGGAAGAGCTGGATTCAGAGTATCTCCTTTCTTGTTAGATCTAGCCTGGAGATCTTGGGCGGTGACCTCACTTGCCTTGTTTTCAAATGAGCAAAGGTTTTTAGTGAAGTGCTGAGTTACTCTCACCTCCTCCACACATTTGAGTCTGCGACCCTTGCCTCCCCTGTACCTTTGCCCTCCAGTCTTTTAGGGACTTGGGAAGCTGCTGAGAAATGATGTCAGCCTGAGCTTTGTCTGGCAGTCGTCCCTAAGGCATTGCTGCAGCTTGAGCCCCTTGATGGGCAGAGGCACCCATATCCCACTATACTACCCGTCAGTCCATAAACATTGGTTAAGAGCCTACTATGTGCCAGGCCCCATGCTCAGCACTACTCATATTCTGATGGCTTTAGATTGGGGGACTTGGTTTCTCTAGTCTCTCTGCCTTTTTCCTCTCCAGGGGACACAGAAGCAGGAGATGCAGAGTGAGTACTTACTGTCTGAGCCTGTGACCTTTCCTGAGCAGCCCCTGCTGGGAAGCCTTGTGGTGTACCCCGGGAGCAGGAGCCAGCTTTGTTCTTGTGTCTGGTGTCGGCAGTAGTGTCCCCTCCCCCTCCACATGTGGCAGTCGCTCAGGCCTGTCCCAGTACCCTGCCCACCCCTAGGAACATTTACTATACTCTTGATGGACAGAAGGGGAGGGTTTGTAATCCTGGACTTCTTAACCTGGTATTTAAAGACATTCTTTAACTGTCTCAGTATGATTGGTTTTTTGTAACCTCATATGTTTTATACATTTAAGGGATCTAGATCAGGGCTATCAAACTCAGAAACAAGGGCATTTGAACTATATACAAGGTTGTTGGGGGGGGGGGGGGACAGAGGGGCTGTTATTGACTTAGAAAGCCACATATTCACATTCTCTATATTCTGTTGCATTCTTGTTTATTTTGTTAAATGTATCCCAATTACATTTTAATCTGGTTGACTCCTGTTCCATACTTGTGGTCTAGACTGCCCACAGGGCCAATGATACAAACAAGGTCCATAACTGCTGACCTAGATAAATCAAATCTTGTTGGTGGTGGACCCAAGGACCTCTGGCAGGCTTTCCACAGAGTCCAACTTAGAATTTACAACACGCTGAAGCATTTGCCTTGAGGTGATTAATTATTAGAGCTAAGAAGATCTTGAGATGAGAGTCTGGGCCCTTCAGTTTACAGATGAGGACCTTGGTGCTGTGTGGGCCAGGCCAGGGCCAGAGGGCACAGCCTCTGCCTAAAGCCGATCTCAGACTGATCTGATCCAGTGCACACACCTGGATCACCTTGGTGTGAGGGCATCCCACTTGGGGCCAGCTCTCATTGGCAGGGAATGGTTTTCCTCATCTGGCTCAAAGCTGTCTCTTGACAGCATTCACCCATCCCCCTGCCTCCTGGCATGAAGTCTGATCCCTTTCCCAAGGACAGTCAGGCCTTCAGCCCAGAGCCCAGCTCTCATACCACCATGCAGACATCCCACTTCCTTCATCCTTCCCATCACCATGTGGGTCCCCCTCCAGTTTGTCAGTGCCCTTGAAACACGACTCCTGAAGCAAAATGTATTCCACACGCCACGGGCCCAACAAGGCACAGGGCAGCAGACTGGCCAGCGCCCCACCCCGACTCAGCTTGGACACTGTGCCACAGACCACTGCTTGAGCGCATCCTTTAGAGGGGTGCAGCAGCATGCCAGGGCTCATGCTGGGCTCTCAGCCAACACCAGGCACGCTGCCCTCCTGAACTTGGCAAGGTGGGTTTGTGTGCACTGGGGACATACACCTCTCTTAAACGGTAACCCCTGAGTGGTCTGTTGAGCAGAACGCCCCTCAAGCTTCATGTCTGTCTCTTGACGTGTTGGCGAGCTTGTCCTTTGTGCATCGCTCTCCTGATTGCCAAATCCAGTGACCTCTCCTCAGCCCTTGTGCTCCCTGACTTCCCCGCAGCCATGGACACTTTTGGTAATAAGCTCATTACCTTTCCCCCATCACGTGCCCCCTCCCCCTTCCCTATCCCTATAGAGGATGACAGCCTCCTCCCAGCCCTTTGGGCTCACAGGTTAAGAGTCATCCCAGACTCACTGTCTCTCCCCTTCCCCTGGCTGCATATCCAGTATGGTGCCATAGCCCAAGATTTCACTTCTGCACCATCTCTCAAACTGCCTACACACACACACACACACACACACACACACACACACCACACCACACACATACACACACGCACACATTGCCTCTACCTCGGGCCTGGACCATCCCAATAGTTGCTGCTGGGTCTGCTTGCCTGAGTCTTTCCCTGCTCCAGTCCCTCCTCCCTCCGGCCACCAAAGTTATTTTCCCAAAATTCGGGTCTGATCTTGTCACTCACTAAACTCAGTGACTCCCTTTCACTTTCAGGAGCAAATAGAAGATGTTCTCTTTGGCCTTCAGAGCCCTTCCTGATCTGCCCTCTTGTGCCCTTCCATTCTCCTTCCATTGTATTCCCCAACCCGTACTCTGATCTGCTGACCCTGAGCTCCTGACTGTTCAGAACAAGACCCTCCAGCTTTCAGTGTTTTCTCTGGCTCTTCCCCATGCCCAGAACACTCTTCCCTCTGCTCTACTTACTGACCTCCCTGCCTTCCTTTAAGTCCCAGCTAAATCCCCATCTTCTCCAGAAAGCTTTTCCGAATCCCCCTGCAGTCCAGGGCCTGCCTCGGCCTATGGCTTTTATTTTTCCTGTACAGAGCCTGCTTTCTTATTTGCATGTTGTCCCCCCACTAGGTTGTGAGGTCCTCAAGGACAAGGACTGTCTTGTGCCTCTTTTTGTATCCCTAGGGCTTAGTACAGGGCCTGGCAGGTAGCTACCTAGCAGGTAGCCTGAAATGGATTGAACTGATTCCATCTAAACTGGGGTTCTTACCCTTTTTAGTGTCATTATCCTTTGACAGATTAAGCCTTGGGACCCCTTCCCAGGATAATATTGTTCAATTCATAAGAGAGAATACAGAGGATTTACAAAGGAAACCAGCCGTACTGAAATTCAGGGGTGTGAGCGTGCATGTATATGCATAGAAGGGAGCAGTGCAGACCTCAGGCCAAGTCTCCCTCAGCTGAATCCCAGGCACAGTGATGAACAGATCCTAAAGCCAAACCCTGGGACTCTATTGCAGATCTCCTTCCAGCTTGACATCAGGCCAGTAAGTCTGAGTCTGAGCATTTCAAACAGCTGTTTTAGGTATTTCTGTAATAACCTATGAATGCCTGAGTTAATGCATTTGTTGCCTGATTCCCTGGTGCTGTGTGTGCCAGGGGCCAGGTATGGTACTAATGGTACCTTTTTTTCTCCTTGGGCAAGACTCAAGAAACTGGGGCTATTTGACCACCTTTGAAGAGCAGCCAGGGGAAGGCCTGGGCAGCGTTGATTTGTTCTCCTGCCCCCTTCTCTTCAAGACCTTGACCTTGTGACTACTCTAAATTGTAACTTTTTCTTCTCAGCTTTTTGTCCAGGTCCCATAATGCCACAGAACAATGAAAGGCCGGCGAAGATCTCTGCTCAGCAGAAGAGGCCGCTTGCCAGCCTTTTCAGAGAAGTGGGCGGCCGGGTTTGAGGGCCTTAAGAAGTTCTGCCTTTTACACACCAAGCAGGAGACCCAGAGCACCTGGCACAGGCTGTACCGGTCCCTCCAGCGTCGGAGGAAGGCCCTTCGACTCCAGAGGAAGCGGGCCCAGAACACAGTTCTGGCTGCTAAGGCTCGTGCCGCCCTGGCTGCTCCGAATAGCCACCCAGTCCCTGGCACTGTGAGCCCCCACATCCGGGGGCACCTCATTGGAAGCCTGCCAGCATCTGTGGAGAACTCTGCCCAGGAATGCCAGCCAGAAGAAAAGCTCCGGAAGGCAGCAGCTGGCTTGCCAGTAGGCAGTGTGTTAGGTCAGGCCAATGGTTGCAGGCAGAGGACTGACTACCAGGATCCTGGTGGGCTTAGGACAGCCAGTGGGGAGGGCCAGGTGGAGAGCAGCCCCACCTTAGTCACCTTGAGGAACCATAAAGGAAATGGTTGTTATTGTAACTGCTACCAAGGGCTGGACCTGAACAGAATGGAGCCGGAACAGCCATCCCTAATTCCAGGAAGGCCCCAGCTCAGCCAGCGTCGGGGGAAAAGGATATCACTGCTTCGGGTGTATAAGAAATTGTCCATGATTAGGTTTCGGTACCGGATCCTGAGATCCCCACGGTTTAAATCGAGGAGCAGAACATGTAAGCTTCGGAAAGGCCAGCAGCGGAGCTGGGTGCAGAAGGTCGCCAGGGACCATCGGGAGAAGCGCCAAGAAGGCTGCGAGGGGGGTACTTGTAGTTCATTCCCTCACTCAGGACCTAACAGCCCCTCTCACCTCCCTCAGGCTCCCTTCCCAGATATGGACTGCAGTGCCCCAGGGCCTACCGCAAAGGGAAAGAACTCAAGTACACCCAGTGGCCCAGCCAGAGAAAACCCTGGGTCAGGCCCAGAGCCTTGTGGGGGGGAGACCCTCCCCAGCCAGCAGAATGGCAATGTCGCCCCTGGTTGGGACCCATCCCACTTCACCGGACGGACCAGTGAGAGCCTCTCGCCAGAGCAGCACTCCAGGGACCTTTTCATATCAGAAACTGACCCAGAAACCATAACTGTGGGGCAGAATGATCAGGCAGGGGACACTGGGGATGACAGGCTAAAGCTGAGCCTGCCTGACCAGGCAAGTGCTAATGAGGCCCCAGGGGAGGAGCCTGTGTCCACAAAGACTGTGCAGGCTGTGGGGAGCCTGGGCTCCGTGGAGGCGGAGGCTCCTCGCTCCCGGAACATCTTTAGTGCCAAGTTACTGGACCATCCATACTGTAAGAACCCCCTGGAGGCCCCCTCACAGCAAACCGGACTCAAAGGGGGCCGGCAAGTGGGAGGGGGAAAGAGTGGTCAGAAAGTATCACTTGTGAAGGATGAAGAGCTTTCCTCCTGCCTCTGTGGTATGTACACTGCCCATCCACTCCCACACCAAGGACATAGGCCCTTCACGATAGTCAAGTGGGTTCTTAAGGTATTTCCCAGGGGTCACATCTCCCTGCTGTGCCCCCATTTCCTTTCCCCTCCAGTAGCTTCTCCTCTGGGCCCAACACCCTGAATGTTGTGAGTAGGCCAGGAATGGGACCAAGGGGGTAAACTGGGCAGCTCTCTGTCAAGGGGAGGCAGAGAGCCCCCATGTGCTCATCTGTATAGTGAGGACCAGGAGAGGGCCTTTTGTAGCTTTGTAAGGTTGTTGTAGGAACATTCTGGGTTATTTCTCTGTACCTTCCTAACATTCTTTCAGTCATGCATTAGAAGGCAGGGCTGGGATCAGTGGTAAAGTCAGAGGGGGTAGGTTTGGGGTTAATAGAAGGAAAAACTTTCTAACAGTGGGGCAGGTGCTCTGTAGAGTTAATAGGGAGCCCTTATAGCAGTGCAGTGTGGTAGATGCTGCAGGAATTACCCCAATTTACAGATGCAGACAGTGAACTCAAAGAGTAGCCAACCTGAGGCTTGGGGAGCTTTGCCTTTACCCGCAGCACCCATTCTGGCCTCTTGGGGCCCACTGGGTGCCCCAGGTTCTGGGACTGAGAGCCATGAAAAGGATACATGTCTTGGCCCAGCTTGTGTCTGCAGCTGCCAGAGAGTATTAGAGCCCCCTCTTCCTTCATGGCACTCCCTCAGGGACAGCCACACATAGCCTCTCCTGGTCCCTCCTGGCTCCTAGTGCCATGTGGGGCAGAGGGTCTTTGAGAACATTTGATTCCCTCAACAATCAGTGAAACCAGCTTAGCACACCTTATTGGCAAGATGGTGTGCCTTGATGTCAAGAGCAAGGACCAAGGGACTGAGTCTCTCTAAGGGGTCAGTCTTTCTTTGCATTTGGTTGACGTTGCTGGACCCCTTCATCATGCTGTTCCACTCAGGTGAAGCCCCAAACATCTTCCTTCAGGCAGCTGCTCTTCACTTTTTAATGCCCTAGTCAAAGAGCCTTAATACAGTCACAATTAGACCTGAGTTACTTTTAAAGAAAGAGTACTATCTTCCCAAATGGACACACCAGGCTTATGATTAGAAGGTGAAATTCAGTGGACAGGACTTCTGACTTGTTTTTGGTTTTTTAACATTAGCTCAGATGTCTTTGTCACTGCAGCAACTTTAGGTACCAAAAGGGGCAGAGAGTTAGGGGACATGGGATCTCATGCCTGCAGTGGAAGGGACTGCAGAGGCCTCTGGGGCCTACAGGGCTCATAGGAGGCCTGCCTGGGGTACTTGCCACCAGGTGACCGTGGGCAGATAGCGAGCCCAGTGCAGGTCTCTGCCTCTCTGAGGAGGGAGGGGCTTGGAGAAGCAGAGCCCCTCAGTCTGCCTTCCAACGAGCCAGCCTCTGCTGCTCTAGAGTGTTTCCAATGGCTGGAGGCATAGCAAACGGCATTCCGTTCATTTGTGCGTGGCTGAGTTTGAGGGTTTTTCTCTTAACAGTCATTCAGATAACACTGCTTGCTGATTACTTGAAATCATTTTAGACTTTGGTGCAGGAATCCTCTCTAGTGTGAAAACTATGGCAGAGTTCGCTGCAGAGCCTGGGGAATCAACCTTTCTCTCATGTCTGCTGACCGGTCTCTAGCTCAGAAAGCCAAAGCTGGTGGGGTAGCCTTGAGGGCAGCTCCCCACAAATTGACTACTGAGGTCTTGTCTTTTCTAGCAAAGGGAAAAGACCAGCTTTCACAGATTAGAGAATGTCGGTCCAAGATGACATCAGTGTCACACTCGCATTCTTTGGTCAACTTCAGAGTGTCTTACTTTCTTTTGGCTCTAAGTCTTTCTTGTGTATCTTTAGGATTCCTGGATGAGGTGATGAAGAAATATGGCAGCTTGGTCCCCCTTTGTGAAAAAGACGTTCTTGGAAGACTGAAAGAGGTCTTTAATGAAGACTTTTCCAATAGGTTTGTAGCACGTGAGCAATTGAAGTCCCTGGAAATCAATATGGTTGTTTGTCTGCCTGACCCAAGGCTCTAGAAGATTCTCCTACATGGAGAAAGGCAAGGGATAAATAGCTTTCTTCTCTCACTCTTTCCCCCCAATCCCCCTCTCTTGCAGAAAGCCATTTATCAATCGCGAAATTACAAACTACCGGGCCAGGCATCCCAAATCTTCCAGTTGCAACTTCCGGGTGTTCTACAACAGGCACATGCTGGACATGGATGACCTGGCAACACTGGACGGTCAGAACTGGCTGAATGACCAGGTTAGAGAAGATGGCATTTCTAGGGTGGAGCCAGCTGTCGGCTGTGAGGACCACAGGGCTGCCCTGAGAATGACTGAGGGTCCTTAGGCAACAGCTACAAGGGAGCACTGAAATGGGAGCTCCAACCCCTTCATCTTTACGTAGAGAAAAGGCAGTGGGGGGCGGGGGGAGGTGATGTCTGAGTAGGTCACCTGCCGCAGGTGGGGAGGCCAGCCGACTGGGCCTCTGGCACTGCCAATCTTTGCCACAGACCCAGGCAGTCAATCCGTAGCCATTCATTAGGCCGGTGCTGTGGGGGCCACTAGACCACATGATATTGAGTCTGTAGATCAGAAGCCCTTCAGTGGCCCATCCCAGATGTCTTCTGAGGCCAGTTAAGCATCTGTGCCTCCAGGGACCTTGGAGCAGTGGCTTCATCTCAGAGCGTCTGGGGATAGAGTTTCTGTGGTGGTTGTGAAAAGGGCCTTTGTGTGAGCCCTTCCTGTCAGAGTTGTTAGCGCTGCTGTCTTCTCTTCTGGTTTAAGTTATCATCAAAAAAGGCAACCAGTTGTAAGGCCCTCAGCTCAGCAGGAGTTCTAGATCTGCTGGGTTTGGTAACCTTTAACGTTTGTTTGCTTTTTCAGGTAATCAATATGTATGGTGAGCTGATAATGGACGCTGTTCCAGACAAGGTAAGTGAAGCCCCTTAGCAGACAAGGGCCCCTACCCTGTATGTCTTTGTGGGGGGGCTGCCCAAAGTTAGCCCCGAGGAGATGAACAGGGACAGAGGGATCCCTGCTGGTCAGAAGGTGGACACACATGGCAGATTCAGCAGGTCTGGGTGTGGTGTAAACCACACCATGGGAGCCTAGAGGAAGGAAGAAGTAGTGAGGGCTTCACTGGAGGCCAGGCTGCAGGGAACACAGGCCTGTTTGAGCAGGGATCTGGCCCTGAGTGGCTACAGCATCTAAGGGGCAAGAGGGGGAGCCCCGTGGGGAAGGCCTGGGTGTCGTCAGCTTGAACTTCCAAGATTTTAGTAGAAGGTGTGACCTTGATGACTGAAATAGCTAACATTTTCTAGTGCTTTTACAGACATTGTCACCCATGTATAAGTGTGAATAAAGGATGGACTGGGGTAGGGAAGGGCTGGAGCTGCCTCCAGTAACAATGCAGGCGTCGGGGGGCCCAAAAAGCCAGAGGCAGACAGCTTGAGGCAGTGTCCTGAGGCTTGCATGGAAACCATAGAGGGAGGCCTTAAAGACTAGTGGAGGCTCATTTTGCTAGCACCACCCAGGGAGGGCAGAAGAAGAGGCTTTGAGAGGGAAGCTGATGGGCTCAGCTGCTGTTGGGTCCCAGAGGAGATATTTAGAAAAGGGAACCTGGAGCAGGAGAGGCTGGGAGTCTATGGCAGAGAGCTGAGAGCTGAAGCTGTACAGTGCCTGTGGCACAGGAAGGAAATGACCAAGAGAAGGAGAGGACCCAGGGCAGGGTTTGGGCAAAGCATCTGAAGGGCAGGAAGGTAGTACAGTGGATAGGGAGCCAATGAGATCAGATCCAGCCTCAAATACTCACTGTCCGTGACCGTGGGCAAGTCACTGCACCCAGTTTGCCTCAGTTTCCTCATCTGTAAAATGAGCTGGAGAAGGGAATGGCAAACCACTGCAGTATCTGCCAAGAAAACCCCAAATGGGGTCACGGAGGGTCAGATATGGCTGAAACACAGCCAGTGGCATCTGGTGGTGTGTGGGGAATGGACGGAGGCCCATGGGAGAGCCTGGGGATGCTCGGCCCTCCTCTCTGCACACCTCTCCCCTCTTCCCCAGAGCTCGGCCAGGCAGTTCCCATACTAGGTCTCCTTGCCTTCCGTCTTTTCCAGGTTCACTTCTTCAACAGCTTTTTCCATAGACAGCTGGTAACCAAAGGATACAACGGAGTTAAAAGATGGACTAAAAAGGTAGGCATGGGCCCCGTATTGGGCCAGGGCTCTCAGGCTCAGGCCGGGCGTGCTTCCTGGGGCCTGCACTTCCTGGGGTGGCAGCTCAGCCTCAGGCACCCCCTCGGCTGGCCGGGCTGCTCATCCCTGCTCCTCGTAGGGCTGAGTCCATGCCCAGTAACAGCCCAAGGGTCAGCAGGGCGGTCTGCTGCCCATCCCCTGGAGGGCATCAGGCTCCACACTTCCCTTAAGTGGAATCAGTGGATTTGGAGTCACTCAGGTCCCTGCATTGAGGACGTTCTATGGATTGGGATACCAGGGGATATCAGATCATCAGAGGGTGGGTTGGAGCAGATGGAAGAGAGTCTACAGTAGAATTGGACCTGATGGTCAAATCGCCTGATTAAGCATTGATTAGGCACTGGCTGTGTTCCAGGCTCTGTGCCAAGGCCTGGGCATACAGAGACACTTTGTGCTGCCAGGGAGCTCCTGGTCTGATGGAGGCAAATAACTGTACAGATGAGCCCCATCCAGGGCATGGTGGCTCCAGCATTTAAGGGGGATCAGGAGAGGCTTCTTGTGAAAGGCAGGATGTGAGCTGGGGCCTGCAGGAAGCCAAGAGGTGGAGATGGGGGAGAGCTACTCTAGGCCTGAGGCCCAGCCAGGGACAGGGCCCCAGCAGGAGATGGAGCATCTTCCTCCAGGAACAGCAAAGTGACCAGGGCTGGATAAATAGACCTGAGAACTCTACATAGACATGGCCATTGAATCCTTGAGAGTTGATGAGATCAGCAAACAAAACAGTCTAGAGGAAGAAGAGGACCTTGGAGACCTAGGGGTCACCCACAGTTAAAGGCCATGCCTGGATGAAGAGCCAGCAAAGGAGAATGAGGGGGAAGGGGCAGGGGGGAGCTGGAGAGAGCTCTGAGGTGACTCTGCTAATTGTGGCTGGAGGGTGTGTTATGCCAGACATCCGTCCCATTAACAGCAGTCTGGTCAGAAAAGAGGTTAGCAAAAGCAAAGAAGGCTCAGAAAATGGGGTCCCTCAAGTAACCATGCCGCCTCCCCAGCACAACACCCGTTAGCTGCCTGAGGAGCCACAGCCTCAGACGTCTTCACTGTGGCAAATGGGGATGTGGATGAGTGCTTTAAGGACTTCTTAAGACCTGAGGCTTCAACCCTGTGGGCCCTCCTTCCACATCAGACAGATTACCCCGTTACCACATAGGAGAGACAAAGGTGGTCTTCCTAAGTAGTGTTTCAGGACTCCTCTTCCAGCAGCCAAACCATTCTGTGGGGTGAGGCTCTGGGGATCCAGCTCAGTCAGTCATCACCTGAGGCTCCTTGGAGTCCAACAGCACCTTCACTTTGCTGTCCTAGTTGAGCCATGGTCTGTGCTGGGGTCCCCTCCCTGCCACACTGAGGAGGATGTGGGTGGTTGTGGTATCTGGAACCATGGAGTCAGGCCAGCTGAGGAGAGGGAGTGCCCTGCCCCAGGCACGTGCTTGTGTCCTCCTGACAGCAGGACTCTGCACCGTAGTGGGGCCGCACGTGCACGCGTGCACACACAGCATCAGGGTATGCGGGTCTGTGATGTAGGTACGTGTGTGTGTTGGGGGGGTAGCCAGCATCATTCAGGAATGTAGTTAGTCTGCCTCTATCCTGGGGTGATGAGCATTTGCTCTCTTTCTTGGGCAGGTGGATTTGTTCAAAAAGAGCCTTCTCTTGATCCCAATTCACCTGGAGGTCCATTGGTCTCTGATTACTGTGACCCTCTCAAATCGAATTATTTCCTTTTACGACTCCCAAGGCATTCATTTTAAGTTTTGTGTAGAGGTAAGTGAAGGCACGCTTCCTGAAGTTTCTTGTCTGGGCTCCCAGTGAAGTCCTGACAGTATTTGAGGCCAGGCTCTGTTGGTCAGCTCTTCAACATTTGAGGCCTGTTATCCCCAGACAGCTGGGGAGCCTTGGAATCTCACTTATCTATAAGCTCCTTCTCCACTGAACCCCTGGGCATTTTTGACCAGAGATAGTTCCATTGACGAAATTTTAGACCCTATATTAGCAAAAATGGGCCTTGGGGTGGCGGCTAGGTGGCGCAGTGAGTAGAGTGCCGGCCCTGGAGTCAGAAGAACCTGAGTTCAGATCCAGCCTCAGACACTTAATCCACACAAACAAAAACCTAGCCGTGTGACCTTGGGCAAGTTACTTAACCCCAGTTGCCCTCCAAAAAGCAAAAAAACAAAGGGGGGGGGGGCCTTTGGAATTTTGTGATGGGCAGCATCATAGGCTGCCAGTGGCCCAACCACAGCTCCCTATGGCTTTGTGGCTTTCTCCATTTCTCCAACCACCCTGTTGAGGAGTCGTTTGGAGGCAGTCAGTGTGGGAGTTTCCTGCCTCACTTTGCCCAAAACCTAGAGTGTCCTCTGAGCATTACAGCCCAAGTTCAGCCTCTGCTCTGAGAAGCCGTGAGGGCAGTGGGAGGGGGGCAGATGGTGAGCAGATGGGTCGTGGTTTCATTTATTGAATGACATCATTGACCTTGGGGACAGTGGCCAAGATTTCTCCCAGCTCGTGAGCCTCGTAGGCTGTGACACAGGGCCATCCCAAGGCAGAATGGCCTGCTTCAGTGGAGAACTAATACCCCCTCTGCACCTGGGTGTAGGGACTACTCTGGGATCTTTGTATCCTAAGGTGGCTGCCTCAGACTAGCCCCCCTTCCCTCTGCTGTGCCTCCTCCCTGTCCTGCCTCACATTCTGTGATTCTTGAAGCAATCCCTCCCACCCCTCAGTGTTGGTTCTTGGCCCCTGGGGTAAGGAGAGGCCTTTAGGAAGCACACCTGTTGTATCTTCAGTGGTTAGGTCAGCAGGATTTTTTGAGAGCATATTTTTTGTCTTTTAGATTGGACTTATTGGACTTATTTCTTCCCCTAGCTCCATTAGAAGAAGTGATTAAGTGGTGACAGTAATTAAGCTATTTTAATGCAGGATTTTAATCCCCTTTGGCCATTTTTCTTAATCACCTGGAAAGTTCCTTAGTTCAGTGGCTCACTTTTGTCAGACTTTGGAAGGTGGTCTAGAAAAGAAACAACTCCACAGGATGTAAGTTCCTTGAGGCCAAGCATAGTATCATTCTTATGGGTGGGACCCACACAAGTGCCTTGCTCTGAAGCCCCAGCAAATGCTTCCTCATTGAGTCGGATTGAGTCTTGTGGCCAAGGGAGAGTCCTATCCTTCTCAGATCCATGGAAGCTCTTTTCTCCTGGTGGTCAGCAAATGTTGTGTCTTGGTTTCTTTTTTATCAGAATATAAGAAAGTATTTGCTGACTGAAGCAAGAGAGAAAAATCGGCCTGAGTTTCTTCAGGGTTGGCAGACGGCTGTTACGAAGGTAAGTGGGGGTGCAGTCAGCCACGGGGGAGTGCTGTGGACCAAGGAAGAGAGAGAAGCCTCGGGACACTCCACCCTTCCTTTGCCTACTGGACTTACCCCCTGCCCCCGGCAAGGTCCTTGGGCTCAGAGCACAATCCCTCTCCTATCTCACAGCTCCCTTGTCCTAAGGATCCGGATCACCTCTGAGACTGGCTTGGAAGCCCCTCTTGGTGAGGCCAGGGTGCAGAGGATAGAGGAATGAGAAGGTCTGCCCCTCGGTGACTGAGCCCCACCTTGCAGGGGCACGGCTGCCTAGAGCCCTTCAAGTTGCTCCCCTCCTAGATTAGCAAGCAGCATGACCAAAGGCGGGAGTCACTCCCACAGCTGGCTGTTCAAGTGGAAGGAGAGAGACTTGATTGTGGACCAGAAGAAAAATGAGCAGCATAAATTTCCCCCACCCTGAACCCATTTGTTAGTATTATTTTTGTAACAGAATTATAGGAGTGACTTGAAGGCTTTTGGGGCGTGATGCATTGAGGAGAGCGGGAGATAATACCTCAAAGCCCAAACGACTCTCCAGAGAGTGGGTCAAGATCTTGTCTATGCCCCCTGGTGGACCTGTCCCTGTTTGGGGATGCCCTAAAATAGGGAAGTATCCAAGCATAGCCTGTCTTCCAGTGGAATCAGACTCTCCTACCTGAGTTGGGGAGGTGCCTCTGGTCCTTGGCTGGGAGTATGGGAAGCCCGGGGCAGGTAAAGAAGGGATTAGACCATACCGTACCCCAAAATCCTCTCACCCATTGGCTGGCTAATTCCAGAGCCTGGCACAGATGAAGCTACATGGGAAATACGGCTTGGACTTTCTAGGAGAGCAAAGTAGAGTTTCTTTATTTTCAGTTTTTATTGTATAGTTAACACATGTTATATATATATATGTATATGTATATATATATGTATATATATATATGTATATATATGAGAGAGAGAGAGAGTTAGAGTTATTTATAGTTAGCAAAAAGAAGCTGCTAGTTAAAAGAAAAAAAAAGTGTTGGGGGGGAGCATTCTGTCAGTTTTGACTTTAGTTTACAGGCATTGGGAGACACAAGATCCCATGCACTCACCTCATCCCAGCTCACTGTGGCTAAGGGGGTTAGAAGGGTTGGAGTGCTGTGGCTGGCACAGGAGCAAGGGGCTTTCCCAGTGAGGATCCCAGCACTGCCAATAGATGGCAAAAGCATACCAGGCGGACTCATCAGCTTGGGTCCTGGGCTTTTTTATCTGCTAAGCACAGTATCTGTCGAAGGTCAGTGGCCCCAGAATAGGGCACTTACTTGGGAATGACTTTCATGCTGTGGCTCAGGATACAGGCAGCAGCTTTGAACTGATGCAGAGGTTAGTTTTCAGAGGGCTTCCCTTCTTAATCAGGTGTCTGTCCCTGAGGGTCAACAGGCAGTCTATCCAGTGGCCCCCACCTGAACGGGGAAGAAGCTGGTCACAGGTGTCCCAGGGAGGGGGTCCCCACAGGAGCAGCCAGCTCTCGGCCTCCTGTGAAGCTCCTGGGTTCTGCTTAAATCCCCTCCCTCTTTTTTCTCCCTTGTCAGTGCATTCCACAACAGAAAAACGACAGTGACTGTGGAGTCTTTGTGCTCCAGGTAAGCAGCTCTCCTTCAAGAACCAAGCCAAGGCCCTTGGGCTCTTGGAGGATCCCTAGAGGGAGATGCCTTTCCAGATATGGGTGCTTGGTGCTTTGTTTGGGATGTTTTGGTTACTTAATTTCTGAAGAATGGGCTAGAATTGTTCCATTTCCAGTTTTCACCATTAGCCATAAACAAGGATAAAAAAGCAGCTTGCTCCTTTCATGCCAGACATCACTGTTTACAAATCAGCCAGGCTTCTCATCCTTTGAGCGGCTCTGAAGGGGTGAATGTCCTCCCACTCAGCCTTGTGCTCAGGGGCCATGAGGAATCATCTCGGTGGTCCCTGGTCCCAGGATGCAGACAGGCATCTGTGCAGTTGGTATGAAGTCAGTCATATTCCAGGGGAAGCTGTAGACAGAACTCCGTCCAGACCCTTTGCAAACAGAGGTACTACTAGGGGTTACTTGGGGAGGGCAATGAACTCACTCAGCGTTTGTGGGACTGACTTTTTCAGTACTGCAAGTGCCTGGCCTTTGAGCGGCCCTTCCAGTTCTCCCAAGAAGACATGCCTCGAGTTCGGAGAAGGATTTACAAGGAGCTGTGCGAGCGCCGGCTCTTGGACTGACTCGGGGCAGCCGCCATGGCCAGCTAGGCCCAGTTGAAGGAGGCCACCATGTTCCCCGGACCTCTGACCGCTTCCTTGTACTCCTAGATGTCTCAGACCGGTGGTATCTCACCACTCGGCTTACCTCAACTTGGTTTTTCTCCCGTGACTTGTTTCTTTAGCTACCACGTAATATTTCTTAATGTCCAGTTTTGTTCCTTTCTAATTTTGTGGATTTCTTTCTTGTATTTAATATTTATTATACAAGCGCATGCACATAGACCAAGCATGCAGTACAGAATATTAAAAACAAAAACAAACCATCTCGTAGATTGGGTACACCTTTTAAATGTAGCTAGAATGAAATGAACCCAGATTTAATAGGTGGGCTCAGAACCTGAAGATGCAGGATCTGTTTTCAAATCCAGGTCAGTTGAGACCTTTCAGCTCCCCTGGGGTCTGGGAGGAGCATGGCCAGGAGGGTTTCTATAATGTCCTGAGCAAAGACCCTGGTTTTACAGGCAGCCATCTTCTTCCCTCGTCTTGTCTCATCTCATCCTGTCCTTCCAGTCTCATCTCATCTCTTGTCTTGTCTGCACCTGAGGCCCCTCCCTTGGGAAGGATGGGATGGAAACCCTAGGAAGGAGCTGGAAGTAAGCCCGCTAGTGAGGCTTCCTTAGTGTAGCCAAGATCTGATGTCAGAGCAAGCCCAATGTGCTGAGCACTTGTTTCTGGAGACTTTGTTACTTACTGTATAAGTCCTGGTCCCCTTAGTGAGGAAAAAAAACCCTGGAACAGGCTTCAGACACTGGAACAACACAGACATCCGTAATGCTGCCCTGGCAGTGGGCATCGTTGCCAGCCAATGCCCAAGGACACAGTTGGGGGGGGGGAGCAGTATTTTGAAAGTGAGAAGTGTTTAAGTCAAGAAAGATTGTGATCAGAGATACCTTTTGTGCTGAGACTTCTGTTGGGCAGGAGTCTCCTGTGGCAACTGAATTAATTCCCTGGTCATTTTTTTCTCTGTCCTTTTTTTGTATCACATTTTTACATTTGAGAAGCAGAACTATCTGTGATGAGCCCGGTTAGTTGGGCATTCTTTGCCTGTTAGTCTTTTCTGAGTGCCCTCTGCCTTACATTCATCACCTGGCATGTATCCATCAAGATGGAGACAGCACATGAAGATCATTGTAGAGCTTTGTGCTTCTGAAGCATCAAGAGACTTGCTTATGCTTCAACATAAATTCATTCTGGTTTTTTCAAAGAAAGGATCTCCTGGCCAGCTTCTAGTGATCTAACTGCAGGATTTTTGCTTTTCCTATTAAAACACTCTGATGGCTTTAAGAGGACCTGGCCTGAGGGGGAAGGGGTCTGGAGCACTTAATTTGGGTCTCCCTTTTAGTTTTTTGGCCCTGCTCAGACATGCCAAGGCAGACAGACCCTCTTAGGCAGGCAGCTCCATTCCTGGCTCTCTCCTTCATTCCCTTGCCCTCCCCCCTTCCCTGGTCTAACTCCCTCCTCCTCAGCATTTTTGGGGATGTCAAGTACAAAGAGAAATGAACCCATCTTTGCATGTGGAGAAAAGCAGATCTTGCATCTTTAATCTGGCTCTTTGTAACATGTGTCTTTACATGAAAAGGGAAAATAATTAGATGCATGTTAAACCTATTGAGTTGTCTGTCTGTTTTGAAAGGTTAAAACAAATCCAGTGTGTACATAGATACCTAGAAGCTTACATAGAAAAGTGCTAAGTAAATTCCGGGTTATACTTGAATTCATACTCCAGGTGTGTGTTGGGTGTTGAAAATGAACAAAACAATGCAGTTTTAACATCCCTACAAGGTGCACCTGAAGGGGGCTGCCAGCCACAGAGGGTGTGGGGGGGGAAGCCAGGGCTGCCATGGACCAGGGGCATTTGCCCCAAGCACTGTCTCCTTAGTGTTTTACACTGGAAACTGTTCCGTCCTCAGTCAGGGCTTGTCCCAGGAAAGTTCACACATCAGCAGAATGTGGAGCATGGGCCAGGTAAAGAGAGCCTCTAGGATGCTGCCAGGCTTCAAGGAGGGTGATGTCAGCACCAGGAAAAGAAGGAAATTTTATCAATGTAACAAGTTGTGTTGAATACTTGGGTTTACCTTCCCCAGCCTCCCCCATGTGTTTCTCCCCCCACCCCCCACCTCGTATTTATAGCTTTTCAGGACTCAGTTTCTGTGTGAGAGGTTTTGCTCTCGTACCCCAAGCCTCTTTGTTGGCTAAACCAAAGCATAACCATTGGACAGTCCAGAAGGCCTTTTTGACCCTCAAACCCAGAGCCCTCCAAAAGCCTCTACAGCTCCAGCCTTGAGAAGGGCAACAACCATTCTGGCATGACTGGAGCAGACACCAGGCTGTCCTTGGCTCCTTACATGAGAAATGCCCAGCACACTGTTCACAAGGTATGCATCTGGGGAAAATGAACTTGAAGACCCCACTGAAGGTGGAATCTACCAGGACAGATGACTTTTCCTATCAACTAAGTAGTGCATAGGCCACCAAAGATTTTGGATTCCAGTGTTAAGAAAATCGAGGACATCTGGGCAGTGTTGGGTGTGGATGGCTCTCGAGGAGGGCTTTGTTTGCCTGGGTGTTCACCCCCTGCCATTCACTTAGATTCTTTGCCTCCTCTTCCCTGCCAGCTTCCTCGTGGGTGTATTGACCCACTAGGTCACTGACCTAGATTAGAACAGCATCCTTCATCCTCCTGATGTTAGCAACCCTTGTTCCCTCCTGGCAAGAACGTTCTGAAATAGACTCCTGGCTCTGAAGGGCAGATGACTGTGGGATATCTGTGAGCCTGGCCTTGAAATGCCTTCCAGCCTCTCTTTCTTGGGTTGATCCATGTCAGTGCAGGCTTTGTGTTGTGCAGACTGTGGCACTTAGTGCACACTGCAAAAGCAGATATGCCAAACAGCTGGGCTGACCCTCAGTGTACCATGTGCTTCTCGGGCTGCAGGGAATTTTCTTCCCAGAGTTTGCCTTCTGATGAATCTACAGGAAAGAATATGAAACTCAGCCAATCCCAGTTCAGTGTTTTGCTCACGTAAACTTTATACAATCGACTTGTTTAACCCCATGAAAAGGATACACTGGTGACAAGAATCCCCAGAACATTTCCTGTTGACTTTGTCATGTTTCTTCTCCTTATGTTAAACAAGAGAGTCAGGTCCTTGAATCACCACCCTAGGACCAAGATGATATAAACCATAGGTGGAGGCCTGATTCAGGGGGAGCTCTCCATTGCTAGACTCTCAGCAGCAGAAGGATTGGCTGTCCTTTCAGAAGAGTGGTTCAGGCTTTCACTGGATTGGAGGAGGATGGTACCTGTCCTGCTGGACGGCTTATACAGGAGGGACCAAGAAGGCAATGTCCCATTATGCCTTCTTCATTTTGAGACTCGCAAGGCGAGATGGGCACTAGTACCATTAGGGGAAAAGTAGTAGTGAATTGACAGTGGATTAGAAGAGGCAAGGAAGGCCCTCAAGGGAGGAAGCTGCTTCACAGACTGGAAAATTGGAAAGGTCCGTTTTCTGGCACTTGGTCTTCAGAGAAAAGAATTTTACCGCGTGAATCAGACAAAACTCTACATACTGTAGATAAAGGCTATGATGATGTAAAATTCTAATATCAAACGTAGTAAAAAGTGAAATGTTGGGGGGAAAACTTAGTAAAATATTTTTTGAGAAATAAACTGACTTTATAAATATGTGTCCTTTTTGTGTTGAGTAACACTGATTGTTCAGGGATAACTTTTCAGTGGCACTGTGATGAAAGCGTCACTGATGAGCAGCCTTACACAAAAGTGGACCCTGGCGGCTTTAGCAGGATGAACTCCTAAATGAGTAACAGGAGTAATCTCGGGTTCTTGCAGTGACTTCAGAAGATCTTTATCCCAAATGCCCTTAATTGAATCAGATGTAGAACATCCCAGAAGCCCCAATAGAAAGTACTCTGGATGTGTTAAACAGCAGTCCTCCCTCAAGTGGGAAATGCAAACCAGAGGCTAGGGGCAGGCTACTGCCACTCACGGTCATCTCTGTGACCTTGGGCCAGTTTCATTTTTCTGAGCCTCACCTGCAAAGCACGGGGGCTTGTTGGTCAAAGTTTTGTTTCGTGATTTAGGAAAACATTAATTCTGTTCAGAAAATAGTGTCCTATGTCCAAGGCACCGAGCTTTGGGTTCCAAGAGGAAAAGTGACAAGTCCCCACTCTCATGGTGTAACACAAGGTAAGAAGGGTTGGGAACAAAAGAACAATCCAAAGTGTTTTAAGAAAATGAGGGAGCTGAGAGCCTGGCACAGTGAAGAAAATGTGGAGATGAGGAAGGTGATACTCCTCCCAACCACACATCTGGGGCTTTTGCTGCTGCACCAGGTCACCAAGCCATAAACCCAACATTTCTTTTCACTGCCTAACAAGCACTGAAGTGGCGAGGGATGGCAACCAAAGCTACTCACCTCTTGATTAGCAGGGGGAGCAAGCCAGGACTTGGGGCTCTCACTTCTACCTTTAGCTTTCAACCCTTAGCTAAGATTTCATTTATAAACCATTCAGAAGTTTTATGCAGGTTGTCATTCCCGAAGTCTGTGGACTAGTTAATCAGAAGTGACCATGATTGTTATGTTCCTGGGCCATCTCCACCTTGCTGAACTACAGAACTTTCACATTTCTAACAAGACTTATAGGGGAAATGCCCCTATTTCTGGCAAACATCCTTCCCCAGGTCCTCCCTCAAGTCCCCATCTCCCACAGCTGAAGATGAATATGGCTGTAAGTCTACAGATGACTGGGGCTGGGAGTAAGGCTCTTATTGCTACATAGAAAATAAGGGCCTTGGGGTGCCTAAGTGGCGCAGTAAGAGCACTGGCCCCCGAGTCGGGAGGACCCAGGATCGGTTCCGGCCTCAGAAAATGAGCACCCACACATAAATAATGACTGGCCATGTAACCTTGAGCAAGTTACTTAACCCCAATTGTTTTAAAAAATAATAAGGGCCTTTCTTGGCATCCTGGTCAGCCCTAGGACAGGCCTTTCTTTACTGCTGCTCCCTCTGACCAGGATACTAAGAGAAACTGGTTCTCTGGGATCATTATCTAATACAACCCACTTTTTCTACACATTCCTTCTGAGGTTTCCTAAGGCATTAAAAAAAAAGAAACAAACAAAAGGTTCTTCCCTACTTTGTACATTGTGTGCAATGGTTTTGCCCACCCCAGACTATGGTCCTGGTCATCTACCTACAGAGGGAGGCTGGGGACTGAAGGATCCCCAGGGCTGGACAGTCCCTGGGGTCGGTGAGTGGGCCATTGCTGCAGCAGGCATGGGGCAGGGGTGAGGGGTGTCAGGGAGCTCTTCAGCAAGGCCAAAAACACGTTGGAAAGCATGCGCAGAACATGCCTTCCTCATTCCACTTTCACTGCTTCC
Organism: Gymnobelideus leadbeateri; assembly: GCA_011680675.1. NCBI lineage: Eukaryota > Metazoa > Chordata > Mammalia > Diprotodontia > Petauridae > Gymnobelideus > Gymnobelideus leadbeateri. Next base: position 255,247 of record WOXC01007014.1, on the reverse strand, counting down.
TTCCCACCTGTTTTGAAGTCAAGGAACAGCAGCACACAGACAAAGATTGGAGGGATGGTTATAGCTTTATTGGAAAGGGACCTGGCCAGGTAACTCGTGGGAGAAAGCACAGTCCCTTCAAAAATTCTTAAAAACTAAATGAAATTCAACCTTTCTATTTAGCACAGAATGAAATAAAATATACAGCTAAAACTATTCTGTAAAGAAAACCACAGGAAGAAAGAAGGCCAAGCTTTTCCTGGGTATGCACCGGCACATGACTATTCCTTGCTATCGTGGTGTCTGCAAACCCAAAGCCCTGTTCATAGTTAAGACGTGGGTAATAGTTCAACCCAGGTGATAATGTACAAGTCAGGGTCACTTGAAACAGGGCAACTCATGTAAACTCTAATCACTTGGTTGTAGTTTAACATGCAAAAGTAAGTTTACCCGTAAGAGTTTTCCTCCCCAGTGTCCTAAGCCACAGACCACTGAAAAGATGGCAAGTTACTGGTTGACTTTAGCCCTTCTTGATTTTTCCCCTTTGATAAAAATTCTTTGAATGAATTACAGTGGGTTTCTGCAATTGGGCTCCAATCTGTCCTCCCCATAGATGCAGATGAGCCAAAAGGTCTATCAGGAAAAAAATTGTCAAAGGTTAAATGGCTTGGCCTGGTTGGAATGAACACCCTCCCACTTGGTCCCAGCTATCATCGCCTCAGGTACACAATTCAACAAGAATTCAATTCTTTTATCAGCAATGCAAAGGGATGGAAGGACCCTATCATTTGGGTATGGCCTCAAATCACTGACCAGGGAATCAGTTCTAAGTGAAGCTTATTCCATCTTTCCTATTAGAAAGTTCTTGTTCCCTTGATTTTCAGGCTCTCCTCTCAACCCTGCCAGTTCCCTTCCCACTCTGGTAAAATATAAAAATAAATACAACAGGACTAACATCAACTTGTTCCAGTTCCCAAGTTAAAATGAACCTCTGGAATTTATCTGATATTTCTTCCTACAGTCTGTAGGAGGAATTTCCCGTAGACGATCCTGTTTCCCTCAGCATCTTTTGGACCAGCTTCCCCACTGAAAGTTCAAAGATGGGTTTAACATTGTAAATCATTACTTTCTAAATCATCCCTTTGGAGCACTAGTGCAGAGCCCTCTCCCTGGGTTTGTTGGGTCATTAATGCTGAGGCAGAGCTGTTTTAGGAATTCCCTAATAACTTGTGGATCTTTATGAGTTAGAAGTCACATTAGGAACAAGGCATATCTTCAAAAAACTTAGAAAAAAATCTCATTTAGAGACTGTTGCCACTAGAGCTCAGATCTTTACACTCATTTCATACAAATTTCACGAGGATCTTTTCACTAAATAACCACTCCACGTCGTGAACAGTTAAGTAACACAGTCATATAATGAGACTCTTCTAATCCTGTGCTATATTGGGTTGAAATCTATGACCAGAGCCACTCAAGGCTCCAACAGTCACTTGCTTATTTGCGGACATTTAGTGATTTTCAGAATGGAAAAGCCAAGTCGAGGTTAGGGGCTTAATTCCTGTGTGGGTGCTTGCTCTACACCAGCTGTTTTCAGGACTTGGGCATTGCTATTCAACGGATTGTCAACCAGCCGACGTCATCTGTTTGGACACGAGGGGCTTTCATCACTCATTGATTTTGCACATTTTCCCATAGCCTCCTCTGCCAGCATCATAGTCTTTTCGATACTCATCTCGTACCTCAAAAGGAAAAAAGCAAAAGATATTGTCATAGCCCAGGGGAAAATGAGAAGCCATAAAAACCCTAGATAGCAATGGTGGGGGGAGGTGTTTAACACGTGTCCCTTTGGAATATGTGGTTTATTTAGCATCACACCCAGACAAATGTGGTACAGACAACATAGTCAAGGCAATGGCCTCTCAGCCCAGAGCTCCCTAATCTTCTTGATAAATAAGAGCCTTGGGACAAAACTCAAATCTTGTGCACTTCTTTCAAATAATACACAATTCATCAATATTGGGAAAATAGGATCTCTGGTTTGTGTCAGGCACTAATTTACAAGAACTTCCAACCACCACAATCTAAAGGTAATGCACTAAATACTGAAAACACTGACACAAATATTATCCTATGGTTCTAAAGTTCAATGGAAACCCAAATTCCAGAAACCATATTTATTTTGAGAAAGAAAAGCAGTGAGGTCTGACTTCAGGGACCTTACCTGGCCCCCAGATCGTCCTCGTCCATACTGTCGGCCCTCTTTGAAACCTGCATCCCAGTCTGTTCGGATAATGCGATCATCTAGACGGGTCCCATTAATGTATCTCATGGCATTTTCAGCATCTGCTCTGGAGTAGTATCTTGGGGTAAGCGTTAAGGAAAGGAGGGCTACACTTCTATAAAGATGTCCAAAGCAACCACTTTTTAAAATGTAGCTGAACACACAAAAATGGAAAGTCTGAGCTTAAAAGTGACTTATTAGGTACAAATGGAGAGATACCAAGTAAGTTAAGACAAAGGTCTGATGAAAGAAGTTTATTGGCCTAAAAGAGACTCTAGAAAGAGGACTCAAGGAGAGGAAGGGAACATATGTTTTTAGCACCTACTATGTGCCAGGCCATGGGCTAAGTGCTTTACAGTATGATCTCATTTGATTCCCCACAATCCTGTGAGGTAGGTGCTGTTATGATCCCCACTTTGCAGTTCAGGAAACTAAGGTGGAAAATGCCAAAGGAAGTAGTGATGTCAAATATTTTAAAATTAAGGACAGATACTAAACTGCCCCCCCCCCCCCCGAGACTTCCTCTTGGTCAGTACTTCAACAGCACACTGAGCTGTCATCAGGCATTCACCATAGCAGCCTGGCCTGACAGTCTCCACCAGATTCTTCCTCCAGCAGCAATCTTGACGTGTAATTCCTCTCTCTAAAGCCGCCATGGCTCCCCATTACCCATCAGCTGTGCCTGGATACCCCCCTCTTTCAACCTTCCTTGGGATTCAGGTGCCCCCCCGTGTCTTCCTCTTCTGCCCCCTCTTGCTCAGAGTTCACTCGTCCAAAAGCACCCCCCCTGCTGTTACCAGTGAGTGATCGGCCCACCTCTGCCTGAAGACCTCCAAAGAGCAGGGCCTGCTCCCCACCTTCAGCAGTCCATTCTGCTTGGGTCACGCCTCTAAAGCCCAAATCAAAACCTGCCACTTTGCACCTCCTGCCTCCTGGAGCTGAATGCAGGGTCGCAGCTTTAAAACTGGAAGGGGCCTTGGCAGTCATCAAGTCTTAGCCCCAACTTTTCTGATGAGGAAACAAGAGACAGGTTAAGTGACTTTCCTCTTAAGAAAACTGGAACCCAGATCTCCTGATACCAAGGTGAGCATTAATAAGGACACTCCCTTGCAGAGCTGCTTCTTGGGCACCCCAGAGTCAGTCGAGCAGCACAGAGGCATAAACACAGAGAAAACTCCCTGGGAACCTTGCACAGGCTTCTTCAGCTACTCGGGAGCCAGCTGCCACTCGGAGTGTCCAGTGAACACTCTCAGATAACGCTCTAGAGATGAGGGGAAAAAGAGGAGTCACCATAGACCAGGGAGATGCTGGGGCTTGGTCCCAGGGGACAGAATGAGAAGCAATCCTGACGGTAAAAAGGAACATGTAGGCATGGCAGGAGGAAAAACTTCCAAGAAGGGCTGTCCAAAATTGAATGAGTCTGGCCCAAAAAAAGAGTGTAGACCTACTCACTAAAATGGCCTCAAGCCAAAGTCATTCTCTGGAGATTCTAAATTTGGCAGTCACTAATTAGGGAGTTTGACCTAGATCAAGTCCAAGGTCCATGCCCATGCAGAGACACTCAGTGACTCTAAAGGAGGGAAAGGGTTCTGCCCCCAAACCCAAGGGCTCTGAAGGGATTCTCTGGCACCCTCACAACACAACAACACACATGACCTGTGATTCTAAAGGGGGAGGGTTTCTCTCTCTCTCTCACACACACACACACACACACACACACACACACACACACACACACACCAATAGCAATCTGCCTTCAAGGATACTCCACAAAGCAGAACCCACATGCTGTCTTCTTCACTTTATCTAAGCCCATGATAATTTTCTTGATGTCACCACTTTTGCCAAAGAGCTCATAGATCTGTTCCTCTGTAGTATAAAAAGACAGGTTCCCAACATACAGGGTACAGCTTTTCTTCAATAACTTCTCCTGGTCCTTCTTGTCACCCTGGAATTTCAGAGAAATCATGGCAATGTCCCAAGCCTGGCCTCAAGCACCAGAGCTGCCCTGGCCCAGGACCCAGGACCCTCTTTGAACACATCAGCACAAGAGCCAAGAGAAATCTGTCCAATCATCAGTTACTTAGCACACATGCCAGGCTATGAGCTGAGCCATGTGGACTTAAAGAGAGGCTAACAACAGTCCCTGCCCTCAAGGAGTTCACAATCTAATGGGTAGGCAGCATAAAAACAACTCTGTAAAATAAAGATGTATACAGGATAAACTAGAGATAATCCACAGAAGAAAGGGATGGGCATTAAGAGGGGTGAAACTTGGAGGAAGCCAGGGAAGCAGAAGGCAGAGATAAGGAAGAACATGAGGAATGGCCAGAGAGAATTCCCATAGCAGAGGGTCTTGTTTGAGGAACAGCCAAGAGGCCAGAGTTACTGGATTGAAGAGTGAGTGTCATGGAGTGAAGTGTAAGCAGAATGGAAGGGTGAGAGGGGGCCAGGTAACAAAAGGCTCTGAATGTCAAACAGAACTTTTAGTATTTGCTCCTGGAGGCAACAGGGTGCTCCTGGAGTTTACTGAGAATTCGGATGATATGATCAGACCTATATTTTAGGAAATCATTTTGGTGGCTGTATGGAGGGTGGATTGGAGTGGAGAGGCATTTGAGGAAGGCCTATCCACCCCAAACCATTGCAATAGCTCAGGCATGAGATGATGAGGGAATGGACCAGAGTGGTAGCAGGGTCAGAGGAGAGGAGGGAGATAATCAGATGTTTCAGGGATAAAATCAAGGTCAGATGCTGCAAAGGTGATGTGGAATCAAGAAGAGATGTTTCAGAGATGAAATCAAGGAGAGATGTTTCAGAAGTGAAATCATGGAGAAATGCAGCAGACATGAAATCAACAGATGTTCCAGAGGTGAAACTGACAGAGATGTTTCGGAGGTAAAATCGATGGAGATGTTGCAGAGGTGAAATTGAAGGAGCTGCAGCAGCGATGGAAGCTAGGAGTGATGCTGCAGAACCTGCCAGGCACCGGCAACAGCCGGGGATGGGCGTGGGGGGAGCATGAGGAGTCCGGGAAGCAGTGTGCCTGTCTGGGGGTCTTGGAGGAGGGGGTCGACCCTGACAGTAACAGAGAGGTGGGCAGGAAGGGGAAATTCGGCTTCAGACTGCTACTGGACATGCACCTAAGAGAAAGGCTGGGGCAGGATGGGGCGATGGGAGAATCCTCGGAGCAGAACCGGTCATTCAATCCACGGAGGCCATAAGGTCCCCAGTGAGAGAGCCCCGGAGGTACCGAGCTGGTCAGGTGGGGCGCTCTGAAAGCCTAAGAACGTCCAGGGAAGGGGCTTCTTTACCACGGTCACCACGGGCCTGGGGCTGCCAGTGTCCAGGTGGGGAGGAGAGGCGGCCTCATCATCCCTTTAAATGCCACTGACCCTCCCCCCCTGTGGGCCACCCAGGGACCTCCCGGCTGTTCCTCTGGCCATGCCGTTTCCCGTCTCCGGGCTTCGGCAGAAGTCGTGCCCCAGGCCCCGGGGACCTGGGGGAGAGCAGGGGGCGGGGGAAGGGAGGAACTGAGTTCTGATCTCGCCTGTGGCCGAAAAGGCCCAGTGCCTCAGTTTCCCCAAGGGACGATCTGGGCGGGACGCTCGGCGAGGGGGAGGGATCGCTCCCTGACCATCACCATCCGCCCCCTCCCCCACCCCACCCCCCGCCTACCCGGAAGTGCTGGTCGCGGTACTGGCCCAGCTGCACGTAGGAGTCGCTGTCCAGCGCGCTCAGGAGCCCTCCCGACATGGCGGGGGCGCAGACCCGAGGCGGTGGCGAGCTCGGGGGGGAGGAGAAGCCGGGCGGCTGGGGGAGGCCTGGCGGCCGGACTTCCGGGGAGGAGCCGGAAGCGGAGGCGGCCGTGGCCAATCCGGGAGCGCGCCTCTCGTGACGTCGCCAGAATGCGCCGGCGCGATGTCACCGCGCACGTGCAGGCGCTCGTACTCCATCTCTCCGCGCCGGGGCCGGGGCCGGGAAAGATGGTACTTCGGCGGCTCTTGCTCTCCCTTATCAACACGCAGCAGCTCGTGGAGCGCTTGGCCGAGTCGCGGCCCATCCGCCGCGCGGCGCAGCTCACGGCCTTCGCAGTGCTGCGGGCGCAGCTCGGGGCCCGGGAGGCCACGCGGAGCCTGCGGGGGCCCGTGGGACGTGTCGCGCGCTTCGGAGCCACCCTCGCCCGGGAGCTCCGCCGGGGCCTCCGGGAGCGGCCGCCGCCACCCGGGGGCAAGGAGGGTCCGGGCCGGGGGCCGCGAGAGTGACACGTGAGCGGGGTTCCGCCGAAGGGAGTGCCCTGCGCTGCCGTCATCCACGCGCCCCTCCCCCGTAACCACCCGCTCCTCCTGTCACTGCTGGACTCCTTTGACCTTCAGCCCTGTCCGGGAAGAAGACCTAGGGGGACGCGGTGCGGACTCGCCCCGCCCCCGGCATTCTCACCTTTCACCCCAGAAGACTGAATTTCTTTGGCTCCTGGAGGCCCGGCCCGCGCTCGGGAGCGTGACCTTGGACGTGCTTTGGGCAGAAGGACGGCCCTCGGGAAGCCCGGGCCGGGGATGCATGTGTCTTCCGCCAGGGGACTCCAACTCGCCGCGTTCCTGCTTAGGCCGCTCTGGGGGGGCCTTAGACTGGGGGCTGCCAGGGAACCCCACGTGTGTGCGCAATAAATGGTGAACCTGCCAGGTCGGTGTGGTGGTCAGAGAAGCCGGAGCACCGAGCCGGGAGCCTGGGGTGAGGCTCGGGTCTAGAGAAGGGAGGCCCCGTGCTGACCTGGCTCTCAGTAACGGGAGCGTGGAGCCCCCCACCTCTGTCAGTGCCCACAGATAGCAGATGGGGTCCCACAAGCTGGGTGGCACCTGGAAGTAAGCCCCTCCCGGTGTTTACACATCCTTCCGCCTCACCTGCTCCCCAGCTTTTTGCTGTTTGGGTGGGTTTTCTTCAGCTGGCCCAGGGCAGCCAGTAGTAGCCTGGCATGGGGACTGGCCTACAGCCAGGTGTGCTTACTGTGCTTTCTCAGCCAGTGTCACCATTGACCTTCACACTGATCATCTCCTGACCATAGAGCTGGTACAGTCTTTCTACCTGTCTGCTGGCTAGTTCTCCCTAAACGGTCTGCCAGAACCTCGAAGTGGAGGCTCCCCAACGTACTTCCACTTTGGCATTCCTTGTTTTTGATGCCTCCTTTCTTCTGTGACTCTAACCAGCTGTTAGGTCCTATCAGCCCGATGAAATCTCCCTGGCATCCCCCTCCGTTCTGTGACACACCAGCCTTGATCAGGTTGTGGCCATGCTCTGTCCTGCCTCTGGGCCATCGGCCAAGGTTTGGGTGAGTGGGTAATAAGGGGCCTGGTGTGGACGATGAGTCAGCAAAAGAAGGGGAGGTCTTTGTGCTGCTGTCCCCTGTCATGACCCTACTCACAAGCCCCTGTGGCTCCTCCCTGCTAGCCAAACAGGTGATCCTGGCATTTGAGATTTGCCTACTGGAAAACACTAGGTTTGGAGTTCTGACCAGGGTTCAAATCCAGTCTGTCTCCATGTCCTTGGGCAAATCACGCTTTCTGGACCTCAGTTTCCTCACCTGTTTAAAACTTCATTTCCAGCCTCATCTTATTACTTTCCACTAAACTGGGACTTAGAATCTTTTCCATAGCAGCACTTTCTCAGCCCCAGGTCATCCAGTGCCTGCCCCATAGCTCCTTATGGCCTTCTTTCCCAAGCAGCCCTCTCTCTGTTCTCTCTCCCATCTATTAGGTCTCCCACTTGTCCTTAATACTTCTTTGCACTGCTGAAACCACTCCCAAAAAACCAGGGGAGCCCTTCCTGAGCCTGAGTCCTACTTTCACTGTCTCTGCCCATCCTGTTGTCTACATGACTGAGTCATAGTCAACTCTTCCCTCTCTGAATCCTCAATATATATCCAATCGGTTGCTAGGCCTTGTAGATTGATTCTGCCTTTCCCATAACTCGGCAGGCATCCTCCCACCTTTCATCCATTCATCTGGCCACCACCCTACTTCAGGCCTATGTCACGTCTTATGTTACCTTGCACCAGCCACCTTATGGGCCTGTCTCCTAATCTCTATACAGCCTCCAAAATAATCTCTCCCAAACCTCAGGTCTGACCAGGCTGTGCCTCATTAATCTGGGATTTCCCCTTGCCTTAGGATGAAAAGCAAACCTGGTTTGGCATTTAAAGTTTTTCACATCTTGCTACCAAATCTCCCATCTGACCTTAATAGGTGATCTCCATCATGCACTCTACATCTAACTGTTCAGTAGATCTGTAAGAGCTCATGAGGTCACAGAGAGGAGAAAAGGCCTACAGCTGAATCCCCTGACTTAGGGGATGATCCACGGGAGAGGCCAGACTCCCTTGAGGAGACTGAGGGAAGAACAGGGGAAGATGGTGGATGCTTGTGTCCAAGAAGCAGACTGAATGATGGTGATCCTTGTGGGTTGGCCTCAGCAAGAGGGGCCATTGCATCGTACCACCTAAGTGGCATCTCCTGTGTCTGCAGGGACTGTGCCTGAACAGCAGAAAACTGGAGCCCCTCAGTGACAGTCTTAAAAGACCTACTTGTGACCTGTCTTAAGACTCCAGCTATGTTTGGCCACCATCACTCCCCAACTCCATTGGCCTCCCTGTTGCTTCCAGCCAATGACAAATACAGATTCTGCTGTTTGGAACCCTTTATGACCTCACTAACCCACCTCTTTCCAGGCTTGTAGATGTGATTCCCTTCCCAGGTCTCTTAAAAGCCGTGACAGACCTTCTGGCATCACTCGCAAAACAGTCCATGTCCAGTCTCCAGGCCTCTGTTCAGCCTACACCATGCTGGCATTGCCCTCCCTCTTCCTCTCCCCTGCCCTATGGAGTTTCGAGATTTCTCCAAAGCACAGTTCAAGGGCCACCTTCCTAATGCCCATCTTGGCTGATGGTGCCTGTCCTTTCCCCCACCCTCAGCATTACCTGATATTTATTGGCTTGTGTGTGTGAGTGTGGGCTTTTGAAAGAATAGATGCTCCTTGAAGGCAGGGCCTTTTTTGCTTTAGTCTTTGGCACCCTGACACATAGCACCCTACCCATATATTTAAGAGGGACCTAATAAATAAATGCTTGTTGCTTGATTGGCTTTTAAAAATCTTGGGTGGTTGTTGGGGAGAGATACGGAGACAAAAGCAAGACCCTACATTCTAGGACTTTACGTTCTCCTGGGAGGGAGCAACATGTGCAGAGAAAAATACAAATTATATCGAAAATGAATTCAAAGTAAGGGGGACCACTGGTGACTGGGGGAGCAAGGGGAGGGTGGGAGAATTGGGACAGACCTTGAAGTGACCCAAGAGGGAGGGAGCAGGAACGCTGCAAACATGTGGGACGGTGTAATTAAAGGCTGGGAGATGGGAGGATGTCTTATGTACAGGACAGCAAATAAGGCCAGCATGGCTGAAATGAATAGCTGAGGAAAAGGAATGTGGGTTGAGTCCAGAAAGGTGAGGGCCTTAGAGCAGGGGACTGGCCAGCCCCATGCCCTAGAAATCTCCCAGCCGCAAACACGTGTTCATACAAACAGTGCACTTACATGCGTGTACACACACCATCCGCACCAATATGCACACACATACACAAATCACACAAACATAAGTTAGACACATAATAAATGTGAAGTAATAATAGTGAATAATACTGGCTATTATTTTAATAGTGCCTTAAGGTTTGCTAAGTCGTTAGATGTGCAAATACAATAGTATGGACGGTGCTTTCTGGAACTTAAAAGAAAGCCCCAAACAATGCCCCTTTCTGCTGCTGCAGCTGCTGATCTTGCTGGTGGTCTCGGTTTCAAAGGGTAGATAGGACAAGCTGCCCTCCATGACTCACCAGTCAAAGCTAGTTCTCTGCCATGGGTGAGCAGTAGGGTCTGAACCTCTGAGGGACACACAGCACCAATAGCCGCCACCTTCTCTGGGCTCTAGCCAGCAGTCGGTCACCAGGGCTTCATCTCTGGCTGCCAGGAGGCAGCTCTTCCTCCCCGCACTACCTTCCAGGCTTTATAGATGGGGTCCTCTCACCATGTAGATGGTCCACAGACAAATGAACCATTCTCCATTGCCCTTATGCCTCTCTCTAGAAGCCCACCTTCCCCTGCTCCTTGTCGTGGTAGTGAAGGATTGCCCATCATCTTCCCCATGAACTGGAGGCAGGGCACCCACCAAAGATCAGCAGTGGTGATGGCAGTTCGTGGCTGTCTCTGAAGGATTTGGGTTACTTGCTATGGCTTAGCCCACCTGAGCGGAGCAGGGTATGGGGGCCACATGGGGGCTGGACCCAGGAGGAAGCTCAGACTTCAGCCCATGGTTACATTGCCACCAACTTTTCTCATGCATCTTCCAAGCTTTTCAGATCAGCTTCTGCTTGAGGCAGGGCCAAGTGAAGCAAGGTTTCTGTTTCAGAATTGCAAAAACAATGAGGCAGAGGCTGGCTGGCCACCTCTTGTCACACAATCATCACACAAGGGTTTGAATAAAAAGACAAATTCCCCTGGGAGGCAGAACAGTGTGGTAGAAGACTAGAAGGAGGGGAGTCAGAGGACCTGGACTGAATCCCCTGGGGCCATGAAAGCTGGGATCATTTAGCCTGGGGGGTCCTTAGTTTCCTCCTCTGTAAAATGAATAGGGTGGGACTCTAAAGGAACCTCTAAGCTCCTTCCAGCTCTACATCTTTGTGACAATCTTTGCCTTGGCAAATCTACCCAGGGGGTCTGCTTGAGTTGAGAAAAGTTTGAGAAAGCCTGAAGAAGCCTGGGAGAGGTCCTAGGGCAGGGGGTGGAGGTGGGGGAGCATGATGGACAAGAATTCCCTCCCCCGACCCCTCCTGGTCATCTCTGGGTCCTCTCCAGGAACATGTGGGCCCAACTTGGTGTCCAGGAGAGGGGACATTTTCCTCCTGAGCCAAACCCTGGGACCAACAGAAGGAGCTCTTGGGGGGAAGGAGAGGCAGCTCACTCATCACCTGCTGGCTCTGTCAACTTTGACTTTCACTTGGTTTCATGAAACTCACCAGCCCAGTCAAGAAGAGCAAAGATCTGGCATTCTCTCCTGCCTTCACTTCCCAGACAACTATGTCCTGGCAAGCCTGGAATTTGGGGTCTTATTTAGGTGTCCAGCTAAATAAATGAGCTGGGTTGGAGAGAAACCACAGGAGAGGTCATTAGGATTTTCTTCTACAGGTTCAGTGACACAAGACTTCATTATAATCCAAAGAAATTCAATTCACATTTAATGAATAAACACTATGGGCTTCTAGTCTTACTGGGAGAGAGAAGCATCATACAGGGAAGGGTATGGCAAGGAGTATAATAATACATGGAACAAATCCAACGTGCTTTAGATAACTGGAGGAGGAAGGGAACAACATTTCTGCCCAGAAGGAAGGGCAGAGCATGGAAGAGGGGCCTAGAGAACAAAGAGAAGGGTCTGGGAAGAGGGAGGGAGTGCTAGGCACAGGAGAGGGGTGGGGCATGACCACCTGCACATTCAGAGAAGCAGGAGATGGCTTGTCAAGGTCGGGGGCCTCCACATCACCTACAATGGGAGAACATGAAGAGTACTAGGAACTTTCCAAAGGCAGGCTTGAGCCAGATGGGGGGGCAGTCTCAGGAGTTTGACAAGAGCTGTTTGAGCAGAGCAGGGTTATGGTGAGCTCTGTCTTGGGAAGGCGATTCTAGCAGGTATGTGACAGAGTAGGACATAAACGTTAAGGGCCACATTCACAAGGGAAAGGAAGCACACCAGCTTGGGCCAGCTCATGCTCACACAGCAGCCCCGTTGTCTGGAGATGCTGAGGAGATGGAAAGTCCACCCTGGACCCTGGGAGGGACATTCCTGGGGAGTCACAACAGTCCCTGCATAAGCAAGTTTGCAAAGGGGGACCCATTCCATTTCTTTTCTGAGGCAATTACTAGAGATCACTTATTGTGTCTTTAGTCTGCAAAGGAGCTTGGCATTTGGTCAAGTGGCCCTTTACTTCTGTGAGCTGGGCAGTCTTTGTAGAGGCATTCAGACTATGGGCCAGGGAGAACTGGCCATGGGACTTTGGGGAGGGAAAGAGAGGCCACTGACCTTGGCTGAGAGGTCATGGACTTTGGTTGAGGGGCCAGTCCCATTTCAACCAGGGAATAAACAAGGATGGGCCTGGCAGGTTTAAGAAAGATACCACCTGAGAAACATTCTACTCACCCTGCATATAGGGAGGCAAAGAGGAGGGGACTGCAGGGGTCTTTTTGCCTGACTCCCTCTACAACATCACACACAAAAGGTTACCCAGCCTCTGCCTGGTAGAGATGAGGCCTTCCTCTATGCTCTGGTTGGATCTCCTCTGGAGGTCATTTTGGGCACCCCTCTTCTCTAAGAGGGTCACTTATAAACCATCCTAAGGGGAAGATTTTAGAAACCATGCTGTACGAAAAAGGTTTGAAAGAACCGGGCATGTCTGGCCTGAAGAATGGAAGATTTATAGGAGACATCCATTATTCTTAAAATATTTGGAGGGGCTTCATTTGGAGAAGGGATTACACTTGTTCTGCTCAGCCCCAGGAGGTAGACTGAGGGTGGAAGTTATAGGAAGGCAGGTCTCAGCTCAATATAAGAAAGGCCTTCCCAGCACTGAGACTGTCCAACAGGAGAACGAGAACTTCCTTCCATGTCAAGCAGTGAAGTCCCCATCATGGAGGTGGTCAAGAAATGGTTGTCTGGCCCTTTGCTGAGGATATTGTAAAGTGGACTGTGAGTCCAGCAGGGCTTAGGTGACCTCTGAGGTCATCAACTCTGAGTCTATTGGTCATAATTCACCATCAGGGGACAGGAAGGTAAATGCCTCAGAAGGCTGCCCATCCCATTTTTTGCACATATAGACATGTAGATGGATGGATGGATGGATGGATGGATGGACAGACAGGAAGGAAGAGACAAAGCATTTATTAAGCACTTACTATGTACTAGGCACTACCCCCTAATTAAGAGAAAGGTCTCGTTGGGCAATTCACATAACCCCTTTGGCATCAGATTCCTCATCTGCAAAATGAGGACTAGTGGACCTGAGGTTCCCTTCTCCTTCTTCCATCCAGGGATTCTATGGAGGTGAAATCCCCCTCCAAGACATTCCCACTATTTGGTCTTTGTTGTCCCTACTCCTCTCCCCAAATGAAGAAAGCCTTTTGAAGATATGCAGATACTAATCATGACCTCTCATGATGCTCCCTCCACTCTCCCTCCCTTACCCCTCTTTACCCTTCCTCTGTCCTGCCTCCCAGACCTTTGTTCAGGCTCAATATTCTAAGTGTCTTCAGTTTATCCTCACATGACATGCTTCAAGTCCCCTCACCAACCTGGGCACCCTCCTTAGGGCAAGCTTCAGGTGGTCCATCTCTCTCCTGACAATGGTGCCCAAATTGGAACATTATCTGGAGAGGGCTCCAGGTGCAAATCTTGGCCAACAGAGTTATCTTTTGCTTGGTTTGGCCTATGACTGTGATGGACGCCTGCTCTGGTCACCCAGGTCGTGAATTCTTTTCAGTCTGCCTTCGAATCCCCAGGGACTTGTCCAGTCTTATTAGACAAAGGAGCTTTTGGGGGAGGGGGAAGCCCAAATGTGGGCAGAGTCCTGCCTCCCCCGCCCCACCCACCCCGGACCTTTTTTCAGAAGGTTCTTCGCTCCCTCGGCTCGCCCATTTCCAGAATGTAGAGGCCAAGGGAATCCCTCCAGCGGCTGCTCAGCAGGGCAGAGAGACCAGGCGGGTCCTCCAGAGTCAAGTGAGGAAACACGCGGGTCTCATTCCTCAGGGAGAAGGGGCAGGCGGCCGCAGCCTCCCTGGCTGTCCCGGGGACCACCACAAAAATCCGGCACAGCCGATCGCCCCCAGCGATGCTGCAGATGGGCTGGCTGCTCAACTGGTCTAGGGTCTGGCAAAGGGCCCGGCTCTCGGCCCCGCCCAGGTCAATGACCTCCACGGGCGGCTCCTGTCCTCGAAGGCGGAGGAGGTAGCGTGGCGGCATGTAGGTGTGGGTGAAGAGCAGGGTGTAGTGGGAGGGCTGCCCTTTGGGAGCTGGGGCGTGGATGCTTCGCTCTAGATGGGACAGGCAAGGGACCAGACCACCCTGATGAAGGCAGCCAAAGCACAGGGCCCCCAGGACGTTGAAGACAATGACCGAGGCGGATCTCCACGGGGCAAACCCCCGGCCCTTCTGGCTGCTGAACAGGGTCAGGGGCCCCAAGAGGGGGACCAAGAACCGAGGCTCCTGATGGCTGAAGAGAGAGAGCAGGGCCAGGGGGGCGAAGTAGAAGAGGAGGAGGACGGTCCTGCGGTCCGGGAGGGTCCAGGCAGCCTGGAGCTGAGCCGAGGAGACCAAGCTTTCCTTCAGCACTTTCCACGCGCCTATCACTGCTGCGGCGTGCAGAAGCCCAAAGAGCAGGACCCCGTTGACCACCAGGTGAGTGAGGCGGGGGTGCGTGCCGTGCTGGGCCAGGTTCTGGGGGTCCAGGTTGTAGCTGAGGAAGTTGGCGGGAGTCAGGACGAGGCGGGGGCCCAGCCCTAGCCGGGAGGAATAGTACCACGTATCCGCAGCCACGAACAGGGCAGCCGTCAGCGTGGCCCCGGGGACCAGCTCCAGCGTGCTCTGGACCAGGGCCTTCATGCTGAGAGGCACAACCGTAGTGCAGCCGCTGGACCAGAAGAGCAGCGGCAGGAGGGCGAACCCCAGGAACGTGGGCCTGTTGAAGAAGCCCGCGGCCAGCACAGAACCCAGGAGCCAGCTGTGCCCCCCAAGCCGCCGACTCAGCTTCCCGCCTGTGCCGGGAGAGACCAGCACCAATAGCCACATGAACAGAAGCCCCTCGATAGCGTTGGCCAACGTCCTCGTGTAGAAGACCAGGGTGACGTAGGAGCTGGCCAGCAGGACCAGGGCGTGCCAGGGATCAGCTCCCCAGAGGGGCGCCGCCCGGTACACGCCCCAGTCCAGAGCAAAGGAGAGGGCCGTGAAGACCAGGCGAGGCCCCACCAGGAGAGTGTAGCTGCTGACTGCACCTGGCCAGAGGCCCAGCTTGTCCAATAGTTCCATCAGCCAGAATACAGAGCCAGTGGTCAACAGCGGGAACAGAACTGTCCGACAGGGTGAGCTGGGGAGGAATTCCCAGGGACGGTAGACCTCCAGGCCCAGGACATCTTCTGGTAAAGGAAAGAAAGGCAAATGGTGATTGGAGCACCAGGGAGGTATGGCTTCAAATCCTGCCTTTATGGGAGAAGCCCCAGCTCTGTCTATGGGGGAGGAGAGGGACTATAGCACTAGACAGGGAAGGGGGTATTAAGAAGGTCCTTTTGCTAACCTCATTCCCAGGTGATCCCAGGCCCCCCTTACTGAGGCCTGCCTTCCTCTCCAGGCTCCCCCTCAGCTCAACCTGCTGGGCTGCTGACTCAGCTGGAGACAAGCCCCCTTCTTTCTTTGAGGTCACTTGAGGCCCCAGCTGAGGCTTGCAGACAAGGCCTTCAGAAACCCCACTCAGTGCAAGGACTACTTTGGTCCTAGAGGATGGGGACAGGATGCACTTCCCTCCTCCCAGGGGAAGGTGAAGTCTTGGGGTGGGCTCTTGCTGGCTTATTTTTCCTTGCTACAAGTAAGGTTTCAGGTCAGGGGGTTAGGGGGAAAAGGAAAAGCCCCTCCTTTTAGTGGGGGGCTCCTCTCGCGGGCCCTGGGGAGACTGGATGGATTCCATGGGGTTCAGGCACTTCCTGAGAGAACAATCCCTTCACCAGGCCCTGGTCAGCTACTCAGATCTCCAGGAGTGGCCCAGGGTTCATCTCGGAGGACGTGTCATTACCTTATATTTACTGGGGCTAGATTTTGTATAAACTAATTCATTTACATGTTGCTTTCTTCCAGCAAGTGAGACAGTAGTTGTAAAGTGTCTAGTACAGTGCCTGGAACATAATAGGTGCTTAATAAATGTATGTCCCCTTCTCCCCCTTGACAAACTTGGCGGGCTTCTGGAGGGCAGAGGCTTTCACTTTGGCCTTGTGTCCCCAGTACCTGGAACAGTGTCTGGCACAACATTGGCCAGAAACAAATGAATAATAACTATTAATGTAATAATATGTACATATACATAATAATAAATATAATAATAACTATGACTAATTCTGGAGTACAGTATGCCTCTGCCCTCAAGGGCATTCAAACAGGGGATTCCACAAGGCTGTCTAGAAGGAAGATAGAGTAAGATGAGGTCACCTGCAGGGGTGGGAGCTGGGCCAGAGTCTCTAGCTGGCTCTGACCTTTTCCCAGGTTCACTCACATGAATTCTGCCTCTCCTTCTGGTCAAGTGATATAGGGCCCTGCTCCCAGATTAGTTTGGAGTCTTATTTTTTTTTCTCCTAGTAGCCATTGATTGTCAAGAAACCAGGAGCTGGAAGGATCCTGGATGCTGTGGCTCCAGAAAGACAAGAGGACGCAGCCACCCTACTTCACTAAAGATGTTAATCGTTAAAAACCAGTTCTCTTCCTTCCTGGCAGAATGTGAGACCCTGAGAACCTAGTGGTGGGAGCTCAGAGGCCTGTTTGGGGCCCTGGACAGTTCTGACTCAGCTGAGGCCCAGGATTAAGGTTCTCTCCCAAATGGGTGGGTCAATAGATTAGTTTCTTTCCATACCCTGAGTACCCCAAAGGCACAGAACCCTGAGAAAGGGTGTAGACTTGGGACCCTCCCCTCCCATAGGCTGGAATTTCCTCATCTCTAAGAAGAGAAGGAGAGCCTTTGGAGGGAGTGAATTAGCCCCACTGGTACCTACAACTGCATCATCTCCTATCTCCAAGCATTTGCCCTGGTCAGCCCCCGGGTTCTGCCACCTCTCCTCAGCATCCAGACCCAGTTCAAACCCTACCTTCTCTTGCACCTTCTTGTTACTGCAGCTGAGAATGCAGGGGTTGGTCCTTAACATTGTTTGGGCCACGGCCCCTTTGGGTCCATAGTCTGATGAAGCCTGTGGGCCCCTTCTCAGAATCATGGTTTATCAGGTACATTCAGAATGGAAAGAAATGCTCAGTTTCAGCTACGGGTTAGTGAAAACAAAGGTGCAATTTCTTTTTGCTCTCCAAGTTCTCAGACATCTCGAGTCCATCCACGGAGCCCATGGGACACAGCACAGATATTCAGCAGGCTGTCTCCTTCGTTAGGCCAGGGGCTCCAGCACTTCACATGGGGCTTGGCATACACTAAGCACCTAATACATGTCTGCTGACAGTGGCTGATGGGCAACCCCACTGATAGGCTCTGTGAGGTCAGGTGGTCTAATGCTCCCATTTAACAGATGAGAAAGCGAGTTCCAGGCAGGGGAAGGAGATAGTGACTCAAACTCAGACCTCCTGAGACCAGTGAGAGCCTAGGAGATGCCCTCAACTTTATCTTTGGAGGAGAAGGGAGAGGTACCCACCCTGCCCTCACTGCCAGGACTGTGTTTGGAGAACAGGTCGGAGCATGGGCTGCATGAGCCCTGGTCACACGTGTCCACACGTGTGCCCTATGCACGTGACCACACCAGCCCCGGTCACACATGTCTATACAGGTATATGGGTACCTCTCCAAGGTTATGACCACACGAGCCCTGGTCTTGTGTGTCCACATGTGTGCATGTGTGCATGCAGCCCTTCCCCCATTCAGAGCTCAGTTCAAAGGCACCTGATTCCTCTTGTGTAGTTTGGGCTCTGTCCTATAAGCTGCCTTTCTGTAATGTGCAGAAAGGAAGCTCTCCAAGGGCCTGGCTGGTTTCTGTGTGTGCACCGCACACAGTAGGCACTTTAAACACGAGCGCCATGTGACACCCCCCCACAGGGTCCTGATCTGTGTCTCCTCTCCCACAGGTGGTGTTTGAATGGAGGGCAAAGGGTGCCCCAGGTGTGTGTGGGGGGGTGCGGGATGCAAAGGAAGAATTTGGTTCCTTTTCTCGGAAGCGGATGTGCCTTCTGGTGACTGGTCAAAGGAAGCACGGGAGGGCTTTGTGACTCCCAGAGGGCCCTGAACCTGGAATTTCTTCAGCACTTAATAAACTCGCCTTGTTGGCTTGCTTGTTTTTTTTTTTTAAAGCATCAATAACATTGTTTTTAACAATGAGAAAAAAAAAGACCAGCCTTTGGGGCTGCAGGGAATTTACCTGCCATGACCTCGGGGGACTGAAAGAATTCATCTGGATGAAGGTAGCCAGCCTGCGGGAGAAGACACCAGGCAATGCGCAGGAGGCCGAGGCTTCCCCAAAGCACCTGGGCGGCCCACATCACGGTGCCAGAGCTGAGCAGGGTCAGGCAAGGCCAGGGCCAGCCCTTGGGTTTGGGAATCTGAATGGGGAGGAAATTCAAAAATGAAGAAAGAACTCAGTCTCTCTCAATACCATTAAAAAGGAATGTTTAAGAGAAAACTTAGGCATATCTTCCCACAGCCCAGCTGGCTTTTGTCCCTTGGGCCCTGCCCGGTCCCCTGCCCCCATCACTGTGATTCACATGCATGCCATCCAGGGGGAGCTGGGGGAGGGCTAGCCTGTGTGTCCGCTGGGCTCACTCTCTTTGCTAATGGCACACAGCTCTGACTCTTCGCATCTGTGATACTCAGATTCTCACTTCTTTCTTGTACTCATTTGCTGCAGCTCCCACCCAAGGAGAGGGAGGGATAGTGCCCAAGCCTCCCTCCCTGCTTCTCCAAGTCCCTGTGACCTTGGCAAAGGGCATTTCACTTCTCTGCTCCCTGGCTCCTCACTTGGGAAAAGAAGGAGGGGGATTAGATCTGAGTTCTCTTTCTGCTTCTGCCTTCCCTCGGCTAGACCTGTCCTGAAGGCTGCATGCATGGTTCTAAGAGGAGACTGTCCAGACCCACACCCTTCCCTGCAGAATTGGTCTCTGGTCACAGAGTTCTTTGTGCTGAGGCTTTAACCCTGTAGTCCTTTGCCTGGGATTCTGCATCATAGCCCAGATTTCCCAGCATCCTCCTTCCTCTCCCAAAGAGTCAGACTTTGGCACAAAGAATTTTTATGGAAACCATTCTTAATTTGTCAAACAAGGGGATAACTTTTGTCTTTTAAAATTCTAATGCAGTTTTTTTTTTTTTAAACTCAGATGCCAAGGATTTCCCAAATGCTTATGAGCAGCCACTGGGTGTTCTACACTCTTCCTTTGGCATCTACTCCTTGTGTGAATATGGACTCCCTGGATCCACCGTTTCTCATCTGTACAATGGATCTGTTTGTTTAAGCCCAAGGGCCCTGAGTGATTCTTTGTACCATATGTGTGACAGTCTAGACACAGCCCAATTCAATTCAACTCCACCAACAATGATCAGGGACAGGCCTTGTACAGGTGGGACCCTGGACTGGGGGTTGGAGCTACAGAAATTTAAATACAGACAGAGAAATGGAGTCCTAGGTGGGGAAGCAGATCTCAGACCATGGGAAGGAGAAAAACCCTGGAAGTTAGAGAAAGGGCTTCCCAGAGGAGGTGGTTACTGAGCTGAGCCTTGAAGGAAAAGAAAGCTTCTGAGGAAGAGAGGCGATGGAGTAATGGCATGCCAGGCACGGGGGGATAGCCTGGGCAAAGACACAGAGGAGGGGATGGCATACTGCCAAGGTCAGGGAAGACCAGCAGGTGGATGTAGAGTATACAGTGAGATGAAGCTGGAGAGGGCCTTAAATGCCAGGCTGAGAAGCCCCTTTGGGGGAGGGCATGGTACTGTTCTATGTATATAAGGTCCAGAGAGGCACCAGAACTGATGAAAAGGAGGATCTGGAGGCCAGGCTGGAGCATGGGAATTTAGGGCCAGGGACTTGGGATGAAGAAAGTGAGTTCCAGAGAGAGGAAGTAACTGGCCAGGACCTGACCCCTTCTCCCCACCCCTGCCACCACTGGGGCTCACAGTGTGGCTGCTGCAGAGCTGTCTGACACTCAAGAGATCAAGAGACTTACCCAAAGTCACGCAGCCTGCAGGGGCAAAAGCCCCAGCGCCTGCACTGCTCCCTGCCCCCTGCCCCGATCCAGGCCTCCAATTTCCCTTGCCTGGGTGAGCACCGCTTGTTTCTGAGCTGGGCTCTAGAGCGTTCTGGTCCCAGTGGCTCCGTGGCCCTCTCTTGGGGATTTGGGAAACCATCAGCTTCGCCCTGGTTAACCCTAATTATCCCGGGAGAGGGAGGGAGGGAGCGTCCCAGAAAAAATAAAAGTGTAGTAACTTCCGAATGGCGGCTAGGAGGCGCAGTGGACAAGCCCCAGGCCTCGAGTCGGGAACACTCCCATTCCTGAGTTCAAAGGAGGCCTCAGACACTAGCTGTGTGACCCTGGGCAAGTCCCTTCACCCTGTTTGCCTCAGTTTCCTCATAGGACATAAGAAACCACTCCAAGAAAACCCCAGATGGGGTCACAAAGGGTCAGACATGACTGAAAAACGGCTCAACAACAGACTGCTCAGAAATCCGGTGAGGGCCTCGCATCGGCCGGGGGTGAAGTTTGTGTTGGGGGGCAGGGAGAGGAATAGCGGACCTGAGTTCAAATCCAGACCCTGCCAGTGACTTGCAGTGCGTGACTGAAACTTACAGCGCGGTCTCCCTAATTCTGAGCTTTAGAAGCAAGCCCCGCCTCTCTCGGCCTCAGTTTCCTCGTCTGTAAAAGGAGAGAGCTGGCCTCTGAGGTGGTCTCTGCCCGGCTGAAGACCCAAACGTGCCCTGTGTTGGCATTTATGCGGGAGCCCTGGTCCCCCAGGGACCAGCCTGAGCATCTCCCTGCATCACCAGTCTTGCCAGTTACACTTGGTAATTAACCAGCAGAAACTGGCCAGGCGCCCCCGCGGTCCTTCACTCCGGGAGTCACGCAGCTGGTTAGGGAGGGCGCAGGAAGTTCGCACTTAATCCCAGATGTCCCTGAGAGCAGGAAGTCTACCCAGGAGGAAAAGCACAGGATTTGGGGTCGGGGGGCCTGGCTGGGCATCCCAGCTCCAACACTACCTGTCTGCCCTCTGTGCCTCAGTTTCACCATTTGCAAAAGGAAGGGATGGTGGTGGAGGCTCCTTATGCAGTCCACTCAGTGTTTTTTACTGAAGCCTATACAGGGTATTGCACATATAGCGGCCTGCCCTCTGGGAGCTTCCAATCTGACTCAGATTGGGGGGTGGGGGGTTCCAGCCTCGTGCGGCTTCTAGCTCCTAGCCCCTCCCTCCAGGCAGAGACGGGAGGGGCGGGCCCAGACCTAAGGGGGCGTGACCGCCACTCACCATTACCCAGTCACAGCCCTCCTACGTGCTGCTCCGCCCAGTTCATGCAAATATAAGGTTGGGGCTGGCGGCCCTCCTTCAGGGAGTCCTCCTACCCCCACAACGTCGGCGCCGCTTATTGGATAGGAGCGGAGGGGACGGTTAAGAAGGGGAGCGAGGGCAGGTAACCATGGAAACCTCTAGCTGCTCGAGCCCCGAACGCGCACATGCATGCTGAAGTCAGCGGGGCGGGTGGGGCAGCGAGGGGAGCCCACCCTCTGGAGTCTGCGCAGTGCATTCCAAGCATCCTTCCAGCGCCGAGCCCCGGCATCCCAAGTCATTTATTCCCAGCCCAAGGCAGACCTCCTCCCCACAGTGGTGGAGTGGCTGCTGACAGTTTGGGTTAGAGCTGGGATGGGCTGTAGGCGTCCGCTGGACCAAGCCCCCAAATTTTACAGGTGGGGACACTGAGGCAGGCAGCGAGGTCCGCTAGAAAGAGCAAAGGACCAGGCTCTGCCACTTGCTGCTTCCGAGACCTTGGGCAAGCCCCTCGATGCCTCCGGACTCAGTTTCCTTATCTGTAACCTGGGGGGCGTCTTCCTCAGTGGGGGGGTATGAGTGTGGGGTGTGTGTGTAGGCAGATGGTGTTACAGTGTGGGCTGATTTTGCAGAACTTTTCCTTGGTGATGGAAAGGCTGGAGAAGGAAGGGGGAAGGTGGAGTATCCAGAAATGACTGCGATTCGAAAGATTTACCTATAAAATGAGAGGGATGGCTTGCGTGGTCTCCAGGGTCCCCATTCTCTGGGGGAAAGTCTGGAGCACTGAGCCCGGGCATGCTGCCTCCATGCCCCCAGAGTCCTCGGGCAGGGTCAGTGACAGCAGGATGTGGGGGACTGTCGTGGGCTGTGCCGCCTCTGGTGGGACCCTGAGTAAAACAGGGGATAAGCATGGATTTGGGGTGGGTCAGCATGTGCTCTGGATGGGACCTTGGACAGATCATTTAGTATCTTCATCTGCAAAATGGAAGGGTCAGGCTAAACGCTTAGGAGGACCTTGCCCCTAACTTTATTTAGAAAACGGAGGCCCTGCCATGTGAGCTGTTTCTCCCCTTCTCTTCATCTCAGACCCCTCTCTTTCTCCTGATCTCCTTCTCTCACCATCTCTGCCAAAGAGGCAGCCCTTACCCTTGCTAAAGCCAGCCTTTTCACCTGTGCCCTCCAGAGGCCCTCCAGCAGACACCCTCCTTGATCATCCCCTCTCTACCTTTTTCCAATTTACTGACTCATTCCCTATTTCCTTCAAACATGCTCAAGTCTTGCCCAACCTTAAAAATCAATAAAGTCAATAAAGCCTCCCTTCTCCTCAAGCTATCATCCTGTATGTATCCTCCCTCAGAAGCCAAAATCTTTGAAAAGGCTAAATCCGCTCCCTACCTTCTGGTCCTCCTTCTTTTGACCTAACCCTTCAACTGAAACTGCTCCCTCCAGAAACCAATGGTCTCCATAGACTCTTTTCAGTCCTCATCCTTCCCAACCTCTGCTGCATTAGACCCTGGGGATCCCCCTCTCCCCAGAGGGTCTCTCTTCTCTCTGGGTCTGCATGACCCTGTGATCTTTCCCCATTGACCACTTCTTCTCATTCTCCTTTGCAGGCTTATCACAGCCCCAAATTGTGGGGTTTTGCCAAGGGTCTGGCCTAGTCCCTCTTCTTCTCTCCCTCTGTACATTCTTGCTGATCT
Organism: Gymnobelideus leadbeateri; assembly: GCA_011680675.1. Lineage (NCBI taxonomy): Eukaryota > Metazoa > Chordata > Mammalia > Diprotodontia > Petauridae > Gymnobelideus > Gymnobelideus leadbeateri. The sequence goes on along the minus strand of WOXC01007014.1, from coordinate 231,981 downwards.
CATCAGCTTCCATGAGTTTAGGCATCATCTCTGTGCAGGTGACTCTGAGATCTATAGACCCAGCCCCAGTCTCTCCCCTGACCTTCAATTCGACATCACCAACCTATTACTGGATATCTCACACTGGATGCCCTGGAGACAGCTTTAAACTCTGCCTGTCCAAAATGGAACTTCCTTTGTTCAAATGTCCCTGTTTCAGCATGGGCTCCAGACCCAAACAATTCCAATACCAGTAAAAATGACTCTAAACAAAATTTAAAGCTATGGAACCCACAAAGTGAAAGAGAGAAACAAATCTCCTGCTGAAGATACTCGGCAGGCCAGCAGGAAAGGTCTATCATGGCGCTGGGAGCCCAGTGCAGTCCCAGGGAGGCCCCAACAAGCAGCAGCCAGAGCAGACTTCAGGAGAGTGAATAACCAGCAACTGTGGTGGCTTCCAGACTTCTCAATGCATAAATGCCAAAGATAAAGTAAAAAGTAAGTGTAGAACTGTGTTGAAATGGGGCAGGGGGCGGGGAGAAGGGGGATGAAAGAAGGCAGTCTGGCTGCTGTCCCTGGGGCGAGAAACTGGGGCCCAGTGGCTGAACAGCAAGGCTGCCTCAGGAGCTCCTGGCCTGCAGATTGTAAGGGGACTAAGTGACTATTCAGAGGGTAATATCTCTTGCTTTAACCTACTTGGATCTGGAACATGGTCTTGGGTGGAGATCCTGGGGTATGTAACCAGTGAGCCAGAGCTTGTGGGGTCTGTAGAGACTGTACCTCCTAATAGCTTCAGCAGTTGGGAAAACCCTAGCAATTTGGGACAAAACCCTCTCCATTCTGGAAGCAGAGTTCTACTGTGGCAAAGAGATCAAGGGTCAAATAATTGACTGGCAATATGAGCAACCACAAGTAGCACAGACAATAGAATCCTTTTTGGGGGCAAAAAGGATCAAGGCATGGAATGGGAGGAAGACAGCAAAATCAGAACTCCTGCATCAAAAGCCTCCAAGAAAAATACGAATTAGCTACAGGCCATGGAGGAGCTCAAGAAAGATTTTGAAAATCAAGTAAGAGAAGTGGAGGGAAAATTGGGAAGAGAAATGAGAATTATGCAAGAAAATCATGAAAAGTGAGTCAACAGCCTGCTAAAGGAGACCCCAAATAATACTGAAGAAAATAACACCTTAAAAATAGACAAACTCAAATGGCAAAAGAGGCCCAAAAAGCCAATGAGAAGAATGCCTTAAAAATCTGAATTTGCTAGATGGAAAAGGAATTTCAAAAATTCACTGAAGAAAATAACTCCTTCAAAATTAGATTGGAGCAACTGGAAGCTAATGACTTTATGAGAAATCAAGATACTATAACACAGATCCAAACAAATGAAAAAAATAGGAGGCAATGTGAAATATCTCATTGGAAAAACCACTGACTTAGAAAATAGATCCAGGAGAGATAATTTAAAAAATTATTGGACTACCTGAAAGCCATGATCAAAAAAAGAGCCTAGATACCATCTTTCAAGAAATTATCAAACAAAATTGCCCTGATACTCTAGAACCAGAGGGCAAAATAGAAATTGAAAGAATTCACCTATTGCCTCTTGAAAAAGATCCCAAAAAGAAAACTCCTAGGAATATTATAGCCAAATTCCAGAGTTACCAGAACAAGGAGAAAATACTGCAAGCAGACAAGAAGAAACAATTTGAGTATTGTGGAAACACAATCAGGGTAACACAAGACCTAGCAGCTTCTACATTAAGGGATCAAAGGGTTTGGAATATGATATTCTGGAGGTCAAAGGAGCTAGGAACTAGAACCAAGAATCACCTACCCAGCAAAATTCAGTATAACGCTTCAGGGGAAAATATGGTCATTCAGTGAAATAGAGGATTTTCAACCATTCTTGATGAAAAAAACCAGAGCTGAACAGAAAGTTTGACTTTCAAATACAAGAAGCAAGAGAAGTATGAGATGGTAAACAAGAAAAAGGAATCACAAGGAACTTATTAAAGTTGAATTATTAGACTTTTCTCAGTATGAGGATAGTTGAAAGGAATATATATGTATATGTATATATGCATGTATATATGTATGTATAGGAGGATGTATGTATATATATATATGTGAGTGTGGGCATATGTATGTTCATGTATACATAGACAGAGGGCATAGGATGAGTCGAATATGAAGGTATGATATAAAAAAAATAAAATTAAGAGGTGAGAGAGGAATTTATTGGGAGAAGGAGAAAGGGAGAGATAGGGTAAATTATGTCATATAAAATAGGCAAGAGAAAACTGTTAAAAAGGAGGGGAAGAGCAGGAAGGTGAACGGGAATGGGACAATGTTACTTTCATTGAATTTGGCTTGAGGGAATAACATACACATTCACTTGGGTATCTTACTCTACAGGAAAGCAAGGGGGTGGGTGATAAGAGGGAGGATGATAGAGGGGAGGGCATATTGGGGGAGAGGGTAGTTAAAAGCAGGCATTTTTGAAAAGGGATAGGGTCAAAGGAGATAATAGAGTAAATGGGGGGTGGGATAGGATAGAGGGAAATATGGTTAGTCTTCCACAATGTAACAATTATGGAAATAATTTGGGTAACTGTACAGGTACAACTTATATTGAATTGCTTGTCTTCCCAGTGAAAGTGGGGAAGGAGGGAAGAAGGGAGAAATCTGGAACTCAAAGTTTTAAAAAACAAATGTCAAAAAAAATTGTTTTTTACATGCAACTGGGAGGTGAGATGTTCAGGCACTGGGATATGGAAATCCATCTTGCCCTGCTAGAAAGTTAGGGGTGGTGATGCAGGAGGATGTAGGAGAGAGTAGATTAGGGGAGGGGGTATTCAGTAGGCTTGCTATTTTGGGCTGGGGGTGGGGGAAAGATGGGGAGAAAAAACTGTAACTCAAGATTTTGTGGAATTGAGTGTTGAAAACTAAAAATAAATAATTTTTAAAATAAATGAATAATTTTTTAAAATGTCCCTGTTTCTGTTGAAGGCACCACTGTCCCCATCTGTGAGGTCTATAACCTCAGAGTTATCCCAGACTCCTTCCTCCTCTTCACCCCCCCCATATGTGATCACTTGCCAAATCCTCCCATTCCTACTGTTACAACATTGACCATATCCCTTCTCTCTACTCACCCACCAATTACCTCAGTCTGGGCCTCATCCCTTTTTGCCTGCATTATTTGAGCAGCCTCCTCAATGGCCTCCTATCTCGTCTCTCCTCCCTGCTAAAATCATAATCCTTAAGCACACTTTGATCCTGTATCCCCCTACTCATCCAATTCCAGGGATCTTCCTAATACCTCTGGGATCAAGTATAAACTCCTCTATTGAGCTTTTAAAGCCCATCCCTACCGGCTCCAACCTACCTTCCAAGCCTCAGAAGGCACTGTTCCCCACTCCGAGGTCTGTTATTCAGCCCAAATGATCTGTTCTTCACATGCCACATTCCATCTCCCATCTCCGGGCCTTTGTACCAGCCTTTCCCCATGCATGGAGTATTCCTCCCTCCTTAGCTCTACCTGGTAAGGTCCTTCTTCCCGTAAGATACAGTTCAGACACCATCTTTCTGCTGGAAGTCTTCCCAGAGTCCAGCCCCAAACAGCATTGTTTTTAACTACTTTATCTATATTTACTTCATATTTATAATGAGCATACTTATAGATTTGTATTTATTATCTCCCCATTTGCCTATAAGCTCCTCACCAGTAAGGATCATTTCCTGCTTTGTGTGTCAATCTTTTAACCCATAGTAAGCATTTAATAAATACTTGTTGGTTGGTTATTCTGAGAGCCCTTCTAGCTATAATCCTGACTAACTCTTCTCACCAGTGGGCCTGGGTTTCCTTTTCTCCAAAATGAGAATAATTCTTCTACTTTCTACCTCAGAGGGCTATTGGGAGGAAAGTACTTTGTGAACTTTCCAGCAGAGCAGAAATGGAAGTTATCTGTGCACACTTCCTAGAAAGAGCTGCCGGAGTGAGGGAAAGCCATGGCCTGGGCATACAGTTGGACGTGGCCATTGTGGGAATGTGGCAAGAGGATGAGATTCAGAACCAGATGGCCAGATTGGAACTTAACTTGGCTATTCACTGCCTGGGTGGGCAAGCCCTGGGACTGCTTGGGCCTTCTAGAGTCCTACCTCTAAAAAACAATCCATTCAAATTAGATAATAGATGGAAAAGTTATTTTTAAGTATAACTGCTATTCTCTAGTCTATCCTAACACTGGATATTATTATTTATCATAATATTAATTATATCACAGATTATATGATTATATATAATGACTTATTATGTATTTTGTAATTATATTTCATTTATAATTGTGGTATATTATATTCTATAAATATTAATTGAGATAATTCGTCATTGTTATTTAAGGGGATGGCAAAATCCATTCTCCTGTCTCGTACATAAAGATTAAACTCACATTCACTCCTGTGTCTCTCTCCCTAAACACAATTTTGGAGCTAGCTGAAAATACTTCAGGTCTGCTTGATAAAAACAGGGCACTAAATTGAGCCCTGAATCCTGTCAATAGCTCCTGGCTCTCACTAGCAGTATAGGCCCAGAGATTCCTCCAGATTGGTGGGGAAATGGAGACATTTCTTCTCAAGAGAATTGCACTAGCCTTAAAAATTCCTCTGCCTCAATGAGGAGACATTTGTGCTATCTTGATAATGGCATTCAGGGTCTGTCTTCATATCCCATTTAGCCATTTATTACCTGGAGCTAAAGACCATGTATAGAGAACACATGGAAAGGACTTTAGAAACTACTCCACTCGGATGTTTAAACCAAGAGAATGAAAATATATTCTAGACAATAAAGCAGTTGGGCACCTTGAGGCCTATTGGCTGGGCAAGAAGAAGGGCCCTGCCCCTGTGGTTTGATCCCACTGCTGGGGGTCCTTCTTTCACAGCCACAAACAGGGAAGCCATGAAAGGCCAGCATAAGATAGATGCCTATTCTTGGTACCCAGGTTAGACATCTCTTAGTGTCTCCTATGCTAGTGAGCAAAGACAGCCCAGAAACCATTCCTGAATCCACTGATTCTATCTGCCTAAAACTACATTGCTCCTGACTGGAGAGGAAAAGGTTGAGGCTCCACTCTCACACCTTCCTGTGCCCTCACTAATAAATACACATTGGACCCACCCATTAAAAGCATCTGGGGTTTCCCTGAGATGAGATGGATGCTAGTAGGTGTGACAGGGTAGGTGTTGAGAAATGAACAGGAGAAGGGCAAAATACCATTTTTATTCAAAAAGATCCTTTGGATGAATCAGTAAGGAAGGCGTCATGGAGGAAGAGGGAGAGCTCTTGATTTGTGGTTGAGTCCCATGTGTGAGGTAGATGAGAAGTTTCACAGAATCATAGATTTAGAGGTCATGAGGTCCAACCCCCTTCTCGTGGGCCCAGTCTGCTCATCCCCTGGCCTCCCAGACCACGTCTCCTGGGATTGCAGCAGATGTGCAAATTGTATGAACATGCAGGTGAGATAAAGACCTGTCTCTGTGCATAGAGAGTAGATGGTTCTCTTTTCTGTCCCTCAGGTTTTTTCTCTCTAATATAACACCTACCCTGGCAGGGTCAACTTTTAATCACGTTCACGGTTCTTTTGAGATTTCTGCCACTATAAGAGATTCACAACCCTGACAGGCTCCCAGGGTTTTGAGCTGCAGGGGACTTGACCCCATTACATTACAGATATGGAACTGAAGCCCAAAGGGCTTCAGTGACTCACCCAAGTCATAGAGTCATACGAAATCATATGAAGCAAATGTGGACTACAACCTGGGTCCAGAGTCCCAGAGAAAACTTAGTCACGGTCAGTAGCACAGTGAATGAGAAACCAAGTGAAAAGCCTTCTCTGAACTTGCCTGCTTAATCAATAGCAAAGATTCTCCTTCTTACTTAGAATAGAATAACCTACCTCTTTGGGTGACAGTCACCTCTTGGGGGGGTCAGTTTCTTTGTCTCTCTTTTCTTTTTGATCTGTCTTCAGCACTCTTCTGCTTGGCTCCTGAGCTTTGGGCTGAAGGTCCCCATCTGGAATTTGCAGTGAGAGCAGCTTCAGCCCATTGGCTCCTTGGGAGTGTCCCTGCCGACAGAATCAAATAGGAGAACAAACTTATTTCCCCTCAGCATGTCCCTCCCTTTGGCCCTTCCCCCAGTACTGCATGTGAAAATGCAAGCCTATCACCCTGGAGATAGCGCCCTACTCACCAGCCGGGGGAAGCATCTGCAGGCGGATGGGAGAGGTTTTTAGCAGAGTGGAGCAATAGGGGAGGGCATGACCACCAACGCGCATTGCAGCATCCTAATGGATGTTACCTAGCACAGAGAGAACCTGGCAAGGCCCCGCTGCCAGGGAGGGGAAGGAGGGGGCTATTTAAAGAAATACCACCCAAAAACTAATGACGGGGAAAGGGGATCAATAGAACAACACCACAGAACAGGAGGAGGTGGGGAGGAGGTGGGGGGGGGGGCGACAGATATGAAAAAGAGAATTAATGGAGCATCCCCTGATAAAGATTTCAAGGAACTAAAATGCTGAGAGAGGAGAAGCGGCCTCCATCTTATTAGGAAATTAGATTAGAGGAAATGAGAAGGGGGGAAATCCCCTCATATGCTTTCCCTGAAATCTGATAAAGTCACTGTTGTCAAAACCGGGCATTTCTTTAAAGCGTGTGCTGTGCCTCAGGAGACCCCAGGGGATCAGAATAATCTGCTTTCCTTTCTCCAGCCTGGAAAGAAGCCAGCAGCTGCTGGCATCCTCATGCTCCGCCCTTTCTGCCAGCCGAGGTCCTCCCTTGGTGTGTCTTTAGCATTCAGACATCTCTTGTCTGCTTCCCCCTAATCTTGTGCCTTCACAAACCACTCTTTTTTTGATTTTTACCTTAGTTCAGCCCTTCTCATCCATCCTTCAGCAGAAACTCCCAGGCCGTTCTGACTTCTCAATGGCTTCTCCAACCCCTCATTGTTCTCCTGTGGATGTTTTCAAATTCACCTCTTCAGCCATTTGTAGCAGCATGGCTTATATCCATAGGAGTTTAGACACTTAAAATTTTGCATGGTTTTGCATGGGACTGAAAGGAAGCTTGGGGGCCCCATTACCAGGAAAGATTCCACATCAGTGACCAGGCAAGAGGGAGGGTACAGTGTGGGCCCTCAAGTGGGGAGGAAGGATATGCTAGCAGCAGGGACAGAATCATGCTGAGAGAACGTCCTGGATTCAGGGTGGATTGGGGCCACACAGATGCCCAGTGTGAATGATGCAGGGGGACTGGGGAGGCTGCATAGATCCCAGAGGCATGTGCCTGCACCAGAGGCATCATGGCCTCAGGAACCATGGACCCAGAAGACAGGGACTTCATTGTGTAGATTTGGGGAATTTATGGGGCATGAAAGCAAAACCTCTAAGCAAGAAAAATGGAGCCCATTGGTGCTTTCCAAAGGTTTAGGTGCAAGTTCTTTCTGTGTTCAACATTACCTTAAATAAACTTATTCTATGTTTAATGCTTTTGTTAGCCTGAGTGCTTACAGAGGAACTCAGACAAGGTCCTTTGATACAAATCAGATTCTGATGTTCCTAGTGTGAGAAACGATTCATTATTCCAATCAGTATTAATCAGTTTGATCTTTTACATGTCATATAGGGATAATTAGATAAGATCTTACAGTAGGCCTTTATTTATTTATTTTGCTTTTTGGAGGGGGGAAGGTAGGGCAATTGGGGTTAGGTGACTTGCCTAAGGTCACATGGCTGTTTTTTTGTGTTAAGTGTCTGAGGCTGGATTTGAACCCAGGTTCTCCTGACTCCAGGGCAGGGGCGCACTATTCACTTTGCCACCTAGCTGCCCCAGGAGTAGGCCTTTATAATGGGGTTCCAAGTTTAATGTAATGTTCGCTACTTATTTACCAGTTTTGAAGCTCACTTGCACAACCACAAGAATGCTGACAGAGACATCTCCGTCCTGTTTTACTCCCTTTGCTGTCTGGACCCAAATTCCCTGAGCCTGAAGTAAGTCCCCCAAGGGGACAAGGGTGCCGCCCTATCAGGGGATGACTGAAGAAAGAGTTATTAAACTGCATAAAGGGTTTGGGGGATTGTTTTGGTCAAAGCATGGGACTTTTGATTGCTTAGAAAGTTATGGGTTTTATTGAACAATCTCCCAAATCAGCTTGAACAAGTGAACTACTGATATGGCTCAATCCTTCATCAGTCTCAGTTTTTCTTCCTGTGATTATAGTTTGACAAAAAATATAGAGGAATGAAATTTTAACCAGCTCTTCTATCTAGAAACTTGTGCTGAGTGAATTGTTTTTGGAATTTATTTGCCAATCACTTACAAAAACTATGTGATTGAATGTAGTTCTAATTGCTCGAAAGCCCTTAAAGAAATTGGTATGAGCTGTGCATTTATAACTACTAAAGAACCAAAAAGGGGTTTACCAGAGGAATGGAGCAAGTAGAAGGAAGAGTAGTGTCACATAAACAAATAAGCAAAGTAAAGAATGAGAGGTAGGATAAAGGAAGCTGGAGTCACTGACACAGTGTAAATTCAGGGTTTGAAAAGAAAGGATTTGGGGGTGGCTAGGTGGTGCAGTGAGTAGAGCGTCAGCCCTGGACTCAGGAGGACCTGAGTTCAAATTCAGCCTCAGACACTTGACACACATACTAGCTGTGGGACCTTGGGCAAGTCACTTAATCCCGATTGCCTTGCCTTCCCCCCTAAAAAAGGATTTTGGAGTTTTGAAAAGGAGATTTCACAGAGGGCTGTACACCCACTGAGGCAGGAAAGATTCAGGATTTTTGTAAAGCAATGCTCTTTTGACAGTTGTTACACGTCTCCTTTCCCCAATCACTGTAGCGTCATAAAGCAAGTAGAAATTTAACAAATATGATTAACTTATTGCTAGAGAAAGAATTATCTCTTTGCTCTGGTTTAAATAGTTATGCTAAAGGAATAGCAACTTAGAAAATTTAGAGGACGTGATTTGGGTCCTTGGTTAATTCAAAGGAATGAAAAAGCAGTAATGGGAAGTGGAGAGCGTCGCCAAAATTTTTTGAATGTGCGCTAACAAACAACAATGGAGCCTTGCTGAAATGAGGTTGAAGTATTGCCTGTAGTAATTATAAATCAGTATTGATTGGGTTGAACATTTTGTTTGAATAAGAAGACTCTAATCAGTCCTCATATGTATAAAGAGGATAATAAACATTTACGGCCATCTCCCAGGGTTGTTGGGATAAACACAGGACTGGGAAATGCTTAACACAGTGTCTGGCTTGTATACAGGAGGAGCACTGTAAATACTCAGACCTTGTAGGAATTCAGCTGAATGAAAGGTGATCCCATTTACAGGTAACTGTTCTAACAGGCATGGAATGTTAACAAAATTGAGAAATGATAGACTAAACCAGGGATGGAGAATCCCATCTGGGACCTAAAGTGTGACCCTCTGACTGAACCCAAACTTCACAGAACAAATCCCCTTAATAAAAGCATTTGTTCCTTAAAACTTGGACTCAGTCAAAAGGCTGCTGCTCCCAAGGACCTAGAGGGCCACATATGGCCCACCCCTGGACTAAATATTTTATAGTGTTACTAAAAACAGATTTAAGTAACTCTCAAGACAGAAAAAGCCTGGCATGGGGTAGGTGCTACAGAAATAAACTACTAAAATTAACATGAAAATACCATGGGTAATGAGATCAATGACTTTCAATGGATTGGTAAGTATGAAAGGAGTTTGACTCAATTATTATCCCCTGATAACTCTGTTGAAGCAAGTTCCTTCATCTTTTCAATTTGAATACTGTGACATTATAAATATATCTGTTAGATGATTAATAGGGTATATTTTGTTTTAAAAAAAAAACTAGAAAATAATAATCATAGGAAAGGACTTAGGGAGAGAAGCCTGGTGAAGTCCTTGGAGGAGAGCCTTGTCTGGGAGATTCCTTGAGATGAGCCCTGCTGACAGGATGTTGTGAAATCCAGCAGCTTTGCCCTTTGAGGAAGCAGGGCCCCTCCCACCCAAAATGGAGAACTGACACTTTTTGTTTGGAGGGCAGTTGGGGTTAAGTAACTTGCCCAAGGTCACACGGCTAGGTTTTTGTTTGTGTGTGTGTTAAGTGTCTGAGGCTGGATCTGAACTCAGGTCCTTCTGACTCCAGGGCCGGCACTCTACTCACTGCGCCACCTAGCCGCCCTGAGAAATGACACTTTTGAATAATAAGTTGGTGTCATTTGAGATCATTTGGAAACTCATGTAATTTTATCCTTTAATGCTATTATTGTAAATCAACTATTCACTTATATGAACTTGTGGTGAAGCCTATTTTTAGTTCATAAGGGCAGCACTGAGGGGTAATCAATTAAGTTACACTGAGGGGTAATTCAGTTAAGCAAGGGTGGCTTATTCCAGACACCACCCCGGTAGCAACTTTCATGACAAGCATTTGTCCAATTTGTGTACCTTTAATCAGCTTGCATTTCAAGCAGCATCCCATTTGAGCACTTACAGAAAAAGGTGATTAATGTGCCCAAGTCAGACATTGATCAAAGTTGAATCATTGCCTAGCTCTAAAGCCACACCTCCCTCTGACAGCATAGCTTTCACTAAGGAAGTTGTGCCCAGGTAGGACCCACATGTTCACGAAGACTCTGAAGGGGGTGAGGGGCTGTGTTATCCCATTGTATTCTAGAAATGGCTGATGTTCTCTCTCTGGCTTTATCTTAGGACCAACATGGGTGGGAGAGGGAGAATGAGGGTTGTGAATAGATAAAATTTGTGAATGATAGTATATAGATGAAACCTGTAAATAGTTGATGGGTGGGAGTCAAGGCTGCCCTCAGTGATGCTGTAATAGTAATGGAATTTAAAGAACCCCCAGTATTGGCTTGGTTTTCTGGTTAAGTGTTAAAACCCAGAGCTTGTGAATCACACTTGTGGGATGGACTTTGTTGATGTGAAAAGAGAGGGCTGAACTGGGAGGAGCTGGTGCCCTGGATTTAGAGAGGCACAAGGAGAGGAAGAGAGGAAGAAGAATTTTTGGAAGCAGCATCATGGAAGCAGAGAGAGAGAGAGAGAGGATTGCTGAGGGCCAGTTGGAGCTGCCACTGGGAGCTGCCAAGGAGAAGACATGGCTGTGATGCTGGTATTTTGTCTATTTTGATGTTGTCTTGCCAGATTCATCTGCTGGTGAAGGACAGTGCTGTCGTTGCAGAGGTCCTGGAACCTTGCTGTTGGTTCAGAAGCCCTGAAGAAGGATTTTCTTGTTGTATGTTTATAGAAATCCTAAAGGAGGGTCTTGCTAATGTTTTCAGGGGTCCTAGGACTGTTCTGCAGACAGAGAATGAATTAATGAGGACACTGGCAATGTATAATGTGGCCTTGTTAAGCTTTGTCTCCCCAGGAACAGAGATCACTGAGAACTTGTCCAGATGAAGGAAAGACCTCTCCTTGGGTATTGAATGCTGTGGTGATGTCTTAACCTTGTGGTAACCCTGGGGAAGATGGCCTCTGTGCTCTCTACTGCTCCTTTTGAGAAGGTGCTTGGCATTAACTGATGATAATTGTAATTCAGTTGTGATCCAGGGGTAGGAAACTTTTGACTTTTTTATGCTCCTTGACTGACCAAATGAATGCACTTTGTTTATGATTGGAAACTAATCTCCATATGAGAAGAGGGGCTTTGTGATTGACTAAATGAATGTACTGCCCAGGGGTGGAGTAGTGCTTGGAAATTATTGAATTACACTTGGTGAATGCTGTATTTTGATTTTCTCTGTTCTTAATTTGTCACTGAATAAAATGGAGGGCTGCTATGCTGGTGTTTTGAACCTTGGAAGTTGCCTTTGCTTGGCATTACAGGTGCCTCCCACCCACTCAAGGCAGCCCAGCAGTGAAAGGTGGGCCAGCAAGTGAGGGGAATCCCGGGAGGACGTCAGGGCAGTTGTGGGAGTCCAGCTCTCACCTTATGTGTACTTCTTATCACTGGTCCCTTGGCCAATTTACTGAAGAAAGTCCAGCTGGTTTATGGGAAGTTTCTTAAGATGCAGAATAACAATAATTCTATAAATATACGACATTACATCACACTTTAAGGTTTCCAAGGCCTATATGTGTGTTTTCTTATTTGATGCTCCCAACAGTTCTGTGAGATAGATGCCATTATTATCCCACTTGTGAAAATGAGGAAACTGAAGCTATAGAGAGGGGAAGCAATTTACCCAGGGTCACCTACCAACCCAGACTACATCATCGCCCCTCCTCCTGAGATCTGTGATAGAATCTGAAGGAAAGTCTCCCCCTCCCCAACTCTCCCAGCCCCCATCAGCCCCAGTCTGATGCCTATTTCAGGATATGAGACAATGCCCCTGGCAGACTTTGCTGTTTTCCGACCAAGAGGGGCAGCTTGGGCCAGACCATGACCATGACCCAGGCAATGATCAGTTTCCCAATAAGCACTGAACGGCTCTGGAGTTTAAGGTTCCTTCACTTAGGTGCTAATGAATTAGCCTTAATTCATAAAGCAAATTAATGAATAACCACCCAAAGGCTTCCCTTTCCTTCTCCCTCACCTAGTGACCTTGGCCATAGGCTCGGTGGGCCATCTCTGAAGTGCACATGTTAGTCTGGCAGCTCTAGACATCTTTTGTGTCTTAGACCTCATCAGCAGTGAGCAGGGCGAAGACTACGGCCCCCTTACTTAAAAATGTGAAAAGTAAGTTCTAGGATTACAAGAAAGCCAGTGACACGGGAATATGGTGAACAGCACATTTAAGACCAAGAGAGGTTAGGGAACGCCTAGTCTGGACAGCAACAAGAGCTGGCGGGCGTCTAGAGTGCATCCTGTTAACCCACTATCTTTGTCTGAGGCCTAAAACCTAACTGTGGCCCATGCAAGCACGGTGGCAGAGGGCAAAGAGAGACATTGAGGCTCCAGTTCTTATGACAGGATGGATTTCAGGAAGCAGGCTTAAAGTTAAATAAAAAATCCGTGAAGCAGAGGCCTAGCATCTGTCAATCAGATCCCATGGTATTTATTCCCATCTCATTGGAAACGAGTGGCTAGGTCCTTGGAACCCTTGTAAGAGTTTGTTCAGGTGTATTTCCTGTAGGTGGCAGCACATCCTCACAGGTGGAACAGCTCTCCAACCTTTCTCCATCACACCAGTCGCTTGACATAGGGAAGGGCCTTTCTTTTGCCCCTTTGATTTTCCAGGCCCAGAAAGTGTGTGTGCCAAGCCTAGAAACAAATCTACTGCCCCTTAAGAAACCTCCTGTCTCACTCTCCCCCATATGGGCACTATTTAGATTTTTTTCTTTTAGTGAAGTGAGATACTCTACATTTTTTCAAATCCATCAAAAAACATTTCTTAATTGCTTATGGTTATAAGCTAGGGAAGGGAGATCCAAAGTGAGGCAGATCCTGCCCTCAAGGAGCAAGTGGGGAAAATGTCCTCACATAGAGGCAAATACACACTATAAGCAGAATGAAATATAAACTGATTTTGGTTGATGGAAGTGATATTTGAGCTGACCCTTGGAAGATTCCTTTTCCTGGGTTAAAAAACAGAGCCAGCTCGCCTCTCGCCATTAATTCACATCCATAGGCACACACAGAGCAGAATCTTTATTTTTTGCTTTTTGGAGGGCAATTGGGGTTAAATGACTTGCCCAAGGTCACATGGCTAGTTTTTATGTTAAGTGTCTGAGAACGGATTTGAACTCAGGTCCTCCTGGGTCCAGGGCTGGTGCTCTATTCACTGTACCACCTAGCTGCCCCTACAGAGCAGAATTTTTACCCCCAAAACCAAGTTTTCTTTCCGCCACACCAAACCGCCTCACATATGGACACAAAGAGAAGTCGAAGACTCGTGTCTGTCCAAGCCTACAGGCTGTAAATGAGCAGGCCCTGCAGAAGCAGGTGATGACCCTACGGGACACATCAGCAGCCTATGGCCTCAGAGGCTTGACTGTGTCCTGGTGGCTCATCATCCTTACATTTGTGCCTCCCACATGTTCTCTAGGGCAGCTGAGTTTACTCAGTGAGGGTGTGTGCAATGCTGGGAGATGGTGCCAGGTTTTTAGGGGAAATATTCTTTTGCTGTGTTTTTATGATTCTATCATGTTAAATGCCTTTGTCTGGAGCAGAGGGTCACCAATAGCTGCAGACACCTTGGTGGGGGCTCATTGGCTCTTTTCTCACTTAAAGCAGATTCAGAGCAGCACAGTACCTTGAAACTGATACAGCTTTCCTGGGGGCCCTGGGTGTGAGAAATGAGTGTCTCAGGAGCTAAATTATTACCACAACCTCCCAAAGGCTCAGTCCATGCCATTGGTCTTTTAAATGAATGGAAGCAGGAATGCGTGAAAGGGCATTTATTTAGTATTCACAATGTGTAAAGCACTGTGCTGGGGACTTACATAGAAAAGTGAGCAGTCCCTGTTCTTTAGGTACTTGCTTTGTAGTAGGGAAGATAACACAGATATGGGCTTCAAATGAGATCTGAATGAGGTTCAAATATACACTGACCAATCACTGTAGTTTCAGCTGATGTAACCTAGATATTGAATCTCTATAAAACACGCTGTCTGTGCCAACCCACTGTCTGATGTGGGCATGTACCCCAATAGTACTGTGGTAATAAGTCCACGCAAATTCTGATCTTGGGGATCTTATGTCTCGCTTCATTCGGGAACAACATTTGGAGGTTGCACTGAGATCTGCAGTGTTCCGTAGCACTGCAAAGATCCCCAAATGAGAAGAGCTCTCGGCCTTAGGAGGTAGGCATCTGCTCGCCCCAAGCCCTAGGGGGGCTAGCACGTGATGATGTTCCAGGGCCCCAGGTCTTGAGGGGGGAAGATTGCTCCTGCCTCCTGACTCTGACTTGCTCCTCATTCAGCCTTTCATGGGTTCAGGACCTCCAGTTTGGGGGTGAGTAAAATTCTGTTCTGGTTAAAAATCTTTTCTGTTCTGGAGGGGGAGAGCTAGATATAGCCATTTGTGCAGTGGGCACCTCTTCCCTGGGCAAAGCTCGAGACATCGTCCCTCTTGCCAGTAACTGATCTAGTTATATGTTTGCTTGTTTGTTCGTGTCCTAGGCTCACTTGAGCCCATTTGCTTCCTGTTCAGAATCTGCGGGCAGCAAACAAGTGGATAAGGACTGTAATGTGTTTGAGTGTTTGTAAAGTTTTGTCCTGAGCTCAGTTGTTTAAAGTCTCCTTTGAAAGTTTTTATTCTGCAAAGTAGGTGCTCGAGTGGCTATCAGAAGAGCACCTCCAAGGGAGTTTTTCTGATTTCCACTGGGAAGATATATTTGTTTCCAGAAGAACCTTCTTCTGAGTCGGCCATCTTTCCCCTCAGGGAATCCAGTAACCCAGCCTAAATTGGCCTTATTGAGCCTGGCTGGGGTGGCCACATGGCTCATGGCCTGGGCTGGGGGAGAGAGGCTGGCCAGCTTGGCTCCTGTGTCACGCTAAGGGCGGGACTGACTGACCCCCACCCTGAGCTGCAGCTGGCTCAGGCAAGAGAAGGTGAAGGCCCCACAGAGCCTGCCTCATGAGCATTGGGGGAGGTGTAGAGGTGGGCCCCTCTTTGGGAACTGCCCCTCACCCAGTCAAAAAAAGAAAAGGCAGGCTAGATCTCCTGCCTGACCAGTTAAAGCTAATTAAGTGTGGAGCTTTGAGACTGGCAGATTCAAAGCTCACTTTCAAAAGGTCCACCAAAATTCTCCCTGTTGTTGTAATATTTTTAAATTTTAATTTGGGAAATTTACAATTTCTTTATAGTCCTGATCAGCCTGGAATTATAACGAAAGTTAGAAAAACAGACAAACAAAATATTCACAAATTCTAAAAATTAATCATTAAGAAACTGGAAATAGGATATTGGGATTGCTTAAAAAACAAGTTTTTTGCTATCTCAGCTTGACTTGTTCCTTGAATTTGTAAAAGGAAGATTAATAGCATTTGTAATCAGAATTGTATAGTGATTGTAAAATATAATGACTGGCATATGTTGGTATCTCTCTAACTTCAAATCCAGAATTGATAAGGTCAATTATTGTATAAGTCATTTGATGTCATTTGATACTCATTGTTATTCTGTTACCATCTTTCTGAGACTGTATTGTGTCTCTAAAGGTCTAGTTAGCTAAACGAATTTAAGAAACATTTTTGAAGTAGGAATAGTATTATAGCTATTTAAAAAAAAAAAACATCTGAATTTCATATTGCATGTGGATTGGGTTTTTATGTTATAAATTTTGTTAATTTAAACTTATATTTGGGTTACCAACAGGCAATAATAATATGATATTTCATTTAAAGTTTTGGCTATTATGAAAATGTATTCAGTGGTATAAAGTTATGGAGTTATAATTTATTTCCTCTGTAAAGTGGTTTGTTAATTTACCTAACATGAGCAATGGGATAGAAGCATGCTTTAAATACATAATGTTTGGGACATTGTACATTTCTAAATTATGTAATTTGGAAAAATTACGAACTCTGATGTTAAAAACTATTTTCTTGTTACTATTCTGAAGCTGTTAAGTCATCTGAAGATATAGATACATATGTGTTGACTTGGATGTATGTGAATATACAATGTCTTGGGAAATTTATATTAGGAACATTTTTTACACCAAATTAGTTTTGGGAATTCCCATATTTGAAGGTTTAAATTTGTGGATAATATTTTTTTTGAAGGCCAAGGGTATTAGAACTTAGAAATGTATGGTTATATGATCAAAAAGGTATATATTGTTAATTTGACATTTAAGAAATTGATTCATTCTATGGCTACACAGAGTTTGCTGTCCAGTAAGGGTATGGTGGAGGAATCCACACCAAAATCCCAATTTATGGGACTAATATAATTGTAAAGGTGCTTAGCACAGTGCTTGGTATTAAAAAAAGCTATTTGAATGAGAACTGTATAAGCCAAAGTTAACTGCTTTATGTTTGGAGCACCTTACCTTTATACCAGAACAAGTTTAATTATGCAAAGGCTTTGTAAGATTTCTGGTCATTTTACAAATTATGTATAGATTTTGTAATATTCAAACTTACTGTGAATTTTCTGAAGTTTCTAGATGGGACTCTGAGATTTAGGATCAGACTAAGAATGGAATCTCTACATTTGTGAGTTTTTTGTCAGCTTAGTGGAAAATCTAATATTATTTCTCATCTAGAATTAGAACATGTGCAGAAAGTTATGCAAACTGCTTAAGATCATTTTAACAGTTTTCAACTAACTTTCTTTATCAAGGTTTAATGAGATTGTAAAAGCAGAAGAGATCTGGCTCTTTTGATCTGAATTTGTCGTCATTTCATGCTCTAAGCAAAAGTTAACCTTTGTAACTGAATGTATGTTAAGGATTCAATTTCTGAATTATCTCTTTCTTCCAGAGTGAATACAGACCCAGACCCCTGTGAAACAGAGACAGATCTACCTAAATGATTTTGGGTCCCAGCTGTTTAAGGGGGTGATGATCAGGTGCTTGGAATGATGGGATACTTGGGTGCCTGATATTTAGTTTAATCAGAGATACTTTAGTTGAGAGAAAAGAAAGATACCATTTTTAACACCAGGTTAATTTAAGCTGTGTTTAAGGTCTATTTATGAAAAGCTGAACAAAGAAGATAAGAAAGTTTGGGGATAAATGGGGTTCATCCAGCCTCTCCTGTTTCCAGATAGTTGATATCAGTTTTAGAAGTATGTTGAGAGAGCATGAGGAAGTTTTGGGAAGGCAGAAAGATTTGTAACTTGAGTTTGTAATTAATAGCTCAATCAAATTTTAGATGGCCCTATCTGAAGGACACTAGTTCTTATTTATTTGCTATTTAATAATTTGGGGAACTGTAAATTTTATTATTTCTCTAAGCTTTGATTACAGGACTCATCATTAAAGCTGATAATGGGATGGCAGAGGCTGCAGGCTGTGAACTGTTCAAGGTGGATGTCTGTGCTTGGAAAAGTCTGGGGACAACCTGGGACACTGTCCAGGTGGGATCTCTCTGACTTTATTTCCCAATTGTGCCTTTTCTTTCTGAAAGGAAACCTCCCACCTATTTATGCCTGTCTTGCTTTCAGCACCTGGTGACTATCTGAATGACTAGTGGAGCTGACTCATGCCTGGAATCAAACAAAGCTAAGGAAGTTTTCCTTCTGGCAAGGTTTATGACATTGTCCCTCTTTTTATTCTATAGCAAATTCACTGAGAAGTAATATTCAGGGCCAAATAAATGAATAAATACAGAGATAACATCCTTCGAAGAAGGAGATGATAATAAGATCAGAGGTATGGATTTTTTGGATTTTAGCACAAGGATTGTATAAGACAGTGGTAAGGGTGAAGCTAATATTAATTTATTAATGCATCTGTCTGATAATTTTACAAAGGGCAGATGAAATCAATTTTTAAAAAGGTTTTTCATATTTTAAAGGATTCCTATACCAGGTACGGGATTTAGGAAAGGTAGAAATAACAAAAGAAAATAAATACACTGAAAATTCTCTGTAGTTTCAAAATATGGAACTAATCTTAAGTAATTGTACTAATCTATATTAAGTCAAAATTATCTGGTCACCTCTAGATATGAAATGGAGAAGCAAAACTCCTTTTTAAATTCTGTAACTACATGAAGCATCTGGGATTTAAAAATATTGCTTAAATGAAATAGGTCACTGAAATAGAAGGAAGTGTATGTTAATTATGATTCTTATATAGTTTGTACGTAAGTTTTCTTGGTTACCTTGGTGACATGTACCCGACTTAATGCAATTATGTCATTTTGTAAAATTGTGAGAAAAACCTCATTGTATTAACTGAACCTAGCCCCCTGTGGCTAAGAAGACTGAACTATTTGTTTGAACCTAGTCTTGCATGGCTGGAAAACTGGACCTTTATATGTAAAATGCCCCCCACCCTCTTCCTTCTGACTATGGCCTTGCTAAGGTTTAATGAGACAATGGATGGACAAAGGATGATTCCTTTGCCTGTAAATCAAAAGGAAAAAAGAGGAATCAGGTTGGTGGCTTCTCCCAGGAGACTGCCTCCTAGTCCCTGAGGCTCTGGGGAGGAAATGGATAAGGCTTTTATATCAGAACACTCACCTGGGGGAAAGAAAACTCAGTCTCCTCTTGAGAGAAAGGTACTATATTCCCCATCTAAGTGAGCACCTGTCTAGCATTGTGAGTCGCTGCTAGACTTGTGCACTGGTAAATGCAAAATCAAAAAGATAGGACCAGTGGGGGACAGAATAAGAGGATTACAGCCAGGGGAACACTGGGAGGTCGATTTCACTGGGATAAAATCACCTGTGCAAGGTTACAGGTATCTCCTGGTATTGGTGGATACGTTCTCTGGGTGGGTAGAAGCATTCCCTGTAAAAAATGAAACTCAAAAAGTAATGAAATTGTCCCTCAGGTTGCCTTCCCCATGAGAATTAGGTCAGATCCTCAGACTTTGACTTCCTTGAGCAGCCACATCTGAAATTTTCTCAGAGCTCAGAACTCAAGACTGACAAAGTCCAGACCATCCCCTAACATATGTTTGGGAGACCACCACCCATTCTTCCTCTAATCCGGGAAGACCTAAATGCTTAAATCACTAACTCTTCCCTCATCAAGTTCCTACAGGGTCTGCAGGCACTCAGAAAAAAAAAAAAAAACAACTCCTTCCCTCAGCCCTCCCAATCTCGATCTCAAGCTCAGCCTCAGCTCACCCGGAGATTCTGTGCTGGTAAAGATATTCACCACTTCGGGTCAGGAACCCACGTGGAAGGGACCATACGACGTGATCCCCACTACACCCACTGCTGTCAAAGTGGACTCCATTCCCACATGGCTCTATTATAACAGAATGAAGCCTGCTGTCACCTCAGAGTGGAAAGCAGAAGTCCACGAGGACCCCCTAAAGCTGACTTATCCGATCCTCTCCCTGATCCCCCTTTTACCTCCTTGTTCAGTCCTCCCTAATTCTCATGCCCCCAGACCAAGCTATACCTGGGTGGTAACCACAGGAAATGGACAATCCTGGACTTTCCAGAACCTGGAATACATACAGCTCCCCCTCAACTCCCTGTTCCCCAGAACTGGACTATTTGGGGCCCTACCAGTCTGTTCTGTTCAGATACAGGATGCTCGGGTGCCTGTGCTTCTGTCACAGCTTACCCCCTCCCCTCTCCTAGCCCTGGTGCCTCCCTGTGCTACTGGGAAAGCCGTAGTGAGTGATCAGACCCATTGTTCCGAATCCATACAATCGGGTCTGATCCCTGGCAACCCAGGTCCAATCTCACCATTCAAAACCCCTCTGACCCCACCTGGGGAATCCCTGTTTCTCAGGTCCTGGGAATCATAATCCCTGAGGAGGAGGAGGAGGGAGGGCAAGTGCCAAGAAGCCTCCTGTGCCCCTCCCCCATCGTCATCCCATTGCTTAGTTATCCCTGCCCCAAAAGGGAACCCCGATGTCCAAATCACAATACCAGCTGTCACTGCATGGGCCCCATCAGGTCATATGCGCCGCCCCCCCATCTTCAAAGATTCAGGAATCTTGCAATTACCAGGTCCCCTTAATTACCCTTCTGTCAGCTGTTCATAAAACACTTAACAGCACTAACTGCAAGTTGGGAAAAAATTGCTGGATCTGTGTTGAACCCCAGCCTCCTTACTATGTAGGGGTGGCACTAAATGCCTCAGTCACCCCTACTTCCAACAGAATTGTGATTGGGACCACCCAAGGCTCTCCCTTGGAGATGTATAGGGAACAGGTTTCTGCCTCACATCCAGCACTCCTTTATCCAGCTCTCAGTATAGCTCAAGTTGTGGGCAAATCCATGAGATTCAGATCTCTAGCTCAGACTACTTCCCCACCCCTCTAGGAGCCTGGTGGGCATGCCACAATGGCCTAACCTAGTGTGTCTGTTACAGTGTTCCTCAGAAGACAACAACACACTGAGGGCCCCCTATGTATCCTAGTGGCCATAATTCCCTGGGTCACCCTTCTCCCAGGTGAACAAGGTTGGCATTACTTTTCCCCAGAAGGGCAACTGAGCCAGCACTGAAGGCAGGCAGTACCACTTCTCATTCCCATCTCAGTGGGCTTGGGCCTTGTGGGTTCTGCATCGAGGGAGATGGCAGCCTTGGTTAAGGGGGAGGCCAACAATCAGGCCTTAAGTACACAGGTAAATATTGACCTCTCTCACATAGAGCAGTCCATCTCAGCCCTGGAAAGACAGGTGGACTCTCTGGCAGAGGTGGTTCTTCAGAGCCACAGAGGCCTTGACCTTCTTAAACAGGGTGGCCTGTGTACAGCCCTTGGTGAGGCTTGTTGCTTCTATGCAAACAACTCTGGAGTGGTGAGGGAGAGCCTGAAGTTGGTATGCCAGAATATTGCTAATAGACAAAGGGAGCTGGAAAATTCTGAGAATGTGTATCAGTCCCTGTTCCCCTGGAACATCCCCCTGACTCACTAAATTGGTATCAGCCTTGGTATTAGTATTAGTATTAACCTCTCCTCCTCCTGATCATAGCCCTAATTGTAGGACTCATTAATTGGTCTCATTAGTTGCTTTCTACAATTTGTAAAGTCTTGTGTTAACTCCGTTAAAATGTTAATTATCAGGGACACCTGCTACCATCCTTTAGGAACAGAACTGGGTAACCTAGACGATGTGACCCCAGCCATGTCAAAGGTTTGACATACCTACAAGGAAGAGTAGGGAATGTTGGACACAACTCCACCTTCCTCCTTCCTTTCATTGATTTGTAACGCAGACAACTCCATTTTCCCCTTCCCTTCATTGATTTGTAAAGCATCAGCTCCACCTTCTTCTCCCCTAATTGTTCTGTAAGCAAGCACAGCACCCACGCCTCCCCTTCCCCTAATTGATCCATGGAGTTTCAGCCTAGGGTTTCTTGCCGGCGGGAAATTCAAATGTACACTGACCAATCACTGTAGTTTCAGCTTATGCAACCTAGATATTGAATCTCTATAAAAACTGGCACTCTGTGCCAGCCCACTGTCTGATTTGGGTATGTACCCTGACAGTCCTTCAGTAATAAATCCATGCAAATTCTAATCTGGGGGATCTTCTGTCTTGCTTCATTTGGGTACAAGAGTTTGTAGAGAGCCTTCAGGACCACATTCTGTTCTATCAAGTCAAATATTTTGTATATAGTAAGAGCTTAATAAAAGCTCTCCTCTTCTTCCTATTCTCTCCTCACTTCCACCTTCTGGAATCCCTAACATTCTTCAAAGCCCAGTTCATGGGCCACAATCTACTCCAGACCTTCCTTGGTCTTCACCCTGCCCACCCCCCCCACCCCCCCGCAAATGACTTTATACTTATTCTGCATCTATTTTGTATGTACTAATCTGTGTACCAGTTATCCAGCCCCAGTAAAATATAATGCCCTAGAGGGCAGGGGGCTGATTCACTTGTATTTGACTACCCACTGCCTTGCACAATGTCTGGAACATAGTAGGTGCCTAATAAACACCAGATGAATGGAATTATTGGATAAATAAAGCCATTCTTAGATACAAGAAGTAAAACAATCTCCCCCCCTCCCCTTTTTTGCAGGGGAGAAGGCAGGGCAATTGTGGTTAAGTGACTTGCCCAAGGTCACATGGCTTGTAAGTGTTAAGTGTTGGAGGCTGGATTTGAACTCAGGTCCTCCTGACTTCAGGGCTGGTGCTCTATTCACTGTGCCACCTAGCCACCCCATGCAAAACACTTCTAAAGTTGTTGTTCAAGTCTGATCAGAGAGCAGAAAAAAGCAGCAATTTCCTCTTTTTTTTTTTTTTGGTCTTTATTAATTATTGGTTTACTTTAATTTACAAGATTCAGTTCCACAATCCTTTGAGTTTCAAATTTTCTCCCCCTCCTCCCCTCCCCCCATGACAGCATACAATCAAGTATAGGATCTGCAGATACTTTCACATTAGACATTAGTCAAGTTATAAAGTAGGATTGTATCAGGTGGAATGAACAATGGGAAAGAGGAAACAAAACCAAATAAGAAAAAGAGCAGGTAGTTTGCTTCAATCTGGATTCAAACTCTGTTCTTTCTAGTTATTTCTCTGAATATAGACATTTCTTTCCATCATGAGTCTTTTGGAGTTGTTTTATAACCTTGCATTGCTGAGAAGAGTCCAGTCTATCAAAGTTGGTTGTCACCCATACGTTGTGTCAGTAATTGTGTACAGATTTCTCCTGGTTCTGCTCTTCTCAGTCAGCATCAGTTTGTATTAGTCTCTCCAGGTAAATTTGAAGTCTATCTGCTCCTCCTTTCTTATAGCACAATAGTATTCCATTACATTCATGTACCATAACTTGTTTAGTCATTCCCCAATTGATGGGCATCCCCTTAATTTCCAATTCTTTGCTACCACAAAAAGAGCTGCTATAAATGTTTTTGTACATATGGGTCTTCCTCCCACTTCTATGATTTCTTTTGGATACAGCCCTAGAAGTGGTATTGCTGGGTCAAAGGGTATACACTTATTTATAGCCCTTTGGGCATATTTCCAGATTGCTCTCCAGAATGGTTAAATCAGTTCACAACTCCACCAGCAATGCATTAGTGTTCTAATTTTTCCACATCCTCTCCAGCATTTGTCATTTTCCTGTTTTGTCATCTTAGCCAACCTGACAGGTGGTACCTCAGGGTTGTTTTTATTTGCATTTCTCTAATCAATAGTGATTTAGAGCATTTTTTCACATGCTTATAGATAGCTTTAATTTCTTCCTCTGAAAACTGCCTATTCATGTCCTTTTACCATTTATTAATTAGGGAATGACTTGTATTCTTATAGATTTGACTCAATCCTCTATATATTTTAGAAATGAATCCTTTATCAGAGATACTTGTGTAAAAATTCTTTCCCAATTTTCCATTTCCCTCTTAATCTTGGTTATATTGGTTTTGTACAGAAACTTTTCAATTTAATGTAACTAAAATTTTCCATTTTGCATTTTATAATGCTCTCCATCTCTTGTTTGGTCATAAAGTTTTCCATTCTCCATAAATCTGACAGGTAAACTATTCCTTGTTTTCCCAGCTTACAGTATCAGCCTTTATACCTAGATTATGCACCCATTTAGACTTGATTTTGGTATATGGTGTTATATAATGGTCTATGTCTAGTTTCTGCCATACTGTATTCCAGTTTTCCCAGCAGTTTTTGTCAAATAGTGAGTTCTTATTCCAAAAACTGGGGTCTTCGGGTTTATCAAACAGTAGGTTACTATAGTCATTGATTGCTGAGTCTTATGTACCCAATCTCTTCCATTGATCCTTTACTCTATTCCTCAGCCAGTACCAAGCAGTTTTGATGACAGCTACTTTATAATACAGATTAAAATCTGGTATGGCCAGGCCACCTTCCCTAGCATTTCCAAAAGCAGCAATTTCAATCAACTATTGTAGTATGGTGGACTTTGGGTCAGAGGGGACCTGGGTTTGAATCTCACCATTGACACTTAGCTGTTTTACCATGGGCAAGTGGTTATTATTGAGAAAAGGAGTGGCACCCTCTATTTAGAGATGAACATTCTCCTCCCAGTCATACCCTTCACATCCCAGTGACCCTCAGCTCCTACAGGGCATCTCTAAGCCCTATTCTCCACCCCTCCATCACCCTCTTCTTTATTCCCATCCTCCTCAACCCCCCCCTCAAAGTTGCAACCCAATACCATCCAGTCCTACTGTGCCCTCTGAAATGCACATTCCATAGGTAACAGCTTCCCTTCATCTTAAATAATTTTCTTTCCCACTTGTTCTGTTAGCTCTCACTGAAATCTTCCTCCTCCAATGATGCAGCCTCCCTGCCCACCCACAAAGAATACAAGGACAGGTGGTAGAGGGAGCTAGGAGCATCTAATGGGAGGCAGATGGCTCAGGGAGGAGATAGGAGAGGGAGAAAGGCACCTAGAGTCACTTAGGTGACCTGGATTGAAGTCGCAGTGCTCCAGGGCAGGGTTTGGGGTATCATTCTTGTAGCATCCTGGTAGGGGAAGGTGGTTAAGTCTCATCCATATGACCTTTGAGTTCACTCATCAGCATCTCAAGGTCATCTCAGGGTTTATCAGTCCCACCTTAAAAATGTCTTATTCACACTGTATTTCTCTGCTTTTACTGAATGTGTCTGGTACTTATCTGCCATTTGCAGACCGAGGACTGTTTATTGGCTTCTCTTAATTGATCCCCTAGTCTCCTGGTGTGGTTTCATTCATTTAGAAGGCAGGTTTGCAGAGTTATGTCTATGTTCCCCTTCCCTCTTGGTTCCTATTTCTTAGTTATTGTTACCTTCCACTGGCTACTTCCATACTTCCTACACTAACTGGTTGTGGGGGCCATAACAAAATAGCTTCATCACACCTCTGGTCTGGCTTCCAAATTCCACCGACACTGTTCTCTCCAAACTTACCAGTCACCTCTTAGTTGCCAAATCCTGTGGCCTTTTCTCAAGCCTTATTCTCCTTGACTTTCTGTGACATTGACATGGTAGACTGGCCATAGGAAATCACACACTTCACAAAACTAGATTTATTACCAGACGAATAAATATGTGCACGGAAAATCAAAGCCCACAGCAGGACAAAGGGAGGAGGGGATACCAGGAAGGCAGGTGACATGGTAAGGGAAAGGTGCAGTCCTTGTGGGAAAAGGACAAAGCCCCTCGCAGTGGGGAGGGGCAAGGCCATGGCCAAAGCCTCATTCTTTTCCCTTGGGAACTGCTAACCCAGGAAGAAAGAGGGGCAACTTATCTGCAAAGGCCCCCAGCCACACAAACATTTTCCCAGTCTGGCACCCACTGTCTAGGGCTTGTCTTGCTGCTTCTCAACACACAGGGTATCCAGCATGGGGTGCAACGACAAATTATGTCAGCTCAGAGGGGACTTTGTTCTTGGCACATTCAAAGCTTCTGTATTCTCTAGGTCCAATGTTTCTAGAAAACATGGGGACTTAAGAAGACAGGTTAAATTGGATTCAGGGCAACAGGATCCTTTTGTCCTCCCTGATTCTCTCTTCTCTCTAGGTTTTCAGGATACCTGCTCCTGGTTCTCCTTCCCCTCTCTGACTGCTCCTCCTCTGTCTCTCTTGCTGGATCCTCCTCCAGATCAAGCCCTCTAACCACAGGTGTCCCTCTGGGTGCTGGCCTGGGACCCCTTCCATTCTTACTCTATGCTACTGATCTTGGTGATTTTATTAGTTCCCATAGATGTAGAGTTTTCAGATTTATCAATCCTGCCCCAAACTCTCTATTGACCTCAATCTCACATTTTCAGTTGCCTTTCAGATATCTCTAACTACATGTCCAGTGGACATCTTAAACTCAACATGGCTAAAACAGAACTCATGATCTTCCCCCTTATACCATCTCCCCCTCTGACCTTCTCTATTACTATAAAGGGCACTACCATCCTTCCAGGCCCTCAGGCTCAAAACCTAGGAAATTCCTCACTCTCTCTTACTGCACATGTCTGATTTCTTATGAAGGCCTGTCCATTTCACTTTTACACCATCTCCTGAATACACCCCCTTCTCTCCTCGGACACTGCCCTCACCCTGGTGTAGACCCTCATCCCCTTGAGCCCAGATTATTACAATATTCTGCTAGGGGATTGGCCTACCTCTAGTCTCTCCCCAACCCAGGTCCACCCTCCATTCAGCCACCAAAGCATTCTTCTTAATATATAGGTATGATCATGTCTAATCATTTACTCAATAAACTCCAATAGCTAATACAAAATCCTCTGTTTGGCATTCAAGACCTTTCATAATTCGGCCTCCTCCTACTTTCCAGTCCTCTTACACCTTACTCTCTACAATCTACTCTTTGATCCAGTGACACCAGTCTCCTGGTTATACCCACAAGACAGCCCATCTTTTATACCCTTATTATAAGACTCTAACTATAACCCTCAATTTATCATCCAAAATTCACAGAATGAAATAATTTAAATAACTAAATTTCCAAATGTTGTTTTGTCAGTTTGTGGAATTAATACTTCTGAAGTTATGGCATAAAACTGCACCCAGACCTTTGGGACACCTTGTACTTGTAAACGCTTTTTGTCCTAAGGGAGATAGCAAGGCTCAGATGAGAACATATATGTAAAATGCATTGAATTGTGAAGTGTTCTTGAAATGGCAGCTTGTTAGCTGATGGCAGCCACTTTGGGGGGTGCTGGGCAGGGTTGGGGGATCATTACTTTTGGGAGATGGTGGACCTCTCATCCAGAGAGTGGATTCTCCCTTCTCCCTTCCCCCTTCTCTCTTCCTCAAGTCCTCCCTCCCAGCACTTAAGACTTTGTTCACCATCCCACTTCCTTTAGGACCCCATCTTTCCAGCCTCGGCTGATCTTTCAACCCCCAGAGCTCTTAGAATCTACATTACATACAGTTGGATAGATCTAGATCTCATTGTCAAGTTTTTTGGTGTGTATACATCTCCCCAACTAGACTGGAAGCCTCCCAAGGGCAGCACCTCAGACAGTTCTGGGCAAAAAGAAAATCCTAAGCCTTCCACCGGACAGCTGTTTGACTTTGCCTGGTGCTGGTGGGGCCAAGCTCAGCTTCAGGTTGTCAGCAAGCCTGGGACACCCACTGGGCCCTGGCTTTCAGTTCTCTGATATTTCCACCCTGTATGTGCCAGACACTATTCTTGATGAACCTGGCACCTTGAGACCTTTGATCCCTAGAGCAGAAGATAGGTTAATAATTACAGGGCACCCACTCCATGGAGAGGAACATTTTGCCAGGGGTAGAGAGGTACAGGGGCTACATTTTTGCCCTGTTGGCATCCTGTGAATGATTCTCCTTGAAAGCCTCCCAGCCCCATTTGGCCTCAACTTCCCATTTTCCCCACCCCTGCACAGCATCTCTTCTGACTGGAGCCCATCATGGTCCCAAAGCCCCATAAACCTTGGGCATTAGAGGGGCATTAGGCAATTCGGACCCTCACCATGGTGGTGGCTGTCTTATACCCTTGTCCCTAGCATGGTGTTCAGCAGCCTGAGGGAGCCAGACCTTGACTTTTGTATTAAGGGTCACTAGGAAGCTCTCAGTAGCCCCCTGAACCAATTACGTCTTGAGGATGGCTTTTTTTTTTTTTAAGGAAAAAATCCGTCTAACCTTTGTCAGAGAAAAGCAAGAACTCTACGTTGTATGCACGAATCTTCCGAGACGATTTTTTTATTGAACTTAACATGAATCTACTGTCCCATATTTCTGTCTTGGAGGTTCGTGGTTTGTCCTTCCTTCTTCTCAAAGAGGACGTTGACTTCAGGGAGATGGTGGCGGGGCTGGCAGCTGGCTTTGGGTGGGTGAGCCTCACTTTTTGTACAGACTGAAGTGACTGAGAGAATTCCAGGTCCTTTGAATAAGAAGAGCAGACAGCTTTAGCACAGGAGGGGGTCCGCCTTCCCAAGAAGCATCCCTGCCCCACTCCTTCCGGGACTATCGTCAGACTGAGGATCGGTCAGATCTCTGCCTCTTTAGACAATCGGAGCCTGGGCTCAGAGGGGTCTGTGAACCAGGCACGACTGCAGAGTGAGGGAAGGTAGAAAAGCAGCTATCTAAGGCAGAGGAGAGAGCCCTTGTTCACCTCCCTGGGAAAGCCCTGGCTTGAGTTCTGCCCATTTTCCTTAAGGGAGAAGGCTGCAAAGAGTTTCAGGCTGGAGTCATGTTGGGGAGGCGGAGCGCCGCCGCGATGGCCTCCGCGGTCAGGGTGGTGTGGGAGGGTGCACGGGCGTGCCCGCTGGACTTCGGTCCGAGAGGTGTGAGGCCGCAGGGCAGCGGAGCCCGCCGAAGAATACGCGGGCTGGGAGCTGTCATTCAGTGCCCGGGAGCCTGCTTTCTGCCTCGGTTTCCCCCTCTGTAAGCGAGGAGCCTCCCCCACCCCCAGGGTGGCCTCGAGGGCTAGGTGAGATGCTGCGTGGGGGACGCCTGGCTCACCTCCGAGGGCTGCCCCGACAGCTGCAGGGAGATGCTGCAGAGATGCTCACTCCAGGAGCTCGGGGAATGTCCAAGGCTCTTTAGAGCTAGCCTAGAAGGGCAACCAGGAGAATCCTAGGTGTGAGCTCTGATTGGCTGAACTCTCCACGCCAACCAATTGTCCTGCTGCTCCCCCAGCTCCCCTTCTGCCTCCGCAGAGGGTGAAGAGAGCTTCGTGACGATTGGCTAATGTGGTGTCGAGACTAGCCAGTCAGCTCTCGGATCGAGGATGCTCGCATTTCTCCCTCTTCCCTTGCTAGTTTCAGTCTAACTGTCCTGATGCAAGGGGCGCACGGCAGTGATTGGCTAGAGGGGCGGTGGCCAGCCAATCCAAGCTCCGACCGTTAGTTTGCACGTTAGCCCAGGTGAGATCCGGAGGGAGGCGGGGAGAAAAGTCAATGGCGGAACCATGATTGGTTGGAAGGGCTACCGTCAGCCAATCATCTCTCGTACCGAGACCCGCCCGTCCCCACCTCCTTCGCCTGGCTGCCTGCAGTCGGTCCCAGAGATGGGGGATGGGGAGGAAGGCAGGGAAGCTGTGTGGTGATTGGCTGGAGCGGAGCTCCTCTGCCAATCAGCGCGCCCCTCCTCGACAACTGTCAGCCCCAGCTCGGGAAAGGTCTGGTGGGTGCGCGTGGAGGGGCATCTTCCCGCCTCGGCCCGAGCGCCGCCTGGGCTCAGCATGGAGGGAGCAGCGGCGGCCACCGTGATGAGGTCGGGCGCGGGGACCCTGTTCGTTACCGGGGAGAACGGCGGCGGAGAGACCCGCCCCAGAGAGAGGTGCGTGGGGCGGGCGGGGAAACTGAGGCCTGCGGTGGGGGCGGGGGAAGAAGGGAACTGAGGCCCGGGGGTGGGGTCTGGAGGAGAACGGAAGAGAAGAGAAGCTGGGGCGGGGGGCGGCCCGAGGCCCCGGGCGGGCCCTCGGGAGAAGCCTCGGGACTGGGCCGGGAGGGAAGCCAGCGGGCGCAGGAGGCGGAGCCTTAGAGCCCGGGGGAGGGGGGGAGGCAGGCCGCCCGCGCTCGGCCCAGGAGGGGGGAGGGGCTCCAGGCTCCGCCCCCCTCCGGCCGTAGGAGAGATACGGGGCGCGGGGGTCCAGCCCCGGGCGGCTGTCCTCCACCTCCGGGGCACGGGCTCCGGCCGCACTGAGATCGCTGGCTGATCCGGCCAGAGGAGGGCGCCCCGGGGCCGGGCTGCGCCCTGCCAGGGACAGGCCTCCTCCCCAGCGCTCTATCCCCCTGCCCTGGCACTGCTGGGATCTCTCAGGAAGGGCCGGGAGGCCCGAGCTCAGGCCCCGTGCCCCTCACTGTCTGAGGCTGGGGTGCGGGCCGGGTCCAGCCCCGTGGTCAGCGCTCGGCCGCCCCCCCATCCCGGCCCCACTGCCCAACTGCCCGAGGCTGAAAGAGGCTGCTTGTGCTGCCGGGGTGGCCAGCGGGGGGCCGGGTGCACGGCCCCAGATTACCGGGGTCCTCCTCTCCTCTCGTTGTCTTGTAGAACAGTGTACATGGATTACAACGCGACCACTCCCCTGGAGCCCGAGGTCATGCAGGCGGTGATGGAGGCCATGCAGGAGGCCTGGGGGAACCCCAGCAGCCCGTACCTGGCAGGTGAGGCGCAGCCCCAGTGCTGCCCAGGGGCCTGCAGCCTCCTTAGTGCAGCTGAGGGTCTTCCCACCCCCGTGCCCGGCAGCCTGGTGAGGGTCTGCAGCCTCTGTCCAGCCCAGCAGAGCCCTGGGCCTGGTCCAAGGCTGCTGGCAGCTGGTACTTTCCACACTCCCTGTCTCATAAGTCCTGGTCTGGGGATGGACGCAAGATGTCCCTGCCTGTCTGCTCCCTCTGCTGATGCTGACCTCCCACTGGCCGTCCTTTGGTTCTCATTGTTACTGTATCATTTCTTTTGGTTGTGTCTGTACCAGGGAAAAGCATAGGGTCCTAGACATAGGCTCAGAAGGGTTCAGTGGCTTTACATTATAGCCAAGGAAGATGAGGCCTGGGCTGCTCCCCTGACATGGCTGAGCTCACACAGCTATAAGGGCCAGAGGCAGGATTTGAGCCCAGGCCCTGTGACTCCACTGCTCAGTTTCAGCCATATGTACCCTTATTGAAGTCTAGTCAGGTTTCTGCATTTGGGAATGATCTGTCACCTCTGTGGTTAGATGTTGAATGTCAATCTCACTCTAAGACATCTGGTTATTATAGAAGGTTAAGTAAAACGGAAGAATCTTGGAAATTGTGACCTAGGTCCAGCCTGCTGACTTAATTCAGGCTCCTCTGGGTCCTGCTTCAGGAGATCAGCCGATTCACTTGCTTTATTTCAATGTTTGCTGTTGAGAACAACAGAGATAAGTTTTCTAAAGTTAGATGTCTAACACCTAAAGCATTTCAGGGATACAAGTCTCCCTGGATCCTGGTCCCCCAAGGCAGTCCAGGGCCCACTGCTGGTCACTCATTAATGTTCTTCTCCGTCTGTCTGGCAGCCTTCCCCAACCGCTGGCCCAGACCTTGCCCAGCATCACTGTTTCAGGTTAGCTCCACACTGCGTGGAACTTTGTCTAATCAGATTTATAACCCAGCGAGTTGAATGCTGGTGAAAGGGATTTTCATTGTGGGACGTAGAACCCAGAACTGGCTGCTCTAGGGGAAGCCTGTTTCTGTGGTACCTTGTTGGTGAGGCCTGGCAAGTGTTATCACTGTTTTACAGATAGGGAAACTGAGGCTCCAGCAGGTCCCATGGATGGCCATAGTCAGGCCCAGCTGATAGCTGATGGAGCTGGCTCTTGAGTGCACTGGCTTCTCCCTGCTCTGACTCAGCCTCTTTAAAGTAGAAAACTAGAGCAAGCATTTCTGTAGTTCCCAGGGTTTGCACAGTGATGCACATAGGTCATCTCATTGGGCCCTCCTGGCAGCTAGCAAGTGTCTGAGGGAGGATCTGAACTCAGGTTCTCAGGGTCTACGGCTAGTACTCTACTCACTGTGGCAACAAAAGCAGGAGTGAAGGTGGATTTCCTGCCATGGGATGAATTCTAGTTTCTGTCCTAATCCCTGGTTATCAGTTATTTCACACTGTTCAGTTGTGGAGCCTCATCAGCTGAGATGCACACCCCCTGGGTGGCTGGCTACATTTCCTTTGGAAAGGGCCCTTGGGGTCTATACTGGCAGCACCTGTGAATGCCCTGAAGGCCAGCTCTGCTCTTGGGCCAGGCTGGGAGAGCACTTAGAATCAGATGTTTGTCCAGTGTGTAAAATAAGGACCATGTGTGCAAAACCACCATGAAAATGAGTGTGTGTGTGTGTGTGTGTGTGTGTGTGTGTGTGTTTGTGTTTGTGTTTGCTCCTGAGTTTGAGGGAGGGCCCCAGCTGAAATGTGAGTGTGGCCAGTGGAGTACCAGCTTCTCTAGGGCAGGGGCATTGGCTGGGCAAAAGAAAGCCAAACCCAAAGGGATTATGGGGGCCCCAACCTCTTCTCCTTGGATAACTCTTGTTACTCTTTACTAAATGAAATAGCATTGTTTTTAGTAATTCACTGGGAGCTGGTCTGCATTCACTGTGACCAGAGAAGCATCAAGGCCAGTGGATGGACATTGGCCTTGAATGCACCTGCTGTCTCCTGGCTTTACATCCACTTGATGGGATCCCCTCTTCCCTCCCCAGCCCTCTGGCACCTCATGCCAGGGCAGGCAGGCCATTGACACTGAGGGTGAAGAGGGTCATGCCAGAGGGCCAGTCTCCAGTGGCAGGGGGTCATGTCCACTGATTCTGCCTCTAAGGATTCCTTTAAACACATTTGACTTGGCTTCTTATGGCAATTAATTTTTTTATTGATTTTTTTTTGAAGGCAGAAAGGCCAAGGATATGATCAATGTAGCCCGAGAAAACTTGGCAAAGATGGTCGGCGGAAAGCCCCAGGATATAATCTTTACTTCAGGGGGAACAGAGGTAAGGGCTTTAAACATAGTCTCACTTCTCTGAGTAATAAGTGTTGTTCAGAGTCAGATAATACAGTTAATTCAGCAAACATATATTAAGTACCTAGTATGTACCAAGCACTGGGCTAGGTGCTGAGGAGAGTTCCTGACCTCATGGAGCTTCCAGTTTAATAATGGGTTAAGACACAGAAAAGAAACCATCCCACACTATCCTATGATCAGTGTGGGCTTTACAGCAGGATGAGAAATTCAACCCGCAGAGGAGGTGGGAAGGCAGGGCATTGAGACCCAGGGAATAATGTGAACAAAATCACTGGGGTAGGAGGGGGCTAAGTAAACAGAGCAGCCCTTTGGTGAGAGCCTTGAGTGTGTGGAGAGAAAGAAGGCTGGTCAGGGGGCCTGTACCTCAGTTTCCTCTTCTGTCAAGGGAGGAGGGGACCATGGACTGGATGGCCTCCTGGGGCTTGCAGTCATATCCTCTCCCTGGGCTCAGTTTCTTCCTCTATAAAATGGCACTAGACAGCCTCCAGGGCCCGAGGTCCCAGGCATTTTAAGCAGCAAACAAACTCCCCACAGGACGGGTTTGTGATTTGTTCTCCTCTTGTCCTCTGGCCTCATGGCAGGCAAACAACTTGGTGATCCATTCCACCATGAAACTGTTTCAAGAAAGCCAGAGGTCTGAAGGGGATTGGCCCGCTGAGCAGCAGCCCAGCAGGGCCAAGCCGCATTTCATCACGTGTACAGTGGAGCATGATTCGATCCGTTTGCCCCTGGAACACCTTGTGAAAGAGGGTATAGCAGGTGAGCTCAAACTGAGGCCACAGCAGATGCTCAGGTCGGCCTCCCCTGATGCTCTGTACTGTGCCTCTGGCCTTACTGACTACAGTCCCCGCAGCTGCCAGAGGGACCTTCCTAATCTCTCTCTTCTTCCAAAACCTTCAGGAGCTCCCCATTGCCCCAGGACCAAAGATGCACTCTTCTAGGCATTTCAAGGCCTTCTCAGCCTGTTGCAACCCACCTTTTCATGCTTAGGCAAGTTAAGTAGTCACCCTGGCCTTCTGCCTCTTCTAATCTCCATGCCTTTGAACTGACTCTCCCTCCTCCCCCTTCTCCCTAGGACTCCTAGTTTCCTTCTGAGCTCCATAGAGATACCACCTCCTACCTGAGCCTCACCCTGATTTTTCTCCTCACCCAAATTATTTTGTATTTATTTGGTTTATATCTGCATGTGTCCATGGCATCTGTTGTGATACACTGTCAGCTCCTGGAAGGCAGGGTCTGGGTTTATATTGTCTTTGAGTCCCCATGCCTAGCATAGGGCTTGGCTCATTACAGGCACTCAATAAAGGCCTTCTGATGGATAGATTGATTAGCACCACACATCACGTGATGGTGAGCCTGGCAGTCTAGTGATTGGGCTATCCCCAGGTAGACTGAGCAGGAGAAGAGGAGTCCTGGCCTGGGACTTGAGTTCCTTCCATCTGGCTCAAGACAACCTTAGCATCTTTTTCCCCAGCCCCACCCTAAAGGTGACAGCACATCCACCTGCCCCTCCCTTGAGGAGTTTTCAGTCTAGACTGGAGAGAAGGCAAGGCAGGTACACACACACACACACACACACACACACACACACACACACACACACACACACCTGATGACCTGCAGCCATCCTGGGAGGTCAGGGAGGAGGGAGATGAGCTTGGACTGGAAATCCTGGGGGCAGGGGAGGCAGGAGTAGGAGGGGGTGAAAGAGGTGATGGGTCCTCAGACCAGAGAGGCTGAGTCTAGAGCCTGGCAGGGTCCTTCTCTTCTTAGCCCTCAAAGTCCTTGTCTGTGAAATAAAGGCTAAGAGCAGGTCAGCTTCAGGGATCCATCCAGCTTTTACTTTTTAAACTGCTTTTGAAATTAGGACCCCTTGTGGCTTTGGGGGAGGGGAGAGAT
This sequence comes from Gymnobelideus leadbeateri, assembly GCA_011680675.1. NCBI lineage: Eukaryota > Metazoa > Chordata > Mammalia > Diprotodontia > Petauridae > Gymnobelideus > Gymnobelideus leadbeateri. The sequence goes on along the minus strand of WOXC01007014.1, from coordinate 197,082 downwards.
TAAATGAAACTGGAAGGTCAGTCTGGCCCTAATGACCAATGTGGGGGCCAGGAAGGCCTGGGTGATGTCAGTGAGGCCGGCCAGGAGTACCACGAAGGAAGCTCTGAGGGGTGTGGTGCTGAAGGCCTGCACTGGGCTGGAGAAGAGTGATGGTCACCAAAGACATCTCAGAGGAAGGTCTGACAGACTGCCTCCAAAGGGTTATGGAAGGAAGGAGAAGGCCCAGTCCTCGATGTCTGAGGTCATGGGGCTGCAGTGACTGCAGAGTGATGGTGCCTCTGACAGGCGAGAAAGTTGAGGGGAAGTCACTGAGATGTGTCCAGATTGGGACAGGGCAAGGAAGAGGTAGTCAGCAGGTGCCTCCTCTATCTATGCAAAGCCTGTGCTAAGTACTGGGCAGACAAAGAGGCCAGAGAAAGCCTAGGCCCCCACGGACACATAAAGCATAGATGCAGGGCAGTTGGCCTTCTTAGCTAATCCTCCTCCTCATGCTTTTAGATGTTTGCACTTAAAAAGTCAAGTTTTGTCAGAAATATTTACAGTGAGTTTCTCCCCAAATCTGTCTCTCCTTTATATCATGGATGCCTTGCTTTTTGGTTTCTGAAAATTATTTTAATTAGATTGATTTTTGCGTCCTATAATTTATTCTGCTTGTTGCATAGATAAAACTTTTCCACCTCTGCAGCTCTGATTGGTGGAATTTCATATGTCTCTAACTTTTAATGACTAACAAATATTCAGATTTTTTTGGATTTGATCCTCTTGGGATTTATTGTCCTGTGAGGTGTGAGCTGGGATGTAATCCCTTTTGGCCATTCAGCTGTCCAATTTTCTTACCAGTTTTTGTTAAATGATGACTCCCTTTCTCATCATTCTGTGATCTTGAGTTTATCAAAATGTTCCAAGTTCACATATAAACATCTGGCACAATTCATTAGACCTCCACAGAATGTTGAAGAAGCTGCCCATCCTTGTGAGACACTTTGTCCATTCATTTATTCAGCAAACGTTGAAAAAAGTGTGTGCAGAGCACTTAGGTACAATGGAAATCTGGAGTTTATACAAGACAAGCCTCTTCTCTCATGGGAGACTGAGCCTGGCACATATTAGGTGCTTCCTTGGCTCATTTTTTTGAGCTTGGAGGGATGTTGGAGATCATTGGGTCCAACCCCCTTATTTTACAAAGTGAGGAAGCATAGATACCAAAATACCAAAGATTAGGTGTCAGCTGCTTTAGAGAGTAATTAAATGACCCAGTGCCATTAGAGGCCTCAGGGCAGCAGCTGTTACTAAGAGGGGAAGTCAGGCAAGGCCTCACCTTGAAGGTAGGATTTGAAGTAGGCTTTAAAAGAGGTAGGAAATCCAGGGAAGAAGAGGAGGGAGGACATTTTAGCATAGGGAACCAGGGAGTAAAGACCCAGGTTGGAATGCTGGAACATTCAAGAGACAGAGCTCTCCTTGTGTGATAGGAGGGGGGTGTGGGCAGAGGCCAATCAAACATAATCAGGCTGGAGAGGGAGGGCCACACTGGGCGGGGACATCCTTGAAGGCAGATGAGCTTAATTTGGTAGGCTTCTGGGATGGACAGGGAAGTAACAGGACTAGCTGTGTCTTCAGGAGACATGATCAGGATGTTAACTGTGACCCTTGTGTCATTCACCACAGAAGTCACCTTTGTCCCTGTGTCTAAGCTGAATGGTCAGGCCGAAGCCGACGATGTTCTTGCAGCTGTCCGACCCACCACCTGTCTTGTGACCATCATGCTGGCCAATAACGAGACCGGTGTGATCATGGTAAGACTCTTTGGGAAGAAGTTGGTGATTTGAGAAAGGAGACTTCCACTCTGCCTCTTTCTGCCTCTGGAGCCAGGCTGTGCTTCTTAAGTGGCCCTGTGGGGTCACGGCTGTCATTTTGAGTGCCTGGCACATAGTAGGTGGCTTAACACATGTTTAATGACTGATTTATTGAATGGGGCTGGGGAACATTATTGAATTTTCACAGCTTCACCATTCGTGCATTCATGTGCCTGATTTTGCTAACATTGGCCATTTTCTTATTTTTGGTCAGCTTTGCCAATCTAAGGTGGAACCTTAGAGTTGCTTTAATTTGCATTTCTCTAGTTAACACTGATTTGACCCTGTTTGTATCCTTTGACTGTTTATCTATTGGGAAATAGCTCTTATTCTTATAAATTTAGGTTTCTTATACATAATAATAATAATAATATCTAACATTTACTAAGTGCTTTCTGTATGCCAGGCCCTGTGCTAAGTGCTTTACAGTTATTATCTCATTGTTCCTCATAACTCTGTGAGATAAATGCTGTTAATATCCCCATGTTACACATGAGGAAACTGAGACAAATAGGTTAAATGACTTGCCCAGGGTCTGAGCTCACATTTGAACTCAGGACTTCCTGACCCTAGGTCCAGTGCTCTATCCACTGGGATACCTCACTGCCTCAATCTTAGAACTATCTTTATCAGAGAGATTTACTGGAAAGACTTTTTTTCTTCAGGTATTTTTTTCTTCTAATTTTAGCTGCATTGGTTTTGTTTGTACAAAACCTTTTTAATTTTATGGAGTCCCAATGCTCTGTTTCATCTTACTTTAACCCTAATTCTAAAGATAGTATCACTTGCATGATCATGAACTCTCCCTAAGTAAACAGTTCCAAAAGTTAATTTCTTCTTTGCTCCTCTAATTTGTTTTTGATGTGATCTTTTATATTCAACTCATGTATACATTTGGAATGTATCTTAGTATGTGGTGTGAGATGGTGGTCTGAACCTAATTCCTGCCAGTCTGCTTTTGGTTTCCCAGTAGTTTTGGTCCAATGATGTACCCTTATTTGAGTAACCTGCTTCTGGATGCTTTCATCCAGGCTTGATGGGACCGTAGCCATGTCAGGTCCAGTCCTCTTTTGTTTCTCATTCTAGCCTGTCTCTGAAATCAGTCACCGGATCAAAGCTCTGAACCAGAAACGGGCGGCCTCCGGGCTGTCAGGCATCCTAGTGCACACGGATGCAGCCCAGGCTTTGGGGAAGAGGCGTGTGGATGTGCAGGAGCTGGGGGTGGATTATCTAACCATTGTGGGCCACAAGGTAAGGCCTCCCCACTATTCGTGCACTCACCCTTTGCCTTCTGTAGAGGCAGAGTCATTCTCCAGGCCCTAATTTAAAAATAAGTGGAGCAGCAGGATGCTGCTTTTTGTCACCTTCTTGCATGTGGTGATTGGGAAGGAAAACCCATGTTGACAATTCAGTTTTCTGCTTTGCCTTTGGCTGATCACTTCAGTAGCCGATCAGAACTGGAGCTGTTTCTCAGTAGGAGATTTTGTAGCAGAACCCGGGGTCACACCAAAAAGGAAAGAGAATCTGGGCCTGCCTCCATCCCTGGGGCGCCTGCCTCCATCCCTGGGGCACCAGGATCCAGTCATGTTCTTGGGATCACAGATTTAGGGTTGGAAGAAACTTGAAAGACTCAGGCCTGTGGTAATAAAGAGAATGAATGACATTTGTAGAACTCCGAAAGGTTTGTAAAACAGTTTGTACATGTATCCTCCTCGAGTCTTACGCAGCTGTGGGGAGGTAGGCACAACAGTTGTGAGTCCATTCTACAGAAGAGGAAACAGAGTTCAAGAGCATCTGGGAGAATTAGAACCCAGTCCTAAGTGAGGCCAAGTCTAGAGCTCAGAAGGCAATTCCCCACCTGTCTCAAAACACTTTACAGTAACATCCTTTACAGTATCCTTCTCTGGAGACAGTCCAGCTTTCTGATGTCTTCTCCTCCTGAATTTCATCACAACGGAACAGACTGGTTTTGTACATTGATATTTTTGTTTTCTCCTCTCCTAGAATGGGGGCTCCTGGGGGAGGGGCAGCAGTTGTGTTTTTTTTTCCCCCTGAGCTTTTTGAGCCTTACTTGGCACATAGTAAGCACTTAATAAATGATGACTGATGGACCAACTGCCTTTGGAATCAAGGATTCTGGGTTCAAGTCCTCTCTCAGACCTGTACTGTAGTGGGAGTCTGGGCAAGTCACCCAGCCCCAAGGGGCTCCAGAGAGGGGGCAAATAAGCCTGGGCAGAGGGGCCAAATAGGCCTGGGCAGAGCAATGTCTAACCACAAGGTTACTATGCTGATGAAATCATAGGTCTGATAAAGAAGTAATTGCAAAATAAAAAACATTCACCTTATTTGATCTGACTCAATGTTCTAGCATATCCAAGTATATAATAGTTGATAGGTGGGAGTTTAAAATGTTCAGAGCCCTTAAAATCATTCTTCCTTGAACCTCATGGCCTCTGTGTAAGACGGGGCCACAGGGACTGTTATGATCCCCATTTCACAGATGAAGACACTGAGGCTTGTCCAGTGCCACACAGATGGGCAGTGTCCAGAGGCATGTCTGGACCCACGTGTTCGGGCTCCAAGACCAGCCCTGGATCCCTTACACTCTCTGCTCTTCTGGGCTTGCTTCCAAGTTAACACTGACCCACCAGGGACTCCCCTATAGGGCTGGCCAGCCGGTCCTAATTCTGTTATGGCCTTGTCCTAACCTCTCCTCCTCCTCCATGAGAACAACATCCGGGACTGTCAGATGCTTTGACTAAATCCAGGTAAACTCGGTCCCTATAAAACCTCCCGGAGCTGAGCTGAGTGTCTCCTCACTCCAAGAGGAGTTAAGCCTTCTTCCGCACATGCCTGCAGTAGCTCGGGTCAAAATTTCCCCGGGAAGGGAAGCCCGGTTCCCTGGCCGCAGAGTGCAGCCGCTCTCTTTCCTGATTTGTACCTGGGAGCCACCTAGTCCTTCTCAAGCCCTGGGGCCCCCTCTGGTTCTTCACGAGCTTCCCCAGACTCCACACAGTCCGGCTCGGGCTCGATCCCCTAGGGCTGCCGTTCAGCCAGGCACTTCATCCCAGGAAGCGGGGGTGCTGGCTTACTGTCCCCTCGTTTGTAGCAGGTGTGAGTTCCTTGCCGGCGGCCATAGTTCTTTCGGATCTCCTTTGGCCGAGACAAAAGAAGCGAAATCCTCGGACCTTTTGTCCCCATCTTCAGAATTTTGTTCTTTACAATTTTCTTGTCTTTGGGGGACGTTTTCCGGATTTTAGTTCTTGGGATTCTCCTTGGGGCCATCCTGAATGGGGGAGGTGGGGCACTGACCACACCCAGCTCTCCCCTCTCTCAAAATCCCCACCCCCCCCATCTCCATCCTTGTTAGGGAGACTCAGAAACTCGAGAGAATTCCCCCCTTTGATACTTCCACCTTTTGAGGGACTAAATTGTTGTTAAGGCCAGTCTGGAGGCTTTTGGCCGAGAGGGGGAAGGGTGGGCGGGGGGGGGGGGCGGGGGCCAGGGGAGGGAGACAGGGTGTGATCGCCCCCTCCCAGGTACGGCAGGGCCACAGGGAGTGGGTAGCGTGGTGGCCTTTTAAGGCCCACTTCCCTGGCTGAGTCCTGGGGCGTCTCTGCTGCGCCCCAGCCCGCACGTGCCTTTAGTGCTGCCACTCCTTAGGACCCACCTTCTCTGGTGGGTTCTCACGCACGGAGTGTGGGCTTGCGGAGGGCAGGGGTGCGTCTGCTGCGGGGTTCACTTGTATTTCCCGAGTGTTGGGATGCAGGGACGTGCTTCCATAACCTCGATGTGATGCCTTTTCCTCCTAGTTCTACGGCCCCCGGATTGGAGCCCTTTACGCGCGCGGCCTGGGCGTTGGCACCCCGCTGCGCCCCATGCTGTTTGGAGGCGGCCAGGAGTGGAGCTTCCGACCAGGGTGAGACGGCACGGCCGGGCTGGGCAGGTTTCCCGTGGGGGCGAGAGGCCTTGTCTTATGTTTCTGCTTCCCTGGGGCAGCTGGGGCAGGAAGGAGCTCCCTGTCGGAGCTGTGCCTGTGGTTCGGTGGGTGCCCAGTAGGAGCGTTTCCCTAAGGGAGTCAGAGCTGAGCCAGGGGCTGGACCCCAGGGAGGCCTGAGCTCTGCTCAGCCCGTTTGGGTTTAGAGATGTGAAACCGCCGGTCCTGGCGCAGGTCCGCTCCTGTCTGCTCTCCGCTGGGCCCCCTCCCACCCTCCCGGACTCTCTGTTTGATCCTTTTATTTTGAGAGTTAGAACCGATTATCTACCGTGCTCCCCGCCAAATGAAGACCCTTCCCTCTAGCAAGTTAACAAAGCCACACACACCCGGCTCCGCATCTGGACCCACCTCCCTGGACCCACCTCCCTCTACCCGCCAGGCCCCTCAGGGGTGGGCTGGAGAGTTCTGCGGGGGGCCTCTGAGCGCCCCACACGTTCCAAATGTCTTCCTTTTCGTGAGTAAATGTTTATTGGCTACGGCAGGATCCAAGAGTTCTAGGGGTTGTTCACCACCGGTGACTGAGTTAGTCCCGGCACTTTTTCTTGAGTAATTCCCAACCCATGGAGGAAAATGGTCCTTGCCGAAGTGAGTATGGGGTTGTCGTTTCTGTGGCTGCCTCTTCATTCCCAAGCCGTGTTGTGTACAGCCTAGCGCCTCCCTGGACAATGCCTTGGTAGCCACAGAGCCCAAAAGAGCCTTTGTGCATAGCAGGGAATGTTGGCATCAAAGTCCCTTTTTCTGCCTCCGGAGGAACAAGAAGCATGGCAGCGGGCACCAAAGGAAGCGTGGGGGGAGGAGAGGGGGTCCTTATCCCAGCAGACGGGGTCACAGACTGAAAGGTCTGAGCCGTGGGGGGGAGGGGGAGGGGAAGGTGGCGCTTCGCTGGTCAGGGCAGTCCACCTTTGCTGCAGCCTTGGAGTCGGCTCCCACGTCCACTGCTTGTCCAGAGGAGAAGGATGCTCCTACTTGTTCTTGCCCTCCTCAGGCCTCTCCTTACTCCAGCCCAGTCTCCATTCAGATGCCCAGGTGATTGTCCCACAGAGCCCAGATGACAGTTTGTCACTCCCTATCTCGTCCAGGACCAAATAGAACATCCTTCATAGCTGAGCCTTCCCCCACCCATCCCCTCTTTGCTGCCTTCTTCCAGCTCCTGCCCCCACTCCAATACTCTGGGCCCCCTCGATATCCTAACAAGACCCTATCTTCTACTGGCTCATTCTCTGGCTTTCGGAGGGCTTGTCTGCTCTCCAACTCTTCCTGGCTTCCTTTTAGTCCTGCCTAAATCCCACAAAAAGAAGGAATTTGCAGCTTTACAGAGGGATTCAGTTGTTGATCCTGGTCCAACATGCACATTGGGAGGGACCCAGAAGTTAATGTTTTCATTGTCCTGTGTCCCCCCCCCTCCCTCTCCACCCCATCTCTTAGTCTCAGTTGTATCAGGCCTGCTCCTGGCCTGGGCTAGGGCGGGATGCTGCTCCCAATTCAGCCTGACAGGTCTGCTAAATGTCTCAGTCCCTTTGAAATTTAATTTGCCAACTTTAGGGGACAAAGAATCAGGCTTTGGCTGAACCTTCCTTCTCTCTGTGCTGGGTCTCAGCAAATGAATCTTGCATGGGCTCCAGGCACAGGCCCAGGTAGAGTCACATCCCCCACTTTCTGCCTCCTGGGTTGGTGTGCTCTGCCCCTGGGCGGGGCTCCCTCCAGCTGGGGGGGCCGTCCCTGTACCACCAGGCCTCTGAGGCTGAGTTTCTGGTTCAGTTTGTCCTCTCAGCTCTCTACCCAGGAACTCCCCAGGTAGTGCTTTCCTCCCTCTTGGGCTTCTCATGTGCCTCTTAAGGTAACTGAGGGCTGTGGGGCTTCCTCTTCTCTGTCCACATCTGGACTGTTGAGTTTTCTGCTCATACATCTTGATGTCATCTCACAATGCTGGTTATCCTGGATCTCCTACTGTACTGGGCTTACACCCCTGTGTGCCTTTCTTGGGCCCTTTGAGTGCCTGGGGATTTTAATTGTTGAGGATGGTCGTGTTCTAAGATCTCCAGTCAAATAACCTCAAACATTCTTGGTGCACAATACCCAGAGAAAGGACACATCAGGGCTCATTGGAAGCATTGGACAGTGAACATGTTAAGACAGGAAGCTTGAATAGACTGCAGACCCCTGCTCCATGCTGGGACGGAGCCCAAGTGCAGAGATCTCGGGCAAATGAAGTCCACTGCCCACCTGATAGAGAGGGTGCAGAATGACCTGGCCAAGGGGGGAACAGACTTTTCTTGGCAATGCATATTTGTTTTAAAAGGTTTTTTCCCTTATTTTTCAGTGAGGGTAGGGGGAGGTGGGAGGAAGAGGAAATAAATGCTGTTAATTTTTTGAAAATTAAAATAAGAGAATCTTGGCTTTGGCTTTGTGTGGTATGTGATTAATGGTATTTTTTTTAATGTTAATGAAATTAATTGATTTTAATATAAATTTCATCTAAAGGTACTTTGCTCCTAGAATTAAATGCTGTATCAGGACTACTGTTTTGTATTCTCATGGGGGATTTAATATTGAATATGTCCTTTTTTTCAGGACTGAGAATACTCCCATGATTGCTGGGCTTGGAAAGGTAAGGAAGAAGATCCCTGATTCTTCTGGAGGCCACCACCAATGTTTATTGGCTCTGGAAAACCCCTCTAGACTGACAGACTTAGTACAAGAGGGGAGTTAGGGTGGTCTGAGGAATGTCAAGTGAATTTTATTGAATCCAGGTGATTTCATAAACACTTGTTGAGTTGATTTGAGTTGTTGGTTTCATAGGATGTGTTAACATAATTTGTCTCTTCAGTTTCCCCAGATCCCATTTAGGGATATACCTGCCCTAAAGGTATAGCCTAGAGATGCAGAAAGACCGAATTCATAGAGTGGTTCCAGTTCTCTAAGTGAAAAGAGCTGCATCCCAAAGTACCTGTATATAAGGGAATTTTATTTCTCAGTAGCCTGGGTAACCATGAGAGTATACGTGGTCAGAGGCCTCAGGAGAAGGTTGTCCATGAAGACTCCCGAGCTCGGGGGCCCACAGTGCACTTGCCGGGACATCGGGCATTGCCTGGGCTCTTCGTTTTTAATGCTAAGGTTTTTGCCATGACTTATGATGGGAAAATCATGATGGGGAAAAACGAATCTGAGGAAGAAATTCTCCATTTCTGTTCTCGAGAGACCTCCAGAATAGGCCGACTCTTCACCGGCCACTTCACTGTTGGTTGTCTCTAGAAGGAGCATTTCCAGTTGATGCATGTGGTGGTGCTTTTGACCCTGGGAGAGCAGAGGGTGCAGCCTGGCAAAATCCAACACACATTAAGCACCTACTGGGTATGAGGAGACGAGGGACAATGTTCACTGTGCTTAGAAATTTGAGATCTTGTGAGATGTGGAGGTGCTTTTTATAAACTGCAGTGTAGTTCTTGTGTAAAATTGCCTCTTGCCCTTTCATTATCCAGTGTCCATGCCTTGATGACCACTTGAGTAAAAATTACTTTGCACATAGTCCCTTGTGCATTCAGCACAAGTTTCCAGGATTTCAGTGACAGAGAATTTAACCCTGTGTCTTCCTGGCTAGTGACAGTGGTGTGAAGCTTCCTGCTGAGCTCTCCGTGCAGGGGAAACATGAATGTGTCCAGCTTTAGAAACTGTATTGTTGGAGAGTTTGCTCAAGACTTTCCTGCATACACAGCTAATGACGGGGGCAGTGGAGAGTTGACAGACTGATGGGTACACTGGGTTTACCTGGCTGGGGCTTAAGCAAGTTCTGATAAGTGACTTGATTGTAATAGCCATGGGGAAGGTTACTCCTTCCTTCCTTTTTTTCTTCTTCCTTTATTTTCCTTCCTTTTACTCCTTCATAAATTTAAACTTAAATTAGAATCTTGTATTTTAACCTCTACTCTTTAAACCTGACTTGTCTGGCTGTCATTTTAACAAAAAATTGCTACTGTCTCCATTTTTAAAGAAAGTAGTGTATGATCTCAAGCTGATGGACTGTGTGTCACCGCTACAAGGCAGGGGCTTGGAGCAGTGAGCAGCGTTGGCCAATGTATTCTCTGTGTTTGTAGGCAGCAGAGCTGGTGAATAAGAACTGTGACATTTATGAGGCCCACATGAAAAAAATCCGAGACTACCTGGAGGAGAGGCTACAGGTGAGTCCTGGCATTGGGCCCCCAGCAGCTGGCCCAGGGGCCCTCTGTGGGGGAGGAGCACTGGCTTTCCCTGGGAGTGGGTGAGAAGGGTGGACCCCACTACGGAGCAGGAGAGAGGTCGGGCCATGCTGGTCTCAGGAGCTTGTCCTGATTTGAAATACAGCCTGAGAAACTCATTAAGGAAGCCATTAGAGTAATGAACAAGAGGGGGTGAAGCTAGAAGCAGAGGCCCTGGAGGGGACGGTGGAGTGGGTAGGTGTGTGCTCTGGCCAGCCCCAGTGCCAGTGAGTTGCTTCCCACTCAATCTGCCCTCATAAATAGGTCCTTTCCCTTTGATGAGTGGATATCTATTTTCTGTGCTTTGTGTGTAAGCCAGAGAGGTTGTTTCCCTTGGAACCTGAATTTCCTGAATATTTCCTGTCTTTCTAGGCTGTGTTTGAAAAGAAGGGAATCCACCTGAACAGTCTGTTCCCAGGCTCTGATCGTCTCTCTAATACCTGCAACTTTTCCATCAGTGGTCCATATCTGCAAGGTGACTTTGGGGCACCCCACTTCCATCCCCACATTGCCCAGTCACGACCCCACTTTGACACATACCATCTTGCCTGGTGCATTTGCCCTAGGCCAACTTACTGCTTTGGCAGTAAGTTGGGTCATAGCCAGACCTCCCCTGAATCCATAAGCTGCTCCTCCCTGGGCACCATGGGGAGACCAGTTCATTCTGTCTGCTTCTCTGTGGTACGGCTCAGTGAAAGCTCCCTCCTCACATTTTTCTCTCTTCTGCTATCTGTCTTTTACCTTTTTTGGGGTCACTCTTGAAGTGACATTCTGCTTTTACATGGTGTTCTCCTACCCATGGCCCATTAGCATTGCATTGGAGGTTGGGAAAGGAAATAAAGTGGCCCAAAATCCAGAGAAGTTCATTTTTCTACTTATTAGCAACTGTTAGGAAATACTTGATGGGGGTAAGACCTGTAAAAGATGAAAACTCTTGGCTAAAATTAAGGTTAAAGATTTCTTTTGATCTTGCCATTCCTTTCCTCCACTGCTGTGGACAGTTTTAAATGAATTCTCTCCCAGACACAAAGAAATCCCCCTACTCTTCCCCCTCCTCCACACCCTACTCCCCAGTAGGTCTTACAGGATACAGCAAAAATTAGATTTCTAGCTAGACTCAAAAACTTTGTGCTCTTGTAACTCTAAAATGACTTATGCCTGAAAAGCCTTTGTGTCTTCTTAGAGGTCAAGGCTAACATGCTTTTGGCATCCCTCAGAGGAAACTACCTTTCCAAAGAGGAAAAAGGCCTAGGGACTAGGCTTGGGCATGTGAGATCATGGCACAGGAAAGATGAGGACAGGCAAGCATGTGGGTGAGGGGCTGCACACCCCCTAGAAGGAATATGGGGCACGTTTTTCCTGCTTCTTAGAGGACTTTGGGGGTAGAAAGAAGGGCACTTTTCCACAGCACAGAGGGTCCCCTTTTTGTCCTGGGAAGTCAACCTTTCAATCACAACTTGGCTATGTGTGTTTGTGTGTGTGTGTTTGCATGTGTGTGTGCATATCTATATGTGTCCATATTTGTGTGTGCACGTGTGTGTATATTTGCATGTGTGTACACGCACATGTGTGCATTTGCGTGTGTGTGTGTGTGTGTGTGTGTGTGTGTGTGTGTGTGTGTGTGGTCTGTCTCATGCAGGCCGAGCAGTACTGGCTCACTGCAGGATGCTCCTGGCCAGCGTGGGGGCTGCTTGTCACTCAGACCAGGGAGATCTGTAAGTATTCTTCTTTCTCAAGAAGTTTTCTTAGTATTAAATAATGTGGGAGAAATAAAAAACCATGGAGGAGGAAGGCTTGAGATCAGGAAAGCTTTTCCTGTTCTGGAAAAGGGCTTTTGGGGGTGCTTCCTGTGATTTCATTGGTCCAATCTGGAAATCCTCTTGTGTTGATGCATGTGGGTAAATTTCCTGTACTTCACAACCTCAGAGAATGGCCTTTGGGAACACTGAGAAGTCAAGGCACTGGCCCAAGGTCACCCAGCCTAGATGTGTCTGTCAGTAGAAGGACTTGAATCCAGCTCTTCCTGACTCTGAGGCTAACTGCTCTGCTGCCCCTCCAGGGTCAGTATAATAAGGATCGTGGAGTACTGAGAGCATGGCCTTGTGTCATAGTACTCAAAAAGACCACAAAAGGTGGCTTTGGAGGCTTTCCCCTCTGCTCACCCAGAGCAGCTATGCAGGCCATCAGATTTAGTTGAGATTTTCTGTGCTTCAGGTGAGTGCCATATTAAATAATCCCTTCCCAAAGGAAGGAGACAGGTAGCCTAGTGCCCCTCACTCTTCTGCTCTTTAGTGGGGCCATAAGAGGCCCTGTGAGGGCTGGGATTTAGGAGATGATCACATTCAGGCTGCTTAGAAATTCCCAGCCCTTTCTCAAGCTGGGGCTGAGAGTGAATCTTTCAGTCCAATCTTTTGGCTGCTCCTATGGCCACAGTTGGGGGTAGTGACCTAGAAAGGTAATACAGTTAATGATTTGAGGAGTTATATAAGCATCCAGCCTCTGAAGTCAGTGTGCAAAAATGCCCTTTCTCCCCTTGGGTCAGTGCTTTAGGGGACCTGTGTTGATGCTTCCTCAGCAAGGGATTCATTGTCCTGGCTCTTCTTTCCAGACCGTCACCCATCCTGCTGAGTTGTGGCATCCCCCCAGATGTGGCTCGAAATGCTCTCCGCCTCAGCGTTGGCCGGAGCACCACCAAGGAAGAGGTGGACCTTGCAGTGGAGGACCTGAGGCAGGCAGTCACTCAACTTGAGAAGAGCTCAGCCTCATAGGATGTGGAGCAGCCGTCCCCATGGGGGAGGCTGTGGAGAAAAGCTTGCCATGACTCATAGGAAACCCCAGTGACCAGTCCTGGTCTAGTGAAACATGGAAGACTTTAGGAAATCCTTTAACATGGAAGAAATATAGAATAATGGTATCTATGAATGTATATTCTCATTTTCGCGTCACTGACATATGATGGTGTGGTAATTGAGAACACTCTGAAGTTGTCCAAGAAGAACGTGTTGTATGGCTGCCTTCTCTTACAGGAAAGAAGGCATGGGATTTCACAAGAGAGATAGCAGCCCGTCTCTGGGTACTCAGACAGAAAGAAGCCCTGGGAGGCTTTTCTAATGAGGGAGGTGTACCTGATGCACCCAGAGAAGGAAGGATGCAGCTGAAGTCCCTCATGGGCCCCCCTGTTTGGAGAAGGGGAGGCAGCCATTTATTAGAAAGAGCAAATCAAGGCTTTTGCAATCTATTGTCAAAAAATTAATTTGAGTTACAAGAGTTAGATAACTGATTTTATTTTTCCAATTTGAAGTCAGTAAATTCTTAGCTTGGAATGAAACTCAAAACTTAAATTTCACAGCTGCTGCTTACTTATGGTAAAGTCTGACTTCTGAACTGAGTATTATCTGTTTTATTTCTCTGTGTGTTCAGCCTTATAAATGTAGTTTTTCGTAGGAAGGTCTTCAATTTCAGGAACACAATGCTTAGGGCTTTGTGAATTTGCACTCAACAAAGATAAAATGGCTTTAAATCCAGGGGCAGAGATGCTTCTCAATACACACCATGCTTTATGCTCCCTCTGGGGGTTAGCTGATGTTTTCACCCCTGCCTTTCCCTTCCAAGTCCCATCCAGTCATAGCATCTTTTTTTTTAAGCAATTGGGGTTAAGTAACTTGCTCAAGGTTACACGGCCAGTCATTATTTGTGTGTGAGTGCTCATTTTCTGAGGCCAGATGCATAGCCATAGTATCTTTGAAAGCTCTGCTCTCTTTTCTCTTCCCCTGCCCTTCCCTTCCCTGACTTGTTCTGTTCCTGGGAAACATCACTTGTTGTCTGTTCAAGTGTGTACTCATCAATGAGTGAGTGAATGAACAATGAAATCATTCATTCATTCATTCTTCATTAAATCCACCCCACCCCCCAACAGCCAAAAACGATCATGCTTCCTTGCATGCTTAGTCTGTTCCTCTCAGCCAGACTGTTAGTTCCTTGGGGACAGGGAGAGAGGCTTCTGTTTAGTTTTCATCTGTCCCCTTGCCTGGCCCAGCCCAAACATGTGGGGCAGAGTTTCTGAATCAAAGTCTCAACCTCTCCTAGGATGTTTGTTACCTCTGGAATGGATCTTGGGATCCAGCCTCATTTTATAGAGAAGGAAACTGAGGCCAGAGAAAAAAAACCCACACCAAACTCATAGAGCAGAGTCTAGAGGTCAGATCTGGCTCCTTGTCAGGAAGCTTGCCTCTCTTTCTGTTCATTCTCAAGAACTGGAACCAGCAGGGGAGCTCAGCCACATTTCCTTTCTCTAGCAGGCCTTTGTGAAATGTCCCCTTTATCCTCCACTCCCAACGCCTGAATTAGGACATGGAGGGAAGTTCCATGGGGTGAGAAGCACAGGAATTCTTTGGAATGTCTTCTTTCTGGCTGCTTGACAGCTTCCCAGACTCTTCAGTCAGTGTCCCCAGGCTTTAGGCAGCTTTTGGTCCAAGTGAACTCTAGGAGAATTCTCCATGGACCCAGAAGAAGAAAGCCAGTCCTTTTCCTTCTTATTTGTGGAATCCCAAGTTCTTCCAGATTTGCCGCTTCTGCCGAGTCATCTTGACTTGTTCCAAGGAGCCATCTGCCAGTGGCTGTGTCGGGAGACGACACAGATTCTTCTTGCTTTTCTCATTGGGTCTTTTCTCCACATTTCTGGGGAAGAACCTGGTGTTACAGCACTAGGGTGTGGTAGGGCTAGTTCTACCGTCCTTGTTCATGCTTGACCTCAGCTCTCGAATGTGCCTTTGTCCCTGGTCTCTTGCAAGATCTTCCTTTGCTTTGCACACCAAAGAGAATTTGTCTAAGTGTCCGGAGATGCCATTTTAGCATGGGTCTAAATAGGAATCATTCCTAGCAGATTGTTAATTAATATTTTAATTGTGCCATCTTTGTTCAATACTGATGAAAACATTGCTTGGTGATTTTTCTATTTAGTTAATAAAATGTTTTTATGCTAATATGAGAGAGTAGTGACTGGCCTGCTTGTCACCTGGTCCCCAGCCTAGCTGAGCGATTATCATGACTGGGTGCAGGGGGAATGTGTGAATTGTCAGCAGCTTTCCCTCCTGAGGGTAGAGAAGGGTTTGCATCGGTGTCCATGAGGTCATTACTTCTTGAATGATTCAGATCTGTACGACATTGTAAAGTTCTTAAGCCTGTCCTCACCCCTGACCCTATGAGACAAGGAGTAGAAGAGGAAACTCCAGTGCCTCACTATGAATGGAGGACACCACAAGGGTGTGGGGCATACTGAAGGGCACTGGAGCTGCTCACGGAAGTGCTAAGTGTACACAGGATTTAGCACAGTGCCTGGCACATAGTAGGGGCTTTATAATTGCTAGGTGGCTGATGGATTCTGCCCTGCCTGCTGGAGGCTGACAATCCTGGCTCCAGAATGATTCTGAATCTTAAGTGAGCAACCCAGCTGACAATCGAGCCAAGGAAACAGCTCTCTATGTCCAGGACACCCTGTGTTGTCATTATCTCCCTGTCATACCCCCAAGTGTTTCTTGGAGCTTAGGCCCTGCTGATAAGCCCTCCTCCAACTGTCTCCAGCAGTGGCAGCCTCCCATCTGCCTGCCCTCCACTGAGTCTTATCAGGTAACCAGAGATGGTAGCTCCTGTCCACACAGGAAACAGGACCCTGGCACTGGGAGCATGAGTAGTTCCCTAGAGGAACCTTGGTGTCTGCAGGAAAGAGAGCGAGTATTTCAGGATGGGCGATCAGAGGGCACTTCTGGCAGCCAAGTACGGGGACTTGACTACTTTGAAGCAGCTCTTTGAGGATGGCGTCCTGGACCAGACTGTCACAGACTCCCTGGGGGCTGGCTTGGTGCACCACGCCTCCAGAGCTGGCCAGCTGGACTGCCTGAAGTTCCTGGTAGAGAGAGTCAAGGTTCCAGGGAATCAGCGGGCTACCAACGGAGCAACTCCGGTGCACGATGCGGCCGCCATGGGCCACCTGGCTGAGCTGCACTGGCTCGTCCGAGAAGGGGGCTATTGTGCTCAGGTACCTGAGGGAGCAAGGCACAGGCAGCCAGCCAGAGGGCAAGCAGGCAGAGGGTGGGGGTGGCATGTGGATGGGGCTGATGTTCCCTGGTACACAGTCCTTGCTTCCCTCTCAAAAATATATTAGCTGAAATTTCGGAAAAAACGTATGGAGGATGCTTCAGCCATCTGGAATGGTGTCCATATGGTGCAGCAATGGATCGGGGACCCGGACTCAAATCCCAGCTCTATCACAGTGGCTGTGTGCCTAGAGCAACCTACCTAAAGTCCCGAGGTCTCGGTCTCCTCTTCTGTGAGCTGCCAGTGTTCCATTCTAAGGGCCTTTCCAGATTGATTTCTCATGATCATACTCTAGATTTTGGAGTCAAGGTGGATTTAGAATCTGTTGCTCAGTCTCTAATGCTTTAGAGTATGTATTTCCTATGGTGTTTTAAGATTTTTTTCCCCAGTTAATAAACATTTGATTTGGGGAAAGAAAAGAAAATCCATGTTAAAAATGTGCCTAGTCAAGCAAAACAAATTTACATATTGGCCACAACCAAAATATTATGTGTCTCTTTAGTCCATTACAGCTTAGGGGTGTGTGTGTGTGTGTGTGTGTGAGAGAGAGAGAGAGAGAGAGAGAGAGAGAGAGAGAGAGAGAGAGAGAGAGAGAGAGAGAGAGAGAGTCTGGGTGTGTCAGTCTGGGTGAGTCTGTTGGAGTGTGTGTGTGTGTGTGTGTGAACAAGTGTGAATGCGTGTGTGTGTGTGTGTGTGTGTGTGTGAACAAGTGTGGATGCGTGTGTGTGTGTGTGTGTGTGTGTGTGTGTGTGTGTGTGTGAGAGAGAGAGAGAGAGAGAGAGAGAGTCTGGGTGTGTCAGTCTGGGTGAGTCTGTTGGAGTGTGTGTGTGTGTGTGTGTGTGTGAACAAGTGTGAATGCGTGTGTGTGTGTGTGTGAACAAGTGTGAATGCGTGTGTGTGTGTGTGTGTGTGTGTGTGTGTGTGTGTGTGTGTGTGTGTGTGTGTGTGTGTGTGAGAGAGAGAGAGAGAGAGAGAGAGAGAGAGAGAGAGAGCACCGGCGTGCATGTGGGGGAAGAGGGGACAAAGAGCTGGAAAGGAAAGAGGTTGCCCATCACTTGATCTGTGAACATAGCACTGTAAGAAATGGCGGCAGGGATGTTTTGTAAAGATCTGTGAAGGCTAGGATGAATCAACACAGAGTGAAGTCTGTCGAGACCCTAATAGGTATTTCTTAGGACGCCCTGACTTCCCGAAGTGTTTTTCATGCCTGTTACAATAAGTGCCATACACAACCCAATTTCTTAATCACAGAATACCTCATGTAACCTCCCCATATTCTGATCCTGTGATTATGGCAGGACAGACAGAAACGGTCCCAGAGACATGGTTTGTAGGGCCAGACCAGGGCCACCCTTAAAGGGAGAGCAAACCAAAAGACTGCCAATATTCACTGCAATTGGCACCTCCATTAAAGAGCCTGCTGCCTAAAGCAAAGGGGTTTTAAGTGCTTAATGAGCCCAGGCTTCTGGTGCAGAAGCACTAGCCTAATCTCCATCTTTATCCCAGTGCCCGTGTGTGTGACATTCATTTTATGTGGCTCGAGCCCTAAACAAAGAGCTTTATGATCGTTTTAAAATCTTGGGAAGATTCTTGGGAAGTAGGTGAAGATGTGATTGATTGTAGTGGGCATAAGAGGAGGAGATAACCCCAGAGGAGTGGTTTGGTGGCATTTCGATGACATGGGGTTTTCCTTCATCTGAGGGAGTTTAGTTAGCTTATCTCTGCACAGCCAAATAAGTCAGTTGGAGGCTAGGGGTGATCATAACTAAACCAGAATGAGATCCTCCTGCCTTTGGAGTTGGGGTCACTCATTCTAACTGTTTCTTGGTTCTATGAAGGGAATTCTGCTTTTATTTTGATTTGGTCGATCATTAAGTATCAAGTACCTCGTGTTTTCTGGATGTCCCATGTGCCCATAGTAGAGATTTTAACACATTCCTACCCTGCCCTGAGAAGACACCAGAAGAGTGTCACACCGTCAGCCAGAGTACAATATTGATTTCCCGTCTGTGAGAGGACAGTGGCAGAATGGGGTGTATCTTGATTCCAAAGCCAAGATACTGGTGAGACCAGATCTGGTTCCCTAGACAGTTCAGAGGGGGATAACACTCAGTTCACAAGAGGTCCTTCTGACGGTAAAAAGGGATTGAGCTCTGGGGCAAGAAGAGGGTTCAGGTTGGGGGCAATAAGCTGGCCTAGCACCAACTATCCTGATTCTAGTTTCCAGAGGAAGCCAATGTTTCCAGAGGCCAAACTTCAAGGGCACAGAATGATAATTGACAATGATCTCTCAAATGGAAAGTTAGGAGACTGGTACCAGTTCCAATCAGACCCACAGAAGGAGAAAGAGCTGGGGAGCCCTAGAGGACTCGATGGCCAAAAAAGCTGTGGAATCTGAGGTTGATGTAACCCAACCTCCAGGACGAGAGAATTGCTACACAATGAATTCAGTAATGTTTGTGGTAGGAACAAGATACCAAAATTAACCTTGCGGCATTGCAAGGACTAAGCTTGGCCCAGAAGGAAAAGATACCCTTGTCCTGGTTACAAATCAATTTAGGCCATGTCCTTACTACGTGTTTACTGTACTTGCTATGGGCAGCTAGGTGCCATACTGAATAGACCTGGACCTGGAGTCAGGAAGACCTGAGTTCAAATTTGGTTTCAGATACTTATTAGCTGTGTGACCCTGGGCGAGTCATTTCACCCTGTTTGCCTCGTTTTCTTCTTCTGTAAAGTGAGCTGAAGGAGGAAATGGCAAACTAGTAATGCTGTCAAGAAAACCACAAATGGGGTCACCAAGAGTCAGAAACGACTGAACACCAGAGTGCTATGTGCAGAGGTGGCAGGAGGAGTAGGAAGCCTCCGGTTCAAGTCCCTCCTATGACAGGAGCTGACTGTGTTAACTGCTCAGTGCCCTTGGAGGTGAGGTTAAGGGAGAGATTTCCACAGCAGGAGTTCTCCTGGTCTAACTGTCCCCAGCAGCAATCAACTTGGAGCTCCCTTCTCACTCCTGGCTCAGCTCCTTTAGAAAGCCATCCACGCTCTTCTCACTGTCTGATCTTCCCCACCCCACCCCCATCTGACTTCCTCTCCTCATTCAACTGAAATGGCTCTCTGCCAGTTTCCCAATGACTCTTAATTGTCCTCTGTCTCGCTAGACCTCTCTCTGTAGTGTGTGACCCTGTTAACCACCTTCTCCCAGAA
Organism: Gymnobelideus leadbeateri; assembly: GCA_011680675.1. Classification (NCBI taxonomy): domain Eukaryota; kingdom Metazoa; phylum Chordata; class Mammalia; order Diprotodontia; family Petauridae; genus Gymnobelideus; species Gymnobelideus leadbeateri. The sequence goes on along the minus strand of WOXC01007014.1, from coordinate 177,700 downwards.
TCTCTCCTGCATGTATGATTACTTCTCTGTCTCCCTTGTGGTCCTGTGCCTGTGGTGTGTCTGCTCCCCTCCAGGTGTCCTCTAAGGCTCTGTCCTGGGCCCTCATCTTGTGGCTCGATAGCATCTCCCTCATTAGATTGGGAGCTCCTTGAGACCAAGGACTGCTTTTTTTTTTTTTATTATCGTATTTCAGTAGGTGTTTAATAAATGCTTGGTGACTGACTTGTTGACTTGGGGACCTCATAACCTAATAACGGTTCAATGATGATTTCTATGTCGATGACTCACTGATCTATATATCCAGCACTAGTCTCTCTCCTGAGGAGCTACCAGCATCATCACCCATTGCTTCTTGAGCAGTTTGAATGACAAAAGAAATGTCAAAGACATCTCAGACTCACCATGTCCAAAACAGAACTCTCTCTCTTCCATCCCAACCCTCCCTCTTCCAGACTTCCCTATTACTATTGCAGCCTCACATCCTTTTAGTTACCCAGGCTCACAGGTTGATGCTTGGCTTTTCACTTTTATTCACCCCACATATTCAACCCGATTCAGTCTAACCCAATGCCAAGACTTGTCATTTCTACCTTCATAGTATTTCTTGTGCACATCCCCTTTTCTCAACTCCATAGCCATGACCCTAGGTCAGGCCCTTATTACCTTATACCTGGACTAAAGAAATAGCCTTGTAACTGGTCTCCCAGCCTCCAGGCTCTCTCTCTGCCAACTCAGCCTCTATTCGGCTGCTAAGGGGATTTTTCTAGAGTGTGGATCTGGCCACGTCACCTCTCTTGCTCAGAGATCTCCAGCGGCTCCCCATTACTTCCAAGATCAATGACAAACACCTGTTTGACATTGAGAACTCTTCATGACTCGCCGCCTTCTTACCTTTCTAGTATTCTTACACTTTATCTGGGTCTCTGCTATCCAGAGACATTGGCCTACTTGTAGTGCTCCAGACAGAACATCTATTCTGGGCCTTTGTACTGGCGGCCCTCCATGCTTGGAAAGCTCTCCCTCCTTATCCCCATCCCCCATCTTTCATGGCCTTCTTCAAGACTCAGCTCAAATCTCACCCTCTGCAGGATGCCTTTTCTCTGCCTCTCCCTTCTGGATGGCTAATACCTTCCCATATGAGATGACTTTCTGTTTCCTCTCTACATTTTGTATGTACTTAGTATGTCTGTGGTACATCTTGCATGTACCTAGTATCTATGTGTTCTCTTGCCCACTCAAAATGTGAACTTCTTGAGGCCATGGGTTGTTTTTAATTTCTTGGTATCCCTTACACTTAGGTGTGTAGCACATAGTAGGTAATTAATAAATGCTTACTGATCAATTAACTGTATCAATGAAATCAGAATTTCAAAACAAATTATGCCTCTTCCCTTGAAAACAACAAAGCTAAAAAATGTGTAACATGCTATGTGATATACTTGGGAAACAAAGACAGATGTGGAAGATGGTCCCTGGCCTCAGGAAGTTTACATTCTACTGAAGGAATGCAACGCATGAAATGAACACAAAGCAGTTGAGAAAGAGAGAGAGAGAGAGGCCATTGGAACCCAGTAGGATCAGGAAGGGCTTTAATAACTTCATACATTTCCACATTTTTCTCCAGGTGTGGCCAAGTGCACTGCATATGTTGTAGTGTGTTCAGTTGTGGAAGCCTGATTTTAGGAAGGCTATTGATGAGCTGTGGGGATGGGGAAAAGCACCCAAAGGAGGGCAGCTGGGACAGTGAGAGGCCTAGAGCGGATGCCTCATTAAGATCAATTGGAGGAAGTGGTGATGTTGAGTTTGGTAAGAACAAAGAATGATGTGAGAGCTGCCTTCAAGTATTTGGATGGCTGGCATGTGGAAGAAGGCTTAGCCCTTTTCTTGGCCCAAGAGGACACACCTGGGAACCATATTAAGGATTAGGGGAAGGGGATGGCTGTAGAGAGAGAAATTCAGGTTTCCCATCAGAAAAGGCAATTTACTAATTCAAGTTGCCCAAAATTGAGTGTGATGCCTCATATGCAAGAGGGAGTAGGTTTCCCATCACTGAAGGTCATTACATAGATGTTGGGAGACCATCTTCTGGGAACTTTGCTGAGAAAATCCTTGTTCACATTGGAGCTAGACTAAGAAAGACTCTGAGATCTCTTCCCACACTAAAGTTTTTTGATTCTCTGCAATCAGAAATCAGTGGGCTCTGTGCAAATGGAGGTTCAAGGAGACTGGAAGACAGGAAGCTTCTTCTGGGTCTCCTTGGTCTAAAGTAGCCATTCATTTATTACCTAAAATCCAACAGTCTCCACAAAACTGAAGGAGGTGAAGGCTGTTTTCTATTCATTCCTATGTCTCTTGTCAGCCCCCTTTCCTTCTCCAGAGAGTCTCCCTTCTTCTCAAATGCAATTCCTTGTCCTATTCACATAAGACTTCATTTTCAGCCAACAGTCAAAATCGCTCAAGTGCTAGTTAATATCAAAGCTTAAAATGTTAATCTCTCTCAAAAAGATTGGCCTATTTATAGGGGAATCAAATCAAACAAATGAATCCCTAATGGTGGGAATCCAAGCCAGATAGATGGAGAGTAGTAGCCCTTTTGGGAGCACAGGAATCTGTCTAGTACTGACTCATAATCACTCTACACTGTCTAGGTGCTCACCAACTAAAATTAAGACCACACTTGTCTAGAGGCATCATAACTACTCAGCCCAAGTTAGGTGCTGTTGATATGGGATATCCACCCTGCTCTCTCTTCCTCTTCAGGACCAAGATGTGTCAGGGGTGTCCCCCCTGCACCTTGCTGCTCGCTTTGGGCACCCCATGTTGGTGGAGTGGCTGCTCCAGGAGGGCTGTAATGTCTCCCTGGAGACCCTCGAAGGAGCGCTTCCTATACACTATGCTGCAGTCAAGGGGAATCTGACCTGCCTCAAGCTGCTGGTTGCTGCAGACAATAGGTGAGCAACCCCAAAGGACCATGGGAAGGGTGAGCACATGGCCCAGGACTGTGTCCTAAAGCTCTATCTAGAGAGATCCTTCACCTTGCCCTGGATGGGAATGCAGCAGAAAGAGGGAGCGATATCAGACCTGGTGGGATTAAAAAGGGCATGAATGATTTGGTGGAGAACTGGGAGGACTGAGACAATCCTGGGGGCCCTGGGATTAGGGAAAACAATGTAAACTAGGTTTGTAGGACCACAGGGATTTTAGAGGCCATTAAACCCTATCCTCTCCCCCTCGTTTTAAAGATGAGGAAATTGAGACAGACAGATAAGGTAACTTGCCCAGAATGGCATAGCTAGTAAATATCTGAGGTGACATTTGAACTCGGGTCTTCCTGACTCTATCTTGACTCTATCTGCCATGCTGTAGTGCCTCTGCAAAGAAGAAGCTGAGATGCTTCAGAAGTAGTCCTGGCAAGCTTACGACAGATGGAAGGCAGCAGCTTTCCTCAGTGGTTGCCAGGCAACCCCTCCTCCAATCCCCGGGTGGGCTCCAAGGCCTTAAAGGAAATGCAGAACTTCTTGGGCAAAGAGCAGAGGTCCAGAAAGTCTCCCTGTCCTGTGCTCACCTGCCTGAAATGCCCTGGAGGTTAGACACTGTGACCCACTGCGGAGAGTCCTAGAGTTAGAGCTGGATCAAATGGAGAAGTCCTTTTGTCTTTGAAAACTGTGAAGCTGCCAGAGATGCAGGGCACCTGGATGTTAGGAGGGTGAGAGAATGAGTGACTTGGGAAGCAGGCTGGCTGTCAAGGAGCCAGAGCCTTCTCTAGCATCGGAAAGGAGCAGGCAGACAGAGAGATGAGAAGAGCAGGACATAAGCAGCCCTGGGGGTGGGGGATGGGGATTTGGGCTCGAGTTTGACAAAGAAAAACTTTCTGTGACAGGAGAGTAGGCTTCCTAGAACAACCACCTTCTCAGACCCCTGTGGGACTTGGACCTGCTCAGTTCTAGCTTGGGGCTACTTGGAGGTGCTTGTTGATGGGCTCCTAAATCTAGGTCTGCAAGGGACCTCAGAGGCCATCTATACAGCTGAGGAAGCCGAGGCAAAGAAAGAGTCTTGCTCAAGGTCACATAGGTAAATTGAACCTAGATCTCTTGACTCTGGCACTAGTGCTCCTTCCCCATGCCAAAGTGATCCCTCCAAAGTGACCCCCCCCAGAAGCCCAGCTTCCATCCCTTCAGGTCTCCCTTTTGCACTTAGCCTCCCCCATTCCTAGCACCTCACCCTGCACTCCAGCACGTGCACACGAGTGTGCACACACACACACACGTACACATGCATATGTACACACAATACCTACACATGCATACATCACACATCACATACAATAAGGGACACTGGAAAATGCTTTCAAGTGAATGGTCTGAAGACTCAGAATCAGTCTCCACACCCAGAGAGCATTCCTCTAGGCTGTGAAAGGAAAGCTTGTGTTCCATGCCTCCTTCCCCTTTGCTTCCCACCACCAGCTCCCCGGGGCCCAGCTCTCTGCTGTTCTCTATCCCTCCCTCTTCTTCACAACTTTCTGGAAGGAAGGAGAAAATAACAAGTTCACTGGAGCCGATTTAAAGTTGGGAAAGACCTCAAAGATCACCCAGTGCAATCACTTCCTTTCATCTTCACTGAGGGCCAGAGAGGGCCAGCAATGTGCCCATTACCACAGGGTGTAAACAGAACAGCTAGGGTCTTCTGACTCCAAACCCAGGTCTCCCTGAACCATAAAGTGCTTCATATGATTCATTATTGCAATAATGTATTATACAAAAACAAAATATGTACATGCACACATACATATTCCCAAAAGATATAATGATACACATCAATGCAATAATGTTACATGCATCTACACATTAGTGTATGACTGTTACATACCTTTGTACACTGGGGGAATAGACATCTTAAGCTAATTCTCCATTGACATCTTCTTTATATGATCTTGGATTATCTATGGCTGCCAGTGGGGTTCAAGCAGGAGGATCCTTCCAAGCTGGAAAGGCTTTGGGTATAATACTGATGGTGTTCTAAGTATCTGTTGTCAGAAGGAAGGAAGGAAGGAAGGAAGGAAGGAAGGAAGGAAGGAAGGAAGGAAGGAAGGGAGAGAGGAAGGAAGGAAGGAAAGGAGAGAGGGAGGGAGGAAGGAAGGAGGGAGGGAAGGAAGGAAAGGAGGGAGGGAGGGAAGAAGGAAGAAAAGGAGGGAGGGAGGAAGGAAGGAGGGAGGGAAGGAAGGAAAGGAGGGAGGGAGGGAGGAAGGAAGGAAGGAAGGAAGGAAGGAAGGGAGAGAGGAAAGAAAGGAAGGAGGGAGGAAGGAAGGAAGAAAAGAAGGAAGAGAGGAAGGAAGGGAGGAAGGAAGGAAGGGAGGGAGGAAGGAAAGAAGGAAGGAAGGAAGGAAGGGAGAGAGGAAAGAAAGGAAGGAGGGAGGAAGGAAGGAAGAAAAGAAGGAAGAGAGGAAGGAAGGAAGGAAGAGAGGAAGAAATGAAGGAAAGGAGGGAGGATGAAGAATGCTGTGAGCAGGAAGAATTAACATGTGCATGTTCATACCTGCTTTTGAAATGTAATTGCAGTTGATATTTCTATGACTCCTTAAAGCTCAGGAAGCACTTTGCACACACTATCTTACAAGAATCTTGGAACGTGTTTCAACAAATATCACTCCCATTTTACAGATGAGGGAGCTGAGGTACAGAGAAAGAGATACTTGTCCAAGGTCACCACAGAGGCAATGACTCTGCCTTCACCTTTAGCAGCCTGTATTCACACCCTAATTGCTCTGCTTTTCTCAATCACTGAGCCTCAGTTTCCTGCTTTTGATCATAAATGTTGCTTCTATAAATACTTTGTGTACATACGGGTCTTCTTGCCATTAGCAACCTTGGCGTATAGTCCTAGAAATGGGATCTCTAGTCAAAGGGTGTAAGCAATTTTGTAACTTTTCTTGCGTAAAACATAAGCTCCATCCCACCCAGGTAGACTATAAATTCCTTGAGGGGAGGAAACTTTTGATGTGCAAACTCCCTCCTTGACTGCAGATCTGTGCTCTTCTATAAACTTACACTCACAGACAATCTCCCCTGGAATTGGGAGGTTAAGTGACTTGCATACAATGACATGGCCAGTATATGTCAGAAGTAGGACTTGAACACAGATCATCTGGACTCTTGGCTTCCTCTTCATTCACTACATATAGCAGACATTGAATAAATACTTGGCCTGGATTGAATAATTCCCAACTGTTTTCTAGAATATTTGGATTAATTCACAACTTCTCTAGTGTCTCCAACATTGAATTTCCCCATTTCTACTAATTTGATGGGGGTTGGGGAAAGAAGGGCAATCCATCTCTTTCTTTTTAAAATGTTTTTATTCATATATTTTATTTTATGACATTTACACCCCCAAGTATATTCCATCCCCCTCCCCTACCCAGAGAATCAGATCTTATAATAAATAATAAAAGACAATGAAAAAAAATAGTTCAGCAAAACTAACCAGCAAGTGCCTCATCCCAGGCGACAATATAGGCTGTTGTCCACACTCAGTATCCACCATCTCTCCAGTGAAAGGACAGAATTTGGGTCTTTATCTTTTCCTTCAGGGTCAAGCTTAGTCATTGTAATCATACAAGTTTTGGTACCTTTGCTCCTACCATAAACATTGTTGGATTCACTGTATAGATTTTTGTCCCCTGTTTCTATTTACTTCACCCTGCATCACTTCATGTAAGTCTTCCCAGGCTTCTCTGAATTCCTCACTTCTGTGTCATACATTGCAATAAGGTGCATGGCATTTATATACTAGAGTTGGTTCAGCTCAGCTAAGCCTTTTAGAGGCATCGAACAGAAAGGAAAATTGGCAGGGTTTCCAACTCATATGGAAAAACTGCCCTAGCCAAACTAATTTCTCGCTTTAGCTGACTCCTCCACCAGGATTGTTTTCATGGAGGACTAAAAGCCTAGTGGAAGGGCTCCAGATTCTGATGACTCTCCCTTTTCTCTCCCACCTCTCTATACAGGTGTGTGAACAGGCAGACCCAAAGTGGAGCCTCCCCTCTCTACCTGGCCTGCCAGGAAGGCCATTTACACATCATCCAGTTCCTAGTGAAGGACTGTGGGGCAGATGTGCACTTGAGGGCCCATGACGGCATGACGGTGCTGCATGCAGCTGCCCGCAGTGGCCACTATTCCCTTGTGGTCTGGCTGGTAAGGAAATGGTCAGCTGGGGACATTGAGGAAAGGAGGGAGAGGGTGGCAGGGAAGCTTTGGATCCCCGGTGAGATAAAGTGAGAATTGGTAGAAATCATGAGCTTTTATCTCCAATGACCAGGGCCGAAAGAATGGAGAGGGATCTTAAGAGATAAAGATCATAGAGGCATGGTCGGAGAGCTGGGACAGTCTTAGAGGCCATAGAACCCAACCTCCTCATTGGACAGCTGATACGACTTGCTAAGGATTCACACAACTAGTGGAGGAGTCAGAGTTTGAACCTAGACCCTCCTGGATTCAGGAAGACTCATAGTCTGACCTCAGACACTTACTAACTGTGTGACCCTGGGCAAGTCACTTTGCCTTGTTTGCCTCTGTTTCCCCATTTGTAAAATGAGCTGGTAAACAAAAGGCAAGCCTCTCCAGAATCTCTGCCACTGGGATCACAAAAAGTGGGGCACAGCTGAGAAAGGGCTGAACAACAACAGCTCCAGGCTTCAAGCCCAGCTCTGTCTCCAGAATGCCCCCTGGCACCCTGAGAACCTAAGAACATTCATTTTGGAGGAGTGGCTCAGAGGGAAGCTGGAGTCAGGGACCCTAGGTTTGTATTGCTACTGACCAAGTGTGAGGCCTTGGGTAAGTCTCTTCCCCTCTCCGGGCCTCACTTTCTCCCTCTGTAAATCGAGGAATTGAACTAGATCTATGAGTGAATTATTTCTAAGGTCATTTCCAGTTCTAAGTTCTCTGACCTAGGCTTGAAAAGGAGAATTATGATAAAGATATATTGGTAGTAAAGAGAACTGTGGGAGAGGGATTAGACCCTGCTCTGCTCAGGGCCAGGGGCCAGCACTCAGAGCCATGGGTGTGTAGAGGGGGGCAGCAGAGAGATTTCAGTTTAATGCCAGGGGAACAAACTGTCCTGATAAGTAGAGCTGTCTACAGATAGAATGGGCTGCCTTGGGAAGTAGTGTGCTCCCCATGGCTAGAGGGCGAAGAAAGGAAGGAGGAGGAGGAGGGGGAGGAGGAAGAGGGGGAGAAGGAGGAGGAAGAAGGGGAAGAGGAGGAAGAGGAAGAAGAGGAAGAGGAAGAAGAGAAGGAGGAGGAGGGGGAAGAGGAAGGGGAGGAGGAGGAGGAGGAGGAGGAGGAGGAGGAGGAGGAGGAGGAGGAGGAAGACTATAGTAGAGCTTTCACCAACCAGAATCACTGGATACGAGTTGGAAGGGACCTTGGCAGTTGTCTACTCCCACACAGATACAAAGGCATCTTCACAGGACATGCTGCCCAGCAGCTTCTGCTTGAAGACCTCTGAAGAGGGGAATCCTCTCTCCCCATCTCTCAAGGCAGCCCTCGCCATTTTCAGACAGCTCTGAGAGTACATATGTGGAGGTCACAGGGTTAGATTCTATGCCAGCAAATTTCTTTCTTGTATAAATTTGGGGATTTATCTTGAGAAGATAAAGTATAGTTCCTTGTTGGGAAACAGTGTCCAAAAACATATTCCTCCATTGTGGGGCTTTAAGGGTATAATCTTGAAACAGCAAGGCCATATCAGATAACGCCCCCCCCCCCCCACCAGAAGCTTACATAGCAGGGGCCAGGGATGTCTCGTTTTGAATATTGGGTCTTGAGTGGGGCCCGGCAGGCTCCAGTACAGCCCAACTTGGTGCTTGTTAAAGAAGAGGCCAAGAAGGACAAGAATGAGAGAGGAGGGGATCTGGGCAGGTACCAAACAAGTGGGTAGCCTCAAGTCTGCACTGGTTCCCAAGCCAGGTGAGAAAACCCAGAGGAAGAGAGAAGTCTTCTGGGTAAATTGTTTCTGGAGGATTATTGGGAGGGGAAGGAGAAGAGTCATGGATGGGTTCCCATTTACACTGGTAGAAAGAGGAGTGATCTCACTGATGCCTTTCCTGTCTAGAGATGGCACTTATATTGTGGTATCTGAGTCCCAGAATGAAAATAAACCAGCCAATCAACCAACAACATTTAGCTGCTTATGCAGCCCTTGAAGGAGGTGTCAGAATGAAGATGGTTAACATCAGGGGCAGACTAGTTGCTCACTCTTTCCCCAGTGCCTGCCCTGCGAATGTGGTCTGAGCCCCTCCCTCCCAGCTCTGTCCTTGGGGTTCATTTTTCCTTAGTCAAAATCTCCACTTCCCTCCTTTCCCCACGCAGGAGAGGATCAGCTTTCTGAAAGAACAATTGAGGGAGTCAGTTTCCCAGAGGCACCCAGGGCGTCTTTGCTGCCCAGCCTCCCTTGCTCTACTTCAGAGTGCCCCCTTGGGACTCAGACTTGGATTAGAGGGAAAGGGGTGGGGAAGACACCCAGACACAGTTTTACTCTTTGGATTAGAGCCCAGTATTTAGTGGACAGAAGGACAAGGGAGGAAAGCAGCATTTTCCTATCCACGTGGATTTTTAGGCAGCAGAAGGTTCCCCACCACTTGGGCCCACAATCCTGTCTGCCTGTGCCTACATGCAGCAACGCACCAGCTGTTCAGACAGAGCCTGGCTGCACTCAACACAAATTCTTCTCTCTGTCTCTGTTTCTGTCTGTCTGTTTCTCTGTCTATCTCTCTATCTGTCTGTCTGTCTCTCTGTCACTCTCTCTCTGGACATGCACCCCCAGCCTCTCCTCCCAACTCTTGGATCTATGGTAAATGTCAGCAAGGGTCTCTTGCTGCTCCCAGAGCAGGAAGACAAACCCCTCTCTCTTTGGGACTCCGCTTTTCACAAGTTCCCTCAGTGGTCTCTGAGGGTCTCCTCTCTCTGTTTGCAGGAGGATCAGTCTCGTCAGGACCTCAGGACCTGAATCCACTTACTGTGTGTTTGGCTCTGTGCTAAGCCCTAAGGATTCAAAGAAAGATCCACATCAGTCCTGGCTCACTAGGAGCTTGCATTCCCAAATACTCTGTGCCTATGATTGGGCCACTTAGGTTTTGGTGGCTCTGTTGTACTTTGGAAATCTGAAATTGGTCCCGACCCATGATATTTTCAGTGTAGGGAGCTCCCTGGGGAGGAAACTCTCTCTACCTGTGCAAGAATCACCTGTCCTTTAACTGATAATCTTAGGGAATTGCCTGGGACCTTCAGAGGGTTGTGCCTAGATCAGGGTCACAGGGCCAGGATATGTCAGAGAACCCAGATCTTCCTTCCTCCAAGGTTGGCTCTCTTTCCTCTGCTGCATTGCTGGGAATGAATTAGATGGCTCAATTACCTTTTTTTTTTTTTAACCCCTGGGTTTTCTTTTGAGCTGTGTGTGGGCCACTAGAACAAGGGCCATGTGAGATCAGATCTAAATGTGGTACCTGGGAATGAGCTACATTGAGACTGAACTCTGGTGCCCAGATTCCCAAGCTGGCCTGTGAGGGAGGCAGTTTTCTGAGCATGTGCAGTGGGGTTGGGCACAGGAGCTGCCTAGAAGGTTACTCCCTAATGATGGGTGACCTGATGGTTGAATCCAATGGGTCAAGACAAAAACCTTTCCTTGGCATCTGTGTCACCCAATGGTTGAGTGAATGGGTGGGACCTCTGGGGTGCTGAGGGACTGCATGGCCAAAGGTTCAAGGTAGGCTTTCGGAGACAAGTGAATCCTTCTGTTCATGCCCATTCCTCCTTCCTCTTAGGTCACATTCACAGACATCAGCCTGATGGCTCGAGATGATGAGGGAGCTACAGTGCTCCACTTTGCAGCAAGAGGTGGTCACGCACCCATTCTGGATCGGCTTCTTCTGATGGGTGCCCAGATAATCCGAGATCACTGGGGAGGGACCCCTCTCCACGATGCAGCAGAGAATGGGCACCTGGAGGTAAGGCACAGACTAATATTGCCTTGAAAGACGTGAGAGTCATGGCTACTTCCCTCACTCCAGCCCCAATCTGAGCATTGCCCAGGTAGCCACGGCAACTGATCAGACACCGCATTGGAAAAAGGGAAGGATGTGGGATCAGGATGCTGGCAAAGCTACCGATGGCATAAAGGTGGAAGGGAGAGCTGACTCACTGGATGACAGAGTCCTGATCCCAAAAAATCATCATAGGCTTAAGAAGGAACATGAACTAAGTATAACAAGATAACATTGAAGAGGAAGAAATATAACATTTTACACACAGGCTGGAAATGTCAGCCTCACAAGTGTAAGAAAGAGGAAGGCTTGCTAGAGAGAGCAGTTTAAAAAAATCTTGTAGATTTTAGTGGACTTCAGGGCCACTGAGAGACAAGAGTATGCTATTGTAGCTAAGAAAACTAAGGTGAAAGTAAGGGACATTGAGGTAGTTAGAGCGTCCAGGAGTGGGGGCTGTTCCAGGAGGGCATTGTTCTCTGCTCTGTCCTAGCTGGGGTATCATGTTCAGTTCTGGGCATTCCATTTTAGGAAAGGCATCAGAGAGGCGGGGCGGGATGGGCAGGATGGTGAAGGGTCTGTGTACATGGCACATGAAAGCAAGTTAAAAGAAATTGGAATACTTATCCTGGGGAAGAGAAGACTTACAGAGGGCGCTTTTCCTCTCTGCTCCTTTCTACCTCACCCCCTCCCCCAAATCTAGTGTCTACAGGTAAGGAGTGTCTATACATCTATACAGAAGAACATAGCCAATGTCTTTCCTGAAATCCAGCCTCAAGTGACCAATGGCTGCTGGGCATCTTCACCAGGATGGGTCATGGACATCTCAAACTCAACATGCCCCAAATAGAAACTAATTAACCAATCAACAAGCATTAATTAAACCCCTACTAGGTACCAGATTCTATACTAAGTACTGGGGACACAAAGACACAACTGAGATCCTCCTTGTCCTCGAGGAGCTTACATTCTTTTGGCGGAGCATCTAGCACACATGAGTGTGTGTGTGTGTATGTGTGTGTGAACATGAGATATCTGTCTGTCTGTCTATCTATCCACACTTGATACCAGATAAGTTGGAGAATGAGGCCCTAGTAGCCCAGGGGACAAGGAATGGTTTTGTGTAGAAGATGGTGCTTGAGCTGGATCTTAAATGAAGCCAACGTTTTTAAGAAGAGGAGGTGAGGAGGGAGCACATCTCCTGAATTCATCCCTTCTTCTCATTTCCTTCTCTCTGTTGAGGACAGCCACATTTCCTAGCTCCTCAGAGTCATTCTTGACTTTTTTTTTTCTACCTCTTCCCCTCTTGACAATTCTGTTTTCTCAACATTTCTAGAGTACTTCCCTCGAAGGCACTGCCTTAGCCCTGCCCTCTATGTGCTCTCACTTGGATGATTAGAATAGTCTACTAACTGGTCTCCCTTCTCCAATCCACTCTCTGCAGAGCTATCAAAATCATCATAAAGCACAGGTTGGAACTTTTCCCTTTCTTGCTCAAAGGATAAAACTCCAAACCCAGCCTGCCTGTAAAGCCCTCTTCATTCCACCTCCACCCTCCCTGTTCAGTCTTATTTCATGTTTCTCACTTAATTTCATTTTTATTTAAATTTATTAAAATGGTGGGCACGGTCTCTGAAGGTTGGGGCCCTCATCCAGGGGTTGTCTATTTCTGGTGGGGAGAAGGGCATATCAACAGGGCAGCTAGCTAAGATGGCCCCCAGTCTAATGTTCTCTTCAATTGTCCCAATAGAATGTCTTGAACACCCCTAGGCTACACATGCCCAGTGATGTGCTGGTAAATGTTTAACCAGAAAGAGCACACACAACACTTTTAAAATTAATCTTTATTATTTACATTTTCTTTATCATTTTCTTCTTCTTTTTTTTGCTTGTAGGAGGGGGAAGGCGATTGGGATTAAGTGACTTGCCCAAGGTCACACGACTAGTAAATGTTAAATGTCTGAGGATGGATTTGATCTCAGGTCCTCCTGCTCCTGGCTGGTGCTCTATTCACAGTGCTACCTTGCCACCCCTCTCTATCATTTTCTTAAGTCTGGATATCAGCAAAACAATAAATCAAGCCCTGGCTAGTAGAGTTTACTCATTTCCAAGTTGTGAATGCTCCCACTGAAAATTGTAAGCTGGCTCCAGCATAATATCTCTGCTCACCCAGAAACCACTGGCTGAGGGCACCGTGTGGAAAAGCAAATGGTTAGAAGTCAGGGTTTCCGAAGCTAGATTCCCTTGATTCTGGATTTCAGGAGACCATCAGAACAGGGACACTTCAAGACTTTATTTTTATTCTCTTTCCCTTGGGTTCTAGAAGTAGCCTGAATGGAACAATGAACCTGACACCCTTTTGTGAATAAGGGCTGAGATCATGATAAGAGCTTGGGAACTAGAGAGAGTGTTTAGGGTTTCTCTGTAACAGGTAAGAAATAAAGAGAATGTTTACAAAGCACTTTGCAAACCTTAAAGTACTATAGGAACCTGTGTAATTAATGTGTGTAAAACATTGCTTTTCCAAATCAAGAGAAGATCAGCTTTTAACAAAGTTGAAGTTCCCCTTGGGTGTGGAGGTGGTCCAGGAGTCTTAGAACAACAGAGTCACAGAATCTCAATGAGTCCTCAAAGGGACCTCAAAGACCATCGGGTCCAACCAAGCCCATTGGCTGCATTAAGTGGTGGGTTCCTCATTACTGGAGGGGTCCAGGGCGAGGACAGGAGACACTGAGGGATGACAGAGGAGGAATTTTCCTTCAGGTACAAGCTAGACTAGGTGCTTCTCAGCATTCCTTCTAATCTGGCATTTTAGGATTCCATGAAACAAGACATTCAGCCCTACAGGAGGGAGTGAAGGAGGAGAGAAGCTAGGAGGAGAGAGGCTGGAAGTGGTATTCCGTCCCTTTGTGCCTCTAGGATATAGGGTGGTAGAGCAGAAGGCAGGCTTGGAGTCCGGAGGCCTGGGTTTGAATTCCAAGTAACCACAGTTACTCACTGGGTGATCTTGGCCAAGCCACCATTTACCTGGCAAATGGGGACTAGCTGTGGAGTCAGGAAGACCTGAATTCAAATATGACCTCAGAGACATATCTGTGTGACCCTGGGCAAGTCACTTAACTCTGCCTCAGTTTCCTCATCTGTAAAAGGAACTGGAGAAGGAAATGGCAAACCCCTCCAGTATCTTTGCCAAGAAAAATCCCAGATGGGGCCATAAAGAATCAAACGTGACTGAAGGGTGACTGAACAACCACAAAAACACGTTTGCCACCTGCCCCGTGGGAGAGTTGGGGGAAGATCGCCTCATAGACCTGAGATGCCTGGAGAGATGGGGGTGAGCCAATGAAAGGCCCACCCCTTCTCACTCTGCCCAACTGTTACTTTCCAGTGCTGTCAGACGTTGATTTCCCACCGGGTGGATCCTGCCCTTCAGGATGGTGATGGCTACACCGCTCTGGACTTGGCAGTCTATAACGGGCACCATGACTGCTCTCGGTACCTGCTGGAGGTGCAGAAGCTGGTAAGGAACGTGGCTTCGATGGGGAGGGTGGCAGTGAATGTCTCCTGTCCTTGCCCTTCTGAGGCCAGGAGGGGAGCAAGGCTGTTTCCACTTCAGCCCAGCTGAAAACAGTCTCCCATTGGTATGGTTTCTAGTGCTTTTCTCTTGAGAGAGCACAGCAGACAGAGAGGCAGGAGCATGGGTGTAGGGAGGAAGTATCAGCTGAGAGGAGGGGCAGGGAGAAGGTGGCTCCCAGAGCACAGCCGAGTGGGCCCCTCTGAGAGACTATCAGCCACAGGGCAGGGGCTATTCTGTGATGCAGAGGGAGCTTCCACACCTCCCCAGCCTCATCCCTGACAAAGTGAGGGGGTGTCTACTTGGCAGCCAAACCCTTCATGGCCTAAGTGACTGCCTGAATCACTGCCCACCTCTCATCCTCAGCAGGACTCTCGAAGAACACGATTATTGTTCAGTGGTTTCAATCGAGTCTGTTTGTGACCCCATTTGGGGTTTTCTTGACAAAGACACTGGAGTAGTTTGCCATTTCCTTCTCCAGCTCATTTCACAGATGAGGAAATGGAGGCAAACCGGGTTAAGTGACTTGCCCAGGGTCACACAGCTCATACATGTCTGAGGCCAGACTTGAACTCAGGTTCTCCCAGCCCCAGGCCCAGCACTCTATCCACTGTGCCACCTAGCTACCCTGAAGGTTATATCCTCTTTCAGAGATTTTAGAAAAGCTGCAGGTCTGGTTTCATTCTGAACTATTGCCATGGTTTTCTTCCCCCACCTTTGGTTTATTTCTCTCTCAGGGAGAAAAATTGATAGTTTGGCCCTGAAGGTTATATCCTCCTTCAGAGATTTTAGAAAAGCTGCAGGTCTGGTTTCATTCTGAATTGTTGCCATGGTTTTCTTCCCCCACCTTTGGTTTATTTCTCTTTCAGGGAGAAAAATTGATAATTTGGGCCTTGATTTCATCAAGTTAGAGTGGTTGTCAGTGTTTGGTTCATAGCTCAGTTTGGATCTGGACCAAACTCCTCTTGTGGCCCTTTGGTGGCCACATGGCCTTAGGCCTCTGATTGACCCCTCCGACAGTGTGGGACCCAAGCCCTGCACCATCTTGGTCTTGTCCATGAGCGGTTATTGATGCCTTAGCTCTCCCCCCACCTTTCCTGTGATTCTGCTCCCAGCCCTTCAGAAGCACAGGGCACTATTTTGAATGCTCATGGTTCTTGGGGCACCATCCTCATGTAGACTCCTGGGCTTCCAGCTCCAGTGCCCCTCCTTCACCAGGCCTTTGGTGATCCATTGTCAGCGTCTTTCCCTCCTCAAAATTACTTGGTACACTCTGTGTACTAAAGCATCTCTTGACACGCTGTCTGTCCCCAGTCGAATGGAAGCTTCTTGAAGGCAGGAGCTGATTGGTTTTTCTCTGTACATTCCTAGCACTGAGTACAAGGCCTGGAATACAGTGAGTGCTCAAAAAATGCCTGTCAGACTGGACTGAAGAGAACTCAGAGTGGAGCACTGGACCTGGAGTCAGGGGCCGGTCTGTCCACAAGGAACTACCCTTAAAGGATTTAGTAAAGACATACTTATATTCATAGTTAATAACATCCCCCCTTAAAAACACATGCACATATGAAAACATGGACAAAATAAGTAATGGCAGGGGCACTGGCAGCCAAGGGCATCAGGGACGGCTTCATGAACAGGCAGGCATGGACTTGATCTTTGACCCAGGGTCCCATCCGCCATCTGACACTTAATGCCTCTGTGACCACAGACAATCACTTTACCTCCATGTCAATCAATCAGTGAAAAGCAGGAAGACAACCAAGAGAGCTCAGTGTCATGGAAACCCAGGGAGGAGAGAGCCACGTCAAAGGCTGCAGGGGTGGAGGACGAGGCCTGAACAAAGCTTGGTTGGGTGAGGAGGCCAGAAGCCAGCCTAGAAAAGGTTCAGAAGAGATGGAGAAGGCAAGTGGAGGCAGAATGCGTAAAAAGTTTTTTCTACAAGTTTGGATGGGGAAGGGACGGGAAGGATGGGCCAATGAGGATTGATATTTTAAAGAATGGGAAAAGAAGGCACGTTTATATGCAGCATGGAAGGGACTATTAGGTGGGGAGAGTTGGCTGATAAAGGGAGAAGGGGGATAACCATGGGGGGATCTGCTGGAGAAGGTGGGAGACGGCAGGTTCAAGAATGCTCAGAGATGGGAGGGCCCTGTAATAGAGAAGGAAGGAAGGGGAAAGTGGGAGAGTTGGGGAATAAAGGAGGGCACCCAGAGCCTCCATTTCTCTGCAAAGTGAGAAGGTTCTCAGCAGTGCTGGTATGTGCAGTGTGGGGTGTTATGGAGGCTTGGGCAGGGGAGAGAAGTCTTGGAACAGCATCTGCAGAGAGTGGGATGGAGCATCCTTTGGTTGTGGTTGTTTGGTTGGGTCCGATTCTCTGTGACCCCATTTGGGGTTTTCTTGGCAAAGATACTGGAGGGGTTTGCAATTTCCTTCTGCAACTGTTTTTATGGGTGATGAAACGTAGGCAAACAGGGTAAAGTGACTTGCCCAGTGTCACACAGTTCTTAAGTGCTGAGGATGGATTTGAGCTGAGGTCCTCCTGACTCCAGAGCTGGCCCTCTATTCACTGTACCACTCAGCTTCCCCTCTGATCAAGTTATATTGTAATAAATGCCAGAGGCAGCCACTATTAGTGTATCAAGTGGGAGCCATCAGGGGGCCCCAGGCACTGGCCATTGGGTGGAGGAGAGCTCCATTCCCCCATCCCCTCTCTGGTTGAACCCTGCCCACCCTGGATCCCCCCCACCTCCCACCCCCACCCCACCTGCAGCACAGGCTCTGACGAAGCCTGCTGCAATATTGATGGCAGATTGGGTATCACGGGCCTCTTCCAGGCTTGGGTATCTTCCATCACAGACTCCGGCAGAAGGTGTTGGAGGTGATCGTTTTCCTCATGACAAATGACCTACAGTTGTCACCTGTGATTTCATCCTGCTGGACCAGGGACCTTAGCTTCCCTCCTTTGCATCTCCCCCCGGGGCCCTGGCGTTGGAGGGGCTTACAGCTTCCTGGTCAGTCCGATGCCGGCTCCACACACTTGCAGAGTCAGAGATCAGAGCCAGGGAGAGAGAAGCTCCTACCTCCAGGGCCAGAAGGAACCTCAGAGAGCCCCTAGTCCAATCCCCCCATTTTACAGAGGGGGAAACTGAGGCTCAGAGTGAGTGGTATGGAGTGAACTCACTGCCCCCCCCCCAGTGAGCCAAGGGACAAAGCCAGACCAGAACCCAGGGAGGCAGACCAGAATCCATGTCACTTTTCACTAGATGCCCTCCTGCTGTTCACATTTTCATTTCTGCTTGCCTGTCTGTCTGCCTGTCTGTCTGCCTGTCTGCCTGCCAGCCTGTCTGCCTGCCTGTCTGTCTGCCTGCTTGTCTGCCTGCCTGTCATCTGCCTGCCTGTCCATCTGTCTGCCTGTCCATCTGTCTGCCTGTCTGCCTGCCAGCCTGTCTGCCTGCCTGCCTGTCTGTCTGCCTGTCTGCCTGCCTGTCTGCCTGCCTGTCGTCTGCCTGTCTGTCTGTCTGCCTGCCTGTCTGTCTGCCTGCCTTTCTGTCTGACTGAGAACTCACCTGGCTGAGTTCAAAGAGGCTTGTTGTTGGGCTGGCCCAGAATATTTTGAAACCCACTGACTAAGTTCTAGGGGGGCTTAGATTTGTGTTGGTGGGGAAATACCCATACCAGTGAAATGATGGGGGTTCAAAGTACCAATTCATTCATTCATTTGTCCACATCTTCATTTGTTCATTTAACCTTCCATTCAAAGAACATCTGAGAGAGTTGAAACCAAGGTTCTGGGCTTGATGTAAAGTTTGCCAAGTGCTTTGTAAACTTTGTCTCATTTGATCCTCACAATAACCCTAGAAGGTAGGTGCCATTATTGTCCTCATCTTACAGATGGGGAAACTGAGGCAGAGGGCCATTATGGGACTTATCCTGGGTCACACAATTAAGAAGTATCTGAGGCTGGATTTGAACTCAGGTCCTCCTGACTCCAGGCCTGGCACTCTGGGCACTGTGGCACCCCCTTGCTACCACATAGATTCAGATCCTGCCTCTGATAAATATTGGGTGTGTGAACCTGGAAAAGTCACTTAACTTTTCTACCCCTCACTTTTGTCACATGCAAAATGGGGCTAAGAATAGCTGTGTTATTTTAAGGTTCATGTGAGACACTTGCACAGGCTGAGATGAGATCATATTTGTAAAAGTGCTGAGCACAGCACCTAGCACATAGTAGGTACTCTATAAATGTTTATTCCCTCCCTCCCACTGAAAACTTTGAGGTGCTGGTTAAATGCTGGCCAGGATCATTGCTCCCCATCTCCTCTGTGCAGCCTCCAACCCCAGAGGGTGCCCAGGCTATCAGCTAGCTTTCTGGAGGCTGGCCTCAACTCCAGCCCTTCTTCCCTGGCACCCCATATTCTCAGCTTACTCTGGAGTTTGGTATGGGATGGACAAGAAGACCTGATCTCACAGCCCCACCCTACCAGGAAGACCATTCCTTGCCATGTTCTCCTTGTTCTGTCCATTCACAGTCATAAAACTTTAATGAGAACATTAGAAATAGTTCAAAACAAGTAAGCTTCTTCCTCATCATAGCCAACATTTATATCATGCCTACTCTCTGCCAGGCACTGGGTTAAGGGCTTCACAATCACTATTTCATTTTCACAACTCCAGAAGGTATATGCTATTATTATCCCCATTTTGCCCATGAGAAAACTGAGGCAAAGAGGGCAGACAGACAGGCAGGCTTCCCCTCCCTCAAAATCTCACTCAGGAGAGGGCTGGAAGAGTTTGGTCACTCAGGGCTTGTAACGGAATCTCAGCCGCCAGGTTTGATTTCAGGGTTTTCATCGAGTGGGGCATGATTTTCTTTAGCCATCGGGTTATGTTACTGCTGAGGTAGCCCCTGCATAAAAGCCCACATGACCCTATGGATATGATGTCGTCATCTCCCCTGCTTCCCAGTAAAGAGTTGGTAAGGATCAGTGACCAGAGATGTCCCCCAATGGCTAAACTACCACAGAAGTCAGTGTTCAGTGTATTTAGGCAACTGGAGGCCCCACCTGGGTTGAGTTTTAAAGGTCATTAATGATTCTGAGAAGCAGAAGTGAGGAGCCAGTGATGCTGGCATGGGGCAAATCTGTTCAAATGGGGAGATGTAATGTTGTGTATAGGCTATGGCAAGCAGGACACTTTGGCTTAAATGTAGAGTGCCAGAAGAGGATGAGGAGCAAGAAACCATCCTGGAAAGATAATAGTAATTATAACACAAATCCCTCATCATCTCTGGCCTGGACTATTGCAATAGTTCCCTAATCAGTCTCCATGGTTCTAGTCCTCCTTGTCTCCCCATCCATTCTAAAATATCCTCCACAGAACTGGCAAAAAAATCTTCCTAATTAAAGCACAGACCTGACCATGTTGCTCCCCAGCTCAGGTTGTGCTCTAAGGTAAAATGTGAAGCATTTAGCTTGACTCCTGCCTATATTTCCAGGTTTCTTTTACATGACTCCCTTTCATTCTTTCCAAGGCAGCAGGGCAGAGTTACAGTCAGCTTATTCTTTCTCTGAAGCCCTATATCCCTTTAAATTCTAAAAATCATTGCAGTACTAGAGCTCTAAGAGCCACTGGCATGCATTTTGGCCGGCCCCCTCATCTGCCCCAGGGGGAAGCTGCAGCCCAGCTGAGAGAGGGCAACAGATGGTGAGGGGCAGCCCCAAACCTCCTGCATCTAGGCTGGCCTGCTGGCTTCCCCTCCCTCAGAATCTCACTCAGGAGAGGGCTGGAAGAGTTTGGTCACTCAGGGCTTGTAACGGAATCTCAGCCACCAGGTTTGATTTCAGGGTTTTCATCGAGTGGGGCATGATTTTCTTTAGCCATCGGGTTATGTTACTGCTGAGGTAGCCCCTGCATAATGTATGCCAAGACCTAGTCAAGGTGCCAATGCCACCGGAAAGAAGAGAGAAAAAAAGCAAAGGCCAGTGAGAAGAGAGGGCCAAGCTCTCAGCCAGCCAGAAGAGACCTTTGGCCAGGTACAGGGTGCCATCCAGCATCAAGAGCTGCCATGTACCCAGAGGGCAGACAATCACAGTGCTCCAATAGCAGATTTCCCCCCAGAAGCGTGGAAGTGACACTTAACGCTCCTAAGATTGGCTGCAACGCATAGAGGGCTCTTCTCAGTCAGGACAGCCTGGGGCCTGGATCCAGATGTGCACTGATGGTGTGACCCTGAGCGAGCCCCCCAGCCACTTCCCTCCCGTCAGTCTGGGGAGACTGAGGGAGCCCTCCACATACAAAGGAAATGGATCCCATTGAAACTGGTAATTAAAAAGATTTTTAAAAAGACATTCACAGCTGCCAGGTTAGGAACCACTGCCCGAGGAGCAGAGAGGTTTCTTCTCCTGATCTCCCCCACGTGATGCCGTGACAGGTCTGGACAAAAGAGCAGAATAATGCATTAGAGGCCCAAAGCACCTTTCCAGTTGGCCAAGACACATTCATTTCATTTCCATGTACTTTTCCTGCAAAGCGGATCTTGTACCCGAATTCCTTGAAAGCATGGGTATGGGTCAGCTGGCAGTTTGTCCTCAGCAATGAGAACGTGCCCTTAACAAGTCAGCCCTGTTCCCTGGCCTTTCAGATGGTGGTTCGTCAGTGATCTTGACCTTGGAATTAGGAGGCTGCTGGGCAGGGCTGCAAAGGCCACTGGGCCCAAGCCCCTCCCTCGGTGCTTCAGTGAGTCAGCTGATAGGCAGGCATTTACTATGTGCCCTGCACTGTGCTAGGTTTGGGGGCCTCGGAGACATGAAGAGTCCCTGCCTTCAGGGAGTTCCTAGTCTAATGGGGAAATGGCCTCAGGGGGAAGGCACCAGCATTAAGGGGGATAGGGTGGGCTTTGATCAGAGTCCTGAAGGAAGCAGGAAGTGGAGCTGAGAAGGAAGGGTCTTCCAGGCATGTGGCATGGCCAAGGCAAAGTTGGGGAATCAGGAGATGAAGGAGCAGTCAGGAGGCTGGTGTGGTCTCAGACGGAGGATATGAAGCCAGGCCTTGTCTGGGGCCAGCATCCTTCCTCTAGGGCCGCCCTCTGAGGAGTAACAGGAGTTTGTCATACCCAGCATATGGCATTTAGTGATAATGCTGCAGCCCCCAGGAATGCAGGTCCCTGATCCCAGGTGGTTTCCTGGGTCCCATCTGCTTCCCCGTGAGGTTCTCTTGGGCCATCCTGGAAGATCCGACCTTTATGCTTCCAGGATTGGCAGTTTTCTCCCAAGGGAGGCCACCAAGCTCCCTCCTGACAGCTTCGGGTAAGAGATCCAGCACCCCATCCTGCAGTGAGCCAGCCACCTGATACTGGCCTTCAAATATTGATGCCATGCTAAGCCTGACTCCCTGACCCCCCATCCTCCCTGGAGGAGGCTGTTGCACGGCATGATGGGCTGTCCAGGTGTGTCCAGGCTGGTGGGCTGGGAGGTCCAGCTTCTCCTCCTCATGGTGAGTTGCCCAGGGCTGACCCTTTGCCAGGGGGTGGCAGCTGAGGGCCTGACCTTGTGACCGGGTGTGCAGGGATGGTTCCCCTTCCCCCAGGCTACCTGGTCAGGTGGATTCCTGGAAGGCCCAGTGCTGTTCACTGGCCCTTTAAGTGGTCTTTCTCCACTCTCCTTGGGTCTCTTCTTCCCCACATCCTTCACTTCCAAATCCTTTTGTTGTGTTTCACACTTGGATGGTCCTTTAGGAGCCTGGGGGAGGGCTCATCTTTCCTGGGAAGAATTCTACTAAGTCCAGGCCCTTGGGAACCCCAGAAGCACAGAGGGTCAGGTTTCATCGGCTCCTCTCTCCCCTCTGGGAAGGGCAGGAGGAGCAGGACGCTGGGATGTGGCACTTTTCCACTTACAGCAGGCACTGAAAGACTGTTTGGTCTAGCGGAAGGACCCCTAGGCAACAGTCAGGACATACTTGGATTTAAATACTGGCTGTGTGACCCAGGGTAAGTCTCTCATCCTCAGTTCCCTCACCTGTAAAATGGGCAGCAGGAGTCAGAGGGCCAGGGTTCAAAGGTGGGTTTTTGTGACCTTGGCTGGGTTTCAGTTTCCTCATCTGTAACATGATGACTCTTAGATGGAGGGTCCCCTGTGGTCCCTTCCAGCTCTCAGACCAACGATCCCAAGTCTGGCCATGTGACCAGTCCCTGGACTAGACTTGGTGTCTATGGAGGCCAGTGGTGAGTGCAGGGTTAATGCTTCAGGAGGCTGATCTGCTGGCCCGTGATCACATCCCTGCACTAGGAAAAGGCTGCGTTCATTCCACCCCAGATCCCTTGCTGCTCCGGGCTGTTTCCGGCAGCTTCGATCTTGTAGGCAGAATCTTCCACAGAGACTTACAGACAGGAACTCATGGAGAGCTGGGGGCTGGAAGGGGGAGGCTAGGACTGGGGGAGCAGTCCCAGGTGGGCCTGGGACCAGCTTCCCAAAGCAAGTCAGGGCCTGGCTCTACACAGAGACCTGCCCCATGCACACTCACTGCTCTGGTGTTTGTCAATGAGGGATAGGTACGAGGATATTGGGCATCTGGGTTTCCAGTGAAGAAACTAGGATGGACAATGGGGGTTGTGGCTCAGAGTGTTGTGGAGGCATGCTTCTTCCCCAAAGAGGTTCATCCAGGGAAAGGGAAAAGAGGCTCTACCTCCTCAGTGGAGGGTGAGGGCAGAGTCCACTGTGTTTTTCTAGTCCCAGAGAAAGTGAGCAGCTCTAAGGAAGACCAGTGGGAAATATCAGTCTTGGAAGTAGCCCCCACCTATGAGAGTCCCTGGCCTCCTGGGCATAGGGCTGGGGCTGCCCCTGGAATGGAGCAATCCTCTGTCCAACACAGGAAACCACTGGGTGAGGTGGACCCTTTCAGAGCCTCTTGGGACTTTCAGCTATAAGAAAAGGGGGACTTGAGGGTCTTTACTCCTCTGGGGTAAGAGGCCAGGCAGGTCTGGGGCAGGAGATATATTTTTCTGAATTGTAAGCTATTCAGTTCCAGGACAAGCCATGGGCCAAGAAATGACACTGCCCCCCACCCCACACTCCTTTTTGACCTGGTTCCCCTCCTTCCAATCCCTGAATAAATTTGTCCTGGTTATCAGAATTCCCATTCATGGCTCTGGTAACCAGTGGAAGTTCCAGACCCTCTTCCCTGAAGTTCTTTGGAGTTAAATTTCAAGGTCCCTGGGCATGCAATCCACTTTGGGGACTGCACCCTCTAGGGTGAGCTCTCAGTTTCGATCACTCCTCAGATACGGAATCATCTCCATTGCTTCTGGATATTTGAACCATGCTACTGACTCACAAAATGTTTGTCACAGTCACCTAACTACGACAACAATGTTGGTTCAGAAATAGGGCATATCACTAAAATGAAAAAAACCTGAGAGTTAAATAGCCAAGAGGGGCACCAGAGAGTTAGGGCTTGGACCTACGATGGTGGTAACAGGGACAAGCAGGCACCATTGTCAATTCACTCAGCCACCAAAGTCGGGAAAGGAGTGTGTTTGTGCTTAGGGGGTTGGGCCCTGGAGTCTTAAGAATATCATTCTTCCCTCCTGTCTCTTAGTGGAGAAGCCCAGCGACAGGGTGGTCAAGAGTCAGTGGGAACACGAGTCCTCTGCTTTGGAAGAGACAGATGTTGGGGGAAGTGCAGCCTATATTTGGGCCAACATGATTTATAATAATCCTCACAGTGGTGTCACACTCCAATAAAAGCATCTTTAAGGGTACTTACTTGATGCATATTGACCTAAAAAGCCACACACTAACATCATCTATGTTATATTGAATGTTTGTTTACTTTGTTACAGATTTCCCAATTACATTTTAATCTAGTTCAGCCACACAGGAGTGTTGAGGGCTGCATGTTTGATGCCTCTGATCTAAACAGTGGAAAGAGTTGTACTAAATGATCCCCAAGGTCCAAAATTACGGTTCCATGAAATGTTTGTTCTGAGGTAGGTCAGAATGGCACTCCAAGTGGCCCAGACACGAGTATGTGTGTATCATAGGACCTAGACCTGAAAGAGTCCCACCCAGTCATTTTATGGTAGAGGAAACAGAGACCCAGGGAAATTAATTAACTGGGTCAAGGCCTTACTTTGTGGTTTCTGCACTCTTGATGCACTGAGCAGGCATTCTTCAGAGGGCTCCAACTCAGGCAGGATGGTGAAGTTGTCCAGCTTTATTATTAGGGCTCCAGGCATCCCCTTTCCCACATATACAAGATGGAGCCTCTCCTGTCTCCAGGTGCTCAGTATCCTCACCTCTCCTTCCCTGCCCATTACCAAAAGCTGGTCTCAGGAAAGATCTGATCTCAATCATTTCCATTTTAGTGTGAATGAGTTCAGTGTCTGAGTCCAAGGTAGGGGACAGGGAAATGTGATGCCACTCAGTGTCCTAGGGATCCACAGATTTAGAGCTGGACAGGGCTGTCCACTTTACAGATGAAGAAACTGAGGGAGGATAGATGACTTGCCAATGGTTACACAGGCAGCAAGTAGGTGTGGGTTTGAACACAGGACCTCAGAATTTATCCAGAGAGCTTTCCAAGGTACCACATCCCCTCGGGGACCAGGAGCAGGAGCTGAGGGATAGACTCCTGACACAGGCTGATGAACCTTTACTGGGCTGAAATGATGCTGGAATCAGCACAGAAAGGGGCATCTGGTGTGGAGAAAACTCATATTTATCCTGGACTTTGAAGCTTGCAAAACCTATTTACATACACCAAATTCTTTGAGATAGTTGTGGTGATCTCCGTTTTACAGATGAAAAAACTGAGTCTCAGGGAGACTAAATTACTTGCTCATAGCTACCAGGCTGTAGGGATCTGAAGGTCCAGCCCTTTATCCATTATATGCTTCTCATTAACTGGCATATTTTTGCCACTGCCATTCCTGGAGGGGGGCGTTGCTTTCTTTTCCACTTTTCTCAAGCATCCCTTTCCTTGGCATCTCCTCCTCCCAGCCCCTTTCTTGGGCACACGTAATGAGGCAGCTGGGTTAGACTGTATCCCCTTGGATATCACACAAGCCCTTTCTTGTACCTCTTTTTTGCATTTAGATATTATAATTGTGTAATTGTGTGTGTGTGTTAAAACCTATGTCAGGTTATGACTTAAAAGTCTTAAAAATAAGACCTTCAGCTCTGACCTCTACAAAGAGAGGTTGGCGGTGTCTTCTCTTTGTCTCTTTGTTAGGGCCAAGTTTATTCTTTATGATCTGGCAGCACTCAGCCTGTATTATACTGTGGTCAGTGTTCTTCCCATGGTGGCAATCACTGTATATATTGGTTCCTAGCTCTGCTTACTTCACTCCAAATCAGGTCATGTTAGGTCTGTCTATGCTTTTCTACATTCCTCTTACAGAAAATATTCCATTACATTCAGGTACCGCAGTTTGTTTAACCATTTCCCAGTCCATAGGGATCTACTTTATTTCCAGTTCTTTGTCACCATGAATAAATATTTTGGTATATTGAGAAAATTTTGGTATATATGGAACTTTTGTTTTGTCAGTGACCTCCTTGGGGCATGAGGGTCACTAGCAGTGGGACCTCTGGGTCAAAGTTATGGAAATTTTGTCACTTTCTTTGAGTTATTCCCAACTGATTTCATAAATGGTTGGACCAATGAATTCTCAGCTCTACCACCAATGCATTAGCATACTTGTCTATCAGTTATAGGGTAGGTATATACCATCTTTGTTGGTAGAAAGAGATTCTGAGACTGATGAAATCACAGGTTTGAGCAAGGAAACGTTGTGCATTTGTTCATGTGTCCATGTTGTTTTCCCATGTGGAATGTAAACTCCTTCAGTTCGATCCAATTCAATTCTTTTACTTCCTGGCTGTGGTGTCCAGGACCTGTCACTTAACTTCCCAGGGTTGGGGCTTCCTCATTTATGCTGCCTTCTAGATCTGTAATGTTATGAAATGGCCCCAGTCTCAGAGGCCTGACCCTCTTCTGGTCTGAGGGTTCAGGACTGGGGGGAGGGGTAGAGTTCTAGAATACAGCATCTGCACAAGTAACTGTGGTTCTAGACATTAACAACAATGAACTAAGGGACCATTGCATTTTTTCCCTCCATCACAGTGCCCTGCATAAGGGGGGGCGGTGCTTCATAAATGCTTGTTGAACTGAGCTCTTATTCCCTGGTGAATACTCAAACCCTTGCTCACTCCTCTCATTGTGTCCCCAGAGAGAGCCTCACTAGTGACCACACATCTGAAATGCTTAACTGATGTTTTTTGACTTGTGCAGTGAACACCCGACTCTCCAGCCAAAGTACTTGGCTTAATGACATGCTCCAAGGAGCATCGAAGGACACAGGTGACTATACCCGATGAAAACAGATATTGCCTTTTAATTGCTTCCAAATTTACTGCTCTTTTATTTCATTAAGTGCCATCAGGTGCTCCTGGGAGTATCACTTGGAACCATCCCCATCCCATGGATTGGAAAGCATCTGTCACCTGAGAGGCTGGAACTGGGGCTCCTCTGGGGGCTTCATGGGGGCTTCATGGGGACTTCATGGGGGCTCATGGGGCTGCTAAAGATCCTTCAGAACCAGGAAAGGAGTGTGACCTTGGGCAAGTCACTTAACCCCAATTGCCCTGCCTGCCCCCTCCAAAAAGAAAGAACCTGGAAAGGGGCCTCAGCACTCTCTCTTTCAGGATTCACCTTCCCTCCCTCACTTTGTAACTTAGTGACGCTGGGCTGGGAGGCAGGAAGACTGAGTTCTAATCCTGCCTCAGATAATTCCTAGGTGTGTAACCCTGGGAATGTCACTCTACTTTCTAGGCTTCAGTTTCCCCATCTGTAAAATGGAGGGGGCAGTATCCTGTGAAATCACAAGCTCCAAGCCTGTGATCTTAATGCTCCATATGAATGAAGGACCATGCTTATTAATCATGTGTTCACTTATAGGAGTTACCTTTGCTAGATGTAAACAAAAAGGTGAAATCTGTCAGTGCAGATTGCATCTCCCTATCCATCGAAGGCTGCAAGCACAGTGGCTATTCCCAAACCCAACCCCATTGCTGTCTCCACTTCCATCCTTCTCCTCCCTTATCCCTCCCTCTCCCCCCAAGACATTATCCCCCTTCAGTGTAGAACATCCCCAATGCATCACCCCTACCCCCAGCCTTTGTATCCTGGAGCTGCTTGGAGGCATTTACACAGGACTGACTGTCTGAGTGCAATAAACCCTCGGGTCTTTAGGCTCGACCCAAACCTTTCCTGGCTCCCCATTTATTACAATCTGGTTCCCCTCAAGGTTGCCACCATATACAATGAAGATAAATCCCCTGAACAGGGGAAGATGGAACCAGAGGACGATACCAAGGATGGCCTCGTCTCACTAACGGTGGATGAACTGAACCCATCAGACATTGATGCTCTGGTGCCCACTGAGGATGAGAAGGGCCACCCTATCCCAGAATGGAAACGGCAGGTTATGGTACGAAAGCTGCAGGCCCGCCTTTGGTCAGAGGAGATGATAGAATGGAAGGTATGGCAACTTCTGGGAGAAGCTAGTCAGTATTTGACAGAGGCAGGCATTTACTATGCACCAGACAAGCCAAAAGAAAGGTCATCCCTGCCTTCAAGGGGCTTACATTCTAATGGAAGAAAGGTGGTGGGGGTGGTCAGAAGTACAGGTGGGAGGGTCATGAAGGTTGAATGGCCTGGACCCCTCCCCAAAATAGAGATCCTATGGGAGAAAGGGCCAGTTATGGCAGAGGAATGTTTAAGGATGAGAAGGCTTCGAGGGCAGATGAGTGTTCCAGGGTGAGGCGGCTTCAGTGGGAGAATGAAACTTTAGCTCATAGAGGTCCTAGTCTCCTGTATAGAATGCCTGTGAGGAGGGGAGAGGGGGTGAGTGGGTGAGTGGTCTATGTGCTGCTGGAAAAGCAAGGCCAGGCTAGCTAGAGAGGGAGGGGCTAGAGATAGGAGCAGGGCAGGTCCCAGGAGTAGAAGTAAGGGATCAGGAGATGGGGAGGAATGCACTGAGCCTGGAGTTCTAGAGGACACCCTGTCTGATGGACCATCGACAGAGACCTTGATGCTGAAGCAGGATCTGCCTCAGCCAGGAAGCCCCTTCTATGGCTCCAACTGGAGCCCGAGGGGATCCCCAGAGACTATAAAGGAAACCCTCCTGGGTCTGAGGACAGTCGGACAAGTCACCTTCGACATAATAAACAGCTGGAGTGGGGGTCAGTGATAAGGGCAGACCTCCCACAGATGGAGTCCTATCCTAATTGGGGCATTTTCCTCTTTGCCATAGTCATGTTAGGAGGGTCTTTTTAAATATATCTAAATCAGATTTTCTGCTTTAAGCACCAATCCCCGGGCTCTTCAGTAAGTGGTAATGAATCAGTGTCTTGTGAATGAGAAATCTTACCAGCTACTTGTCACACTCTGAGTCTCTGATCATGGGGAGTGAGGCTGATACTGTTTTCTGAAAATTACTAATTCCATTCTGGGGAACTGAGGAAGCAAAAGGAGCCCAGTCAGACTGGATATGCTTCACTGTGCTCTCAGCCTGGTTATGGAATAGATTTGTTACAACTGTTACATCCCTCAATCTGGCTCCTGAAAATTACCGAAGGGCCAAGGTCAGTGTCTCCTCAGAGTCACAGCCCATGAGCCCCCACCAACATTTTCTTTACTAGACCAATAATAAGGCACACTTTTCTGAAGCAGGACATAGCTTTAAACAGCCAAGTAACACAGTTAACAAGGAAAATCCCTCTAATAGACACTGGGGTAAACTCTCCCACAGATTACCACACCACCAGAGTATATATTTTGCAAAATAACATGCCATTGCGGGTAGCCCAGTGACTAGCATGTCAGGCCTGAATTTAAGAAGATCTGAGTTCAAATTTAGCCCCAAATGCTTATTTGTAACTCAACTTCTTTTTGCCTCAGTTTCCTTATATGTGCAGTGGGAATAATGACAGAGCCTCCCTCCCGGGGTGGTTGTGAGGCACACAGCAGGCATTACATAAATGTCAGTTATTATTATTGTTATTATTGTTTCACTTCACAAGATCGTTGAGAGTCTTTGCTTGTGGGAGAGATTACCTCTTCGAAGAGACTTTTGGGTTTGCTTGTGAACATGGCCACTGTTCCCACAACAGCTAGGAGCAGTGAGGGTGGAGGAGTTGAGTGCTGGGCAGCACCCATAACATCTGCAGACAAACAGAGCCATCATCATGTTAGTGATGTCTAGTGTTTGCAGTTGTTGGTGCAACACGATTGGACTAACCGTTTTGTTGTTGTGTCACAGCCTGTCACGATGATGACCAAAATAACAGGAGACAAAGATAGCTAGGTTCTTGTAGCCATTTAAAAATGGCCTTAGAAGTCAACCCAAGGACACCAGAAAATGGGGCTTGGAATAGGGAGGCCCTTGAAGCTAGGGGTGGGGAGAATACTTAGCCCTTCTCTTTTCCCCCAAAAGACAATCCTGGCTCATCTAAGGTGGAGGGCAAATGGTCGGGGTGGGGAATGGATTACACAGAATGGGAAAGTGGGAATGGTCGGATTCAGTCCTACTGGAGAGGGTCCCTGTGACCTTGACAGTACAAATCCATTGAAATTTTGACTGGAAATCTATCCAGGGCTAGCAAATGGCTGCCCAAGGAACACCTCCTCCCTCAGTCTTACCTACCCCTAAGAATAATTGTGACCTTTCTTTGGTGAAGGACAGTTGCCATTCTCCCAAATAAAGCAAGGGGTGGGGTGCTAATAAAAACCCTTGAATTCGAAATTAGGGGGAATTGCCCAGGGGCCTGGAAGGTCCCTCCAAGACATAAAGTAGGAGGGTAAACCCATCCCCATCCTCTCTTTCCTTCTGTGACAGAGCAGCAGAGGTGAGCCCGTTGAGGCCGAGGACTGGAGGTTCTCTCAAACCCACAACGCCATCCTGGGCCCTTATGGGGAGCTGCTGACAGAGGACGACCTGGTGTACTTGGAAAAGCAGATCGAGAACCTGCAGATGAGAAAGAAGTGCCAGGAGTACGAGAGCGAGCTGGGGCGCTTGGCCGAGGAGCTCCAGAGCCTTCTCCCTGCTCCGGTCGTTAACATCACTGTCAATAGCCGCTTCCTGAGCCGCGATCCAGAAAAGGACGAGTCTTCTCCTCCGGCGGTGGTGGAGGGAGGCCAGACGCTGCCTTACTGGTGCAGCCACATCTCGGGGATGGTGAAGAGCATGTCGGTGCTGCTGAAGAACATGAACGGCCTGGCCAGGCTGAAGGAGACTCCCGTCCCCAAAACCTCATTCAAGGTCAGAGGGGGTGTCGTGGGCCCCTCGGGGCACACAGCAGAAAAGGAGATCCTAGAGTGCGGCGTATCGGTGAGAAGCCTCAGGGATAGCTTCGAGAAGCAAGCGAACCCAGGGCTTCCCTGTGGAGTGAGGGTCCCCTCAGAGAAGGGACTAGGGGCCTCCTGGGAAGCCGGTGCTGCTGTCACGTTCCCTAGGGTGCAGAGTAACGCTCAGGCCGGGGAGAGGCACGCGTCCGGTGACCCTGAAGAGGCCAGCGACTCGGGCATCAGCTGCGAGGAGGCTTCCTCCGAGGCGGGCACCAGCCCCCTCGCTGTGCCTGAGTCCTCCAGCCTGAGGAAAGAACGCATCGTCATGCTCTTTCTGAGCCACTGGAAGAAATCAGCCTACACCCCTGCCCTGAAGACGGCGGCCAGGAGGACCCTGGAGTCCGCCAAGGCTGGCCTTCCCCAGCCGCCCGCCGTGGCTGTCCGAGTGGACCCGCCCCCGCCTCCTGCAGAGTTTCCCCTTGGCGGGCCCAGCAAGTTGGGCCACCTGCTCCAGCAGCGAAACATCATCTCCCACCTGCTGGGCAACTGGAAGGATGTCATGGCTCACGTGCCCCCGAGACAGATCCGCCGCCTGAGCCGGCAGCCCGTCACGTACTCCCCCGAGATGTTCCTGCCCCACGTCAACGGGGCCCCGGTGGCCTACAACAGCCTGTCCCTGGACCTCTTCATGCTGGGCTACTTCCAGATCCTGGAGCTGGACCTGCCCCCCGACGAGCGCAAGATGAGACACCTGCTCTGCTTCGAGGTCTTCGACCACCTGGGCGGCCACGGCTGGGAGACGGTGCGCAGCTTCCACAAGGCCGTGACGGACGAGATCGCGGCCGGCCGGCGCGGCTGGAAGGACGGCTTCGAGGACATCAAGGCCCGCTTCTTCGGCAGCAGCAAGAAGCCGGCGTGGGAGGTGGAGCCGGTGCGGAGGTCGGGGCTGACCTCCATCAAGCCGCCGCCCAGGGCCTCGGCCCCCACCGGCCCCCACAGGCCCGGCAGCTGCCCCGAGCTCGGAAGCTTCAATAGCGAAGACATCTGCGGCTACATCGACAGGAGCTTCGCCTTCTGGAAGGAGAAAGAAGCGGAGATTTTCAGCTTTGGAGACTGAGGCCAGGGAGGAGGCCCGCACCCCTGCCTGGGCTTCGTGTGTGCGTGTCTCGTGTGCGTGTGTGTTTGAAAACCAGGCGGCCTCCGTCTGCCCAGTCCCTGTGCCGCTTCTCTCACGTCGATTTTTCCCCCCATTTCAGGGTATGTGGAAAAACCTACGGACACTTGTTGACTATGTCCCCAAATCTGCAAATATATTTGCCCAGTTGGGAAGATGAGGGTGTGCCGTGCCTTTCTCTCTGCCCTTCTGGTTTTCACGTGCTCGGGGCAACTTCTGGCATGGAAAGTCCATGGATTCAAGTCGGCTCCAGCCCAGGCTCGGGGAGTAGCCTGGTGGTTGGGAGGTTCCGGAGCGGGTACGGGTCAGAATCAGGACTCGAGCCCACGTCTTCCTGACTCGCAGGATGGTCCCCCGCTCCCACCCAGGACACGCCCCGTCTCTCTGGTTTTCACAGAATCACAAAATCTCAGAGTTGAAACGTCCACAAAGAGCACATAGCCCACCCATCCGTGGCTAAGAATTCCTTCTTCAATCTTTCACTTAGTGGCCTGCTTGAAGACCGGGTGGGAGGAGAGGTCACTAAATGTCCTGGTGCCCCACTTCGAGGCCACTTGAAGGGTCAGATGGACTTTCTTAGGCAGTGTGGAAAGAGCTTGTACTAAGGAGGCCTGAATTTGAATCTTACCACGGACATTCATTCCATGGGAGATCATGGACTAATCTCTTACTTGTTACCTCAGTTGCCTTTTCAGTAAAACGGGAATAGTTGTGTGCAGTTTTCGTGAAAAAAAAAAAGGGGGGGGGGGGCTTTGTAAATTTCAGAGAGCTCCGGAAATGTGAGCGTATTCCAGTGAAGACAACGAATTGAAATCCAGCTTTCTGCACAAGCTTAAAGCCTCTTCTATGGGACACCCCTCAGATTCTTTAAGACTACTCCCAGGTCCCACTCACTGCACCACACCCACTAAGTCAGTCTAGTCATTGAGCATTTATTAAGCATTTGCTACATGTCAACCACTTTGCCAAAAAAAGAGAAAAGTAAAGGCAATCCCTCCCTTCTAAAAGCTTACATTCTGATGAGAGAGGGAGACCTGGTCCAAACAGCTAGGTGCGTAAAAGCTGCCTACAGAGTAGAAAGCAGGAAACCAGGAAGGGGAAAGCATTAGCAGATCAGCCTCTTCTAGACTAAACATTCCATTCTTTCCCTTCTATGGCTGGCTGTTCAGAAGTGGGAAAGGCTTAAGTTCTCTCTGGGGCATGTTGAGTCTGATCCCATGGGACAAGAAGTATCCTAAAGGCAGTTTGGTAATTGGGACTGTAACTCAGCAGAGACCCCTGGGCTGAACAGAGAGATCTGAAAATTTTTTTTAAAAGAGATGACAGTGGAGCCCATGGGAACTGGTGAGGTCACCGGATGTGAGAACAGAGAGAGAAAAGAAAAGGGGCCCAGGACAAGGGCTTGAGGGACACCTTATGGTGGTGGCAGGACAGCAAAGAAGAGTCAATGAAGGAGGCTGAGAAGGCTCTGGAGGACAGATATTGCAGAGAATTGGACAGGCAGGAAGGGCAGGGTTGGGATCTACATTGGACAGCTTCTTGGCCATACTTCAGTGGGAATTCCTTCTGGGTACAGGCTAGAGCAGATGCCTACCGAGGTCCCTTTTCATCTTCAAATTCAATGATTCTGGGAGACCACAGGTCCCTTTGAGGACCCAAGTCACACTCCAGATCAAACTTTGCATTGTTCCAACTGTGCAGTGAGCCTATCACAATGTATTTATCTTGGAAGACCAGGGTTTTAAGGTGTATTTGCCTTTATGCATTCAATTCAATTGGTGAAGTGGAAAGTGTTGACTCATGTCAAAGAACTTCAAGTCCTGCCCCTGAAGGTTATAGCAGTGTGACCTTGAGTAAGTCAGTTAACCTTGATGGGCCTCAGTTTCCTCCTATGTAAAATGATGAGTGACCTAGATGGCATCTGTGGTCCCTTCCAGATCCAATGTGATCCCATAATATAATATAATTTAGTTCTATTTATTAAACACTTACTAAGTGCAGACAGCATGTTTGGGGCTGGCAGTGCACAGACCAAAATGAATCACTCTCAACACTCAAGGAGTTCAAATTCTACTGGGGTGGGGGAAAGTGGGGAGGAACAACATGTACATAGATAAATAAATACAAAATATATATAGAATAGTAAGCACTGAAACTCGGTGAGATGAGGACCCAGGAATGAAACCTGGCTCCGGAAGGTGGTACCTTATTCAAAACAAACAATATTGATAAAAGGATAAGGGAGGGGTAAGGGGTGACCTTTTCTATTAAGACATACTCATGTATGGAGATCAAAGAAGAGACTGGGGGAAGTGCTAGGTCATGGTTGCCACGTTCAGGTATTTGACAGGCTGTCATATGGAATAGGGGTGAGCCTTGCTCGCTTGGCCCCAGAGGGTCAAACCAGGAGCGATGAGGGGAAGCCATGGAGGGGCCAATTGAGACTTTGTATTGGGAAATGTGTCCTAACACTGAGAGCTATTCCAAAGTGGAAAGCGCTGCCTTGGGATGGTGAGCTCTCTGAGCCGAGGGTGGATGTCCACTTGGCAGAGACACTCCAAAGGGGATTACAGTTTAGAGACAGGCTGGATTCATTGGCCTCTGAGTAGCCTTCCCACTGGGAAAATTCTGAGTCTGAGATGCATAAAATGGCAGTCATCAGCCTTGTCTCCCTGTGCCAGAGGGCTGCCATAGCAAGCCGAAATAGCTCAGTTGGAAGAGCGTTAGATTGAAGATCTTGAAGGTCCCCGGTTCAATCCCGGGTTTCGGCATTTGGGGAACATTTTGGACAGTACAGTGGAGAGGTCTCTGGGCTGGGAGGAGGGGAGACTGACATTCAGAGCAGGCACTCAGTAGTTGTGTGGGCTTGGGAACACCCTTAATGACCTCCAGCCTCAGCTTTCTTGTCTGTAAAACAAAAAAATTCTAATAGTACTTTCTCAATCACAGAGTTATTGTAAAGCTTAAATCTACATAACTAGATGTTTGTGTATATACATACACACATGTGTGTTGTTCTATCCATCCATCCATCCATCCATCCAGGTAGCTAGCTATCTAAATTTTAAGGTGCTATAGAAACATTAGCAATATTAATTATTAATGGGGGGAGGGATCATATATACTGTATGTAGGAGGCTATGTAGAGGGAAGGGTCCGGGGGTTGGTGGGATGCAGTAGAAAGGCAGATAGTAATGCATCTTCTTTAGTTTCATGTCCATTTAATTAAACTCTGTCAATTTCTGGTGTTGAATCATTGAATGGTACCAAAGATTTTGGGGCAACAGCTTTCACTTCCAGGTCTCCTGCAACTGAGATACTAGAAGCCGAAATAGCTCAGTTGGGAGAGCATTAGACTGAAGATCTAAAGGTCCCTGGTTCAATCCCGGGTTTCGGCATTTGGGGCAATATTTTAGGCAGATATAGGTGTTTCAGTGGATTGAGCAGGGAACTGGGAATCAAATAGACCCAATTCAAATCTAGGTTTGGATGCTACGTAGCCAACTGTGACTGAAAATCTGGGCAGAGGTGGTGGGAGGGCCGTTTAGCATCTGCCTTTCAAGGTTTCTTCCAGCTGTAAATGTTATCATTCTATGAGTGGTTGGATGACTCAGAGCACTTATCTGAATTCTCCCAGCTTAGCCTCCCTTGTTCACCTTTCTGCACACAACTCTGGGTCATTTCTCTCCTTGGCTTCCCTTCACTAAGGCCTGTAGACCAGGGGAGGTCCTTGTGGTGCCTGTAGCCCCTCCCTCCTCAGATCTGGGCAGGTTAGATAGGTTGGTGGCCAGAGCGGGGAAGAGGGGCAGAGATAATAATTTGATGTTTAATGGTGAGAAGATGATCGGGATTCTTCTCCATCTAACTATAACATGAGAGTGGGGGCCTAGGGGTTAGACCCTCTGTCTCATTGGAATGTTGTTAGTAGCTTGTGGTACACTGGAGAGAAAGCTAGATTTAGAGAGAGAAGTTCTGGGTTCCAAACACACTTTTTCCTTTGCTAGTTGTGTGACCCTGGGCAAGTCACTTGACCTCTGTGAAATGAGGGGTTTGAAGTAGATGTCCTTAGAGGCTCCTTCCAATTCCAGATCTGTAATCTACAAAAAAGTGAGAAGAGGGGGAGACCCATTCACATTAAGGAGGCTTCCTGGTGACTGAGGGAGGCCCCAGAAGATAGGGATAGAGGGGGAGATCCTTCACAATTAGCTGTGTGATTTTGAGCAAATCTCTTTACTCCACCCGTCCTCAGTTTCCTTACCTGTAAAAGGAGGGCATTGGCTATATGAATTAATCAAAGCTTAGGCTATGAGACCAGGAGTTTTCATCAAAGCAAGCAAAACCGAGAGCACAATTTATATAATAACAACACCATGAAAAGAAATAGCGTAATCATCAAGAAATATTTGTAAAGCATTGCAAAGCTTAAACTGTAGAGGTGCTGGCTAGTAGCAATAGTGAGGGCGATCAGGTGGCACAGTGCGTAGAGCACTGGGCCCGGAATCAAGGTAGACCGGAGTTCAGATTTGGTCTGAGACACTTACTAGCTGTGTGACTCTGGGCAAATAACTTAACCTGGTTTGTTTCAGTTTCCTCATCTGTAAGATGGACTGGAGAAGGAAACGGGAAACTATTCCAGCATCTTTGCTGAGAAAACCCTAAATGGGGTCACGGAGATTCAGACATGACTGAAAACGACTGAAAAATTAAAACAATAGTGAATATTTACAAAATGTTTTAAAGTTTGTAAAGTGCTTCGCAAACATTATCTCACAATGACCCTAAGAAGTAAGTGTGATTATTGTGTCCATTTTACAGATGAAAAAATCGAGGCAGACAGGAAGTAAATGAATGGCCCAGAGTCACACAGCTAGTGAGTGTCTGAGGCTGAATTTGAATTCAGGTCTTCCTGACTCTAGATGCTGTGCTCTCTACTCTGTGGTCATGTCCAGCAACCTATAGAAAGACTCACTAACACTGATCAGTGTAAAAGCTTGTTCTTGGAAATAGAATTGAAATTGAAAAAGAGACAAAACAAGAAACAAAGGTTTAACTCTCTCCTTCCTTGAATGCCAACGCTTTGACGGTCCAGTGTCCAGAGTCCCTCCATCGCTTAGGGAGCTGTACTGCTTTCCATCAGCCACCGGAGGGTGCATTGCTACAGTCCATTGGGTTCTCTTCCACACATGATGCCACTGGAAACTTCACAAAGACACGGTGTGGGGTAGCTGCCATTGTTGCCCTCATTTTATTTTATTTTACTTTTGCTTTTTTTGGGAGGGCAGTTGGGGTTAAGTAACTTGCCAAAGGTCATATGGCTAGTCTGTGTGTGTGTGTTAAGCTTCTGAGGCTGGATCCAAACTCAGGTCTTCCTGAATCCAGGGCTGGCACTCGACTCACTGCTCCGTTGCCCCCATTTTAAAGATGAGTTGCATGAGGCTGTCCTACAGCATGTGAAGAGATTTGCCCAGAGTCACAGCACTAGGAGGCATGAAAAGAAGGATTCAAACTCAGGTCTTGTGACCCAGAGTCCAGAATGCTCTCCAATACTGTCCTGTCTCAAGTACCCAGAGACCTTCGGTGCAGCCCATACCATGGGGATGAAAGGCCCTCTGTCACCTACTCCATGCTGCTTGGAAGAGCAGAAGCCTTGTGGTGGAGCTCCATAGTCAGTGCTACCATCAGACCTGGTCCCCAGGCGTGGCTCCCCCTCGATGTCTGCCTCACCTCCAACCTGCTTTAGGGACCGTTAGATGGGCAGTGAGAGAATGGCCTGACATCACCCTCTCATTACAAAAGTGATCTGAGACTCTTCTATGAACCTTGAACTTTGAAGACACCCCCCTCCAAATCCAGCCATGGCTCAGTCAGTCCCTTTTCTACTCCTAAAACCACCTCTACCTTCCTCCCTCCCCCAGTGACTTGGCTTCACTTGTCCTTTTTCTGTGACATTAAATGATGTTTCATCGATGTTTCTTTTTCTTTGCATTGTTGTCCTTTCCCATTGACTCCCTCCCTCAACACACTCTTGATCCTAACCAAGAAGTCTAGCTAAGGAAACAAATCAATACAGTCCTTGGAAACACAGCAGGACATTCACTGGTCATGTGTGACAGCATATGCCTCATTCTTCACCCAGAGACCTCCACCTCAGCTGGGAGCCAAGAGGGTCACCAATTTTCTATAATGCCTTTTCCTCTTCAAGGCTGCTTTTTGGTGTTGATTTTAACCTGGATTTACCTCTCCTGAAGTCCTTGGATATACACCTTTGTGGCATGGGGGTGACCCTCCCATGCCATCCACAATCAAGGCTTCATGGATGGGCTCCTCAGGGTGACGCTGTCCAGGAACCCACCAGACCAACTACTAGAAGTCCCAGCACCAGTTTGACAGTAGGGGATGGATGTTTGAGCTACAACTCTCAAACAGTGATAGCAATTACTGACATTTACAGGGCTCTTGACAGCTTGTAAAACATTTTGCATATTATATCATTTAATTCTCATTACAGTCCTGGGAAGTGCTATCATTTTACAAATTTTATAGATAAGGAAACTGAAATAGACAGGGGTTCAATGTCTTGCTCAGGGTCACACACCTAGTGTCTGAGGCTGGACTTGAACTCAGGTCTTGGTGACTCCTGGCCCAGCATTTCTCACCCACTGGGGCCATCTGCCTTTTCTTTCTCTAAATTCCTCATGTGTGTTATTTCTTAAAGTGCAATCATATCCCATTTTCTTCACACACCACAACTGACTCCCAGTTAAGGAAACTTGCCTTTGTTTCTAGTTTTTTATTGCTACAAAAACAAGTGTCTCTATGATCATTTGGGTACATTTGGGACCTTTCTTTCTGTCTTTGACAGTTTCCTCATTTATAAAATCAGAAATTTGGACCAGATGGTGTCTGGGGACCCGCCTGGATCTGTGCCTAGCAATGGGACATCTCTCTATGTGACCCATAGCATTCATTTAGCCACTGCCCTTGGAGTCTAAGGGCCAAAACATTTCCTGGTTGCATGATCATTGGT
The DNA here is from genome assembly GCA_011680675.1 of Gymnobelideus leadbeateri. Classification (NCBI taxonomy): domain Eukaryota; kingdom Metazoa; phylum Chordata; class Mammalia; order Diprotodontia; family Petauridae; genus Gymnobelideus; species Gymnobelideus leadbeateri. Next base: position 138,543 of record WOXC01007014.1, on the reverse strand, counting down.
CGCCCCTCAGTGCTCTCGGATACACCTCTCACATACTATGAGTGGCACATCTGTGTCTGTGGAGGGAATTCCCACACCAGGATTTTTTTTTCCATTCATGAAAATTACAAGAGAAAAAAATGTCGTGCTGTACCTTGGCTGTCAACCAGTACAGGAATCCCCCATCCTTGCTCCTTTTCTCTAGCCCTCTCACACTGTGCTTTGATCCACCTTTTCACATTTTAAGGGCTTTGGTCCTTGTTGGGTTGGGAGGGAGGGAACAAGTCTTCTTGGGCTGCTCCCTGGCTCCATCCAGACTCTCTTCAGCCATCTTGCAAAATGCCAGCCTCAGGCAGGGGAAGCCACAATACAATTCTTCTGTCCCAAAGTGTGATGGGCTGCCTCTGGAGGGAGTGACTTTCTGACATATGCAAGGCCTTTGCCATGCTTAGTTTTTTTTTTTGTTTTGTTTTGTTTTGTTTTTTTTAAGCAATTGGGGTTAAGTAACTTGCTCAAGGTTACACGGCTAGTCATTTGATTTATGCGTGGGTGCTCATTTTCTGAGGCCGGATCTGATCTCGGGTCATCCAAACTCCGAGGCCGACGCTCTTACTCACTGCGCCACCTAGCCGCCCCTTTAGGGCAATTGGGGTTAAGTAACTTGCCCAAGGTTATACGGCTAGGTTTTTGTTTGTGCGGATTAGGTGTCGGAGGCCGGCTCCGAACTCAGGTCCTTCTGATTCCAGGGCCGGCACTCTATTCACTGCGCCACCTAGCCGCCCCCCATGCTTAGTTTTTACATTCATTATATGCTGTCCCTCCTTGGAGGTGCCATAGTGGAGACAAGATGACCCCTCCTTGGCGATGCTGGAAAGGATTCCTGCCCAGGCACTGAGTTCATGCCTGCCTCTCAGGTTCTGTGAGCAGCAGCAAAATGCCCAGACATGCATGGTAAGATCTTCCCAGAGAATTCTCCTGGGGCCTCCAAAGAAGTCAGCTCCTCCCAGAGAATGGAAGAAACAGTGGCTCTATTTCCATTTAAAGCCTGAAATCCATAGGGTCCTGCATGGCTGGGTGATGCCTGAAACCGAGCCTGCTCTGGCGGGGAGAATGTGAGAAGTCAGGCTAACTGAGGAATCGCTGGAATAGCCAGGTTATTATATAATGTTTTCTATCTCTGTAGCTCCACAGGGCAAACGGGGCAGATTGATTTCATATTGGCGTAGTGTGGTCTCTGATGGAGACCATTAGACGTAAGGTCAAGTGAAGAGGACGGGAGTTAGGGAGGCTCAGGTTTGGAGAGAACCAGACTTCACTCTAAAGGGCCAGGCTCATCTTTTGTGCCTTTCTGGCTTCCTTTAACCCAACCTCATTTTTCACTTCAATTAATTTGATTCAATTCAATTCCATTTGATTCCATTCCACGGATTTCAATTTAATCCAATGCAATTCAATTACCCAAAGAAAATTACCGAAAAGAGGGAGCAGGAGAAGGTACCCTTGATGGAGCATGGTAGACAAAGTCCGAGAATCAGGAGCCTGGCAAGGGATAAAGGCCCGGCTGGCCTGGGGGCCCTCCTTCAAAAGGGAAGATTGAGGAGAAAGTGACCAATGGGAGGAAGGGGCTGAAGGTCAGAGGGGACTGCTAGTCCGTTTCCAGTTATTCCCGATATCAAGCCCAAATCTGTCCCTCTGACCGCTTAGTATTCAATATATACGGTCCATCTGGTGCTACTTTCTTCACTCTGCATCAACTCCTAGAAATCTTCCCTTTCCTTTATATCCTTCATAAAGCTCCATGTCCCGTCTCAGCTGGATGCATTGTCCTCCCCCATCTCCTTCTCTTGTTCCTCACCTCCATGCCTTCTTCAATGCCCCTCCCCGAATGCTCCTCCTTCAAGGCCAAGATCAAGGGCCATTTCCTTCATGAAGCCTTCCCTGCTGGTGACAGCTTTGCATGGCTGCGGCCTTTCAGAATCATCACTGACTTCCGTTCATGCCCCTTCAATGACATAATCCTGGAATCCTAAATCTGAAACCAGAAGGGAGGTCAGGATCCATCTAGTCCACCCCCCCTCATTCTGCAGATGAGGAAACTGAGGACGGAGGAGTTAAGTGAGGTAGATTCATTGAGTGAGGTGGAAGGGACCTCCCAAGAAAAATCAGAAGGATTTAGACTGAGATGATGCCTCAGAGGCCTGCTAGCCCAACCCCATCTCATCTCATGGAAGAGAAAGCTGAGACTCAGGGAGGTTACATGACTTGCCCAGGGTCACACAAGTAATATGCATCAGAAGTAAGATGTGACTCCAAATCTAAGACTTTTTCATGGTGTTTGTAATGGATCTTAACTAGATTGTAGATTTAGGACTGAAAGGGCCTTCAGATGCCATTAAGTCTAATTTCTTCATTTCCCAGGTGATGGAACAGGCCTAGAGTGATTAAGTAAATTGCCCAGGGTCACATAGCTAAGTGTCAGAGACAGGATTCTAACTCAGGGCTTTCTGATTGCAGGTGCTCTGTCCACTCTGCCACCTACTGCCTTCAGTGTTTGTCCAGGTCTCCTAGTGGATTGTAAATTCTTTCAGAGCAAGGGCTGTGCCTCAGTGCTCCCCTCCCCCTGCCCCCAACACACACACACACACACACACACACACACACACACACACACACACAGTAGGTACTTGTGTTTGCTCAATTTCCCCCACATGTTTTCTGTCTGACGCCTCTGGGTGTGTGGCTTTAAGAGCAAGCAGCCTGGCCAGAATCCCCCACTGTCCAATATCTCCCACCCCCACCACTGGGGCAGGAAGAGGTCTAAAAATACCACTTCTCCGCCTGCCCCGGCACGCCTCTCCTGCTGGTCTACAGCCAGGGCCTGCCTGCCCAGGGCTTTCTGAGGACTGAGTCGCCTTGGGCTGGTAATCCGTGGAGGAAACTTCTTCCTGTCCTTTCTCTTTTGTTGCCCCCCTGGACTGTGCCCAGCACCTGTTCCTTGGGTGAGCCTGGGCAGAGAAGGGCAAGCTTCGAGGCGAAGCCAGAAACTCAGAGGTAAGGCCTGAAAGCAGGGAGGCCTGGGCAGGGTCAGACTTTCTGGGGAAGCCAGCCTGGCTGGCTCCAGAGCAAAGGAGGAGGGAGTCAGGCTGACTGAACATTCAAAGGGCTCCTGGGAGGAACCCCTAGAAGGAAGGCTACACCCCAGGGGGCTCAGGCTTGGGATCCAAGGGAAGAGGAGAGAGAGAGAGAGAGAGAGAGAGAGAGAGAGAGAGAGAGAGAGAGAGAGAGAGAGAGAGAGAAGCACTCTCTCTGGGAGCCTTGTGAGAACCCAGATCTTTATCTTTTCTGCTCAAACTTGTTCAAGGCTATGCCCTGGAACACAAGGAGGGAGGGCATCTGGCCATCAGCCCCCTCTCTCTGGCTTGGAAGCCCAAAGGTAGCTTTTGTCCCTGGCTATAAGAGGGGCCAATGTCCTACTCTTAACAACACAGGCCAGAAAAACCATTCTATCCTGGCCTCTGTTGCTCCTGCTGCCCTTAGAAAAGCCCCCAAGGACGGGAGAGCAGGGCAATGGAAATGTGGCACTCCCACCAGCCCTTAGCCCATTTGAGAGCCTGGTCCTGTCCCAGACCTGCCCCCGGTCCCCTTGGTTTTTATCAGTTCCCTACGTTTGTCAGACAGAGATGTTAATGGCAGCTTGGGAGGACTATATGAAAAACAACCCTGAAATTCAGAGGGATGGGAGTGGGGTTGGCACATGGCTGAAGGGAGAAGCTGGACAGAGCTTGGCCAACCTTTCCTCTTCTGTTCATGGCTGCCATTAGAAGATAACACCAGAGCCCATGACTAGTCTGGAGAGAGCTGGGCTTTGTCAAGCCTGCTGCCATGGTCAGGGTTTCAGCCCAGAAGGGCAGGCCCTTCCTTCCCACTTTCCCCAGCTGTCCCTCAGTGGCCAACATCTGCAGGATTCCAGCCTCCTTCTCCCAGGGCTATGCTCTGCCCCCTAAATCCCAAGAGGGAGGGCCCCCTCTGGAAGCACTCCCCTGCCCCAAAGACTCTGGTACAGCCCTGATAGAAACTGCTTCAGTGCCCTGAACTCTCATGGCATAAAAGGGACCTTGCTTTGAGAGGGAGAATGAGCGTGAGGGGAAAGGACAGATGGAGGGATGGGTAAACATGGGTCTGGATTCTAGGGTGAGTCTAGGCGAAACTAGCTTTGGACTAGATACCTCTGGAGGCCTCTGATCCAACTGTGAGCCAGGACTTCCAGGCCCTAGTTTCACTGACAGCACTCCAGACGTGGTCCCTTCTGCCCTGGGAGCTCAAGACAGTCCAGCAAATGTCAGAGAGAAACTGAGGCTAGCAGCTGTCTCAGCCTCCACCATATCTTGTCATCCATACTGTGGGAATTCTGCCCAGCTGCAAGGGCCAGTGGGGAGGGGAGAGTGGTCTGGGACCTCAGGGCTGATGCTGAGTTGTACTATGAAGACAGTTGATGTTTAATCTCTCTGGGTTGTTGGCTGGGACTGGGAAAGTCTCTAGGGAATCCAAGTGAGTCACCTTTCAGGAGAACCCGTCATCAGTCTTCTTGGAAAAAGTAATGGATCGGGAGAGAATCAGGCTGGTCAGATGAGTCCTCTTTCCCTAGAAGGACACATCATGTAGACAGAAATAGCCAGAGTGACTAGTGAATCCATGGTGTGGTTGTGGCTAAAGAGCTGGGCCTGGAGTCAGGACAACCTGGGTTTGAATCCCACCACAGCACGTGTGAGCCAGGGTGAGGCACTGGACTTCACCGAGTCTTACTCTCCTCATCTGAAAATAGTAATAACAGCATCTCCCTCCCTGGTCTGTGACCTCAGAGGCTGCCTCCAGCCTCAGACCTACTACCCTGTGGTCCCTGGGACACATTAGATTAAATGACTTCTGAGGTCATTTCCAACTAGATCAACGATTCTCTGACCACGTGTCTGACTGTGGGCTTGTCACTGGACCTCTCTGGGCCTCAGTTTCTCCCTTTATAAAGTGAGGGGCTTGGACTAGATGGCCCCTAGGGTTCTGGGTCTATGGTCTATGACCCCTCTCTGGACCTCAGCTTCCACATTTATAAAATGAGGGAACTGGACCATTTCCCACATTCTCCATATCTATAATTCTTACTACTGAGTGGGCTCAGCTCACAAGAGTCTGATATGATGCACTGAGGAGGCTGGAGGAGGGGCAGGGAAGCACAGACAATGGCTTCTCCCCCACTGGTCTGTCATGTTGATTCCTCTGCTCTCCCCTTTGGGGCAGGTTGGGGTCCAGAGAGGACACGGTGCCAAAGCCATGGTGAGAAACATGGATGATCTTGACTTCTGCCTTCAGTCACATCCCCAGGATGTCCTGGAGGGGCTTCGAACCTTCCGCGCCCACCCCAAGCTGTCAGACGTCACCCTGCTGGTTGGCAGCCAGGCATTCCCATGCCACCGCAGCCTCCTGGCCCTCTGCAGCCCCTACTTCCACGCCATGTTTGCGGGGGATTTTGCAGAGAGCATTGCCGCCCAGGTGGAGCTCCCGGATGTGGACCCTGGCACCATGGGGTTGCTGCTGGACTTTGTATACACGGGAAGGCTCACCATTAACCAGGACAACGTGGAGGCCCTGACCCAGACTTCCAACCGGCTCCATTTCCCAGCCGTGCAGAAAGTATGCAGCCGCTACCTTCAGCAGCAGATAGACGTCACCAACTGCCTGGGCATCTGTGACTTTGGAGAGCGCTATGGCTGCCCAGAGGTGTCCTCCAAGGCCTGGTCCTTCTTGCAGGAGAACTTTGAGGCTGTGTCTCAGGAAGAGGAGTTCCTGCAGCTGCCCAAAGACAGACTGGCTGCCTACCTGGCTAACGAGCTGCTCCAGGTTCGGGAGGAGCAGAGCCGAGCTGAAGCCCTGCTCAGGTGGGTGAGATATGAGGAGGAGGCCAGGGCCCGCTACCTGCCTGAGCTTCTGGACCTGGTGCACCTGGTTTCTCTCCCTGATCAATTCCTGCAGCACCTGCTCTGCACTGAACCCTTGACTCGGGCTTCTGAGGCCTGCAAGGCAGTGATCTCCCAGAACCAGAGCCCGGTCAGTGATGGGTATGGGTGGGTGGTGGGGCCCCTGACCCACAGAGGCCTGGCAGGGAGTAGGTGGGGAATGAAGGAGGGAGGAAGGTGAATACTATTTCACAGGGCCAGGGGAGCTTCCTGACCCTCAGCCCCATGTCAGATGGCTGATAAGCAGAGAAACCTGGTCTACCCTAGGGTCCTCAATCATGTGAAAAACTAGGCATGGGGGTTGTGTGTTTGTATGTATACATATATGTATGCATATATATGTATATATATATATACATATATATATATATATATGTGTAAAATAGGAACAGGTTATTTGGGGAGATGATTGAGGGATTACGAAAGAACATGTGTAATACAGAACTTGGTACTTGAGCTGAGGAACCCAAGATTGTAAGAAATAGACATAAGGAGTCAGGCATGCCTCCAGGGCAATCACATTGATTCAGGAGATGGAATGAGACCCCGAGACCAAAAGGCAGAAAGAGATCGAGGGCAATGAACGTGGCCAACAGGTTGGAATGTAGAATATGTGAATGAGAATGGTGGGGACAAAGAGGCTTAGAATCAGGTGCTCCGTTTATTTATTCCCAACATTCAAGGTTTGTTTTTTTTTTTTAATTTTGAGTTCCAAGTTCTCCCTCTCCTTTCCTTTCATCCCCCACCCCCTGAGAAAGCAACATATCAATTATACGTGTGAGTTCATGCAAAAGAGATTTCCATATTAGTCTTGTTACAAAAAAAAAAAAAGCAAGAAACAAAGAAAGTGAAAGACAGTATGCTTATCTGCACTCAGATTCATCGGTTCTCTCTCCGGAGGTGGAGAGCCTTCTTCATCACGGGTCCTTTGGAATTGCCCAGGAACATGGTCTTGATCAGAGTAGCTGAGCCTTTTACAGTTGATCACTGTTACAGTGTTGCTATTACTGTACACTATGTTCTCCTGGTTCTGTTCCCTTCACTCTTCATCCATCCATATAAGTCTTCCCATGTTTTTCTGAAATCATCTTGCTCATCAATTTCTTACAGCACAATAGCATTTGATCACAACACATGCCACAACTTGTTCAGTTATTCCCCAATTGATGGGCATTCCCTAAATTTCCAATTCTTTGCCACCACAAAAAGAGTGGCTATAAATATTTTTTGTATATATGGGTCACTTTCCTTTTTCTTCTCTTTGGGATACAGACCTCATAGTAGTATTTCTGGGTCAAAGGGTATGTACAATTTTATGCACCTTTGAGTGTAGTTCCAAACTGTTCTCCAGAATGGTTGGACCAGTCAACAGTTACATAGTGTATTAGTGTCCCTATTTTTCCACATCCCCTTCAGCATTTGTCATTTTCTTTTTCCATCATGTTAGCAATCTAATAGGTGTGAGGTGGTACTTCAGAATTGTTTAAATTTGAAGTTTTCTAATCAATGGGGAACTTTTTCATGAGATTATTGATAGCTTTCACTTCTGAAAACTGCTTATTCATGTGATTATTGATAGCTTTGACTTCTAGAAACTACTTATTCATATCCTTTGACAATTTGTCAGTTGGGGAATGGTTCATATTTTTATAAATTTGACTTAACTAAATATTTGAGGAATGAGGCCTTTATCAGAGAAATTTGCTATATAACTTCTCCTCTGCATTTCGACACTTCCTGCTTTCTTTCTAATTTTGGCTGCATTGGTATTGTTTGTGCAAAACCTTTTAATTTAATGTAATAGAAATTATCCATTTTACTTTCTGTGATCCTTTTTATCTCTTGTTTGGTCACAAACTCTTCCTTTATCCATAGATCTAACAGGGAAAATTTTCATCCTCCCCTAATTTGCTCATATCGCCCTTTATGTCTAAATAATTTACCTATTTTCACTTTATCTTGGTATGCTGTGTGAAACATTGGTCTATACCTAGTTTCTGCTAAATTGCTTTCCAGTTTTCTAATCAATTTTGTTAGATAGTGAGCTCTTGCCCCCAAAACCTTGTTCTTTGGGTTTATCAAACACTAGATTATTATGATTACTTACTACTGTGTATTGTGTAAACAATCTATTACATTGATCCACCACTTTCTTTCTTAGCCACTACCAGCTTGTTTTGATGGTTACTGCTTTGTAACATAGCTTGGAATCTGGTACTGCCTAGGTTGCCTTCCTTAACATTTCCCCCCCATTGATTCCCTTTGATATTCATTACTTTTGTTCTTCCAAATGAATTTTGTTATCATTTTTTTCTAACTGTATGAAATAATTCTTTGGTAGTTTGATTGACATGGCACTGGATAACTTAGGTAGAATTATCATTTTTGTTAAATTGACTTGGCCTACCCACAAGCAATTAATATTTCTTCATTTCTTTAGATCTGTCCTTTGTGTGAAAAGTGTTTTGTGATTGTGTTCTAGAGTTAGGATTGAAAGACTTCCAGCTGTTCTCTTTCTCTTAATCTACATCTTTTATGTTCTTGTCCTGACAGTCTTCAATGATGCTTCCGCAGAAGCTGGAGGAAGTTCTGGTGATAGTAGCAGGTCGAGCCCTGGAAGATTCAGAGGATGAAGAAAGCCATGAGGAGCCTCTGCCCATCTCCAGGAACTGTGCCTTCTATAACACAAAATCCAGTAAGTACCTGAGGAGAAGAAGGGGTGCTGGGGGGACCTCTGGAGTTGGAACCCTAGAGGTCATCTAGGGCAATCTCCTAATTTTATAGATAAGGAAACTGAGGCACAGAAAGGGGAAAGTAACTTGTCCAGTGTTATATAGGTAATAAGTGACAGAGTGGAGGTTAGAAGAGAATTCTCCAGAAGTCATGTGTTCCCTTCCTTCCTTCCTCCCTCCCTCTCTCCCTCCCTCCCTCCCTTCCTTCCTTCCTTCTGTTCCCTTTCCTTTCTTCCCTCTTCCCTTCCCCCTGCTTCCCCTTTCTCTTCCCTTCCCTTCACACAGAATACTTTGAACCTTTATTCCCATTTTTATATTCTTGGAATCTCACCAGATAACCTAACTCATTTCATCATAGGTTTTATAACTTGTTATACCTTGGTAGACTCGAAATTTCATTGAAGGTGCAGTGGGCAAACTGTAGAGTGCATACTGCTTCCTATAACCAATGCGCTTTGAACCAGGACCAACAACCATTGACTGCCCCCCACCCCTTCCTCCCATACCATGCTGTATTATAGGAATGTGCCCCCCCCACCAGAATTCACTTAGTCCAGCCCTTCCATTTAAAGAGGCCCAGTGAGGTTCTGGATGTGGTCCCTGCTCCTGGTGCATTTACAATCTATCTGGGGAGATGAAACATGATCTGATATGCTTAAAAGAACAATATTAGATACATGTTCTAAGTGAAACTGTGGGTTGTAGTACATAAGCATTTAAGGGTTTGGGTGAAATGAGGGATGGATGTGGCCTGTGGAAGTCAGGGCAGGATCCCCTCAGTCCTCAGCCTGACCTGGGAGTTGGGAGGTCGGGGGGTCCATCCTGGGTCTTGAGACCTGGGCAAGCCCTTTGGTCATGGCCAGTGGAACAGCTGGCCCCTTGGCTCACCTTGACCCTCCCAGACTGAGCACATGGCAGGGGGAGGTCAGATAGTGGGATTGGCTGGGGAGCAGAGCCAGCAGGAGTATTACTACCCAGGTCAGCTGATGTCAATGAGGCTGCCTCCCTGGTCCTTGGGCTTTGCCCCCTCCAGCCTGGTGACCCTTCAAGCTGTGAATGAGAACATTTGGGACTGAAGCCACCTTCAAATAGCCCAACAGAGCCAGGAGCTTTCCAGAGGTGAAGCACAAAGCAGGGTTACCAGTGTTTGCCTCCAAGGTCTTCACTGACTCCTTGCTGGGGGAAGGGAGAGTAACACTTTCTCCTGAGGCAAGAGCCAAATCCCATAGAACAGGAACTCTTCTGAGGCTTCTGGTCCCCAATCTGCTCCTTACTGGATATATGGCTTTGGATAAGTCATTTACATTCTTTGAGCGCCAATTGTCTCATCTGTGAAATGGGAATAGTAATTACACGAGGACCTGAAAGACACAGGGCTCCAGAAAGGACCGGACAAACGCTAGGATCCCACGATCTTCTCCCTTCGCCCCAAGCTCAGCCAGACCTAAGACTCGTCCTCCATTAGCTAAGAGCCTGGGCCTCTTCCCTATCCCCTTCCGTGGTCGTGTGGCAGCTAAGGCTCTCAGAAAGTGATGGGAGCAGGGTGACTGGGACTGTGGAGGGGAAGCTGGGGGCTCCAAAGAGGAAAAATCCTAAAAGGGGCCTATCCATGGGTAGTGACAAACCAGAGGACTTCCTATATGCTTTTTTCTCTTCTCCAGACCAGTAGCGGGTCATGTATGTGAGGAGCAGCCATAGGTCGGGAAGGATGAGGCCTCTCTTTGCGTCCCTCCATCCCCCCATTACCAGCCCTGATGACAGGAGTGCTTAACCTGGACTCCTCCTAGCCCCAGAGAGTCTGGGAAGAGATAGGAGGTCCATAAACTTGGATGGGAGAGCAAATTACCTTCATTTTGACTATCTTTTGCTTTCCTGTGTAACGCAATGTATTTTATTTTATGCATTTAAAAAGCATTATTCTGAGAAAGGGTCGGTAGGCTTCACCAGACTGCCAAAAGTCTGACACATACAAAATCCGGAAGTATCTCTAAGCCTGGCCTGACCTCCCGCCTGGACCCGCCCCCACCTCCTACCTTCCACCCGGACCCGCCCCTGCCTCCTACCTCCGTGCTGGACCAGTCCTCCCTCCTACCTCCTCCCGTATTTTCCTCTCATACTTCTCTGAGCCCGCAATAATTTTTGCAGGTGACTGCCGAGGTAAACTCAGTCATTCATTCACTCATTCATTCACCTCTTCATTCCTTTGCAACAAACATTCCTTGACTGCCTATTTTTGTAAGGCCCATGCTGGGCCAAAGCCCAGGGAGAGACAAAGAATTGACACGTCCCATCCGCCCATCAAGGTCTACACGCTGATGAAGCTCTCTTTGGCTTCTTAAGACTGGAGGGGTGGCTAGCCCCCCTAGACAACAATAGTAACACTAACAAGAGAGAGTACTCATATAGCTCTTCACAGAACAGCCCTGGGAGGGGAAGCACTTTTATTATCCCCATTTTACAGCTGAAGAAACTGAGGCAGATGGAGGTTAAATGGCTTGCCCAGGTGCTTAGCTACGAAGCGTCTGGCTCTGGATTTGAATCCAGCACTCTTTCCGCGCTCCGCACAGTTATTGGCGGCTCAGCGCTTTAACTCCGAAAACATTAACCAGACTGACACCCGCGTGCTACCACTTCTGAAGCATGTTAGGCTCACAAGGCGCTTTCCATACAGAATTCCCTAAGTCTCACGTGGGGATTTAGTAGACAACACGTAGGTCAGTAAGGGGGGCCCGGCCCCTGATCAGCCTGAGCCAGGCTCCCCTGGAGTATTCTTACTCCCCCTGCCTCCTGCCCCTCCGCCATCCATTAACTATAATAATGACGACAGGGAGAATAGCAGAAGATGCTTTCTCACCCGGCTCTGTTGAACGTGATGTCATGATAATGGTGACAGGTGACCTTTGTCTCTCTGATGCCAGTGAAGCACTCAGCCATGGTCTCACTGGAGACTCACCACAGCCCGGTGAGTTACATGCAACAGGGATCGTTACCCCCCACTTTATAGATGAGACAAATGAGGCTGAGAAAGTTGGGCTAGTTCATAGCCAAGCGGCTCATAAGCATCAAAGGCAAGATCTGAACCCAGGTGTGCCCTATTCCAAGTCTGGTGCGCAGCAGATTTATCTCGGGCAAGTCCCCCTCCCCCGCCAAGATGCCATTTCAATACCATTTAACTGGAATTTCTCTCTCCTGGCTTTGAACTTAGGCTTTTTTTTTTTTTTTTTTTAGCCCTTTCACCTCCAGAGCTTCAACCCCAGAGCCCTGATCTCGAGATTAGGGAGGGTCTTGTGTGGCCCATCCCATCAGGTCCGGCTTCACTCTGCTCCCACCATCTTCTCCCCAACTGCCTCACACTGGCACCCTTCATTGCCCTCCTCCCCCCACTCCACCGCCTCCCCTTTCCAGTTCTGGAAGCATCATCAAACCGATATTGCCGCTTCTGCTGGAGTGGCTTATGGGTCTACTGCCCCATGGTGCTGCTCGGCACCATCCCTGGGACATTCCAAACCCAAATATGACGCATCCCGATGTGGTACCTCCCCTCATCTGGGTGGAAGAAGCTCCTAAAAGACCAGCTCTCTTCACTTTTGCACTTGTAACCCCAGCACGTAGCACAGTGCTTGGCACATAGGAAACTTTGTTTCATAAATATTGTTTCCTTCCTTCCTTCCTTCCTTCCTTCCTTCCTTCCTTCCTTCCTTCCTTCCTTCCTTCCTTCCTTCCTTCCTTCCTTCCCTCCTCTCCTTCCTTCCCTCCTTCCTTCCCTCCTTCTCTCCTTCCTTCTTTCCTTCCTTCCTTAATATTCAGATCCACGATCATTCATTCATTCATCCACATTCAGACCTATGATTTTTCATTATTCATTCACATTGAAATCTGTGATTTTTCATTTATTCATGTTCAGACCTGTGGTTTTTTATTCATTCATGTCCAGACCTATGATTTTTCATTCATTCACATTCAGATCTGTGTTTTTTTATTCATTCATTCATTCACATTCTGACCTGTTTTTCATTCATTCATTCATTCATTCATGTTCAGATCCACAATCATTCATTCATTCATCCCCATTCAGACCTATGATCTCATTGGTGTAGTTCCTGGTGAGAAAGCTGCCTTTATCCATGCAGATTTCCACCTGCTCTGCAACCTTTAGCCTTAGAGGACTGAGAGGTTGAGTCAAGATGCCTGGGTTTGACTCCTGTCTGTGAAACCTGCCAACTGAGGTTCTGGGTAATAGGGCCGGTGACAGCTATATTCCTGGGTGCACTGGGCCATTGGGAGGCTTTGATGAGATCATGGATGTAAATTCGTTCTTGAACCTTGAAGTGCTGTTGGCAGACGATGTATAATTTTGCTGAGGCCCCTTTCATTACCCACTTACCCCATCCTTTGGGCAGCCTGGAGCCAAGTCGATGTGTTCTAGTTCCTTAGCGATGAAGCAACAACAGGACAGACACATATGCTGAGAATCCTATACTTGGACGCCAATCCTGTGCCTGGAAGGCATCTCCATGGGGACAAAATCATCCTGCCTGTTTCCCCCAGAGCACTCTGTGGCTGGACAGATGGCGACGTCTTTCTCAGTGAGAGCTTGGCTGGATTTCAAGGAGCCCAGGGAGGTGGGGGGAGATAAGGGCATGTACCCTGTATAAAGAGAGCAGAGCCCCTTGGGGCTGTCATTTTGGAATCTGGAAGCTGCCTTCAGGGCCTGATTGAAATGGGATCCAAGCTCCCCTCTGGTCAGCAGCCCCTGATGCCACATACTGGCACTGTCAAAACCGGTCCCCAGTAGGGTCCTGGCTGGGGAAGGGAGCCCTGGGAGCATGAGAGATTGCAGGCTGAGCTAATGTGATGAGCTCTCTTGGCCCACTGGGTCCAGCAGCTGTGGCCTACCCGCATCGCGGAGCCTGCCTGGCATGGCACCAGGCAGCCCAGTGAGACAATGGTCTGGCCCTTTCCTCTGCCCTCCCAGGGTGACCCAAACATGAATCAGAGAGGACGTGATCTGGGCAAGATGACGCAAGTGGAACGCATAGACTCAGTGAACACGGCGCGGGCCAATTTATCTCAAAGTACCCAAAGTCAGAAATGTCCCTTAGCCCCTCAGCAGTGACCAGCCAGGTGCTCCGATGATGACGAAGTTCCCCTAAAGTGGGGAGGGGCGGTCACAAAACCCTAGGAGGGCTCCATAGCCCACCCTCGATCAATAGCCTAACCACATTGTCCAGAGCATTTCCAGTCACCAGTCACCAATCTAAATTCCCGTGAAGGATAAGACCCCAAGCCAAGCACCGAAGATGCAGAGACCAGAAGTCCCTTCCCTTGACTTTTACTGATAAGACCCTTGGAGGAGTGGCAGCTCTAACAATCAGGAGAATGGGGAAGGGCTTCCTATAGCTCCTGAGTGGAGCTCTTAAGGAAGCGAGCTATTCCGAGGAGCAGAGCAAGGAACCTTTCAGCCTTGGAGCCCCGAGGGGTGCGGGCGGACGTAATGCGCTGACTTGGGGAAACTGCACAAAGACAGTTTGGCGGAAGCATACTGTCTGTGAAGGAAAATTGAGGGAAGTGATACTGAGAAGGCGGGCGGAAGCTCTCTGTGGAGAGCCCTGAAGGCCGAACGAAGGAGTTTATACTTTACTTGGGAAGCAGTAGCGATTCCTGAGCTGCAGAATGAGGGGGTCCCTTCTGTGCCTTAGGAAGCGTATGTCAGCAGCGGGGTGGGGAGCTCACTGCAGAAAAGGACCAGACGTGGGGAGACCTCTTAGGACGTGTGTGGGCGATGCTCTCGCTTTAGCCGTGAAATCAATACCTCTTTGTTAGGTACCACAAGGGGCATCACCTCCATTTTGTGGATGAGCAGCCCGAAGCCCAAGGTTGCACTGCAGCGGAGAAGTGAAACCAACACTGGAACCCGTGTGTCCTGTTCCTGCCCTTCCACCCGCGCCTCTCCTGGGCTAGCGGTCTTTCTACGGCAGGATGTGGTTGTGGGACTCATCCCGGTCACCCCTGTTCACTTGATCCTTGCCCCATCCCTGGGAGTAGAGATGCAATAAAGCAGGATGAAGGAATAAAAGTGTCAGGGCTTCCTTAATCTTCTCTGGTGGTAGAGACTAACTCTCAGGATTGTTGGGTAATTGGCTTACTTTACACACGGGGAAAGCTGACCAACTCACCCATAGTTATTAGGATCATAGGGTCACAGATAGAGCTGGAAGGGACCTCTGAGGTCCCACCTTCTCATTCTGCAGGTGTGGATACTAAGGCCCAGAGAGGTGGAGAACCCTACACAAAGACAGCAAGTAGTGAGTTGTCATAGGCAGGATATGAACCCAGGACCTCTGACTCCTTTCCACTAAGGATGAGTCTACTGTTTGGGACTTTGACTGTGTCTCCCTATTAACCCCTCACTAATAGGATTCAGGACATTTTCTAGACCTGGGTACTTGACTTGTTTATACTTCACTGAAGATAAGTAATTATTAAATCTCATCATCCTGGAGTGATTTGTTTGCCTCAAAACATTCTAAATCAGAACCACCTCTGTGGTATCCGGCCTTTACAAGCATGGTGGTGGGTCGGCTGGGATCTCGGGTTCTGATCCAGACAGTCTGAAATAACAGCAGCAGAGAGAGCAGATCTAACTGGGCAGGTGGAGAGAGGGGGTGATTCTGCTGATTCACAGACTTTTCCCGGACTTAGATGGGGGGGTGTATCTGGACAGTGCTGGTTTCTGAGGGAGAAGAGGATTGAATACATGGTCCCCAAGATGGAGACGTAGCAAGGGACCAAAGAAATGACACAGAGCAGGAACAGCCTAGAATATACCCTCTTCCCCTGCTGTGAATTATTTGCCTGGCAGATTGGGGAAAGGGGTGTTCAGTAGGCTTGCCATCTAGGGGAAAGAAGGGGAGAAAATTTGTAACTCAAAATCTTGTGGAAATAAATACTGAAAACTAAAATAAATGAATGGGTGGATGGATGGATGGATGAATGAATGAATAAATGAATAAAAATAAAAAGAAGAAAAAAAGAATTATTTGCTTGGTACAGTTCTGATGGGAAATGGAATTGCATCTCTATCAACCCAAACTGTATTTCTCTTCTAAGGAGAGTTTAAGCCTTTAGGGCAGAACGATAGGAACCTAGGTTTATCAAGATCCCTGGGGCTGAAGGTGAAGTTCTCCTCTCTATTCCCAATTTGCCCTCTTCAGGACAAATGTGGGGGTAGTGCTGTCAGGTTGGAAGTCTGTAGGGGACCCCGAGGTGAAGGCAGGACTCACTGGACAGAAGGAGAGTATCCTGACTTTTTATGGTCCAAAGTGAATCTTCTGTGTTGTTTTTAAGTCTTTCTGTGGGGTGGAGTCAGGTTGTACTATATGTGATGCATATTGTTACTTTGAGTGCTTGTACAGGACTAAATCTCTTTAATTTGTATTTTTGGAAACTGAGGCATGAGCTACATTCTGAGGTTCTAGAGGAAGAAATATGACTCGAGGTGAGGGGGAGCCCCCAAGACTGAATTTGGACCATGTAAACCCAGAGCTTGGGGTTCTGAGCTGTGGGTTATATCTAGAAAAGACCAAAAAATAGCTTCTAGTGGGAAAGGCAGCATCAAGTAGCAGAACAGGCATGTTATCTGCCTGGATCCTGGGGCCAGCCCTGACTGCCAGGGTGATCTTGGGACCCTACCTTGTCCTCACTTTCTTCACATGTAAATTGAGAGGGTTGCCCCAGACACCCTCCAAGGTCTTCTCCAATTCCAATTCCGTGAGCCCATGGAGAGATTTGTCATGAAGAGTGCTAAAGTTTCTGGTTATGTCCTTGAAGAGAAGGGTAAAAAACTAGCTCTGGGGAGCTCTCCACAGGGACGCTTAGGAAGGCAATGTCCTCCCAACCCCCTTGTAAATCCTTTCTTACCCCATCCTGGAGGGTGAGTGAGGAAGAAAGAAGACTGTCCTCTGTACTTTGAGCTCAAATCTGTCAGAAACCATTTCATTAACTGGAATCATTCTGATGAAACTTTTTTTTTTATTTTGGAGTGAGAAATGTCCAAACTAACAGAGTCCCCCCATGCCTCAGGCATTGCTTTGACAAGAGGCACTTTGTGATTCCAGTTTGTAGAGTTCTTGTACAAAGGCAGTTTCATAGTCAAGGCTGAGCTGGGCCCCAAAGCTCAGGGAACCCTTCCATGGACAGCTTCTTTTCAATAAATGGAATGTCACTTTTAAAATAAATAAATAAATAAATAAATAAATAAATAAGTGGAATGTCAGTTAAATTGTGGGGGACATTTCCCAAATTCACTTTGACCAAGAGTGGAGGGACGTAATGGCCTCAACTGCTTGAACCTGTTTTCCATTCCAATTTGGGAACCTTTGAGTTCATTCTTGACCTTCAGCACAGCTTCCTAATAGAAACTGGTTAGATTTAGTAGAGGGGATGGGGATAGGGGGAAAGATATAAGGGAGTTCCTTGTTGCCTGGAAGTTTAAGAACTGGTAAGTTCTCCTTTTGGGGCAGCTGGGTGGCTCCATAGTGTACAGTGCTGAGACTGGATCCATCTTCCTGAGTTCAAATCCAGCCTCAGACACTTATTAGCTGTGTAACCCTGGGCAAGTCACTGTTTGCCTCATTTTCCTTACCTGTAAAACAAGCTGAAGAAGGAAATGGCAGCTAGATGGTACAGTGGATGAGTGCTAGGCCTAAAGCTGAGAAGACCCAAGTTAGGGTGAACCAGAGGATTAATGATCTAGTCAACAGACTGGATGGCACGTTGCTGGGAGTCAAGGCTCTGATTCAGATGCCCCATTTGCTGATGCTCACTCACCCCTTTTCTCCTTTCTTGTCAGAATGCTGGACAGCCCTTCCCGACTTCCCCGACTACCACAAGTGGGGCTTTTCTCTCGTGGCGCTGAACAATGATATTTATGTCACAGGTACGTAGGAGGAGGAAGGCTGTGTGCTCCAGCCCAGGGCCCTCCAGGGGGCTTTGATTTTAGGCCTTATTGCTGAGTTCTGTTTCTTGCTCACTGGAGTCCTTGGGGGACCAGCTATTCCAGGCCCCATTCCTCTGTCCAATCCCATGCCTCTCTGGGTTTATTTGGGGTCCCTGCTGTCATTGGAGGTGCCTGGGCCCTCTGAGTCCAGAGTGGCACTCCCATCTCAGGAACTGATCCCTGATGCTCATGGGCCTTCTGACAGCCTTGCCCTTTGCAGCTGAGCAGAATCTGGACATTTAGCTTGGGGCCCCTGGGCCTCCTTGCCTCAGTTCTGCAGGGGCCACCCCCTTTCTGTGGCCTCCCATTCTCTTCCAGCCCCAGTTCTTCATCAGGGGAGTTAAAGATGCTGCCGGACCATCTATATTTATTAAAAATTGAGTTTCGTTTCCCTAGAATTTCCCAGTTGTTTGGCTAAATTCAACTCCCAGCCTCCTATTTGGCCAACAACTGGTTAGATATTTTTTTTTCTCTTTGGAAGGCAATTGGGGTAAAGCGACTTGCCCAAGGCCACACAGCTAGTTTTATTGTGTTAAGTGTCTGAGCTCGGATTTGAATTCAGGTCCTCCAGACTTCAGGGCCGGTGCTCTATTCACTGCACCACCTAGCCGCCCCTACTCATTTGATCTTGGTGATATTATTATCCACATTTGTGGACAAGAAAATGTAGGCCCCTAAAAGTGAAATGACTTGTCTAAGGTCATGCATCGAGCGAGTTAGAGGTAGGACAGGGGATGTGTCTGGATGATTCTGGGCAACGGTCCATGGTAGAGTGGGTGGGTCACTGTGCTTAGAGTCAGAAGTACCTGGGGCTTCAGCCTGGCCATTGACACAAGCTGTGTGACCAAGGGCAAGTCTCCCCCACTCTCTGAGGTTTCATTTCTTCATTTGTAAGGTGGGGGTGGTCATGGGGTTCAGAGGAGCCAACACACACACAAGGTGCTTTACAAACCTTGTTGCTTGTTCTTTGTCTGAAAAGAGGACCATGACATCAGGGTGGTGATGCCAGCAAGACAGGGGGTCTTCAAAGTCTTAGGACAGATTTAAGGTTTAATAGCTTTAAAGCTATGAAAACTTAAAAGTCCACTGACTTTTGGGACACCCTGTGTCTGAAGCTGGGATTAAGTCAGGTGAGGTCCTTCCATCTCCCCTCTGCCCATCTCCAGTCCCTTCTCATTTTTCCAAGTGGGCACCCCATAGGTGGAAGTTGCCAAGGGTCATTTGGACTAGATGTTACAAAGAACTTGCCAGTGTTTGGGGTGAACTGGGGTACCCTGAAGCAGAACAGGTTCCCTCTCCCCGGAGGCTTTGAAGCCCTAACTGGACAAGGTCTTGCTGGGGATGTTGGCCAGGAGAATCTCATCCCAGTACCAGGTGACTCTGAGGGTCCGGTTCTAAGCTGCTGGGGTTCTTTGAAGGAAGATGAGTAGGGCAGTTGAGGACATCAGGTACATGGGGTCCTGAGCACAGTGGATGCTTACTGTCCATTGATGAAGGTGGGGACCTGACACTGGGCCAGGGGCTTCCCCTTGCTGGAAGGAGGGAGGAGGCCACCTGCCTACAGTTTCGAAGTCTGTCTGTGACTCAGGTATTTTTTGGCAGGTGGTTCCCGAGGTAGCAAGATAGACACCTGGTCCACGACCCAGGCCTGGTGCTTTTCACAGAAAGAGGGCATCTGGAAACTCATTGCACCGATGTTGAAAGCCCGCACCAACCACGCCAGCGCTGCACTCAATGGAGAGGTCTATGCCATTGGGGGTGAGAGCCAGCTGGCTTCACGGCTTCCTCCTTTCTGTTTATTTAATCTAGTAAACATCCCCATTTGGGGAATCGTGGGCCCAGCTTCCGAGTACATCCATCTTGGCAGAGGTTCCAAATATTATTTTGTCTGCAAAGATTATCTGTGGTCCATTACATCTGCAGGAGTGCTGACCGAATTTCCAAAGTTCACCTCTTCCAGCACTTGCTCCTTCTGCCAAGGCTCATGTCACTAGGGCTAGAGCACATCTTTCAGGACAGTCTCCAAAGCCACTCCTCACTGAAGCCCATCCAGATTTGTCCTGTTGGAAGAGATGAAATCAGCCTCTGGATTCTCAGAGCTGTTTGGCCTTCTCTCATTGATCACATTCCCAGTGAGGCTATCAGCTATGTGACCGTGACCATAGAGGCAGTGATGACCTGACCTCAGTGTCTCCCATGATGCCCAGCATGCTGGGTGCTTTGCAGATAATAGGGACGTGGCCAAAGTCTTCTGAATAAGCAAGTGAATGCACCTGCCTTCTGAATCTCCCAAAGACGCAAGCTCAAAAGGGAGAGACATGAGAGAGAGGGGGCACGTCCTTGGGGTCTGCAGATTTCCATTTTTTGTCCAGTCATTTCAGTCTTGTCCAACTCTTTGTGACCCCACGTGGAGGTTTGTTTGGTTTGGAGGGGTTTGACGTTCTTTTTCCAGCTCCTTTTACAGATGAGGAAACTGAGGCAAACAGCATTAAGTGACTTGCCCAGGGTCACATAGCTAGGAACTGTCTGAGGCTAGATTTAAGCTCAGGAGGATGAGTCTTCCTGACTCCAGGCCTGGCACTCTATCCACAGAGTTAGGATCACCCCAATTTCATTCAGGCTTAGAACATCTGGGTTCCTTGTTTATTTGGGGCTGAATCTGGGACCACAGCCTTTGAGACTCTGGCTTCCACATTATTTTGCTGCACTTTCTATAGGTTCAGTGGGTGGGCCTTGACTTGTGTCCTTGAGACCCATGGGCAGTGAACTTCAGGGACCATGTTTCCAACATGTTGGCCACCATCCAAGCTCAGGCCCTCTGACAGTGGAGTGAAGCCCATGGGACACTCAAGGGATTGCTTTTAAATGTAGGCAGCTCACCACATGAGCTAGTCGAGGCCAGGGAGGTCTAACCAGCCACCCACTGCTGGTGGGCCTGGTGCCATCCTAGCAGGGATGGGCTCATAGCTTCTGAGCTGGAAGGAACCATAGAGGTCACTGAGTACAGCTCTCTCATTTCATAGATGAGGAGTCCAAGGTCTTGAGAAGTCAGGTGACTTGGTCTCACACAGTGAGTGCCTCCAGAGGAATCCATACGTTATTCTGCTGATACTTTGATGACCCTGTTTTCTCACCAACAGGCCCATGGCCTTGGCCAAAATGGGGTGGTTCCCTGAGGCCAGAACCACCAGCAGTTTCCCACCATGCACACCTGTCTCTTTCTTTTCCTGCCTCACCTTTCCCTGTTCCTAGCACAGTAGAACGAGCATCGAATTCAGACTAGGAGAGAGCCTGGTTCCTGGTCTTGGCTTTCACTGGCTATTTCAGCATGGATCAGCCTTCCTCTCAGACCCTCAGTCTCCTCCCTGGTGAAAGAAACCAAGCTTGTTGACTGACTGATTGATTTGGTGAATGTTAAAGTCTTATAGAAACCTGTGCTGTCAGGGTTCCTAATTTTCTTGTGCTTTAGGCTGCTTGGGGGGGGGCACTTATGATTGTGGCTATGCCCTGGGGTCCCTCAGGTTTAAAGAGGCTGCTAATTTCTGATTTAGCCTACATTTAGGAGAGTAGAAGTCACACAATATGGAGACATACATGCCTATGTATCTTAGTGACTAGTCTAGTGCCTAGTATGAAGAGGCCTGCTGGAAAGAGTGACAGACTAGAAGTCATAGGCCCCAAGTTCGAATCCCAGCTCAATCACTGCCTACTTGTATGACCTGGGCCTCAACTTCCTCATCTCTAAAACGAGGGGGTGGGTCAGACAGCCTCTTTGGTCCCTTCCTGCTCCTGGTCTTTCTCCCATGGGTGTGTCATCTGCTGACCTCCCCCATCCATGTCCCGATGCTTCCTAGGTACCACCATGGATGTGGTAGAGGTAGAAAGCTACAACCCCTACAACAACAGCTGGTCAGTCATCAGTCCTGCGCTGAAGTACGTGAGTAATTTCTCTGCCATCGGCTGCCACGGGAGGCTTTACCTCGTGGGCTCCTGCGCCTGCAAATATAATGCACTGACCCTGCAGTGCTATAACCCCCTCACAGGTGAGTGACCACTGCGGGGGACAGTGGGCTCAGGGTGGGGCAGTGCCAGGCTGCAGTTCCCGAAGCCGGGAGGGGGATGGAGGGTGAGGGACTGGCATCCGAGCCCCCACTTCATGAGCGCATCCAGGCTTCCATGGAGTCTGACACTGGGCAAAGGCCTCGTCAGCCATGGTGACCAGCTCCAAATGGCGGAGAACCCCCACTTCAATCTGCCTGGCTGGAGGGGAACTCAGCACGCCCAGAGTGGCCCACTCACTCAACAGGTGATAACAATCCCCTCAGATAGTTAGAGTTTCCCCAGCCAATCCACCCTCCCAGGCTCCTAGCTAAGGCCCTGAGGCTGAGAGGAATAAGGCTAATCCTCTTCCAAGCCTGGATCTCCTCCAGGTGGAATATCCCCAGCTCTTCCAACGAGCTCTTGCCTGACAGCCCAGAGAAGAGACTTGGAATAAGCCTTCTACACGTAGAAACCCAGCAGCACAAAATAGCAGTAACGACCATGAGAACGAGAGCCTGGAGAACCACAGTTGTGGCTCCCAATATTCCTGATACTACCTGTGTGACCACCCTAGCTGGGCTCTCAGCCTCAGAGTCCTGATCCATAAAATGGGAACAGTAATATTTGCACTGCTGACCACTCAGCCTTGACCATGAGGAAGGTTTACCAAACACCTTAAGGGGTTTCACTTAGTAGCCAATCACTACCCAGAGCTGTGGGTGTCAGCTTCTCCTGTGAAAAATGAAGGGGTTCTCTCTAGCCCGAAGTCTGAGATCTCTTTGGAATGGGGCTTGTTTTTGTGAGCATGCCCTCGGATTTTCTGAATGGTCAGCTAAGTTCAGGGGGGCAATCTTTGAGTTTGAGTCAGGTGCTTCTCACTGGATGATACTAACTGGACAGGACAGGGGTTGGTCAATGACCTTCAGCCCCATCGACTATTCAGGCTAATGGCTCAAAACTCTTTCAGAAAATCAAAGATTTGGAAGCAAGAAGGGATTATAGAGGGCAAAGAATCTAATTTTACAGATGAGAAAACATATGCAGAGTTAAGTGACTTACCCAAGGTCATACAGCTAGTTAGTATCTGAGGCCTAATTTGCACTTGGGTCTTCCTGACCCCAAGTCTAGCACCCTACTCAATATGCCACAGCATCTGGCCTTGGCTGGGTGAAGATGGAATATTTAGTCTCTATGTCAATGCTGCCATGTCTTTCTTATAGAAGTCTGGAGTGTGATTGCCTCCCCTTTTATCCCAAAGTACCTCTCATCCCCTCGCTGTGCCTCTCTGAATGGGGCCATCTACCTCATTGGGGACAACACCAAGAAGGTCTACATGTATGACCCTGACGCCAACGTGTGGCAGAAGGTAATCTTATCTTTCTCACCTTGGGGTCAGTTTGGTGGGAACATATTGTAGACAGACCCCAGTGACTGTCTTGAGGCCAGAGAAGCTTGACTCTCCCATGTTCCTATGGAAATAAGAGCTGCCTTAGGGGAGCAGGAGTGAAGGAGCTACTCTCTCCTCTGCCCTGGTCAGAACACATATCGAGAGCTGGGCTCAGCTCTAAACAGCATTTTAAGAATGACACTGGTAACTCTGGACAGTGTCCAGTGAAAAGTGGCCAGGATGAGGAAGGGCCTTGGGGTCATGTTAGCTGAGGATTAGTTGAATGACCCAAGGATATCTATTTGGAGAAGACTTAGGGGCACATGACAGCCATGTTCATGTATCTGAAAGGCTTCCATGGGTCAGATTAAGCTTGTTGTGTTTGGTCCCACAGGGAAGAACCAGGAGCAAAGGGTAAACATTGCAAGGTGGAGAAACTTCCTTCTGATGAGCACTGTCCCAGAGGAGGACGGGCTGCCTAGTGGGGTGGTTGGTTCCTCCTCCTTGGAGGGGCTCAAGAATAGATTGCATGACTGCTTCTCAGGGAGGCTAGAGGAGGGACTCGTTTGTATACTGGCTGGAACAGGTGCTTCCTGAGGTTCCGCCCAACTCTTCAGCTCTGTGGTCATCTTGTGAGAGGTTCCTGGGCTCCCTCATTCCATAAATGGTCAGACTGCCAGGGTGCATGAGCAGCTGGTGCTTGCAGAGGCAGAGCATGGCTGAGGGCTGAGGCATATTCAGGAATGCCTGACACTTCCTGAACCTCTCCCAGCCTCAGTTTCCTCATCTGCAGAATGGGGCCAATCATACCTGTAAGCATCTTCCTCACTGGAGAGTTGTGAGCTTCTAACAAGATACTGTAGGGGAAGTGATGGTGAAGGGTTAGAGAAAGGAGAATGCTAAATATTTCTCCCATTTCTCAACTTCTTTAAAGTTTCCTGAGCAGTTTTCTTCCTATAACCCTGGAGGGCTGGTAGGGCCCTCTCTTGGGTCAGCATTTTTAGCCCCCGTTAGCAGATATGGCCATGGAGATTCAATCTGGTCGGAGGAATTCTGTGTCTAACGTCAAAGAACGTCATTTAGTGCCACTGGGAGCCTGGCCTACTCTGGGGAGTAGATGAAGGTGGGATGGTAGAAGAGGGCTCAAGGCCCAGCTCTGGCACTGACTTCACGGGTGACTTTGGGGCAAATCCCCTGTAAGTCCATGTTCCTATGAAGCCTATGTCCATAGGATTCTACAAAAGGAAGGAACCTTAGAGACATCGAGTGATGTCATGTGACTGACCCAAGGTCACACAGGCATCAGACCATCTTGCTGGGAGGGATCTCAGAGGCCAGCAGGTTCAACCTTTGCATTCTATCCATGAGGAAATGCCCCAAACATAGGAAGTGACTTGTCCAGGGTGGGACAGGGGGCTGAGTAAGCCAGGTATCCTTCCTCCCAGACCACCCTCAGCAATGACTCCTCTGCAGCCTCTCAGACTTTCCTAGAGGGTGGGGAGAAGGAACTGTGATGGCCAGGCCTGGGCACATGCCCCGCCCCTCCAGGGCATCTGCCTGACCTCAGGCCGGCTCCATCACTCCGCTGGTCATGTTGTTCCAGGGTAGGGTTACACTCGGATCATCCCAAAGTTCCCCCCAGCTGTTCCCATGACGTCAGCACCCAGCTGACCACACTGACCTCGAAGGGGCAGGAGGACAGGTGCAGAGCGGTCCTTGCCAGGCAGTGATTCCCCGCAGTCTGTCCCTGCCAGGAATGTGGGCAGGCGGCTCCTTTCCCCTCTCCTCCCAGCAGCCCGTTCTGGGAATGGCTGGGAGAGCCCTTTCATTTATGATGCCATTGGTCTGGGACAGTTTCTGATGAGCCTTTGTGATGCTGGCTAGATGAGGACCAAGGATGCTGGGGGTAGACTCCCCCCCTCCCCAATCCAGACACACCTTAGAGAGGCAGAGGTCCTGGGTTCAGATCCTACTTCTGACACTTTTTGCCTGCATCATGTTGAGCAAATTCCTTCTTTTCTGAAATATTCTACAAAACACTCAGCTGCCCCTATTTTGTAGTGGATGAATGACCTCGAAAGCCCGTTGTAGTTTTAGATCTATAATCCTGGCCTTTAGAGGTGGTCAGATCAGGACAAAGTGTAACACCTCCACCCCCAGGTGCTGTGTTTGAGCACTTAATCTTCCTGGGTTTCCTCAACTGTACAAATGACCTGAATGAGCTTTAAAATTCCTTCTAGATCTAAATCCTTGCCTCTAGGAAAGAGACATTCATGTAAACAGATTTCACTCAGGAGTTTCTTGTGAGAAGATATTTTTCTGCTTCCATTTTTTAAGTCAATGACTCATCTCTGCCTTATCTATCCTCAGTCAACCAGCATTTATTAAATGCCTACTGTCTGCCAGGTACTGTGCTGGGAATAACAGAAAGGCAGCCTTCTCACTGCCCACCATCTTTGTTCCAGGTCCAGCTGCTTCACAGTCTGCACGAGAATGGGGGGATGGTGTCCCTGGGACACAAGCTCTATGTGACGGGAGGCCGCTGGCAGGGCATGGAAGGGGACTATCGGGTAGAGATGGAGGTGTACGACGTCTGTAAAGACGTCTGGACTCGGGAAGGGGCCCTGCCCTGCCTCTGGCTTTATCACAGTTCGTCCTCCATCTTTATGGATGTCTCCAAGTGGACAGAGCCCTTCGTGAGGAGCTAAGGGCCCTCGGCCTCAGATCTAGTCTTCGCTGGCCAGGGGGCCTTGATGGGAGCTGTCCTCGGCCATGGTGTTTGGGCATCCTCAGTGTCCAAGTTCCTGCTCCTTCCTGTTGCCAGGGAAGGGGAGGTGCCCACTGGTTCCCAAGGAAATTTTGAATGGGACTGCCACTGGCTGCTTTTTCTGTTGTTGCTATTATTATTTTATTTACAATATTGAGGTCTACCTCTGACAGATGCTAATTGGGTAATTAAAGGTAACCAAGGCAAATGCAAAAGGACGTTGCCTTAAAGGGTGGTGGTGTGCTTAAAGAGAACCCCAGATTAGATTCATATTCTGGGTTTGCCATTGAGTAATTGGGGGTGGCTAGGAGACCCTGAGCCCAGCCGCACCCCTAAACAATACTTCTTCCCTGGGCCTCAGGTTCCTCATCTGTACAAAGGAGCCTGAATGAGATGATGTCCAAGGTCCTTCCCAGTCCAAGATTCTGTGAGATGGTCACTCTACCAGCCTGGGACTCAGTTTCCCCACTTATCAAATAAGGAGTTGGACAAGACAATTTCCAAGGCCTCTTCCAAAGCTAAGAACTTGTGTGTCTTTCTCTAGGGCACTGAGCTAGTGATTTCCCATATCTGAGGTTCAGTTTTCTCATCTGTAAAATAAGGGGATTGGCCCACATCAGCTAAGGTCCCCCTCCCCCTCCCTCCACCATTCTGTGATTCTGGGGATCACTATTCCCAGAACTCAGGAATCAGCCTGAGTTAAGAAGGATGTTGCCCTTCATAGAAAGTCTAGGCACATCCCCAAGTGAGGTCTACACAACCTCTCCCTGGGTTCAATGGTTTTCTGCTCCTTATAGTTGAGAGCAGTGTTGTTGATTCCCTAGAGCCTCATACAAAACCTGGTACACAGGGGGTGCTTAATAAATGCTTTTGGGATTGAACTGGACAAGGCTTAGTGAGAAAGAAGCATGCTTACCTACTAGTAGAGATAGGTTGTGGTCTTATGGAGTTCCATTATTGTGGCCTCAGTGACTCAATTCACGAAGTAGCTGCGTGACCCTGCACAAGTCATTTCATTTCCATGAGATGCAGTTTCTACACCTACAAAGACAGTAAAATACTGGTCTCCTCATAAGGCTGTTTTCCATATCTGAGGGTCAGTTCAAGCCCAGCATCATCATTCACAAAGCTAAGAGCGCTGCCAAGGGTTGACACTATTTCCTGAGCTTTATTTTACATTGGTTGGCCATCACCAGAAATAGTCTGGGGGGAAGCTGCTGCCCTCCAAATGTCTTTTTAAATTATTTTTTCTTAAATTATGAACTTCAACATTAGAAAAAGAGCATTTCCACAGAAATATCAAAACACAAAATGGGGATTGTAGATGGACCCACAATTCTGTTTCATATGGCTTGCTATAAATAAAATTCTACGGATTACTTTCACGACTGTTCTCTTTGTGCTTCCAGCTGAATTCTTTTTGCCCTTTTCTGTGCACTAAAAAAAATTACAATGACCCTTTTTGGGGAGAAGGATCATTATTGCTCCTCCTCCCCCTTGACCTTTCCAAGGAGAAAAAAGTGGGAAAACCCAATAAGAGACATCATAATCAAGCAACAGGAAACTACCCCATTGGCTGTGGCCAAGAACAAGTCTCTTTCTGCCCCTTTCCTCTCCATTAGGAGATGGGCAGCACATTTTCATCCATCAGTTATTTATTGTCAGTCAGTCAATAACCATTTATTAAGCACCAATAAACCCTAGGGGTATGAAGAAAGGTGGGCTCACAGTCTAATGGGGAGGGGGTGACATGTAAACACTAGAGTGCCAACAAGATAAATACAGGGAAAGTAAGGGCAAATTCATAGAGGAAAGACACCAGTACTGAGGAGTGCTTCCAGTAGAAGGCGAGATTTTGGTTGGGACTTGAAGGAAGCCAGTGGGCAAGGATGAGGAGGGAGGGCATTCCAAGCTTGGGGTACAGCCAGTGCAAATGCTCAGAGTCTGGAGATGGAGGGGTCTTGTTCATGAAACAGCCAGGAGGCTGGTGTCACTAGATCTATGGGTGTTCGAGGATAAGTAAAGTGTATGAAGACTGGCAAGGAAGGAGCAGGGTCAGGTTATGAGAGGCTTTAAAGATCAAACAGAGGATTTTATGTTGGATCCTTGGTCTTCTGTGTTCAAGCCCAAGGTCCTTTCATTTTCCCAAGCTACCTCCCTATAGGTGAGAGGAGAGTCTGAGGGCTTTCGTTGGGCTTTCACTGGGTCATACTGGCAGGACAGAATCTTTAGACAAGGGACCTCAGGATGCACATGGATGGATGGATGGATGGAGGGATGGATGGATGGATGGGTGGATGGGTGGACAGATGGACAGACAGATGGATGGACAGACAGATGGATGGATGGATGGATGGAGGACTGGTGGGAGGGTGGCAAAGGGGAGGCATAGCCCTGGAGGTTGTTGACAAGTTGTGGGGGATGTAGCAGCAGAAGGCCACCCACACCAAGACTTTCCTCATACATGATGACTTATGTTTTCAGAAGCAGACAGAATGTTTATTCCCATGACTTCACTAGCCAGGTCTTTCCCTTGGAAGAAGAAAGAGACAATCGTAGAGTGAGAGAATGAGAGAAAGAGAGAGAGAGAGAGAGAGAGAGAGAGAGAGAGAGAGAGAGAGAGAGAGAAACAGCTTGACTACATCAGTCTGCTGGGAACCACAGGCCAAGGCAGTGACGTGAGCACTCAAGAATGGGGATTCAATTTCAGCAGAGCGTGAAGGAGTGTGTGTGTGCTCGAGCTCGAGTGCATGTGTGTGTCTATGTGTATGTATTGTGCATGTATTGTGTATGTATTGTGTGTGTCTCTGTGTGAGTGTGTCTGTGTGTATGTGTTGTGTATGTATGCATGCATGTGTGTATGTATTATGTATGTATGTGTGTCTGTGTGAGTGTGTGTATGTATGTATGGTGTATGTATGTGTGTGTCTCCATGTATGTGTCTGTGTGTATATATTGTGTATGTGTGTGTCTGTGTGTGAGTGTGTATGTGAGTGTGAGTATGTGTGTGCTCGCGAGTGCATGTGTGTGTGTTTGTATGCAGCACCATCTCTCCCTCCCTCCCACCTTCCTCTGTGCCTTCGAGCCTTTCACCCATCATAAGCATGGCCCTCCCCATATTGCATGGGATGGATGACAGTTTCAGGCTGACCCTTGACCCACATAAGATCAATGACCCTGAGCAGGTTCTATGGCAGGTTCCCAGAACTGGAAGGGGAAAGACCCCGATACCTGGCAGCCTTCTGCCATGGCTCTGCTTGCCTCCCTTCTATCCTGGAACCCCAGGCAGGTTGGGCCATAGCCCTCAGATGGGATTCCATATGCATTTGCTCAAGGATTCAAACCAATTTGTTGTGGCCCTCTGACAGCAATGATGACATCATTTGTGTTGTTCACTGTTTGGGAAAATAGCAACAGCTCCTGCCTTCTCCATCAGCCGGCCCCTCCCCTCAGACTTCACAGAGTGTCCTCTTCCATGGTAGGATTTTCATGATGTCACAAGGGGCCCTGAGGGGTCTTTTTCAGCCAGATTGGCTCCCCCTTGTCCACTTTCCAACTAACAAACAAGCCTCTTGTAAAATTGCAAGCAGATTGAGCCCAGTGAATTAACACGGAATAGGATTCTGTCTTATAATTAAAGAAGACATTTCAGCTCTCAGTAAGGAGGCGAAAGAATTACCCCACTGGTGAATATGGCAGAATTTCAGTGTTGGAGGCAATTGCTGAGGCCATCCAATCCGACTCACAAGAATATTCTTTACCAGATTTTCAGTTAATGGTCTAGCCAACCTTTGCTTGAAGCCCTCCAAGAACAGGGAACTCACTCCCATTCAAGATAGCCCCATTGGACTTTCAGGCATCTCTGCTTTTTGTGAAGTTCTCCTAACATCTTTCCCCACCTTTACCCCTCCATTGCTACTAGTCCTGCCTTTTAGGGCTAAGATGAACAGGTTCAATACCTCTCCGACATATATGAAGACAAATTAATTTACTGATTCAGTGCTATGCTAGTCCCATAAAACTACTGATGGCATACTTTTTTAGAAGTAGACGAGATAACAAAATTCAGCTGAAGGGATGAAAAGTTGAGATCTCAAAAGAAGTTATGGGGGAAAAATTGTGATCAAAGTGTAAAAGGTTACAACTTAAAAAAAAAAAACCAACTAAAGGCAATATGTTTCAGAACTATGGCCAGAGGAAGAATCCTGAAACAAGTAAGTGATAGGGAAGATCTTAAGATATAAAACAGATACTTTTGACTAACTAAAACTAAAACTTTGGTAAGAAAAAAAAATCCACGTGGAGGAACTAAGAAGAGATCCTACCAAGTGGGAAAAATATTTGGATCAAGTCTCACTGATTAAAGGGCAGCTAGATGGCACCGTAGTGCATAGAACACCAGGACTGGAGTTAGGAAGACCTGAGTTCAAATGTGACCTCATACACTTACTAGCTGTGTGACCCTGGGCAAGTCACTCAGTCCTAATTGCATCAGTTTTCCCATTTGTAAAATGAGTTTGAGAAGCAAATGGCAAACCATTCTAGTATCTTTGCCATGAAATGGCAAATAGGGTCACAAAGAGTCAGACATGATTGAAAAACAACTAAACAACAAAATCATTGATTAAAGAACAATATCCATGATACAGGAGGAATTTGCAGAGATACATAAAATCAAAATCCATTACCAAATAGATATGTGGTCAAAGAATATGAGTAAATGGCTTTCAAAAGAAGATTTGCAAAATGTCTGCAACCATGTGAAAATATACTCCATATAAGTCACTAAATAAACATTTATTAAGGAGTTTCCTCACTGGGAATTTCCCAGACAAACAAACCCATCCCAGATCTAGTTCTTACAGCATCCCCAACAAGTGATTATTCATTTGAGGACCTGAATAGATGAGGAACTCATGGCATTTCAAGGTAGTCCACTCTAATGTATAGGAAATTGTTCCTTAAATCATGTCATTTTGCAACAAGCAGGATGCTTTCAGAAAAACCTGAAAAGACTTACCCAAACTGACGCAAAATGAAGAGAACAGAACCAGGAGAACAATCTACACAGAAACAGCAACATTATAACGATGATGGACTGTGAATAACTTAGCTATTCTGAGCAATACAATGATCCAAGACAATTCTGAAGAACTTTTGATGAAAAATGATATCATCTCCAGAGAAAGAATTGATAGAGTCTGAATACAGAGTGAAGCGTATTTTTAAACATTTTCTTTATTTTTCTTTTTTTTTTAGTTTTTGGTCTATTGTCTTTCACAACATGGTTAATATGGAAATACATTTTCCATGACTGCACATGTATAACCTATATAAAATTGCTTGCCTTCTCATTGAGGGAGGAGGGGAGGGAAGGAAAAAGGGAGAGAATTTGGAACTCAAAATTTGAAAAAATGTTGAAAATTATTTTTACATATAATTAGAAAAAATATTTGAAAACAATTTTTAAAAATCATGTCATTAAGTTTTTCTGCAACTTTTCATCCAATGCTTATAGTTTTGTCTTTGGAAATCAATCAGAATGATTCCTGCTGCCATGCAGGAGACAGAGACAGAGAGAGAGAGCAGGAAATATTTGAAGATGTTTTATCATGAGTCCCCAAAGTCTTCTCATCTCTAGCTTAAGAATCAAGAGCTCCTTCAATAAATCCCTACAGAGAATGTTCTTCAGTCCTTTCACTATCCAGGTTGGTCCCTCTCACCTGGAATGTTCCCATTTGTCAGTGTCCTTCTTGAAGAGTGTTGCTTGGAGCTGAACACAATATTCCATGCATGGCTCACCAAGGCTCAGGACAATTGGGATCATCATCTCCCTCGACAGTGACACTATGCCTTTTAATGCAACCTAGGATCATATAAGCTTTTTTTCTGGGTTGGGGTGGGAGCCATATTGAACTATCTATCTATCAAAAATTCCAGATCTTTTTGTTATGAATTATTATGTAACTGTGCCTCCCTCATCTTATACTTGTACAACTGATTTATGGAAGACAAGTAAAGGAATGCTCATTTACCCCTATTAAATCTCCATCTTTACAGTTTTAAAGTTAAATGCATTAAGGCATTAATTTTCAAGATATCTGAAAGAATGAGAGATGCCAAAGAATTTGGAAGACCACAAAAACACCAGGTAATGTTTTACCACAAAAAAGATAATCACAAAGATTTTAGTAACTAATTATTTGTGTCTTTTGCTCATCTCTATAACAGCTTTTTTGAGTTATCAGCAGACAGACAGAGAGACAGAGACAGAGACAGAGGAGAATCATTGGTGAAAACATGAGGAAGCTTTCACAGATGATTTTTTACAACAGACCACATCTACACATTTACACAGTAGACTTGTTCATAATACAAGAGTTTACTGTTCTTGGGGGGGCTAGGTGACTTCGTGAATGGAGCACCACCCCTGGCGTCAGGAGGACCTGAGTTCAAATTTGGCCTCAGACACTTAACACTTGGGCAAGTCACTTAACCCCAATTACCCTGCCCTCCCCCCTCCAAAAAAGCAAAAATCCAAAACAAAATGAGTTTACTGCTCTTATGGTTCATTAACTATATATAAAAAGCAACAATTTGATAGAACAAAAAGCAAACTTATATACAGGCTCCTCCAATAAGGCATCTCCCCTGTATATGTATAAAAGCATAATTTATTATTGATACCAAGGCATAAATCAGAGACATCCACCTCACCAAAATTGTTTTCTACTGTCATAACGTCTTGTGCAGAGACCTAATGTGGAAGGGATTCCCTCAAGGTGCTGCCATTCATCATATGCTTCTGTTTGTAGGACATTGTGCATATAGTCCCAGAATACTACAGACCAAGATCCACAGACTCACCAAGAAGTCTGCCTAACTATGCACACTGGGAAAGCAAATGGATGAAAAATGTTTATGGCTGAGCCTACAGCTTACAGCTGAGTGGAAATCCCATTGAGTTATTGCATCATGCACAGATAAAGTACAAACCTTGCAAATGGGCAACAAACCACACCCAGGACTTACTAGAAGAAGTGCCTGGTTTGCACTGGGGAAACGGTGCTTTTAGTCATCTGTTTCCTGCCACAAATTCCCACTTTATATATATATTCCCCAAAATCAGTGGAGAGATATGTGGAGGGTATAAGTAGGTTACAGTCTGTTCCCAATGATCACCACATGGAAGGAGGTGGTTTAAATGATACCATCCAGGGGATGGACGTATGAAGGGACAGGGTTTTGTCCTGAGGGTGAAGGACAGTTCTGCACTGGTGTTCATTACAAGTGCCAGAAGAAAGACTCTAGAATGTGGGGAGCTCTTATATGGATAATTTTAGGGGCAATACAGAGAATGGCACAGGATGGTTGGGTTATCGTCTGCACAGGGAGAGGCTCTTGTCAGAAGGTATACCCCTCTCTGTTCCTGTGACACCACCACTAATAACAATAACAACAATAATTACACAGGTTCCTATAGTACTTTAAGGTTTGCAAAGTGCTTTGTAAATATTACCTCCTTTGAGCCTCACAATAACTGGGAGGTTTTACATTTTACAGATGAGGAAATTGAGGCACTGAGAGGTTAAGTAACATGCCCAGAGGGACACAGTGTCAAGGCTAGATTTGAACTCGGGTCTTCCTGACTCCAATGCCAGCACTCTATCGACCATGTCACCTAGCAACAGAGTACTTGCAGTCCTTTTTCCTTCTCTTTTTCTCACCCTTTTGCTGTTTCTTTAAGAATCTAAGGTACAATTCCCACTCAAGAAAAGCTTATGTGCTTTTAGCAACTATGGACTCTTTGGATTCCTTACATCTTTTTTGTATCCATTTGTGGTGTTCTATGAAGTCTTTGTGTCCTGCATTTTTTTTTCGAGGAGAAATAAAGGCTGTCCTTTATGCATATGCATTTATACCTTGAATGCTTATACAGGATCAGGGTCCACTTTTAACCTACCTCTGTGGAAACCTGGATGCATCATATTTGAGTGCTTTTCCTAGAATCAACATCATGTGAGGACATAACAAGCCCGGAAAGAAAATTTATCTGGGTCACTTGCCTGTATCAGACCTTGCCTGTGTGACCCTAAGGTCTTGTGGAGGCCCTGCTACATGAGGTACATGTATCATAGTTCTCCTCTACTGGAAAATGATTACTATTATTAAAACACACATAACGATGTCACCCCCACCCTTCTCAAAAAGACTCATTGGCTCCTTTGACTTTAGGAAAAATACAGACTCCCGAGGTCGGCACTTAAAATCATGAGCAAACCAGCACCCACCAGCTTTTCCAGTTTTATTCCATGTTATTCCCTTAACACATTCTCCATTTCACACAAGCTTTTTTTGCAAGTTGTTCCCTGATTACCAAATTCCATCTCTTGCCTCCATGCTTTCCATAGCTGGAAAGAGCCCTGGTTAGGGAGACATGGCTTGTAGTCCCTTTTCTCTACTGCTGTCTCTCTTCACCTCTGACTCATTGAATCTCTAGCTTTCTTCAAAATATCACTCAGGGGATATTTCCTCTGGGGCTCTCTTTTCCTGCTCTCTCTGTCTCTCTCTGTCTCTGTCTCTCTCTCTCTGTCTGTCTCTCCCTCTCTCTGTCTCTGTGTTTCTGCCTCTATTTATTTGCTATTGTATATGGTATAGCTACCTATGGAATGAAAGCTCCTTGAGGGCAAGGACTTGATGTTTTTCATTGTATCCCTAGTGCCTGGCACAGTGTTTGGCACATTGAAGGTACTTAATATATGTTTGTAGAATTGAATTAAATTAAGGATATGATGGTTATTATCTAAATGTTATAATATTTTTAGTGCCTGATATAGAGCCCTACATACAGCAGGGACTTAATAAATGCATATTTCATTGTATTTATCCCGGAATCCACCCACCTCTCCCTGTATACCTTGTCATACAGCCCAACCTTTGCACAACACGTGGGTTTAACAAACTTTTGTTTGAAGCTGTATTAAAACCCCAAACTTTTTCAGGCAAGGAAATTCTTAGTGAATTGGAACCCCACAGGACGTTTCTGATTTACCAAAGAATCTACACCAGGGGGTGGGCATCAAAGGCAAGAAACTAGCTTCAAGCAGTGGACAGAACCCTAGGCATTGAGTTGGAGACCTGGCTTTTACTTTCAGCTTTCTCATAAACCACAGTGTGACCACGGGTGAGTCATGTCATGGACCTTAGTTTCCTCATCTCCCAAAAGAAGGGTTGGACAATTTCATGCTACAGTGGAACTGGGGCTGAGGTGAGAGGACCTGAGTTCAGGTCCTGCTGCCACTGGTCACTACTTGTGGGACCTTGGGCCAGTCAGATTCTTCATTTGTTGAGTGAAGCGGCTGGGCCAGACGGCTTCTGGTCTTCCTTCCCAGACCCAGATCTCTGATTCTAAGACCAGCAAGCTCTGTGTTTTCTTCTTACCCTGCACTTACCAACATTGGGCTTTGCTTTCTGCAGCTGGGGTCTGGCCACTGAAGACGTCATTGGCTTCCTTCTGTTTATGGATCTTGTGTGGGAAGTGGACTCAAGACCCTAGAACTCTAAGCAGGTTCTAGGCTGGCACAAGGCTAGGGCTATTAACCAACCAGTGAGTCTTCTGCAATGAAGCCTTGGGTCTGTGCCAGCTTTCTGGAGCTCTTAGACCGAAAATGGAGCCTGTCCACTCCCTCTCTCCATCTCCTGTACCTAGCTTTCAGGACCAGAAGAGGGCTCTGTGGTTTCCCCAGCGAAGAGGGTGGCATCAAGGCGGGGAATTCAAGCTTATTAAAAGGAGGAGATAAGAGCCGAACTTCAGAGATAGGGACTTGACTGAAGTAGGAGCCCAGTGGCTGTAGTAACCTAGAGAAAAGGAAGTCAGAGAGAGACACACAGAGAAACAGAGGCAGAGAGAGATAGAGACAGATCCCAGGAGAACAGAGAGATAAGGGAGGAAGGGGAGAAATAGAGTGAGAGAGGGAAAAAGAAGAGGCTTGCATTTGGCTGGGGGACCTAACACTTCACCACGAGCCCTGTCTACAGACAGGATGGAGAGAGGAAAATCAGCAGGGATGCTGCTGGCAGGAAGGCACAGACCTTAGGATTCTACAGATGCCCTCGGTAGCCATCCACTCAGCCAACCTTCACTGCCACTGAAAGAAGTGGAGAAGAAAACCAGAAAAGGGACATCATCCTTGACGATTTCTTCACCACCTCCTCCTTCCCACCTGGAGACAACCCCTCCTTCCACCTTGGAGCAGGCCAGGTTTGGGTCCAGTCCTCCTGTCCTTCCTCAAGATTGGGGTCTCTGGTGGATCTCAGCAGTGGTCGGAGGGTCTTGCCCATCTGTTCCTGAGGGGGATCATGTTCCCTAAGCAGCCAGTTTGGTCCCTCTGGAGCCACCCCAAGCTGGAGCCAATGGTCAGGTGCCCAGTGGATTCCTCTTTCCCGGGTAAGAATGGGCTGTCCCCTCCAAGGGTGGCTGGATGGCCAGGCTGGCTATGAGGGAAAGTGCCAGAGGAGCCATAGCTAGGACCCCATCCTCCTCATCCCAGCCTCCCGACCCTCCCAACCCTCCCAGCAGCCTTCTCTAGTCACTGATGCCCCTCTGCCTTGTTTCTCAGGGCAACCTCTTGGCTTCTTCCTAGGTGCATGCTTGGTTCTCCGTGGAGACTCAGGGCGCTTGGAGAGGAAGTGCAGAGGCCCCTGCTGGAGGGCTCTGGGCTCTGGACTGGCCACAGCTGTCCTTCCCAGCTGCTGGCTCCTGCTTCTCTTTCTGGGGCTGCTGGCAGCTGGCTCCTGTGTTGGCTCAGTGGAGTCCGAGAGATACAGAGGTAGACGGGGTCCGGAGAAGCAATCTCGGTGGAATGACTTTCCCACGGAGCAAGGGGTGAGCAGCGGCCCTCTGCCAGCTTCCAATGACCTGGTAAGATCACTTGGGCTACTCCCCACAGGTCCAGCCAGACAAAGGGAACAGGAGACTTGCTGATCCCATTAAGACATCTCCCTCCTGAAGCATAATTGGGGAGCTGGGGTGGTGAGTGGTGGAAGCAGATCATGATAATGAGGTAAAAGTGGCTAGCCCAGGGGAGGCAGTGTGGGGTAGTGGGTAGAATGACTGGGCAGCCATCAGAGGATCTGGATTCGGGTCCTGCCCATGCTTCTTACACCTTGTCCTCTGGGCCTGTTTCCTGGTCCATAAAACAGAAGTGCTGGACTTCCAGAGGCACCTCTGTAATCAGTGAGTCCAACCCCCTCATTTTACAGGTTAGGGCACTGAGGCACAGAGAGTAGGGGACTTACCCAGAATCACACAACTAGGAAGTTTCTGAAGCATGATTTGAATTCAGGTCTTGCTGATTCCAAGTCCAGTGCCCTATGCATTATGCCACATTGTCTCTTCTCTGTTGTCCTAAGTGACCTTTCTGGAAGTTTTTCAGAAATAGGGGAAAGCCAGGGAAAACCTTTTCTTAATCTGTAGAAGACTATTGGAGAAATGACCTAAGTGTGGCTAGACTGTGTGACAGCTCCCATGAACGTGGAGACAGTTCTTTGTAGAAATTTGAGCATATTTGGGGAAATGTCTTGATCCTTTGATTTTAAGTTTTCAGGGTCCCTGCCTTTCCAGTTGATCTCATTGGATCTAGTAATAGAAAGGGGGTCTCTCTACCCTGGGCACAGTGGAGGTCTAATATGGGAATCCAAAGATTCCCATAGGCTGGCACAAATGGATTTGGCTCCTGGGTGTCAGACAGCACTGCTCCCTCCTCTCTCTGCTTGTCCTGGGAGGAAGGGCTTTGAAGGGCTCTAGATAAGGAAGCTGTGATCAGCAGCTGACCAAGGTACTCCCCTGGGATTGGTGGAGCAGACAGTAGCCCCAAAAAGAGAAAGCGAAACTCACAGCCTTGCTTCTAACTAGCATCTCCTGGATTAGAATTTTAGGACCTGAAATGAAACACAAGAGAGACTTGCTGACTTTGGGAGTCCCTGTCTGAGAAGGGAATGAAGAGGTGGGCTGTCTCTGTGTGTATCTGTGCCTGGGTGTGCTGTATATGCCTGCACACACACGTGTGTGACCCTAAAGCTAAAAGCGACATCCTGCCTGTGAAAGCCACGTGCACGTGTGCACTCTTAAACACACGTTGGCTAGCTCCAAGAGAAACACCAATGTCTTGGGAAAGGTGTACTTTACATAGTAGAGAGGCACAGAGAATACAGCGTGGAGCTGGGAGTTAGGAAAACCTGGGTTTTCCTGATAGGTCTCGTGTGATTCTGGTCAAGTGACTTTGCCTCTCTGAGTCTCAGTTTTTCATCCGTGAAATGAGGAGGTTGGATTAGATCAGTGACCTTTGAGCTCCCACCCCGCTCTGGCCCTGTGATCCTAGGACCCCTCTGAACCACAGTTTCCTCCTCTGGGAAGTGAGAGGGTTAGACTAGATGGTCTTTGAAGTCCTCTCTCCTCTCCTACCTTCCTGCCCCCCCCCGCCCCCCCCCCCCCGTTTTATACCCTAGAAGTCATCCTCCCTCCCTCTCACCCCTTTCCCACATCCAAGCTGGTGCTGGGGCCTGTCCACTTCACCTCTGCAGCCCCCTTCTCTCCTCCGACCCTGCCACCCCATTGGTGTGGACCTTCATCTATTCCAGGACTGTTGAAGCTCTGCCTGCCTCAAGTCTCTTCCCACTGCAATCCAGCCTCCAGTTGCCCACCCACGTGATTTTCCTAAAGCACAGATCTGGCCATGTCACTTCCCCGCCCCCTACTCAATCAATTCCCTATTGTCTGCAGGAGCAAATACAGTTTGGCATTTGTAACCTGGCCCCTTCCTGCCTTTCCAGTCTTCTTCCTTCTTACCCCAGACACCCAGTCTTCCAGCCAGTGACACGGGCCTCCTGCCTGCTCCATCTCTCGCCTCTGGGCATTTTCTCTGGCCGTCCCCCATACCCTCCCTCCTCCACTCTGACTACTGACCTCCCCAACTTTCTTTAAGTCCCAGCTAAAATCCCACCTTCTACAGGAAACCGTTTCCAGTCCCCTCTTCATTCCAGGGCCTTCCCCCATTAATTATTTTCTATTTATCCTGTCTGAGGCTTGTCTGTTTATATTTGTTAGCTTGTTGTCCTCAGATGGTGGAAAGAGAATGTAAGCACCTTGAGGGCAGCAGCCAACTGCCCAGTGAAAAGTAGCACTTAGTCAATGAAAGAATGAATGAATGAGAGCTCCAGTTCCCCTAGTCTTTCCAGTGGCTGATTGCTTAACTCTCTTCTCATCCCAAAGGCCCAGGAACCTCCCCCCGAATGCCCATTGGTGTCTCCCTCCTGCTCAGAGCAGGGAGCCTCACATGGAAAGCTATGCCTTCAGTCAGAGTGGCTCATGGGAAGCAAGAATTGGCCTCTGGCCAATCAGCGATGGGGGCCTGCCGAGAGTGAGATTGGAGATGCTTTCATGCTTACTGCTGATGGCTCAGCTTCCCACCTTCCCACCCCTTCTTTTATCCCTGGGGCAGCTCAGCTGTTAGAGCCTTCTAGAGAAAGTCTACAAATGAAGGTCTGGAGGGAAAGCCCGGGGATTTCTGGGCTGTCCTGGCCGGAGTACTGGCCAGAGGTCAGAGCCCCTGATGCATCGGGTTCTGGATCTGTTGGTAAGTGGGTCAGACTTCATGGAGGCTGGAAGTGAGAAGAGCTCTGGACAAGCTGAGCCTCAGGCTGTCTCTTGTACAGCCTTGGGAAAGTCACATCC
Source organism: Gymnobelideus leadbeateri (assembly GCA_011680675.1). Taxonomy (NCBI): domain Eukaryota; kingdom Metazoa; phylum Chordata; class Mammalia; order Diprotodontia; family Petauridae; genus Gymnobelideus; species Gymnobelideus leadbeateri. The sequence continues at coordinate 98,899 of WOXC01007014.1, read as the reverse complement.
TCAGGGAGCCTCAGCTTCCTCATCTGCAGAAAAAGGGAGAATAGCTCCTGCCTTCCCAGGGTCATTTAGATGATAAAATGAGACAATGTATGGAAAAGTCTTTGAGGATCTTAAAGCGTCAGAAAATGTGAACTATTTGTGACTGAATCGTAATATGATTGTATCTTAATGTTATATCTATTTGTACTAAATCAATTCTTATTTTTTCCTTCTATAATGCAGATTAGTCAATCAACAGGCATTTATTAATCGCCCCCTTAGAGTCTAATGAACTACTTCAAATCACTAAGAAGCTGAACTTTGAAGCCAATAGATGTTAGTAAAGGACTCGGTTTGCCTTGACTCTCGGGCCAGCCCCTTATTTGCCGGCCAAGCTGCCTCTCATGATATTTAATATCTGCTTCTTCTATATCAATATTTGGCAGTGTTAGGGAAGGTCCCCCTCCTCCCCAGGTTTTAATCCTAGAGAAAAACAAAACAAAATCAAATACTCCATCTCCCCACCCCCTTCCCAAAGAGCTTACAGTCCACTAGGGGCAAGGAGGGCAGGACATAACATGGCATGTATACATCTAAGTAAATAGAAAATATATACATTGTAAATGCAAAGTAACTTCTGTGTGCCTGTGTGTGTGTGTGTGTGTACACCTAATTTAATCAATGATCACTTATTAGGCTCCTATTATTTGCCAGGCACCAAGTGAGATGGGAGGGATGCAAGGACAAAGGGAATAGTCCCTGCCTCCTGGGGGCTTCTATTCCACCGAACTCCAAAGAAGAGTCAGAAACTGAGAAGAGCTGTGAGGGAAGCCCCAAGTCAGTCACATGAGGGGCCCATCTGGACCAGGACCGCCTCTGGCACTGACATTCAAGGCTCTTTTAGGGGTGAATTGAGTTGCTGTTAGTGTCGATTCTAAAAATGAGTGATTGATCCCAGATATCTGGTGTGGTGAGGTAAGAAGCTCACTAACTGAAGGGGTGCAGTGATAGATAGATAGAAGAATTTATTAAGTGCTTACCATATGCCAAGGCCTGTGCTAAGTCTGGAGATGAAATGAAAATGTAATCAAGTCAGAAAGCCTCAGCTCTCAAAGAGCTTCTGTTTGAATTGAGGGAGATGTTCAATAAAGGGCAGCTCCAAGGTCGGTGCATGGACAGTGGCCCATTGTGAGGGCAGGGAGGTGACATGGGTGCCTCCTTCCTGGTGAGAGAAGGGTAAAGCTCAGGGGCAGATCTTATCATGAGGGGATGCTTCCTCCCTGCGGAAGTCCTCAGTAACTGGCTGACCAACACAAGAAGGTTGGGTGTCACCACCCCTCAGTGCATCATGGAATGAGTCAGCAGAATGAGTCATTTGTGATGAGGAGGCAGGGATGTGTTTGGGCTGTGTCTCATCAAGTTATCTCACCCCCCCCCCACACACACACACGCGCGCGCACACGCACACGCGCACACACACACACACACACACACACACACACACACACACACACCAGGAGTCATCCTTCCACACCCCATCTCACACACACACACACACATACATACACACAGGCACACACACACACCAGGAGTCATCCCTCCACACCCACACACACACACACACACACACACACACACACACACACACCAGGAGTCATCCTTCCACACCCCATCTCACACACACACACACACATACATACACACAGGCACACACACACACCAGGAGTCATCCCTCCACACCCCATCTCACACACACACACACACACACACACACACACACACACACACACATCCTCTCATCTGAACTTCCCTGTTCCTCCCTGGGGCAGATATCCTGTATCCTCCCTGTCATCCCAGTTCTCAGCACTTGTCAGCCTTGTCTCCTCCCTTTTCCCAACCCCACCTAGGTGTCCACTTAATCTCCAAATCCTGTTCTTTCTGCCTCCAGGCTACCTCTTAAACTCTTGTTCTTCTGTCTATCACACATCCCAGTTCAGGGGCACTTCACTAAGCTATTGCAATAACTTCCTAATTGGTTTCCCACCTCCTCTCTCTTCCTAAAGGGATCTTCCTAGAGAGTAGGTCTGACTGTTCCCCTATTCAATAAATGTCAGTAGATTCCTATTGCCTCTGGAGCAAATATACTTTTGCCTTTATCTTACCCCCCCCCTTTTTTTGGAGGGGGAAGGCAGGACAATTGGGGTTAAGTAACTTGTCCAAGGTCACACAGCTAGTTTTTTGTGTTGTCTCTGAGACCGGATTTGAACTCAGGTCCTCCTGACTCCAGGGCCAGTGCTCTATTCACTGTGCCACCTAAGCAGCCCCATCTGGCCCTTTTTTAACTTCTATTTTTGTGACCTTTTTATAATATACATATATTTATATAATCATTAGTATTAGTACAAAATTTTAAAATATGTACATATACACACATAGGCCTTTTGCTAAAAAACAAAAAGTTAAAGTAAAACTTCCAGCTTTTGCTGTTTCTGCCCTCCTGGTGCCCAGCAAGTGCTGTTGTCTTGCTTCCCACCTTCCAACATGAAGGCACCACTGTCATCAATTCCAGCTTTTGGATTCTGTTACAGGAAGCCCCTGTCACTGAGAAGCCCCGAAGCATCGACCCCAGGGACGCCTGGATGCTCTTTGTCAGACAGTCCAACAAAGGTGTCAATGGAAAAAAAAGGAATACTGGGAAATCCAAAAAGTATAAGGTGAGCATGGAGAGGCCTGGACCTCCCAGAGCCCACAGGCTTCAGCTGGAGGATTGAATCCTGGTACCACCACTTTCTGTGGGACCAGCAGGAAGTCACTTAATGTGTCTTGGCCATCAGTCAGTCAACAAGGATTTATTATGCGTGTACTATATGCCAGGAACTGTATTACCTGCTGGGAATCCAAATAGAGTACAGAGAAAGACAGCTCTCCCCCTCAAGCAGCTAACATTCTACAAAACCCCTGCTTCCTAGCTGGCCAGCTGTGGGCAGTCCTTTAGCTGAGTGCTGCCAACTAGCCCTATCTATAAAGTAGAGATAACAACCATCACTTCCCCTACAGAAGGTTGTCCTGAAAACCCTGGAGTACAAGATTTCTAACCTGGGACTCCAGGATACATTTCAGGGGATCCATGAATGTGGGTGGGGGAAAGAACCCTATATCTTGGTGCCAGAGGGTGGGCACCTATAAGACTAATTGGGAGATGTTAGCAGGAGACAGCTATCAGCTCAATTTAAAGAAGTTCCTAACAATTAGAACTATTCAACTATGAGGTGAAGTCTTGAGAGATAGTGAGTCCCCCATCACTGGAGAGATTCGAGTGGCTGTTGGGTGAACACTTGTTTGAGATGATGTAGAGGGGGCTTATGGCTCAGGCAAGGGCTTAGACATAATCCCAGAAGACTTTTTCAATTCCAAGGTTCTATGATGGGCCATAAAAATTGATTTCCAAAAAGCAAGAGAGAGAGATTTATCTGAATGGGAATCATGAATAAAAGGACAAAATAAATAAAAGCACCCAGATCCGGTTGGTTTTTCCAATTTGTTTGAGCCCTTGAACCTTATCAATAGAGTGAATTTCTTTATGAATTCTTTCCTTTAAGCCATGTCCCTCCTAGATTGTAGCTTTTGTAGAAACTGTCTGGGGACTTGGCCAGGCAATGGCCTTGGGTGCCCAGATTCCTGATGTCTGCCTGGGGCTGTTCCCTGTAGAAGTAGATTGTCCCATGGTTCTGGCTGTCCCTCTATCCCTGCCCATCATATTTTAGGCTGCCCAGCATTCTTGCAGGCATCACTGAGAAGCCTGGCATGGGGTGGAAGAGAGGGTTCTCTTGGTGCTGGGCTCTGTATCCAATGAGAATGTTTCCCTCTCCTCCAACAGGCCAGTCATGTCCCATTCTTTGTGGCCAAAGTCACCATGAAGCATCATGGGAAGGGCTAAGGGGAGACTAAACCCTAGCTCTGAACTGAGTACAAGTGAGGGCAGAGGCTGGTCCACATTTTGTCCTTGTTGCACCATCACTGAGCAGTTTGGACAGCACACATTGGGGCTATAACTGGGACACTGCCATGAGGAATTCCTGACAAGAAAGATCTCTCTGCCACCATACACTGGCCATTGTAACTGCAATCTGTAGCTGTAGACAGCAGCCCGGGACTTGTCACAGATAAGATACTTCATAAGGATTTGTTGGTTTGAAATGAACTGAGTCCAACAGCAGGATTTATGAAAGCTCTTGTCTTGCTGGCACTGGCCCTTGAGGCTTCTCCTTGTCATTTGTCTTTCAGCTTGGGCTCCCAGGGCCTCCTGGACCACCTGGCCCTCAGGGCCCCCCAGGGCCTGTCATCCCACCTGAGGATTTATTGAAAGAATTCCAGCTGCTGCTGAAAGGTATAGGAATCAAACTTGTGTGTGTGTTTGTGTGTGGGGGTGTGGGGGTGTCATCAGGGGATTGACTTCATGAAGGCTAAAGAGAGAAACTGAGGTTCAGCAGTGGGCATGATGGAGTCCATTGACCTTCCTAGGTCAAGTGATTTGTCTAAGTTCACACAGGTAGTAAATGGCAGAAGCAGGACTAGAGCTCAGGTCCTCTCAAAGCACTGAGATCGTTCCAATATACTGTGTAGCCTCAGTGTCAGTCAGTCAATATGCATTAAGGACCCCCTGTGTACCAGGTACTGTGCTGGGCACTGGGGATACAAAAAGAGGCAAAGACATTTCCTGCCCTCAAGGAGCTTACAATCTAAGGGGAGGGTGGAGGGGTTAGAAGTGGGGAGCACAGGATCAGGAGTAAAATTTGAACTTGGATCTTCCTGAGTCCAAGGCCAGCATTGCACAAACCACAGTAAGCTATTGTGAAGGTAAGAGAATGTGAGACTTGGGGTGGGAGGATCTGGATTCGAATTCTGTTTTTTACCACTTTCTACTTGTGTGACCACAGGCAAGCCAGAACCTCAGTTTCCTAATCTGTTGAATGAGGGATTTGGACCAGATGATCCTTAATGACTATTTTAGCTCTAAAAAGATGATCCAATGATCCTGCCGGTGGTTCTGGGCCTCATCTGTAATGGGATTAGTTTAAACGAACTATCTGACCTCTTCCAACTTGAAAACTTTGGGCATGCTGACTCCTATTTCCTGCTGACAAGTAACCCCAGCCTTGCTTGGTCTTTCTCTGGGGTCCCTTGAGCTCCTCTGGCCAACCAGAGCCCAGGACCCGTACATCTTCCTCCCACCTCCTGTTCCCCTCCCTCTTCCCTTCTAAGTCTCCTCCCAAGCCTTCCTTCCACTGTCCTTCTTTCTCACCCACTCCCACTTGGCAAAGAGTTGGCTCCCATGTAACAGTATATCTCATTTCCTTCGATGAACCCAACTCTGCTACTGACTGTAACAGTCGAGAGTTACAAAGAGAAAGTTTTCTCCATTAGCTTTTGTAGCTGTAGGTCCAAAGACCTTGAGAGTTGCAGCTAGAAGCATTCCATCAGATAAACTGCTCTGGGATCACCTTCTCCCCTGTGAGTCCCACACTCCCTCCAGAGGCCACTTGTCCCAAAGAGGAAAGGGGGAGGTTGGGCATGGAGGGGGCAGAGGCAGGCGGAGGCTACTTTCCATGTTTCTGATCAGGCTTCTGATCCTGGCTCTGCCAGCACCCAGGGTATAGCATGCCTCCATGATGCACCCCCAAGGGATGGTTGTATACATAAGCCAGACAGGGAGCTGGCTCCATCTTACAACATGAGGAAGTATGGGCAATCCTCACGGCACAGGTTGTCTTTCAGTGTTGGCTGGGTAGCTCCTGTGGCTGGGGCATTAGCTTAGCTCTGCTTGGCCCCAGAGAGCAGAGCTAGGAGTGATGGGGTGAAAGTCACAGAGAGACTGAAAGTAGGGGCTGCCTTTGGAGATCATGAAGCAAAGCCTGGATGACCACTTTGGGGGAGTATTGTAGGACTTCTCTTAAGGGTGTAGTTTGGACAAGGGCAGCTAGGTGGCACAATGGATAGAGTCTTGAGTTCAAATTTGGCCTCAGACACTAGCAAGTCACTTCACCCTGTTTGCCTCAGTTTCCTTATCTGTAAAATAAGCTGGAGAAGGGAAAACACATTGGTGTGGTGCTCAAGAATCTGCTGGGGTTCCCTATTGCCTCTTGGATAAAATACAAGCTTCTCAGCCATTTAAAACCCTTTACATTCTGTCTCTAGTTACATATCACACTCCTTCATCCAGCCTCCATTCCATTCCCACTGCTGTCTGCACACAACAATCCATCCCCTGCCTTTGTGGCTTTGCCAAGGCTGTGTCCCCTGCCTGACATGCCCTCCCCTCCTTCCTCTCCTCTGCTTTGTAGAATCCCTGCCTTGATTCAGAGTTCACACCAAGTGTGGCCTCCCACATCAAACCTCTTCTGATCCCCCACGTGGCCTCCACACTGAAAATGGCTTTGTACCTACTCTGCATTGCCTTGTCTGGGCACACATTGAGTGCAGCTCTTTTGGGCTGGGTTGGTTCCTTCTGCTGTCTTACAATGCTGGCTGGCCTATCAAAGGGGCTTCATTCATGGAGTTCCTCCCATAGTGCAGTGGGAATGGCACCTAAGGAGAGCTCAGGCAAGACTGGGCTTTGTCAGCAGGAAGTAACAGCTGCTTTGGACATGGGAGGTTCCCACAAAGGTTTCAGAGTTGGAAGAGATCTTATGGGTCTTCTATGTGTTGAAAGTTATTGGATATACTAGGAAGAAAGTGTGTGTGTGTGTGTGTGTGTGTGAAAGAGAGAGAGAGAGAGAGAGAGAGAGAGAGAGAGAGAGAGAGAGAGAGAGAGAGAGAGAAAGACAGAGACAGAGAGATAGAGTGGCAAAGAAAGAAAATTGATAGAGAAAAAGATAGACATAGAGAAACAGAGACAGAGATGGTGGCAGAGAGAAAAAGAGAAGTAAGGGAAGGATAGAAGGAGAGAGACAGAGAGACAGAGAGAGAAGAGAGAGAGACACACACAGAGAATCAAGTTTAGACTCAGACTATCATTTCATACAGAGACAAAAATAGCTCAGTAAAAATAACACCAGAGGAAATAGCTTGTTTGGACTGACAGCCTATAATTAATGCCACCCAAATAGGACAAGCTAAAATAATTCCACTATGAGTGATGGTGAGAGTCAAGATTTCTGTCTGAGAATCTCAAGTCATGTTTCTTAACTAAGAGGGAGGACATCTCAGTTTCATTTCCTGCCTGTCACTGATGCCCACCACAGTGATTCACTCTTCTTTTCTGGCAGAGCAAGTGACTGGGCACATGGAAGGGTGTCATACTCCATGGGGTGACTGGGTCTGCATCCATATCTGTGTCCGTGTAGGTGTTTGTGTCCATGTGGGTGTGTGGGGGGCAGAGAAGTAGAGGGGATGATTTGTATGGATGCCATATGCTTGCTCAACACTCGTTAAGGTGAGATTTGTTTTGGAGAATTTCTGTTTCTTTATTAAGGGAACTTCATGCTTAGCCCTTAGAGAAAGATTTCAGGTTCTGTGTCCAGGGGCTAGTGAGGACTCATCATATTATACCTCAATTTCCCCATCAGTTATATGAAGGGGATTAACATATTTGATCAAAATGACTGGAAAAACACTTCCCAACCCCTCCCCCCGACAGGAATCCTGTCATGAAAGAAAACAAACCAATACTATGTAATTTTGTTTGTCTTTTTTTTTTTTTAGGGCTTTTGGGGTTGACTTGCCCAAGGTCACACAGCTAGTAAGTGTTTAAGTATCTGAGGCCGGATTTAAACTCAGGCCCTCCTGACTCCAGGGAGGTGCTCTATTCACTGTGCCACCAAGCCCCTCCAACTATGTAATTCTTGATGAAGGGTGAGAGGCTTGGTGTTGGGGGTGACCTTGGATCCTTGAGGCCAGGCCAGCTGAGTACAAACCCTGGCAGGAACTGTCAAGCTGGAGAGGCTTCGGTCATAGTCTTGGTACCTCCGAGGGCCTGCTGAGCTCATTGCCAGAGGAGGCAGAGGAGAATCCTAAGATCCCAGGGTCCCAGATCTGCAGCCAGATGAGACCTATGATGCCCTCTCACTCAGTACTCCCTCTTTATGGAGGAGGAAGATGAAGCCCAGGAAGGCTGTTGCCCAAGGTTACACTGGCAGTGACAGATGGGACAAAGATACAAGGACTCTCAAGGATCCCCCCCACCCCGAGTCACAGATGGGCATGGTCCATGGCAATGATAAAATCATGGATGCTTCCAATATGCAGAGATGGTATTTACCAGGGTTGCTGAATGTCATTCTGTTTGCTCCCTGCCCACAGAATCATGTTCAAAGGTCTGCCCACCTATTCCTCCACTCTTATCTCAGCAGCTGGGCAGCACAGTGAATAGAATAACAGATTTGGAACGAGGAAATTCAGAGTTCAACTCCAGCCCTGACTCTTGTGACTTCTTACAGCCCCAGTTTCCTCCTCTGTAAAATGGCCTCTGAACCTCTTCTCACCCAGGAGCTATAATTCTATCCACATCCTGTTTCCCGGCCCAGACCGGAAGATTTGTGGGCAGGGACAGTCTCACTCACCTCTGTAACCTCCTCGTAGCTAACAGAGGCCCATATGGTCTTCAGTAGGCTATGACCCAGGAGAAAGCTCACTGAGAATGGGGGCCTCCCCTGCCTGAGCAGAGGTCCTTCTGCTAAGAGTTTTGAGGCACTGCAGCTCAGCCTGAGCTTTCTTGGATTTAGGCCTCTAATCATTAGCCTGGAAGTTCCTGGAGGGCAGGGGCTGGTTTTGCTTTTTTTTTTTTTTTTAATCTCCAGGTCTTAGCACACAGTAGGTGCTTAATAAATGCATGCTGACTTGGGCAGAGAGAATTCCAGTCCAGGTCCTTGTTCCTGGCCTTATGCTTACTAACTAAGCCCTCTGAGTCTGTTGTGGTCCTTTAGCTGAAGGGTCAGACAACTGAGGAGAGAGGGGAGAACGGGAAGAGTGAGAGTCAGAGCTTAGGGCAGGATGATGTGGGTTCAGATCTCACCTGGGACATTTACTGCATATGTGGCCTCCTTGGCCTCAGTTTCCTCAATTGGAAACTAAGGCCTCTGAGGTGCCTTGCAGCTTTAAACCCTTGAACCTGGGGCAGGAATCCTTAGCCCAGCATCCAGGAAAGGGTCTGGAGAACCAGCCATATTCTGGGATAGCTGACTTCCTTTGTATTCCTGTGCCTTTTATCACCATTTAAAAACTTATGCTGAGAAGGGGTCTGTAGGCCTCCACAGACCCGCCTGCCCTTGGACACAAAACAGCTGAAAAGCCCTGCTCTAACGCTTCCTTTTCAGGATGCTTGGGGAAGGCACCAACTTCAGTTGGGAGCATAGCCTTTTCAGCCCTAAGGGGTGGGTATCTGTGCTCTCCCCCTCCCTCACTCCTGCCCCCAGACTGTGGAGGATTTGCTCCATGCTTGGTCCTTGCATCGCCTGTAGTTATCTCAGGGCCAGCCCATAGTAGGCACTTACTGAGTTCTGGATCATTCTCTTGGCAGGGGCAGTGAAGCATCGAGAGAAGATGAGCCTGAAGCCTTGTGAGGACTGTGGAGGTGGGGAAGCTGAGGCTGAGGAGGAGGAGAGGGTGGCTGAAGAGGAGGATGTGCTGGCCCTGGTAGCCGGGTCCCTGGCAGAGAGCCACAGACCTCACCGAGTGGAGGCTGCCTTTCACTCCCGGCTGAGAAAGAACATGTCCATTGAGCGTCGATCCCTCCAGGAGCTGCAACAATATTACTTGGTGAGTAGTGAGGACCCTGCTGGCCCAGCTACTCAGTTCTGGGGACCCTGGGTCCAGCCTGGGCTTTTAGCCCAGAGCAGCAGTGAGAAGAGCAGAAGTTCCAAGATCCCTGTAAGGAACAGACTTCCTCATCTGCTCTTCACAAATGACCTTCACTGAGTAAGATATGGACCCCTGGCTTTAAGAGGCCCATTTTTACAGATGAGGAGACGGGGTCTCAGAGAGGTTCAGAAATCTGCCTATAGTCACACAGCTCCAGACTGTTGGGGGTGGGATTTTAATTCAGTCTCTGTTGTCCTGAAGCCCACTGCAGAGACATAGCAAGTGAGCATTGAGCCTGACAAAGGCCAGGGCCTGGAAAGCACCTGCCCACCTCCTCAAGGGCAGCTGGCCCCCAGTGTGTGGCCACAGATCGACCATGCTACTACCTTAGGTCCCCAGACAACACAACTTCCCATGCTTACAAAGACTAGAAGAGGATCACGTCAGGAGATAGCAGCTCCGATTTTTTTTCCCCAGCCTGGAAAAGAGGGATCGTTTCACCGAGGTCTAGGGCTGAATCTCACCAGTGGCCAGTACACGGCCCCCATTACTGGACTCTACACCTTTGCTGCTACTCTCTACATTGGTAAGATCCAGCCCCTGCCCCGGGGGAGCTTTGCGTCACTTTTGCCTTTAGATGATTGGCAGAGAACAAGCTTTCACCTGAAAAGATGCAAGGTGGTGGAAAGGGGAGAGGTTGGCTTTGGAGTGAGGAAAACCTGGGTTTGAATCCACTTTGGACACTGCACACCTCTGGGCAGGTCTTGATCTTCTGATGTTTCCATTTCCCTATATGTAAATTGGGGGGGGGTCAGGTTCCAGATGGCCTCAGATGAACCCAATGCCATGGTCAGATTCACTCCATTGACTCATGGTTTCAATTAAACAAACATTTCAGCCAGTGCTGTGTGCAAGGAGCTGCCCTTGATGCTGGGCATACAAAGACCATTGATTTAGTCTTGGCCCCTAGAAAGCTTACAATTGAATCGTGGGCAAGTCCATCTTAAGGAGGTACAACATGAGGTGTGGGGTGTGACTTGGGGCAGCCCAGGGCAGGAAGTGGCCATTTATAGCCAGTCTTTGTTCAAATCCTGATCCCCCCTCAACGCTAGCACCTTCCTTGGGGATTCAAGTTTGTTTGCACTTGGTTTACCAAGCATCTTCCCCCTTAGACTGTCAGCTCCTCGAGAGCAGGGACTGTTTTAGTCCTTAGCACAGCGACTGGTACATAATAGGTGCTTAATAAATGCTTGTCAGTTTGACTTGTTGACCTGAGCAGGACTTTAAAGGAAGAGCAGGCTTCTAGGGAAGGCATTCCAGGCAGCCATGACGTCAGACTTAGAATTCTGTTGGGATCTCAGTTTCTTTATCTGTAAAGTGAGGTTGTAGTGATGGGGGTTGGAGGTGATTCTCATCTCTTCTGGCTGTAGAATAGAGGTCTGAGAGGTTCTGAGGCAGTGTTCCTAGGACCATAGCTTTAGAGCCAAATGGGAGTCCTTAATTTTACACATGAGGAAACCGAGGTCAACAGAATTGGCCAAGGTCACCCATCTAGTGGGTAGTGGAGCTAGGATCCAAGCCTGGGTCCTCTGACTCAAATCTGGTGGTTTTCCCATTGTACTGCATGTCCATCTTAGCTGAGGAAGGGCACACCAGGCAGCCTCTACCCCAGAAAAGTAGGAGGCAAGGTCTTAGGTACTCTGTTCCCTGCCCTAGTCAGACCCTATTAGAGATGTGTCCATTTCTGAAGGCCACAGACTAGGAAAGACATTGTCAATGTGGGGTTTGTACAGCAAAGGGAGACCTGGCTGGTCCAGGAATCTGAAAATATTTGACAGAACAGGGACTCTTAACCTGTTACGTTTGTCATGGCCCACTGTGGCATCAAGGTCCTATGGACCCCTTTCAGAAGAAGGCTTTTAAATTCATAAAATACGAAGGATTGCAAAGGGAATCAATTATGTTGAAATAAAGGTGTAATTTTCCCCCATCCATGTTTCGTGGATCCCTGGAATTTATCTGTGCTTCCCAGGTTTTGAATACTTGCCATCGGGGAATGGATTGAAGGAATGGGGGAAGAGGAAACTCAGAGGAAGCACTATTGTTGCCTTCTAATATTTGAAGGGCTCACAAATGGTAGAGGGGACATGTAGCTGGGTGGCCCTGGGCAAGTCATTTAACCTTCCTAAGACTCAGTGTTCACCTATAGAATGTGAAAGTTGAACTAGACAGCATTGCTGGTCCCTCCCAGCTCTAAATGCCGTCGTTCTCCAAGGTTCCAGCTGGTTCTCCACTTGGCCAGCTTTGGGGGATGACTGCCTGGTCCTATCCCCAGGGTTGCCCTGTCCTATCTTCGCCCCTCTCCTGTCCCTCCTCCCCATCCACACAAGCTGATTTCCTCTAGATGTTTCCCTGCTTCCCTTCTGGCCAGGAGTGGGTGGGACCCGCTGTGACATTTTCTTCTGTCGATTGGCAGTGCACAGTGGGGATCATCAGAAGAAGGGGCAGCCTCGGTCCCGGGACCGCCTGCGGGTGCTGATCTGCATCCAGTCTTTGTGCCAGCGTAACATGTGAGTGTGCAGATGGAGGTACAGCCAGCTGGCCCCATCAGATAGGGCAGCAGTTGGCAGTCAGCTCAGTCACAGTGGCCGGGAGGTGCGGGTCCCAGAGTGGAGATACCAAGGGCTACACTGGCAATAGCAGGGTTTGAGGACAGCTTGCTCGAAGAAAGCTAAGTGGCTCAGACAATAGCCTTGTCCCCTTGGGCTCTAATTGGAGGGTCCAGCACCCACGTCGGGGGTGGAGGGGTTTGGGGAGTGCAAGCGATCGCAATCCGGCCTCTTGACATAACTTGGTAGACTCTTGTAAGCTTCAATTCGCCAATTCCCAATGACAAACAGCTCCCATCCTAAACTCAGAAGCATTGTAGATTTAAAGTCACAAGGGACCTTAAAAAGCCATTGAGTCCGGAGTGAAAACTGATGCAGAGAGGTTTTGATTTGCTTGGTTCACATAGCTAGTAAGTGCCTGGCTGGATCTGAACCCAGCACCCAGTACAGGGTCCTATCAACCACGCCACACTGGCACTGTAGCAAAGTCTTCTGATAACTGGAGGGACACTTCGAATTTTTAATTAAATTTATACACAAAGTAGTAAATAAAATACAAAGAACATAAAAAGGGGGAGAGACCACTCACAACTTGGGGGTGTCAGAAAAGTCTTGGGGTAGGACTTGACACATAACCAGAGCCTGGAAGAAAGTTAGGAGACTGACCAGAGGAGTGAAGAGCAAGACAGAGCTGGGGGTACAACCTGTGCAAAGAGATAGTGGTGAGAGATTACTAATAGGAGAAATCGCCTGAGCCTGCAGTTCTGCCCATCAGGGCCTCCTACTGCTGTGGGCCGCTGGTCGAGGATCTGGGAGGAAAATGTGCACTCCCCCCAAAGGGAATCCCAAGCTGGCATTGACTCCTCTCTGTTTGTTGCTGGCTTACAGATCTCTGGAGGCCATCACTGGCCTGGAGAACAGCAGTGAGCTTTTCACCATCTCAGTGAATGGAATTCTGTACCTACAGGTAAATAATGAGGGCCCTGGGGGGGCCTCCAACAATGAGCTGCTCCTATGAGCAGGACCTCAAGTCCTGCAGATAGAGAAGCAGTGGGTCAAAAACAGAAGAGACCTTAGTTAGGGACTAGCTCCTCCAAAGTGTACCTTCCACCCTCCCCATTTTACAGATGCTCAAACTGAGGTCCCCCCAATAGGGAGGGCTCTGTGTCTCTGTTTCCTTATCTGTACTATGAAGGATAAGGATACATTATCACTGTGGAGGAGGCACTGTGCAAACCCTAACAACGATCCACGGGTTTGGTGGACAGCACTTCCCCCCTCTGTACAAGTGTCATGAATGGTGACAAAGACTAGGGACCTTGGAGGCCACTGGGTCCTCTGACAGAGAGGAAAACTGAGGCTCAGAATGGGGAAGCCTGTCCAGACCTTCCCTGTTGTGTCTCCCCCCTCTCCCCTAAACAATCATGCACATACTTTCCTATGCAAATGTTGTGTCTGCCTCATAGGAAATAATAAATTGATAAACATGCATGTATTAAGCACCTACTCCATGCCAGGCACTGACAGAGACAAAAACAATTCTGTTCTATCAGGAAGGCATGTTTGTAAATGGGTATTTACACCTGTTTTTTTTTTTATCACTTGGGTCTGTGGAGCAGGGGAGTGACATGGACAGACCACTTTGGCAGTGGAGAGGAGAATGGTCTGGAGAGTGGGGAAGTGGGACAAGGGGAGCTCGTGAGTGTGGGGGGCTGGGCCTGGACCATGCTGGTATTTATGTGGTGCACAGACAGGGATGGTGCCGGGGCAGGTGGGCACTGACAAGACCTGGAAGTGATTAGAGGTGTCTCCCAGTCCATCGCTCCTTTTTCTGTATCAGTTTTCACCATCAAACGGAGGCGGAAGGACCAGTGAGCATGTGGATGGACAGCCTCACACATGCCAGCCAACCTCCTTACTCCTTCTCCTTGTCTCATCTCCCCTTGCAGGCTGGCCAGTATGCCTCTGTCTTCATAGACAATGCCAGTGGTTCATCCCTCACCATCCGCAGTGGTTCAGATTTCAGCGCCGTTTTTTTAGGGGTATGAATTCCTCCATCCCTTGAGTGACTCCAGAGTCTTCATCTCCCTCTCTCCATTGTAAACTGGAGTAACAGCAAGAAAGCTTTACTGGGGAAGGAGCCACTCTTTCCTGTCTAGGCGCCACCTAGCCAAAGATCGCCAAACTTTCTGACCTCTCTCCAAGATGGCCATGCCACCTCATTCCAGAGATGTCCTCTACAAGATGGCCCATTGGAGATTGATCGAATGCTCCAAAGAATAGAAAGATGAGTGATCTACGAAGACTTTTCCTCTATGAAAATATGAGGTGTTTGTATAGTATTTGTTATGTAAAAAAACATCCTGAATCAACTTACTGGAAACTTGGCATAAGTTTCTGGTTAAACTAGCCCTTCTGACTTCACTGTAAATACCCCATATTGCCTTAAGAGCTGATAGGTTTTGGCTGTGCTATCTGCTGGACAGCTACCAAGTACCTTAAAATTACTCTTCTCAACCTCAAAACTTAATCGAGCGAGGTAGTTTTGGTTAATGTGGGAGAAAGTGGGGCTCTACCCCTCAGCAAGCCATACTTGCACTTTCCATCTCACAGTTAGATCTGTCACCCCACTCTAATCAGTTAACTCAATTCCTCATCACCCTGAGGATGAAGGTGAAGTTGGTTTGCATGGGGCATCCAGGTGAAGGGAGCGGCTCGATGGTTGCCATCATTGCTGCTCAAGGGAAGGGGAAGAAGCTACATGTCTCTGTGGCTTAGTGTCTTGCAAGCTCAGTCAGTCCTCAGGCGCACTGGTCCTGCCCAGGGACACCAGCTTCGGGAATACAGATCACTGCTAGGCCTCACCCCTCGCTTGCTAGCTGCTTTTCTTCTTCCCTGGGGAGCTCTCCCTCCTTGTTCAGGTCTTAGTTCTGTCTGTAGAACCCATGAAGATGGCTGGTAGCCCCAAGGGTCAAGGTGAGCATGGACTCTGGCTGTGGCCAGCCCCATGTAATGGTCAGTTAACAGCAGAATGTTAGAACAGCCCATAACTTTGTGAGGCATTTGTGGCAGGCAGGGGTCCCAGTCTGAGGCTGGTTTTCAGGCATCACTTATGTCCAGAGCCCGAGGAGTCAGTTCATGAACCTCATTACCGTCTGGCAGAGATGACCATTACTTCTCCAGATGGGTTTTCCTTCACGAGAAAGTGAAAAGATGGTTTTCCCATCCCCTTTTAAGATGCAGACTCACTGCTGGGCTTGATGCATCAGCTGGGAGGTCAGGCTTCTTATACCAATCAGATTTGGGTTGTAACCCTTGGGGCTCAAATCTGAATACCCAAGATAAAGATTTCCTTCTGATACCAAACTGACACCACCTGGCCCTTCTTGTTTCCTTGTTGGCTAGGAAACTACCACTGGGAAGCATTTCTTCATCCAACCCACCTTGGTTGGCAATGTGGACATAAGGTTGGGCATCAATGGAAGGAAACAACAAGTTTGCCAACGTAGAGTTAAATCTAACCCTCACCTTTGGAGGGACTGAGGCCAGATCACCAATCTAGTAAGCAGGGAGTCCAGCAAGGTGAGGCAGCTTTGTAACATGTCCCCCATGGGCTGGTCCTGGCATTTTTCTGTAATGTCCAGGGGACAGTTTAATTTCCTTCCCATGAAGAATGTCAGACCTTCATAGGCATCTCAGTCTGAGCAGCTATAAACTGCCCCTAGTTTTCCCCTCAGGTCTGGCTGATCCTGACCCAGAAGAATGTTGATCCAAGGACAGAACTGTTCCTAAATGGCTCCTCTGGCCCTTGTACAGCTCAGGGCTCCTGGCTGGGAATGTCCCTGAGTCACCACCCAGCAGACCTAAGGGAGCTGGCTGGGTATGACCTCTAAGGGCATGGGGAGGCCTGGCTCCAGCAGTCTGCTTAGGGGCATATCAAGAAGGCTAAGATTAGGGAGTTTTCAAAGTTTATCCTCCCTCCTCCCCAACCCACATGACAGCGGCAGCGAACCTCTAAAGTACACAGTCCCCGATTTCTCAGTAGAACGTGTACCCGCCCTACCTGGAAAGGGTCACAGGCAATTAAAACCCCTTTCCTTTCTGATAAGGCAGCACAGAGGCCAAACTCTTCCCCAGACGAATCCACTTCCAACAGACACACGTCAAGCAGCTAGACCTCCCCCTGAAGTGCAAACGTCAACTTCGTGCTCATTAGACTCTTTGCATTACATTTTATGGAAATATATTTATTGTACAGTATGTCAAATGGATGACGTTTATGTGACTACTTTTCCATGTGGGTGTTTGAATGACTGCTTGAGATCGAACTGTGGACGAGCAGGGAACACGGAGGACATTTTGCAAGCAAGGAGACCAGCAAGCCAGTGCCTCCTCCAGAGCTCCTGAATGACAGATGAGACAGGTGATGGCAGGGTCAGGAGCCTAAATTCAAAATCTGAGTCTAGCCCAAGGCCCATAGAGTGTTGTTCCAGGACAGAGACAGGGACAGGGCCAGCCACTTACTCATCTGGCACCCCGCCCCCCCTCCCCCAATGGCCTCTGCAGCTTTGCTTCCACCCTTCCTCTCACCAGAACTAGCCCCAGGGGTTGTGAGGGCTAGTGAGGGCTGAGGCTTGGACAGAGCTGACAGGCTGTGAAGGCTGCAGGTCCAAACCTTCCCTGCTCCTTGCTTTGAAAAGACAGCCTCTAGGAGGTGGAAAGATGGGGACGGGCAACATCTCTCAAGCATGAGTCTGGGATGCATTTTTTCTGCACAAAGGCATGACTTAAATAAATGTGATGCAATTTCTTCAGACTGGCTTTAGCTTTGCCTGATGAGCTTTTTTCCCAGTGCTAAGATTCACAGATAAGATTGAGCTTTGCTATCCCCAGGCTCTGGTCCCTATTTCCTTAGGAACAACTGAGATGGGGCTGTACACAAACTACTGAATTCTTAGCAGGAAAAGGATGCTGGAGTCTCTGCTCTGAGATCCTTTCATTCATGAAGACTCAACAAACTGAACCCAACTATGCCGTTGCCAGCTTGCTTCTCTCCAGTGTGTGGGGGGCTGTGGAGCTCCCCCACTGTTAGCTGTCCCTTCCAACTTTGTGACATCTGCAAACCTGTTAAAATTTCATATTTATGCCTTTACTGAAGCTACTAATAAAAATGAACCTGGCCTTACACTAACTCTTGGGCTGACATCCTCAGTCTACCAAAATCAGTCTAGTGGAGTTCTTTCCATTTCCTACAGAAGGACAACTCTTGGTTGGCTGAAAGATCAGGATTATTCATTTGGGAGCTTTAGGGACTCTCTCTCTCAGGAAGTCTAAAAGTACCCTACAAACTGAAATACCATGTGACATTTCACTGAAATCTATACATGAAGTGAGTTAAACAAATAAAAAAAAAAAACCTTTATTTACAACCAGAGAGCCCAGAGGAACACTCAGAACACATAATGCGCACACGAGAACCCAACTTTTCCCTTGAATCAATACCATGCTGTCCTCTCTGCTGCCCACTGCCTCCCTTCACTTCCCTATCCGCACGACCATCACGGTGACATTGTCCGCAGAGCCGCGCTGCACAGCCTTCGTGGCCAGGCGGTTGCACGCAGCTTCGTATCTGGCGTCGAGGGCCGACTTCCCTTCCCGGGTCTGGATCTTCTCATCCTTCTCCCACAAAGAGAAAAAAAAACGGCTGTTACTAAACATGGCACTTTCAGTACTGTCACTCAGTATTCCCAAGATGAGTGGGGAGTCCATGCATCCACCCTGGAGTAGCCCTGGGGCCAGCTGACCAAGCCCCGAAGATGAGTCCCAAGTGCCTTCCCAAGACAAGGATGGGTGGGGACCACCTTCCGGGCACAAGGGGACAAAAGTCTGGGCAATGGCGAGGGGACAACAGGTTGATGGCATTAAAACACATCAAATAATACCGACTATAGTAACTCCTATTTCCTAGCCACATTTTAAGGTCTGACAGGGCCTCTTGGCTGGTAAGGAATGGGGAAAGAACAAGGAAAACTTTTCATTTCTTTTCTAAAAACTGATGCACACAAGGCCAACCCATCCCCCAGAACAACTCCTACCTCAAGGCAGGACAAGATGAAGGTCACAGCTTCCTCAGGGGTGAAGACCTTGAAGAGTCCATCACAAGCCAGCATGATGAACCTGAAAAAAGAGGGAGCAGGGGGCAATAAGCAAATGAACCCCAGCACACCCACGCAGACACACCATCTTTCCAACAAACAGACTGCGATATAAAGTGAATCAAGCAGCAGAGGTGTTGTCCCTGTGGAACAGATAGAGAAGGGCTCCTTGGACTCCCAGTATGGGTCCTTCCTGACCCTGGGTCTTGGCTCTTTTGCTGACACATTCTCCACGTCTTTGGCGCCCATGGTGCTCTTTGGGGGATATCTTTAGGGGTGACATGGATACTGGGGAACAGCCTGAAAGTGGCCAGATTGGTCAGGGAATGTCCCAAACATGCTGTTCCTTGTTAGTCGGGTTTGCCACATACTTTATATGTATTAACTTGTTCCCCAGAGCTGTGACTTCACTGGATAGGCCCTTCCTCTAATGCAGACTAGTAACTGACCCGTGAGAAGGGCTAAGGCTCACACACAGAAGGACATCACCCCCTCAGGGATCTTCAGCCCAGAGAAAGAGGGGTCAACAGTGGCTGTTGTCAAGTCAAGAAGGCCACTCAGCTTCACCTTGCCTAGTTCAGAGAGGAGGTGGGGTAGAGTTTGCCAACAGGCAAACCAAGGAGTGCTAAGAAGTAGGGCCATGTAGGCTCCTGGCTCAGACGTGAAGGACCTCATGGAGGGGACAAGAAGGTGGGCAGTGGGGCACAGAAGCTGCCCTTAAGAGGGAACCATCCAGGAGGGCTTCAGGAATGCACTGCCATAGGAGCCCAGGCCGGGGCTAGAGTCACAGCCCCAAGATACGGGAGGCCTTCCCTGCCTCCTTCCCTCCTGGGGATTCATCCACTAAGTGACACAAGTGGCCTTCAGGACTTGCCAGGTCGTCACACTGTCATCATTCTGTCTGCACAAAGTAACAACGATTTCTGGTGATACACTTTCAAAAATCCCCTCTGCCAGCACAACTGTGTGAAGGATGATTTGGCACATTCAGGCCCTCAGCCAGGGGGGACATCTTGGGTCTCTGCTTTGTGCTGTATCCACCTGCACACCCACATTTTCCTTTGTGAGTTTGGCAGGCAGGCAACAGGAACGTGGAAACCAAGGCATGGGAGGAAAAACCCAAGGGCAGGAGGGGAGACTGGGCAACAGAATGAGAGTTGGGCTGCTGGAATGACCTCTCAGGCAGTGACAGGCATAGGGATGGCTGAGTCATGGATTAGACACTGAAGAACCCAGGTGGCAGGGGCTGGGGCTTCTTACCAGAAGGGTGCCACAAGAAGCCTCATATAAAAAAGAACAAGTCTGGGTCCAGGTTGGTGTGTTCACTAGTGTGGAAGCTGCCTGGGTTCATGCTGTTGGCAAAGAGCCAAGCTGGGTAGGTGAAGGACTGGTCGCCATCTGCCCTCTGCTCTGATCAGCAGGGCCCTCCCCATTCCTCCCTGTATTTTTTTCCTGTTAGAATGCAAGCCCCTCAAAGGCAGGGGCAATCATGGCTGGGTTCCTAGGCCCTCGAGGTCCCCCACACCTCCACATTCCCCTAGGCTGTACCTGTCATTCTGAGTAAGCTGGCAGCGTTTGATGTCTGGCACAGAGGTGACACCACAGCGCTTGTACTGCCCGTCCCCGATGGAACGGGAAACCTCCAGCACACCCAGGACTCTGCCATCCCTGGAGAAAAGAAAGTACTCAGGTGCTAGCCGTTCTGACTGAACGACAACTCAAAAGGCCAGGGAACAAGACAAGAGAAGTCAAACAGCAATGCCAAAGATCTTGTTGTCTAAAGAAAAATGGCTTTAGAAATGTTGCCCATAAGGCTGGCAACAGTTTTCTTTTCCCCCTTTCATTCACAAACATCTATTTTTAAAAAGCTCAACTCTTTCTTCACTTTGAAAAGGAACCTTAACTTTGTCCTGAAACACGAAGAACCCCCACCAGAATTCTGGGGGCTCCCTAGCCATCCTCCCCCTATGCCTGCAGGGACTCTGCTGCTCAGGGTGTGGCAGGGACCTGGACTTGCTCCCTCCACCTTGGGCCAGGGCAGGAGCTGCTAAGCTAAAGGCTCTTGGGAGGCCCAGCCCAGCCTGGCTCATGGGTGCAGGAAGAGGCCACCTCAGCGCTGGCCACTAGGCCAAGGTAGGATGCGGGGGGGAGGAGTAGAGGGGCCCTTCTGCTCAGAGTGCATTTGTGTGCACTGGAGGGAACATAGCCTGACTCTCCTCATCCTAATGACACTGGCTGGAGGGTCCTGGTCTGCAATTCATTCTCCCTCATTTCTGAAGTTCAGCCGATGGCTCACTGTCAGCCATCCTGCCCTCTCCAACCCCTGCCCTTATATCACACCTGGTTCTACAAAACTCCCCAAGTTTCCAACCCCTCAGCCACCTTAGATCTCATGGACTACTTGGTCCCTCCACTTCAGGGTCACGAAGGGACAGGACTCCCATTACCCACAAGGGCACCTCTATTCCTCTATTTAACGCCAATCTCTCCCTCCCATTGCTTGCCTCTCCTCCATCCCTCCACCTACCCCTCATGACTTGCACCATCCCTGCTCAGACATCACTTTCTCTTCTTTCCAATTATGACCCTACACTCAGCCAATTCATCTCCATACTGTTCCCTACGAAGAACTTGAACCAGCAAGCATCTGCTCTCCTTGCCAGCTCAGGGCAACACAGGCTTAGAATATAAGCCTGTCTGCAAATTCTTACAGAGGAAAAAGTTAGGAAATTATGAGAAGAATCACCTAAAAAATTAGAAGTAGGTGAAAGAAACAAGAAATCTTGGCAGCAGATTAAACAAAGCCTGATCATTTCAAGGTCACTGAAGGATAAAATTGGAGAGAGAATTCACAGACAGGAAGCTTGAAGGATCCATGACCATTCCTAATCCCCCACTCCCATTTCAACTCTAACCATATCACCCTCTGTGCTGCTGCTGCAAAAGGGAACATGGCACCAAGGAAAAGCAACCATCTAGACCGGTCACACCAAGGCCACCCCCTGGGAGAGGTGACAGAACTGTGAGACACAGAGGGACTGGCTGCCAAGACATGGGCAATGAGGAGAGGCCACCAGGCACTCAGGAACAAAGAGTTATTAACTCAGATGGGGACCCAAAAAGCACCACCAATGAGCCATGAGTCCCTCTCCCCTCTCTGCCACCTCTTTGTAAGAATAGCCTCCCTGGCCTTGGGGACAAACTTGGGGAAGCAGTGAGAGGGGGAGAGGGAGGCAGCTTCCCCAGGAATAAAGGCGGAGAGAACACAAGGCCCTGTGGTGCTTGTTTTCTGTCTGCTAGAAGGGTACTGGATTTGGGTGGCCCACAGGGCTCTTTGAAGACTGCCCTTGGGCTCTGCCACCAGAATCTCCTGCTTTCCCAGGATCCCTTGCAGGTTTCCAGGTGACTTGGTATTGACCCTGCAGAGTTTCCTTAGGAGGCTTCTGCCCCAACCACCAGACCTGAAGAATGCCTCAGCACAGCATATACACCTTTGGGGAAACCAAGGTGGGTTTTAATGCCCTCAGGCAATTCGCTGGAAGTAAGGTGATGATCTGTGCCTGAGAGTCCTGCATGGGAAGGAGCAGGATGGGAGGAAGCTGTCAGGGAGAAAAGGGCTAATCGTGAAGAGGGGGGTCTGACGGACAGCTGGCTACCTTGTTCCACTGGCACAGTGTCCCCTAGCAAGACTGGGGGACTGACCACTTGAGGAGGGTTTATTTACCTAAGTGTCTGGGATCCGCCCCCTAGAATGTAAGCTTCTGGGGGGGGCAGGGCTCTCGTCACCCTTCTTAGCCTGCCCAGGGCCAAGGGCTGTGTCTGGCATGTAGTCAAGCACTTAATAAAAGCATGCTGACTGATAGCATTCTTTTGAGAAGCCACGAAGGCATTGTGGATATGATCTGGATGTGGAGTCAGGGGAGCAGGGGTCACATCCTGTCAGACCACTGGCTATACCTACAAGACGGGGTGATGCCTACACAATCCACACCACAAAGAGAAATGAAAAATCCATTCTTTCCGTTACAGCTGCTCTTGCCCCTCGCCGATCAGATCTGCAGATATGGGGGAAGCCCATCCCATCTGTACCAGGGCCAAGAGGTCAGCCTCCCAATAAATCAAGTCTCACAGCATCCTCTCTCACACACAAACACAAGCACAGGCAGGGACAGAGCCCATTTTCAGGTTCAGAGGTACAAATACCATCCCACTGAGCAGTGAGGTGGTGAGGTAGATAACTGAGCCTGGCCTAGCCGTGTGAGCCTGGGCAAGTCTCCTGCTCACCTCAGTTTCCTTATCTTCAAAATGAGGATAAGAATACCTCCCCCCCAGGGCTGCTGTGTGGGTCAAAAAGGCATTTAACGTGCTTTAGAAATGTCCATGTTATCAGCTCGTCTGAAAGCTGGCATTTGGATAAATGCTAGAGAAGATGGAGGTAGAGCACAACACGAATGCATTGTTGGTGGAGTTGTGAACTGATCCAACTATGCTGGAGAGTGACTTGGAGCTCTGCCCAGAGGGCTATGAAATTGTGCACGCCCTTTGACCCCCGGCAACACCACTACTAGGTCTGTATCCCAAGACATCGAAAGAGAGGGAGAAGATCCTGCACGCACAGAATATTCACAGCGTTTCTTTCTGTGGTGGCCAAGAACTGGAAGCTGGGGGGTGGCTGAACAAGCTACGGATATGATTGTAACGAAACACTGCTGGGCTATACGAGATGAGGAGCATCTGGAAAGACTTCTCTGAGCTGATGCAGAGAGAGGGGAGCACAGTACACAGTAACAGCCACACTGTGCCCATCATCAGCTAGGACAGCCTTGGCTCTGCTCAGCAATTCAGGTGTCTAAGACAACTCCAAAGGACTCGTGGCGCTTCCATCACGCTGCCCACATCTAGAGGAAGAGCCATGGAGTCTGAATGCAGATGAAAGCTTCCTACATTCTCTTTTTCACGGCTTTCCCCTTTGGTTCTGACTCTTCTTTACAACATGACTAATGTGGACATTTGTTTAATGTGATTGTACCTGTAGAACCTCTATCAGATTGCATGCCATCCTGGCGGGGGGAGCAGAAGTAGGAGAAAACAGTATGTAAAGAAAGCAAGTTGGCATTTGGCTAAATCTATGAACTCTGTCTGGGTGGACACCTGCTGAGGGAGCGACGGGCAGGCGGGAAAGGGAGCAGCTGGTGCCATTTTTCTCCATTTCCTCCCCAACTGTTTAAAGAGCTTTGCATATTTACCTAAACGTAAAATTTTAAATCCAAGTGCCCTTAACTACCAAGTATATTAAAAAAAAAAAACAACTTAAGGACAATTACTCAATAAAAATGCAAAGACTGAACTACTGCACAGGACAGTATGGTCTAATGAAGAATTCAGCGACTTGGTTTTTAATTCTAGCTCTGAAATAAACTTCCTCTGTGACCTCTGGCTGGTGACTTAAGGCCTAGGTGAGGTGAAGGACTGAACTAACTTTTCCATGCCTTCCCAGTACAAAAACAATCCCATTAACACACGCTCTAAGATGTAAAGGGCTGCAGGTAATGCCTGCCCCTGAATCAGCCAGAGCACTGAAAAGGGCACTGCTTTCAGGCCCAGGGTGACAATGGTTTTTTAGAGCCACATTAAACTTCAAAGCGGCTTGGGAGAAGTTCAGGCTAACCTTGGCTGGAAAGCTGACCTGAGCTCTGACATTCCAGGGCAGGGCTTCTGAATCCCTGGGGAGGGGGTTGCAGCAGTGGGGCCCTGGGGGTGGTTCCAGGGCCTGTTCCAGAAACTAAGGCTCCTAAGGGTGCTGTTTGAGACACCAATCGATTGATCAGGGAGCAGCTGTTCAGGAGCGACCAGCATTATTGGTACAAGTGCACTATCTGGAAACCTCCCCCCATCCAGGACCTTATGCTCTATGGCAGCAATCCGAGAGAAGTGTGGCTTTGTGAAGCCTCAGCCCTTCCTAAAGGTCTGTGTGGGCCAGTAAGATCCTGGAAGGCCTCCCTCCCAGAAGAGCGGAGAGCACTGCTCAGCCGCAATGTTCTATTTTCTCTTATCTCCAGCTGAAAACATGGCCTACATGTTACAAGAATGAGGGGCCAGAAAGTTCTTCTGGAAAACTGATAACCCAGCAACTCCCTGGAGGGGCAATGCTCAGTCTCCTGGCCGAGCTGGCAGGTGATAAACAAAGGTCACCATATGGGAGTCAATGATACAGAAAAGAAAAAGGCAGAATGCCACTTTCAAAGGGAGTCATCAAGCCCCAGTGCCGGTCTACTCCCCCAAGAGGCCCAGGGCACCTTTGTGGCCTTGGCCAAGATTGTTTGGTCTTTCCTTCAGGAGAAAGATCTGACCAATGAGCTTTGGAATGAGTGGGAGGCCACAGTAGAAAACCAGAAAGAGGGCTGAGGGGGAGGGAGCAGTGTGAGGGGGCTTATGTTGGGACAAGTGAAACTATTAAGATTAATTTAGATAAAAGTGGGAAGATACGTATGGACTTCAGAAAGCCAAACAAGCAGGCACAGGAGATGGGGGAGGACAGTCTGGCCCTAAGGGAGGGGACCACCCCCTGCCACCATCCTGGGCACAGCAGGCAAAGAGGGGAAACAGGGGAGTGGGTGTTAGACACTGTCTAGGAGCTGATGTGTTTGCTGAATTCCCATTTATGTTACAAGGGAGGCCTTCTATGGGGGTGGGAAAGATAGAAACAAAAAGCTCAGAAAGGGACATAAACAGGGCAGTGTTAAAATTCAATACGCACTTAAGAACCCAAAGTGTGCATAACAAACGGTTAGCTCCTTCTCTATGACCTTTTCTATTCTTTGATATTGATGCTAAAATGCTTCTATCTGCTGATGACTAAAATCCTCTTCTAACATCTGACTATGGGCCATTAATACCAAGCGAGCAGCTTCACACACACCTTAGAAAACCCCGTGAGGATGGAGCCCTCCTCGGAGGCTGCCCTTTCTCACCATCTCCCAAGAGCAGACTTACAGGGGCAAATGGCCACAATCTGCCTCTTGCCTCCTCCAATTACTCGGTCTATCTGGCTGCTGCAGCCCCCCAGTGACCCACCCCCTGCCCCACAGCCTCTCTTGGGGCTGCAGAGTCAGGTGTGATGCCAGGCTGGCCAGCAGGCCAGACACCGACCCCCACGACAGGCTCTCCTGAGCTGGAGGTGGGCTTCTTCCCTGGTTCTCACCCCGGCCCCCTCTGGAGCTTCTTTACCTGACATTTCCTCCTGCCTTCTGTATCCGCATCCGCTCCTCATACTGGGTGGGGTTGTGCTCTTTGCTGAGGCTTAAGGCAGCATGTCTGTGACTCTCTTCATTATAGCGGCACAATATGGCCTAGATGGGGCAGGAGAAGTATTGAGAGCAGCTGACATGGCCCACAGAACCCCAGAGGACCAGTGGTCAGGCACCAGGTGAAGGAGATTTCATCATCAGTCCCCAGTGGGCTTCCCCTCCCCCAAATCCCAGCAAACAAAAGCAAGCTCAAGGGACCAAAGAGAAAAATGTGTGGCCAAATGGGAGGTGATGTTCCACGGCAGAGGCCTGGCTGTTTTAGGTGACTGAAAGTCAGGAAGACCTCATGTTTATTCCCACCTCCAATACTGTCAGACCCTAACCATTCTGGGCCTCAGTCCCTTCATCTACTAAATGGGAATGAGAGCAGCCCCCTCCTCAGAGTGGCTCTGAGGTTCCAATGAGAGCCCATATGTGAAGGCTTGGCTACCCTTAAAACTCCAGAGATGCCAACTGTGACTGTCTTGCACGTCCCACTGCCACAGGAGCTCAGGGCATTACATAATCATGGTCTGCAGCCCCATCTAGAGTTCAAAAACTTAACCTATGGGCTGACAAGAGACAGGGAGAGAACAAGCTGCTTCTACCCTGCTACTGTGGAATCTGAGGCTTTCTCGTGTGGGAAATGAAGCCTGTTGGCCGCTTCCCTCCCCAAAGCTGCCCACGCCATGAAGGGCCTCTGACTGACAGAGAGGGAGCCATGCCACTAACTCCTGGGGAGGGGACAAGAAGGGTTCAGGATCACTTTACCCGGCTGTCTCCCAGGTTGGCAATGTAGAGGACATTGTCTACTGCCAGGACACATGTGGCTGTGGAACCATCCTTCCAGGCAGGCTTCCTGTGGGGGAAGGAACAAGGTGGTCAGCACACGAGGGCAGCCCCATCCAGCTAAGGGGCAGGAAGCTCCCACCCAGCCTGCTGCACTCACTGGCTGGATGCCTGCTTGAGGAACTCCTCATCTGTGTGCTTGAAAGTGTCCAGAAGGCATCTCTTCACAGTCTTCTCCACACTGACCACCTCTCCTGTCACAGAAGGACACAACCCCACCAAAATCTTAATTCCCTCTGAATAAAATTCTAGTTCCCCTTTCCAACACATTAGCAATGCAGCAGAATGAGTCAGGGTAAAGATGTCTAAAGACCCCCTATTTGAGAATTCACAGGCTCCCCTCCTCAGCTGAGGGTTCACATCTCTGGGATCTGGCCTCGTGATTCCTCATGGCATTAACTAAGTGCCCAAACTCAGAAGACATGCTGCTCAGACATCCCAGAATCGGCTTCCATGAGGCCCTTTCCACACAGGCACAGGCCTATTTGGGGCGGTATTTTCTTCTGTGCCTAGGAGTCCTGGACAGCTTCCTCTCACAGTGTTGCCAGGGTGCTCGGAGGCTCCGTGTCCCTCAGCAGGGTCTGTATGGGTGGAGACCATCTTCCCCATCTTTTTCCAGACTGTTCTTTGCTCCTGTACATGCTGCATTCCCAATCAGTCATTCACTCTTGCGTTTCTCTGTGATGTTTCAGCTGTAGATTAAAGGCCTCTGCTCTGCCAATCGCTTTCCACTGTTCCAGCCATCAATGCTGCTTTCCTGACGGCTTCCATGACCTCACAGCCACGAGGTCTTCTGGCGCATCATCTTCTTTTTTTCTGTAACACTGACCCATCGACAGCTGGGCTCTTCGGCTGATCTGGAGGCCCGACAACACCTTCTGGGAGCAGTTCTCTTTCCTACTTACTTCTCTGCTCAGAATTCAGGACCTGAACCAACTTTTCTCTCTTTGTATTTTCCCCATCACTCACTCCCTTCTTCCCCACTGAGGTTGGTCTCCCTGGGAACTGGGCTTCTCCCTTTGCCCTCCCCCACTTCCAGTACACATGCTGGAGCCCTGTCCCAACTCCTTCTGCTCCTGAGTCTCCTGGCTAAGCTCTGGGACAGCAGAGTGCACTTTGGTCACTTGCTATTGCCTTATGGTGGCCTGTGGGGGAGGCTGAGTAATCTAGCTTACTGGGGGTCACCTTTCTCTGCTGCCGGTTCACTGGCCTTGTTAGAGTTCTGTCTTTGACTGAGGAAGCGGCTGAAAGTGCTTCATCTCGTGCACACAGTTCTGACTGTGTAGAGGTCTGAGAAGTTGGCAGCATCAGCAAGCATCTAATCCTCCATCTTGCTGGGCACATGGGTACCCCATGACAGTTAGCCCTACACCTGTCCTGAGACTTACACATTCAGCAGCACTGCCCCTGCTCCCCCCCCCCCACCCATCAGGGGATCCCTTTCCTCCTCTCAAAATGATAGATCTGATCTGATAGAAGCGAAAGAGAAATCACCTAGAGCTCACCTACCTTTAGGAAATTTCCTGATTAGGTTCTGATGCAAATTCTGAGCAGCAAACTTGGAGGCTCGGACGCCTCCGTGCCCATCGAAAACAGCAAAGTAGGACACCCGAGAGCTGTGAGGGAAGGAACCAAAGCCATTAAGAGAACGCCACGCAGGGCACACTTTGGCCAAGTATTCCCATTCTTCTCATTCCATAGCTTATATTTTCAAGGAAGACAGGGTAAGGAGAACCATCAGTCTAAAACAAAGTATCTCAGAGACTAATAATCAGCTTTCCTAAATCTTAAAATAACTGTGTAACACAGGCCTAGGGCTGTTGTTCTGAGGAACAGTGACATTGGTGGTAGCCCTAGGCAATGCTCTTGCCCATATTGTACAAATGAGAGGAACCTGCTGGCTGAGCCCTGAGGTTCCATGAAATGGCTTATCCAAAGCAGTAAGAAAAAAGCAAAGCTCAGAGGCCTCAAGGGTGGAGGCTTCTGAAGGAAGGGCCCTGCATGATCTTGGGCATGCCCTTGAAACTCCTGTGGTGAGGCTCTCAGGTCCCTGCACTTGGCAGACAGCACAGGTGGGATTGCTGTCTCACAGACAGCTTCCTCCGTTTCCCCTTGGCTCCTCTTCTGGGGCATTGCCTATTCCGCCTCCACATACCCTTCTGGCCCCTCCTCCTCCTCCTGGGTCTGGCCTCTATCGAGCCCCACTTCTGCATCCTGGCCCATGAGGTGACCACATGTCTACAAGTCAATGTGTCTTCCTCCTATATTCTCCTTGATCCCTCACTCATCCTCTTTCAAAGTTTGAGTGCCCCCTTAACTCTCTGGTGCCCCATGCCCTTTCTGGCTGCCAAAAGGCACCATCTCCAGTCCAGATACTCAAGGGAACAGGGATTAAGAGCAGTCAGCCTGGACCGAGTCTGGACAAGAGGTCCACGCGTGAGGGTGTGAGGAGACCAAAGCACTGGGTGGCAGGGGGAAGGAAGCCTGACAGGTGGGGCAGAAACCCTGGAGCTTATTTAGCCCCACAGAATGATGGCGAGCAACCTGTGTATCTGTCCTCTGCTCTAGACAAAATCTATAAAGAAATCAAGGGACTCTGTGATGAAGGTACTAATGAGGAGCAAGCAGGCATTTACAACTGACAGACAACATCAGACCAGATTGTTCTAACTTCTCAGTGAACTGAAATATGCAGAAAACATCCCACGCATTATGTGTGGACTATGAAAAAGCACTGGATTCTAAAGAACAAAGAGCCTCTTTACAAGACCTTTTTACAAAAAAGGGGTTTCCCTTCCACCCATCCAGACCATTCAGGCTCCTAAGAAAATCCAACACTGCGGAAGGTGGGGAGGTCCAGCACCAAGCAGAGGCCAAGGGAGGGATTTCCCGTGGAGGAAGAGGACGTCTTCCAGATGTTCCCGTTTGGGGATGGTTGTACTGATGGTGGCAAGCCTCCTTTGCTCTCTGCATATCTCTGCATACTCTGTTCAAATATACCACAAAGACCAAGCAGAGGGAAAGACGGTGCAGCGCCACAGGCTGAAGGCAAAGCCTGGATGCAGGAGGCTCTGGGCATCAGGCCTGCCACTAACACTTAGTCGCTGTGTAAATGTGGACAAGTCCCATCACTCCCTCGTCATGGGATAGATGAGGACTGCACTTGGAAGCCCTTCCTCAAGCTCTAAACCCCTAAGCCCCTGAAGATGCCTTCTGCACAAATTTCAACATCCACCTGGATGAGCAGCTCAGCAGGACATCCAACACAGATAGAAGCACATGGGTGTGAGCTCAGTCCTGAGTTCTAAAGGAGGCGGTGGCAGCAGCAATCGGGCCAGAGCAGATTCTGATCTGGCCTCGGAGGAAATCAAAGCCCACCTTTTCAATACTAACATTTTATTGGAGCTTCTGTGGGGCAGCAGGCCCGGACACTGACAACTGCACAGACCCTGAGAGGAGCCAGCTCAGGGAGCCATGGCAAAGTGCTGAGGGTTCACTGTGGGTGTGAGAAACATCAAAGAGCTCTGAAGACCAGGGGCCAAGGCTGGATGTCCACCAGGGAATGGGGGCAGGAAGAGAGGGTGGGCTGGTCACTTGGCAAGAGAAGCACAAGGCACGTGGGGCTCATGTAGCACGACTGCAATGCCCATCACCGTGGATGAGCACCTGATCCTCCAGGCTGGGAGCGGCCTGGTCCTGGGCCTCGTGTACTCACATCAGAGAAGACAGGGGCTTGCACTCTTCTGTGATGTCGTTCAGGATCACGTGGGCGTCCTGCATCTCTTCTCTCTCTCCTTTCCGCTCTGCCACGTAACCTTTAAGGCCAAAGATCACCGAGGAATCTGAGGAAGAAAACACCATGAAAGCAGCCAAGCTCTTCCTTCAGAAGCCCTGCTTGGAGGCCGTACGCGCTAAACTCAACAACTCCCTGCACACTAACTGCAGTGTCTCACAGGCTCTGCGGGATCTGACGAGCCTGGGGGACCCCAGGCAATCCCAGAGTGGACTGGAGCCTGGCATAGCGGAAGGCAGAGCAGTCTCAAGGCACTGTCTTCCACTTTAAATATAGACCAGTGCCTTCAATCCAGCCAAAGGAAAGAGCTTTTCTATTCCGGCTGTGGTCCTGCTGCTCATTCACAAGCCCTGTGCAGGGCAAGGAAGCAGACCAATACAGCTTGTCAAAAATTCCTCTTCATTAAAGCCCATTAGACAAATATTTATTTTTACATTTGAATTTGGTTAAAAAAAAGTCAACGATGATAAATCCCCAAACTGTCCTGAAACTTTCTAAAACCAACAGTAAAGGGACTGCCTGAAGTACTTTTGTCTATGGTGGGGCCTGGAGAAGGTGGGCCACACCCCACCCCACTGTGGTCTGCACCAAGCAGCCCCTCGAGGCAAATACCATGTGCTCCCCCTGAGGGGGCAGTGCAGCACAGGTGGCTCATCCCATCATACAAACTACACAGCAGCATTGCTTTGGCAGTCCAGAAGCTCTGTGTGACTACAGCCAAGCCCAGACATTCCATGAACAAACAGCAGAAAGTGTGGAGAGCACAAGCTGAGCCACAGACTCTTCAGGCCCTCCCATTCACATTCCCTACCCAAACCTTGATCAACAGTGACACCAAAGGAAACAACTGTCCAGCTTTATCTCCATTCCCCATTCTTGGGCATACTCAGGATGGGGAGTGGAAGAGATGGAAACGTAGGCATTTTGAGAGAGAAACAGAAGGGAGATCTGGAAATTCACAAATGGGGTCACCGACTTCCTGAATCTGGATGGCAAATACACTGGCTTTAGGGTTCCGGTACACATGAGTTCTTCTAGGGGAACCCAAGAGAGGTCAAAGAAAAAGGAAATGAGCAAGAAAAATAAAGTAAAAGGCAGGTGCAAACTATGCATAATGAACACACCCCTAGGGACAGAAATGAGCAATGAAAAGCTGGAGCTGCTTCTCCCTCTGGCCCGGGCTTGTGAGGCATAAAATCTGATACATTTGTTTTCAAACTGTCTGAAAACCTTTACAAACTTTCTTTTCCACAAGCTCTTCACTCCCATTCTTCTCTTCCTCCACAGTTTTCCGTTTTGCCCCTTTTCCATCACTCTTCAGTCCCTGGGATGCTTGAGAGGTGGGTGAACCTAGAAGACAAGCAGAGATGGATCACTTCAAATGGCAGGGATGGCCACCCAGGGCATCCCAGGGATGAGCCAGGCAGAAAAACTGGGGTGGTTTTTTACTCCAAAACATACAGCTGTGGTTTCAGGCCATGTATCTTTGTGCATGCCCACACACAGGCACACCCAATGTGGAAGAGACCACAGGCAGCCAAGTGTGGAACGTACACAAGCTACAATGAGACACATGCAAACACATCCTTATCTTAACTTGGTAGACTTCCATAAACTGATAAATGAACAGGCCAGTTCTAACCAATTTCAGAACCCCACTCCCCAAAATCTGAGCACCATTTAAAACTAAAGTGCAGAAACACTGCTCAGCATGAAGAACTTTTCTTAGGTGTTTTAAGTAACTACTTATGTCAAAGTTAATGGTCCAGAAAGTTCAAAATGGCATCGTGGGGCACAGCTACAGCTGGGGGCTTTAGACTGGAGTCAGAAGAGCTGAGTTCAAATCCAGACTCAGTCACACACTAGGTGGTGACCCTGGGCCCACTTCACCTCTGCTTGCCACAGCTGCCTCATCTGTACAATGGGAATCGCAATGGCCCCTCCCTCCCAGGGCTGCTGCAAAGACCAGGAGATCCTACTTACAGAATGCCCTGCAAACCTCAGTGCGCTGCAGAGATGTTAGCCATCACAACAGGAACCATCACTTCTCTTAGCTAGAGACATGTCCACTGGCAAACAGGGCTGATACATGGATGAATGCCAATAAGCTGAAGGCTCGCCTCCTAACATCTGCCTAGGCTTCTCCTCATGGACTTAGACTGACAAAGCTCCTTAAGGACCATCAAGCTTACAGGAGCACTGAGCCAAATCCCCTCATGTTCCAGATGGGGAAACTGAGGCAGGCCCAGGGTCAAGGAGCTGGGACTCTGCCCCCTTTCCCATGCTGCCTCTCTAATGAGTCCAGCTCAGTTTCTTTAAGATAAGGAAACAGGCCCCATGAGGTAAGGACACTTGCCTAACCTCCTCCTGGCTGTGGGCAACAATGCTGGGAAGAAAGCCTTCTTCCTGTGCCGCCCCCGACTCTCTGGATGTCCCCCCCATTACCAGACTGGAGGCACCTGGAAGACAAGGGACTAGAGGGATCAAAGACTGTTTAGACTGCAAACATCCCCCCAAATGGGCAAACTTGTCAGTACGGTTTTCTAAAACTTCTTCAATAATACTAAAACACAGAGATTCTGTGAGCAGCGACTGAATGACCAGACCCTTACCA
Source organism: Gymnobelideus leadbeateri (assembly GCA_011680675.1). NCBI lineage: Eukaryota > Metazoa > Chordata > Mammalia > Diprotodontia > Petauridae > Gymnobelideus > Gymnobelideus leadbeateri. Next base: position 65,819 of record WOXC01007014.1, on the reverse strand, counting down.
TGGAGGGATGCAGGTACAAGTGTAGCTTTACTCAAATTCGCATTGCCCACTTCCACTGAGCCACTTATCATACTTTAGATTAGTATGACCCTGAACGTGCCATTCTGGATCCACGTGCCCCCTCTGAAGGACTGTTAATCACACTCAACTGGACTCAGTTGGACCAGTCTGCAGCTGCCCCTGTCCCCTGGCTACTCCTCCCTACACCTCCGCCCCTCTTCTCTTCCTTTCCACCAGAGCCTTGGCACTCCCTGGCTCTCTTGCTGACCAAGCTGCATTCAGCTCAAACCGACCACCCCTCGATGCCCACAGAGGTGGCCCCTCCTCCCAGGAGCTGCAGAGTCTCTTTTTGGAGGGTACTGTTATCTGGCTCTTGGGCCCTGACACAATGGGGGAGGGGGAGGACTGTCTGACCCACGATGCTCCCTTCTGCTACCCATCACTCAGCAACACTCCCAAGGGTCCCCTCTATCCATCCACGTCGTGGTATTCTGATTTGTGCTGAAAACACATCGACCTTCATGTGGGTCTCCCTCTTTACTCACAGAATTCAGTGCTTGGCTCATTTCTTCGATGCCTGTCCCCATGTGCAGTGACTTCTATCCATGTCCCAATCAGTAACCCAAAAGGGTTTACATATTTTATAAGAGTGGCTTTCAAAGTGTGCTGTGAGGCCCCCTGGGGTATCCAAGACCAAAATGACTTTCCTAACAACATTCAGTCATGTTAATATCTTAACATATTAAATATGGATAGATACAACCTATAAACACAAAAATGCTTAGGGTCGGGTTCTCAATAATTGAGGAGTATTAAGAGGTTCTGACGCCAAAGACACTGAGAACTGCTGCCTAAGATCTTACCACGGCCCATTAATGTGCTACTGATACTGGTCACGGGACCTTCCTCTCCAACTTCATAGTTCAAAATCTGTCACAACGGTGGCTAGAGGACCAGGCCTGGAGTCAAGAGGACCTGAGTTTGAATCTAGCCCCAGACTCATACTAGCTGTCTGAGCCTGGGCAAGTCATTTAGCCCACTTTGCCTCAGTTTCCTCATCTGAAAAGTGGGGATGATAAAAGCACCTGTGTCCTAGGGTTGTTTTAAGGACCCAAAGAGAGAACCATAAAACACTTAGTATTGCTGGGCACACAAGCACTACCTCTAAATGTTACTGTGCCAATCTATTTGGAAGAGGTGGTTCTTCTCCTTTGCCAAAGCCAAGCCCTGTCTGTTCCAATCTCTTCTCAGAGTTTGCCACAGAGATCATTCTCTCCCTATCTCGTTTCTGATCTGTCCCTTCCCATCAGCTCCAAAGGCTGCCCGGGCCCCTCTGCCCAGTCCTAAAGCTCACTTCCTGCCCCGCCTCCCCCCTCACTCTAGCAAGCTCCTGTCTCACCTTTCCTGCCATTTGCTACATCTAGAACAAAGAGTCCATCACCCCCATTTCCACTTTTTCAGCACTATGCTGAAGCTCTTCTGTATGTGACGAATGGCTTCCCCACAGACGCGTCCAACAGCCTTTTCTGTGTGCACCCACCCTTCTCCTAGGCCCTCTCATAGTTCCCACCTCCTTTGCCAGCTCATCTTCCAAAGGGGTCTGAGCGCTGGGGGCTCCCCAGGGCTCCCTCCGTGGCCCTCTTCTCTTCGATACCTTCCTCCCTGGGCAATTCCAGTTTCACAGCTTTACCTGCTGGCGCAGAAGAGAGGTCTCTGGGGAACAGTGAGCTACTGTCAGGTAGGTGCAGCCGCCCTCAGAAGGAGCACTGCTGAATGTAGGTGCAAGAGAACCAGTAGAATGAGAGGGAAGCCTCCCAACGAGGGGGCAGTAACACTCCAACAGCTGCCGGTCACATGATCCTTCAAGCTTTGCTAAGCACTGAGCACACATGATGATCCTGTTTGAATCTCACAACTAATCTGTAAAGGTTTTACACCACTTATAGAAGAGAAAACTCAGCCTAAGAAAGTTAAGAGGGAACTGTGGGTGTTAAGATTCTGGTTCAAGGCCCTCTTTCACCCAGCCCACACAATACACGTGCTCCCTGGGAGGGTAGGGCATCATGGCTGGAGTTGATGGAGAGTAAAGCTGCCAGATGCTCCTGGGGCCCTGCCTCTGGCAGTCCTGGTGCTTGGGGCTCCATGGCAGCAAGCATACTTGAGCAATGGGCCCACCGTGAATAGTTGCCTCTTCCTGTTCACTGGGTAGATTTCTGAAAAAGCAGCACAGGGTGCTTGGAATCCTTAGAAGAAATGAGTCACCTTCTACCTCCTTCTGAGGATTACGACTCTACACCCCAATCTGCAGGTGTCAAGAGGAGTGACCCTCCAGCCCTGAGTGACTGATGGAAGCCTTTAGTTACCAGGGAGAATTCTCTTCTCACCAGAGTGGATGGACACCAATTGTTAAGGAAACCAAACTGCCTCCAGGGCAAGTTGCCCTATTTGTCTGGCTTGTGGCAGGTCCCCTAAATAAGATGCAACCCATCACTATCCATGCTCCTTCCTGCAACAGTCCCTTGGGGATACCCCAATGGCTTTGCTGCCTCTCGATCTCCTCCAATGCTTTGTTTCTCAGCCTTGAATGCCCTCCTTCCTAGTAACCCTTACAAACTGAATCCACAAGCCAGCTCCTTTTCAGTCTTCCTTCCCTAGCCAACATGGCTGGGACACCCCAGCCCCAACACAGGCCTATAAAACACATGGTTCTATCGTTTCTCTTAAGACATCTTTCCCTGCACCATGGTTATCTGGGTGTGTGCCAGAATCCTGCTAAACAGTGCTAAGTTTCATGAGTCTTAAGTGTACTACTACTCCCTCAAGACCTAGCACAGCTTGTGTTTCATTCAATGTTTGCCAAACTGAATAACAAATTAAAAAAAAATAGAAAAAGATGAAAAAATCGAAGGATCTTTAGATTTTATACACCAAGAATTTATTTAAACCAGATGGTGACAGAAAATGGACCCTGAAGAAGGGATCACTGCCTCTATTTTTGAGAAATGGACTTTATTCAATTTGAGCCTTAATCTCTTCTCTATCAATGCTGCAATTTGTATGTTGCCAGAAATATCTTTGGCAAGAAAGGCTAAAATGTGAATGAGATATTGCTGAGACAGCTCTGCCTTGAACCTCTCTTCCCACCCACTTACCTGAGTCGCCACTGCCAGCAGGTGGAAGATCATCAAAAAGCAAAGATCCCCCCGACCCTGAAACACAGCAAAAGCCCGAGTGAGCCGAGGACAAGCCTCCCTCCAAGGCCTCCTTCTCCCGAAGCCATCCCACCAGGGCACTCTCCCCAAAGGTGACTGCCATCCACTCAAGAGCTCTCCTGCACCAGCCCATAGACAACTGGTGCTGGAGGAAACAGGGAGCAGCCTAGACTTACCTGATACTAACCCTAAGGAAATCCAGCACTGCCGAAGAAACCGAAATCAGCTTTAAAGATTCGATCTCATTTTAACCAGTACAACAAATATAGCTGCTGAATGTCCAAGACAAATCTGCTCATGTTCTTAGGCAGGATTTTCTCAGGGCTAGCTACTAGTTACAAGCTGATTTTCTGCCTTACCTGATGCCACAGACTCAAACTTAAGACAGGCCAACATCTATAACATCTGTGTGTTGAAAATGGGGGAAAGGGAGAAAGATTGAGACAACTACAATCCCAGGATGAGGAGAGAGGTTGACACACACCTGGGAGAGTCTGAAGACTGTACCTGAGTCAGCACTGCTAGCAGGAGGCAGGTCATCAAAAAGCAAAGATCCTTTCTGTATGTCTTTCCCTGAAATACAGAGAACAGGCTTAGAACATATCTGATTAGATCAGAGGAAGAATTCTCAAAAGAAAAAGTCTATATGATAAAAGGCCCAGGACAACTACCTTTAATGAAACAATGTTTCCTGCTGTCAGACAAAATTACATGTCTTATTCTAGAAATAAATCACATTTTAGCTAAGTATTAACATGGACATTCTCACTGCTCCTATTTGGTCACACATACCCACTGATTATAGATCTTAGAAACTTTTATTTTGGGAACAAAAAAATAAAGATTAAACATTTCAAGGACTATTAAGTCTTTCAAATAAAATGATAAATGGAAACTTCTGTTACACCATTACCATAACTGGTATCCACACTGCTTAACCTAATTATTCTTTAAAACAAAACCTAAAATAAAACTGTAACTGCCCCAAAGGATTCAGCAAAGTAATGATGAATTTCTAGCACAGGTTCCCAAAGTGGGTGATACTGCCCCCTAGGGAGTACTGAGATGATCCAGGGGGAAACCTTTAAAGGGTTAAAGAAAGTTGATTTCCAGGGGATGCTGTGCATTTTTTTTTAAATTAATTTATTAGTTTAGTTTCAGTTAACAAGATTCAATTCCATAGTTCCTTGATTTTCAAATTTCCTTTACTTCCCTCCCCCCTCCCCTCATGACAGCATATAGTACAGTATAGGGTCTGCAAATGCATTCATATTAAACATTATTCCAATTACAAAGGCATATTGTACTAGGTGGGATGAAAGATGATAAGGAAGAAGTAAAACCAAACAATGAGAAGAACAAGATCATTTAGTTTGCTTCCCTCAGGATTCAGGCTCAGTTCTTTCTAGTTATATCTCTGGATGGCGCATTTCTCACTTTCTTGAGTCATTCGGGATTAACTTATATCACTGCATTGCTGAAAAGAGTCCAGTCTGTCATAGTTGGTCGTCACAGGTATGGTATGTCTGTGATTGTATACAAATTTCTTCTGATTCTACTCTTCTCGATCAGCATCAGTTTGTATAAGTCTCTCCAGGTAATTATGAAATCCGTCACTTCCTCGTTTCTTATAGCACAATAATATTCCATTACATTCATATACCACAACTTGTTTAGCCATTCCCCAATTGATGGGCACCCTTTAGTTTCCAATTCTTTGCAACCACAAAAAGGGCTGCTAAAAATATTTTTGTACATATGGGTCTTCCTCCCACTTCTATGATCTCTTTGGGATATAACCCTAGAAGTGGTATGGCTGAGTCAAAGGGTATGAAATTATTTATAATCCTTTGGGCATAATTCCAGATTGCTCTCCAGAATGGTTGGATAAGTTCACAACTCCACCAGCAATGTATTAGTGTTCCAATTTGTCCACATCCTCTCCAGCATTTGTCACTTTCTTGTTTTGTCATCTTAGCCAATCTGACTGGAGAGATGTGGTATCTCAAGTTGTTTTGATTTGCATTTCTCTAATTAATAGTGATTTAGAGCATTTCTTCATATGTTTATAGATATCTTTAATTTCTTTCTCTGAAAACTTCCTATTCATATCCTTTGACCATTTCTCAATTGGGGAATGACTTGTATTCATGTAGATTTGGCTCAATTCTCTATAAATTTTAGAAATGAGTCCTTTATCAGAGACACAAGTTGTAAAAATTCTTTCCCAATTTTCCACCTCCCTCTTGATCTTGGTTACATTGGCTTTGTTTGTGCAGAAGCTTTTCAATTTAATGTAATCAAAATTATCCATTTTGCATTTTATAATGCTCTCTAATTCTTGTTTGGTCCTAAAATCTTCCGCTCTCCACAGATCTGTCAGGTAAACTATTCCTTGCTTTCCCAAATTGCTTACAGTATCATCCTTTACACCTAGATCATGCACCCATTTAGACTTGATTTTGGTGTATGGTGTTAGATAGTGATCTATGCCCAGTTTCTGCCATACTGTATTCCAGTTTTCCCAGCAGTTCTTGTCAAATAGTGCATTCTTATCCCAAAAACTGGGGTCTTTGGGTTTATCGAACAATAGATTGCTATACTCATTAACTGCTGGGTCTCCTGCACCTAATCTATTCCATTGATCCACTACTCTACACCTCTGCCAGTACCAAGCAGTTTTGATGACTGCTGCTGTATAATACAGATTAAGATCTGGCATAGCTAGTCCACCTTCCCTAGCATTTCTTTTCATTAATTCCCTTGATATTCTAGACCGTTTGTTTTCCAAATAAATTTTGTTATTATTTTGTCTAACTCTACAAAGTAGTTTTTTGGTAAATTGATTGGAATGGCACTAAATATATAATTTAGTTTGGGTAAAATTGTCATTTTTATTATATTAGCTCGACCCAGCCACGAACAATTGATATTTTTCCAACTATTTAGATCTGATTTTATTTGTGTGAGAAGTGTTTTGTAGTTGTGATCATACAGATTCTGGGTTTGTTTTGGCAAGTAGATTCCCAAATATTTTATAATGTCTACAGTGACTTTAAATGGGATTTCTCTTTCTATCTCTTGCTGTTGAGTTTTATTAGAGATGTACAGGAATGCTGAGGATTTATGTGGGTTTATGTTATATCCTGCAACTTTGACAAATTTATTTATTGTCTCAAGTAATTTTTTACTTGATTCTCTAGGATTCTCTAAGTATATCATCTTATCATCTGCAAAGAGTGACAGCTTGGTCACTTCTTTGCCTGATTCCTTTGATTTCTTTTTCTTCTCTAATTGCTACTGCTAACGTTTCTAGTACCAGATTGAATAAGAGGGGTGATAGTGGACACCCTTGTTTCACTCCTGATCTTATTGGAAAGGCTTCTAGTTTATCCCCATTGCATATAATACTTGCTGATGGTATTAAATAGATGCTAGCAACTATTTTAAGGAAGGCTCCATTTATTCCTATACTTTCTAGTGTTTTTAATAGGAATGGATGTTGTACTTTGTCAAAAGCCTTTTCTGTATCTATTGAGATGATCATGTGGTTTCTGCTAGTTTTATTGTTGATATGCTCAATTATACTGATGGTTTTCCTAATATTAAACCATCCTTGCATTCCTAGAATGAATCCTACCTGATCAGAGTGTATTATTTTTGTGATAAGTTGTTGGAGTCTTTTGGCTAATATTTTATTTAGAATTTTTGTGTCTAAATTCATGAGGGAAATTGGTCTATAATTTTCTTTCTCTGTTTTATCTCTTCCTGATTTAGGAATCAGTACCATATTTGTGTCATAGAAAAGAGTTTGGTAGGACTCCTTCTTCACTAATTTTCCCAAATAGTTTATAGAGTATTGGAATCAATTGTTCTTTAAATGTTTGATAGAATTCACTAGTAAACCCATCTGGCCCTGGAGATTTTTTCCTAGGGAGTTCATTGATGGCTTGTTTGATTTCTTTTCTGAGATGGGGTTATTTAGGTAATTCACTTCCTCTTCAGTTAATCTGGGCAATTTGTGATTTTGTAAATATTCATCCATTTCACTAAGATTGTCATATTTATGTGCATACAATTGGGAAAAATAATTCCTCATTATTTTTTTGATTTCCTCTTCATTGGAGGTAGATTCATCCCTTTTATTTTTGATACTCATAATTTGGTTTTCTTCTTTCTTTTTTTTTATAATATTGACTAAGGGTCTATCAATTTTGTTGATTTTTTCATAAAACCAGCTCTTAGTTTTATTTATTAATTCAATGATTTTCTTAATTTCAATTTTATTAATCTCACCTTTGGTTTTCAATATTTCTAATTTAGTACTAAATTGGGGATTTTCAATTTGTTCTTTTTCTAGCTTTTTCAATTGCATGTCCAATTCATTGACCTCCCTTCTTGTGCATTTTTTTTTAAAGGGGGCAGGAGGCCAAATTAATTTGGAACCTCTGAGGTTACAAAAGAGTTTAAGATATGGAAATCTCTGAGCTAGAAATGCTCCTCAGAAAGCAGGCAAAATTTTATGAAGGTAATAAATTTTAAAAATGGATAAATTAAAGAGTACTTAATATATTATATAGATGTGCATGTAAAATATGTCTAGAGGAGAGATGGAGGGTGGGTGAGGGAAAGGGAGGGAGAGAAACTGAATAATTAACAAGGAGATATGCCCCCAGATCACAGACAGCATCAAAGGCTAACTATTTATATGTAGACTTAAACCTGATCTGCCTATGATTCGAAGAAGTCAGAAAAAAGGAAAGGGCTTTAGAGGGCCTGTCTTAAGGGATGTAAGGAGATCAAGAAAGATGAGGACTGACAAAAGGTCATCAGATTGGTCCATTACAAAATCACTCATAGGGCTCATGTGGCCAACAAACTTTTCTTTCCAAATTAGGAATTATGTGCCAGAATTAAAGTAATTTCAGTTGTCTTCATGGTCTAGAAGACACCAAAGAAACTCAACGAACCAATCGAACTGAAATTAGCCACTTAGGACTCCCTTGGTTCCCATGTTCCAAGCAGCAGGTTTGCACAAGCTGTCTTATCTCACAAGCCCACCCACCTCTCTCTTCCTAGTGCTGCAGAGATTCAAACAGCAGGAATTTGCTGAGGCTGCAAAAATATGAAGGAGCCAGATGTTGATGCCTATCAATGACTCTGTGTGGCACTTAATGAAACTTGAAGGAAAATGCCCATCTGGGGTCAGTTCAATGCCCTCCCCGAGAAGTCACTTGGGACAAGTGAACTGTCTAGCATGGGAAGAGGCGAGGTCCTCTGAGCTCTAGCCATCGACAAGGTAACTGCTTAAAAAGGGGACAATTGGGGGAGGCAGTGAGCAATACAGGACAATAAAGGCAAGACTGGAACTGCCAAAGAGCTGGGGGGGGGGAGGGGGACTTGAACATAACCACACAAACCAACAGAAAGGCTACGAAGACAGAAGAAAACATGGCTTCCAGCTCAGGGAAAAGCATCTAGACCTAAATGAGTAAGTGCTGCAAGACAAAGGAAAATGAATCCACAGGTGATGAAGTGGAGGACACAGAACCACTACAGGATGCTCTCGATGGCTTAAAAGATTTAGAAAGAATTAGAAAACAGAATGTGACTTGCACAGCAGAAATAACTGGCAGAACACAAAAACCTGAATCTACGGTGGTAAGTCTCACGAAGAGAGAAAAGAGAACAGACCGGGATACAAACAGAGAAGTGAAGGACAATATGGACGAAAAGAAGCAGAAAGCAGCAATGTTAAAGAGAAAACAAGATCTCCATGCAAACAAAGAATGAGCGTGCAGAGAAAGTTTTGGGATTACAGGTCTCCCAAAAGATCGTAAGTCAAAAAACCTGAACACCCAAAATGTAAGAAATAGTACAAAGCAGCTGGCCAGAACTTCTGAACACAGAAGACAGAGCGCCAAGTAAAGAAACCACACACCTCCAGAAAAAAACCTTCTGTGGTCAACACCAAGAAGCAGGAGGATTCCATTCAGCAATTCTTCAAGTGACCAGTCAGTCATCACTACTAATTTGCCAGGTGCTCTTAAGGAACCCACAGTCTAACAGGGGAGACAACGCACAAACCACCATATCTGTTTAACCTAGATGCAGGATAAATGGGATGTAACCAATTGAGGGAAGGCACTAGAACTAAGGTGAGTCAGGAAGGGCTTCCTGTAGAAGGTGAGATTCTAGCTGGGACTTGGGAGGAAGCTGGGGAGGCCAAGAGGTAGATAGGGATGAGGAAGGAGAGCATTCCAGGAATGAGAGACAAGTCAGTGAAAATGCCTGACTGGGATATGAAATATCCTATTTCAAGGAAAACCAAGAGGGGACAGTATTGATGGTGTGGGCGTGGGGAAGAGAAGGTGACAGGATATAAAAAGATTCCTACTATGGGACAATATCCTCTTTATCACCTGTAGGAACTATTATTTCTAAGAAGAAGTTTAGTAGGAAAAAAGGAGGCAAGGGATCAAGATGTACAAGGCAATGAGAGAAGAGAGGAGTCAAAATAAGACCCTCAAAACTTTTAATTCCAAGAGAATACAGAACATAAATAAGGATACAGGCCCTGAATCAATGAATAAAAGTCTAGGACAGAAAGAGAATATAAGTAATGAGAATAAGAGAAAATTCTTTTTAGAAAAAGGCCAAGAAAACCAAAGTTTAAAAACCAATGAGCAAAATATACTGAAGGAGAAGAAGGGGAATTCTACTTGACTACTTAACTGAGATGCAAAAACAGGGAAGAATTAAATAACTAGATAAAATGGGGGGGAGGGAGATTCAGTTTTGGACAGGCTGAGCTTAAGAGGTCCATGCAACATCCAATGTGAAACAGCTAAAAGGTAAGTGGTTGGGGGGCCCTCCCAAGAGAGGCCCAGGGGAGCAGAGGAAGTTACAGAGAGTACTGGGGAAGCAAAGCCATCTACATTGCCCTTTCTCTCTCCCTTCTCAGCAGAGGACTTCATGAAATCACTGGAGAAAAAAGCGGAGTCTATATGTCCAGAGATCCTGCGATATATCATGGTTAATCTGGAACTAGCTCTCCTGTGGGCACCTTAAACTCCACAGACCCAAGGCTGAACTTGTCTTTGATCCCCAAAGCCTGGGAGCCCCTCCTTCTGAGCCTATTTCTGTGAGTGCATCACCAGGCAGGCATCATTGTCTCTCCCTGTCCCTCACCCCACATACCCCACCCAGCTGCCCGGGCTCAGCCACATCACCTCCACATCTCTCACAGCTGCACCCTCCACTCCACTCACCTTGTTCAAGCCCTGACCATCTCTTGTCTACTATCAAGAACCTCTTTGCCTCTTGCCATGCTGGCCTTCCCCATGGCTGCCAAAGTGACTTTCCTAAAGCACAGGCCTGACCAGGTCAGTGCCTACTCAGGAAACACCAAAGGCCCCTTACTAACTGGTGGCTCAACTGCAAACTCTTCCACTGGGCATTTAAAGCCCTTTACAAGACCCCAGACTTACTGGGCATTATTACCCCTCTATGTGCAGCCCAAATGATTCTTCTGATGCTCCTCCTATGGCCAGGAATTTATGCTGGCTTTCTACCATGGCTGCCTAGAAAGCTCTTATTTCCTGGAACAGTATTTGCTTCAAAGCTCAGTACAAGAGTTCTTCTATGCAACTAAAATAGCCAAGTATTCCTTGGCTCTGAGGATCATAAATCCAGAGGCAGACAGGATTCCTTTTTACAAACAAGGAAAGTGAGGCCTAGCCCAAGGTGACCCTGCTAAGTTTCAGGTGGGATTTAAACACAGGGGCTCTGAAATGGGGGTTTGTGCTGGTGTTCTCCTCCTGTCCTTCTGCTCCATCCCTAATGAAAATGGCAAACAGCTTGTCCTTAAGAGAATATGTATTACTGTCCCTCAACTGATTCTCAATTAATGCACCACTCTCAACCTTCCCCATTGAACTATAAAAATATTTAGAAATTAAACAGCACTAAATCCAAAAACAAGCACCTGAACCAAGTGCCAGCTACAGTCCCCACTTTTAACAAACACAGGACACCATCTCCTGATATCAGTTGCTCCAGTGACAGTCACTGACAAAGGAAACTTCACGGGACCACGCTATTCTCCTAACAGCAGAAACCTCAGAGGCATTCTTACCACGTGGTTAGGCCACTGCCTTGCCTGCCAAACCCATGCGCAGAAGGTACAATTATTATACACACTGGACACAGAAGAATCTGAGACTCAGAGAGCCTAGGTGCCGTACCCAGAGTCCCACAGTTGGTCACCAGGTACTGCCTTCAGGTCTCCTAAGTCCCGTGCTCTTTCCATAACACCACACGCCCCAAATCTTTGTCAAACCATACTTCCTCAAGCCTGACAAGCCTCCATGTCCATCCTGCCTGCAATGATCCCCTCCTCTATAGCTCAAGGTTCATGGCCAGCCTGTCTGGAGGGGGAGCTTTGTCACCATGGACAGAATCCCCAAGAAGTCTGGTTGCCAGGAAGGTCTTCCCAGGGTCCTCCAAAGCCATCCCCTTTCACATGTCACCATCTGTTCAGCCATCCCCTAGTTGATGGGTGTTGCCTCAGTTTCCACTTCTTTGCCATTACAAAAAGAGCTGCTATAAATGAGTCCTTTTCCACTTTCTCCCATCTCTTTGGGCAACAGGCCTGGTGGTGGTATTGCTGGGTCCTTTGGGGCATGCAAGGCTTCTCGACTGTGGGGTGGGGGATAAACTGCTTCTCAGCATAGCTGGACCCATGCTGCCTTTCCATATATTCTCAACTTTTTCTAGACCCTAAAAATCCAAAGGCTTGAAGAGCCAGACATGCTTGGGGATACAGTTTATGTGGTACTTCTGGAGAGAAGACAAATGTGAAATCAACACATGTGACTAACAGTGACTTAAAAAACAAAAGCTCTTTCCAAGTAAGCTGTCAGTCCAAACTCAAGTTCACTTTCTTAAAGATCAGTGCAATGCTGGGGGGGTGGAGAAGAAGGCTCCTAATAAAATGTGGGCACCTGGAGCACCTTCTATTCCATCCCCCAAATATGTCCTTACTTAGAGCTGAATATTTTATGATATTTGAATTAGCTGAAAACTGTAACACCTGCATATGTTCTTGGTTAAACTGAATATTCAATTAACACCCTATTTGCAAACTACTTTGAATCAGGGTATTTGTGCCTTTTTTTGTGGTCATTATTATAAAGAAATAAAATATTATACTAGTCATAAATGTGCCCCTAACCCAAACTCAACGAGCACAACAGCCCTGGCAGCACAGTTGGTTTCTGAAGACGATGCTGCAACGATATGACAAAGTTACTGAAATTCTGATCAGATCCCCAAATCCCAGGTAAGAGATTGCTAAGGAACTGCCCAAGACCCAAGCATCTAGTTGTTTATGGAGAGGAAATGTGTGGCACCCTGGCCTGGAGTCAGGATGAACTGACCTCCAGCCCCGCCTCATACACAAGTGGGCCGTCTGTCGTACCTTCAGTCTCCCACTCACCACCAGCACTGTCACAAAGCTGCTGAAGTCTGCTAGACCCTGAAGAGAACACAATTGCCCGTGGGCTCCTCCCCCCAATAACATTCTGAGAAAAGCTGTGGCTATTGAGGCTCTATCTGCTCACTATCCACTTTCTTTCCAACATTTGGTAGTCTGGCTTCTGGCTCCCTTGACCTTTTATACTAAAAGGTTTCTGAAAGGTCAGAGCCCTAATGACCACCTCCAGCGGCCTTTCCAATTCCTCCCTGTCCTATATCTCAGGCACTTCTGACACAGAGCTGGCCCTCTGTAGGGCTAACTGGAGCCCCTCAGCCTCTGCAGCTGCTTCTCCTGGGTGCCCTCAATTGGGGCTATTCCTGGGCAGCCTGTGACCCTCCTTTTCCTTTCCTTAGACAATCCCTTGCTAATTCACTCTGTAAAACAGGGATTACTGTGCTTGCACTACTTACCTCACAGCATTCTGTGGAGGAAAGTTAACCTTGACCCTTGGCAAACTTTCACGCAGAATACTAGGCAGTTAGCAATCTTATTCTGACCCCCCCCACACACACATTTGTCCAACCGTGGTCTCTTTTCTGAGCTCACTCTTTTGGGCTTTCTACTTGGACATCCACTAGCACCTCAGACTTGCAAGTCTAAGACTGTGCTATCTCCCCACCAACCCGCTCCTGCTCCTGACTTCGTGATTTGTCTCTGGTAGCACCATTCAGCCGGTCAGCCCCGCTGGTTTGTAACCTTAGGGTCATCTGGTTCTTTCCTGTCCTCAGTGGCCCACCCAGTCAATTCCACTTCCCCCATATATTTTACAATGTCCCCTTCCTCTCTATGCCCAGAGACATCTTTATCTGGAATATTCCCAGACCTCCTCATCTAAATTCTCCTGCCCCTCAGCTGGCCTCACCTCACTAGTTATAGCTTTTCTGCATATACCTCTGGTATCCCCCCATCTTGCCTCACCTGTTCCCTGTGCCTCTCATTCTTCTCCAGCCGCATTCCTATTCATTTTTAAGACCAACTGAAATGCCACCTCTTCCAGGAAGCCTTTCCCTGACGGCAAATGGCTTCCTCTTCAAGCTTCGCAAACTCTCTGATGTACCAATCAGATTGTGTGTATTTCAGTTATCTCTGTTTACATCTTATTCTTCAACTAGAATGCAAACTTCAACAAGTGAAACCCCTTGGATTTGTTTCCTCATATTCCCCACAATGTCTAGAAAAGGGAGGTGCACAGACACTAAATCTCTGTGAGTGAACTGAAGAACTATCAGCCAGCTCAGGCCACGAGCTTCCTCTCAGGCCCAGAACACGTGCCATACTCCCCTTCCTTACCTGACTTCTCACTGCTGGATGTCGGGAGATCATCAAAAAGCAAAGGCCTTCTTTTCTGTGCTTCTCTCCCTGAAACACAAGCATCATATGAGACTCAAAATTCGCACAGCCAGCAAATCTCATTCTCCAGATCCTCCCTCAGAGAAGGGAGAGGGCGGCCCAACTCTGTAATCTGAGAATTCAAATAGAAATATCCACTTCAGACATAAGAAAGCTTGGGGGGAAGGGGGGGACCAGACCAATAAGGATAACTGTTAGCTGCTATGCGTGTATCAGAATTTACACACACCAACTTCATAACATTTCTCATCATGCTCAGTGCTTTGGCCACGGGGACCACGTGCTCACTCCCAAAGTTGAACCAACAGCTTCACTTAAGGTCTACCTTGGATGTCCTACTTCCTGACATGTCTCCTCATATTCCTCTACCCAAAGAGAGGGCCCTCCTTTGATTTGAAAAGAGAAGCTTTACAAGAAGGGAATCTGAAAAATTAGTTATGCCAATAAGTATGTTATTTGAAAAACAATGTTTTAAATTTCCATCAAGCTTAAACAAAGACAACCCAGTCCAAACCCTGGGAGATGGAGGTAGATTATTTACTCATGCTTTTCTGGCAGGACTACTGTCTTCAATTTCTTTTCTCTCTCTCAACCACACAACACACATTATATGTGAATGAATGACACATATTGCTTCTTATGGACATAAATGCTTTGCAACCCCCATCAATGTAATTCAGTACCTATTATAGAGGCACATGCAAGCTGTAAGCAATGGCATAGTTCCTACTGCTAAAGGGCTTAGGATCTAACAGGGGAGAGAAGAGAGGCACACAGATAGCTCCAAGAGAATTAAGGGTACACACACACTGTGGCATCAGAAATGGGGAGGGTATTTTAGGATGGGAAAAATGAAGGAATCTTCCTAGACAAAAGGTTTTACTGGCAAAGGTGTGGGCAGGAGAAAGCAGATGAAATTAGTAAAGGGGAAGGAATTCAAGTATGCCTGATAGGGTGCCTACCAAAAGAAGCTGGAATAAAGATGGGGCTCAGGCCCAGGACTTCACTGAGGTTTCCTCTGTAACTTGTATTTGTAGAGTTTGATGAAGGGTCATGTGACTGGACTGCATCAAAGGTGGAATTCAAACCCTATTTGCTAAACCAGGGCCACCAGCTCTCCATCTATTTCCACCACACAAGCTCTTTTTCAGAGTAGGAAATGGGATCTCAAGCAGGAAAAGGAAGTCGGAGAAGATGCTTGCATTTGGGAGAGGGAAGCAGCCAATGGAGATTTAGAGCAGGGAAGCCATGGCCAGACTTGCTCTGGTGTGAGAGAATCAGGAAAGGGGGGGAGAATGGAAGCAGGGAAATGTTCTGGGGATGCTTCTACCATAGTTTATGTGAGAGGTCAGACAACCTTAAAGCAGCTTAAAGGCCTGAGCAAGAAGCTGAAAAGCAGAGTAGAGGGGAAGGTGACTTTAAGAAGGAAATACAGGATGGACAGGTACCTGAAGGAGTCAAGACTAAGACGGAAAATGCCGTCTGCTGACTTAACCCTTTTACAGCACATATCTCACACCTGAAGACAACCGCTGTCACATCAACTCTTACCAATATTCTCCCTCCCTGCTCCCAGGGTTCTGACTTCAAGGCTGAACGCCCAAAAGAAAGATAAGGAAAGGATCCATCCTTGGAATGAGTGCCATTTCTATTAGAGAATTTCCTCCTTCAATAGTATAGAAATACATTTTTGAGAATTGTACAACATTTGATACGTAAACTTGATGATTTTTTTTTTTAGAAAGGGAACTGAAAGAAAAAAAATGAAACCAAAAGTATGACCAAAAATTAAATTAAGGGAGACTGCAAAAGGCCTACACCAGAAGAAAATTGTAAGCTATTTTTAGTAAAATGTACCTACCAGTTAAAATCCACAGAACTGATAAACACAGAGTTAAATACAGAAATTAAAGACTAAGGCTCTAATGCACAAGAAGATTTTGGAAATGCCAAGCCAAAAATAATCTTTGCATAATTTAATAAAGGTCAACAAACTAGACAAGAGCCAGGATGAAGGAGGTTCAGAGATGGAAAACTCTGTCTTTGCTTGGAGATTTAAAATTAGGGATAGCTACCTACCCTAAGAGCTTCATTTACAAAGTTTTATGGAAAGCTCTCCACTAGGAGAGGTGGCTTCTGGGACAGATGGGTTTCAAGCAACTGTACCCGACAAACTAAAGGTAACCTATAAAGGTACATTATAAAATCAGTGAGTAGTTCCTTCAGAACTGTTCTATATATAACTGTCTTGTAATATAGCAATTCCTATTTAGTAAGCTGTGATAAGTCAAAGTTTTAAAGATGAGCATCTCACTGTTAAAGGTGAACCTCACCTTTTTCCTACAACAGCTCTTGATGAGCCTCTTTTAATACCTCCTCCAGAAGACCAGAGATCTAGACCCAGAGGGAATGGGAATCTCACAGACCCTTCTGTCCATCTTTTTTAGGTCATGAACTCAGAATAATGATTTTTAAATGCATGAAATAAAGTACAAAGAAAACCAGTTTTACCAATGTAGTTAAAAACTACATATTTGGGGCAGCTAGGTGGCACAGCGAATAGAGCACTCACCCTGGAGGCAGGAGGACCTGAGTTCAAATCTGACCTTAGACACAACACAAAAAACTAGTCATGTACCTTGGTCAAGTCACTTAACCTCAATAGCCCTACCTTCCCCCTCCAAAAAGCAAAGCAAAACAAAAACAAAAACAAACCCAAAACAAACAAAAAACAACCCACTTATTCCCGGCCTTCACATCATTTCACATACAGGCAGAAGCCCCACATCTAGATGCTGGAGGTGGAATCTGAACTCGGGCCCTCGGGGTGCCTCATTCTTCTGGCCCCTAAGCTGAGATCTTTCTAATTAAGCATCTTATGGAAGCGTCCCCGTGCCCTGCTGCAGGCTGCGGGAGGCAGTCACGGCCAATGCGGGGACACAGCGCGTAAAGCACCGCCTAAGTGCCTGCTGCTGACTCCAGAGCCACAGGGGCCGGCTTCGAATTCTGGCTCTTACAGACTGGACGGGCTCTTCTCCACAGAACAGAAGGGAGGCGCGGCCCGGGCGGGCCCCAGCTGCCCCTCCACCAGGGAGGCCTCCACCCCCTGCACAGCAGCTCCCGGGAGGCCACCGCCAGCCCAGGGGCCCCGCCGTAACCGAGGCTGCGGGGCACCTCCCGCCGTCCACCACCACAGGCCAGTCCTGCCCACGAGCCCCGCCTCGCACGGACACTGGGGCAGCGAGGTCTCGGGCCCGCACAGGCCCGGGCTGGGCTAGGGGCCTCCGCCGGCACGGGCCAGCACGGGCTGCCCCGGGTGGAGGCGCCCGCGCACACGCCCCCGGAGAAAGGGCCCTTCACAAGCTCCACGGGGCGAGGGGCGAGGGACTGCTCCCTGGGACCCCGTCCACCCCTCCCCCAGGGTCCGGGGTTCCCAAGTCTTCCCCCGCCCCCTCCACGTGCACCCAGCTGGGCCCAGACCAGCCCCCGGGCCCGGGAGGGGGGAGGGGAAGGAGCAGGGGAAGATGGGAAGGGGGAGGGGAGACGGGGAACGGAGCGGGGGAGGGGAGGGAGCAGGGGTGGAGACGAAAGGGAGAGGAGAGAGGGAGGGGAGGAAGGGGGGCGGGGACGGCCGAGGCCCTGAGTCCCGGGTCCAGCCGCCCCCGCCCCTCCTGCGCCCAGAGCCTCACCGGCTGTGGAGCGGGGCGAGGGCTCCGGCTCCGGCAGGTCCCCGAACAGGTCCATCCGTAACCGGAACCGGGCGACGCACGCACGGAGCCGAGCTGCGGCCGGAGAGGTGGCGGCAACAGAGGAAGAGGAGGCGGCGGCGACAACTGAGAGGCTGAGGCGGGAGCAGCGACGACGGCGGCGGCCTCGGCCTCGGCCTGCTTGATGCTGCCAATCACCCCTAGGGGGAGGGTCTGAGGAGGCGGCCAATCAGCGGTCGGCCAGAGCCCGGATGGGGCGGGCCGACGACCGGAAGTGAGGGCACGCGGGGCCGCGTGCTTAACCTGGAGGCGGGATCGGCGTGTTTCCGCGCCTGCGGCGGGGCTTCTGCCCTGGGAGAGGTGACGAGTCACGGAGCCAGAAACCGGGCCTCAGTCGGTTCCTCCGGCCCGAAGACACGGGCTGCCTCCGCCGCGATGTGTCAGGAGGTTGCCAGGGGGTCGCGCTCCAATCTTTGACCACCTTTGGTATGGGCCCAAGGGCCTGGCCGGGGGGGGGGGGGGGGCCGAGCCGCGCATGCGCACACCCCTCTCGGCGGTCCTTCCCTTGTCATTCATCCCGCCTTGGGGGCGGGGGCCCGGGAAACTCCGCCCCAAATCGGGCGGTCTAGGCCTTGACTCCTCCCTCCAGCAACTGTAATGGAGAGCCTGCTGTGGGGATGAGGGGCTGAGCTAGGTCTGGGGTTGGATGTCAGGACCTGGCCGAGCTTCCCTTCTGTCTGCGGGCACAGAAAGCGGGGGATAGAGATCCCTGTGCCTTCTGGTACCCCCTGGATAAAATGAGTTTCCGACCAGCCCAGCCACCCTGGACAGTGGGCGCCCCTACCCAGCCTGGCCATGCTGGACATTGCTCATTCTGACCCAGCCCATCCAGTCTGTCCACACTGTACATTGGCCATCCTGGCCCAGAATGGTCACACTGGACATTGGCCACTCCAACCCAGCCTGACCCCACTGGATATTGCCGACTGTGACCCAGCCAAACTTGTCTTTGATACCCATGGGACTGTCCATCTCCCACCTCTGCACCTTTGCAGCAGTTCTTCTCCCAAGCCCTACACCTTTTTACCACTCTTCTTGAACCCTGTCATTGGAAGCCCTTCTGGGTCTCCCCGCTCCCTGCAGACTGTCACCTGCTTCTGGGGGGTCATTCTTGTGCCATCCTGTTGTCTCTCCTTGTGTTTGGGCTTGTCCATCCCCGGGGAATGTAAGCTCTTCTAAGCAACTAGGATCCTCTCAGCATCTAGTGCATAAAAGCCCCTTAATAAGAAGTTGATTGATTGGGTAGGGAACTCCTTGGAGGAGGAGACTCTCCACCACTGCTGGTGGGTATCTCCTCCGCAGTTTACAATCTTAGAGATTCATTCAAAGTCAGAGGGTAGAATTGAACTCTGGCCTTTCTGGTTCTGAGGCTAGCTTTCTACCCATTATGTCATGCTGTCTTTCATAAACATAATATAATTATTAAATTTATGCAACAAAAATTCAAGGGAGCACTAGCACCTGGGGAGAATCGAGAAAGGCTTCCTGTGGGAGGGAGCAGGAGCTGAGAGGGGATTGCATTCCAGGTATGGGGCACAGATTGCGCAAATTCAGGAAGAAGGGAAAGGAGTTATCTGGTGGGAGAAACAAAGGAGCCTGTTTGGATGGATTGTGGAGTGTCTGGAGCACATAGTAAGCCCTTGATCAGTTCCAGTGGCACGCAGTGGTCTGGAGCTGGGTTCAAGTACTTACCCTGGCACCTGAGTGATCTTGGGCAAGTTTTTTCCTCCCCTGGGCCTTGGTTTTCTCACCTCATTATCAAAATTACAAAAGTAATTTTGCTAAAGTGGAGGATGGGTGACCCCCAGCTTGCTTCCAGCACTAACTGTGATCTGGTACAAGGAGAGCAGGAAACCTCCAGGGGCAAGAATCCAATGGGATTTGAGTCTCTGAGGGACCTCTCGTCCTCTGTGATTTCAAGCCAGGGCCAGGGCTAGGTGGGGCTTAGGAGCCTCTGGGCCCTTCTCTAGTATGAGAGCCCACCTAGGATGAGCTAACTGAGGTGGCCTCTGTCGAGCCCTCATCAATCCTGGGCTTCCTTGCCCTAACCCCTGTTCAGGGGGAGGAGTCAGGACCTAGATCAGTCAGCATTCAGTGTCTCCTGTGTCCAAGTGCTGGGAGCACCCAAAGAGGCCAAAGACAGCAATGAGGCACCATTGGAACTCTTAAGTTGTCTGGGACACAGGAGGAAGGAAGGGTTTTAGACATGTAGATATGCTAGATTTGAACCCAGTGCCAGCCATCTTTGTCCACTAGAGGTGACAGAGTGCTAAGATTGGTCAGAAAGTCCTGAGTTCAAATTCAGCTTTAGTCACTTAACAATTTTCTCATCTGTGAAATGCGGATAGTAAAAGTATCCATTTCCTCCTTCACTTTCTTAAGTCTGGACAGTCAGCAAAGCAAGCCCTGATTGAGGTACAAATGTTTACTAAAAATGTTACAATCATCTCTTCCCAAGCTGGTCTGGGCTGTGTTAGGGCATCCTGTCACCTCACCATCCTGGACACCATCCTCTGTAAGCACTTTGGGTGGTCGTCCTAAAATGTGGCCCCCCAGAACTTGGATGTGGCTCCCTAAACAGGTTTAGGGATGAGCTCTCCCCCCCAGGGAGCTGATCCTGGTTCTCAGACAACACGTGCTTGTGTGTCACTGGGTCACCTTTGCAGTTGAACCTTCCCAAGTGTGTACTCTGCTGGCTCAGCCTTCAGGAGCTCATGGTGGTGACTAAGAATGGATGAGGCCCTGGGGGCAACAATGACTCATTTATGCAACATTTTGAAGCCTATATACATCACACATTGTTTGCTTCTCATGACCACGATGTGAAGTAGCATTGAAAGCAAGGAGATGATGGGGACCATGTCTAGCATTGGGACAGGTTGTTCCTCTGCCAGTCACTAGGTGGCACTACCTGCCTACCAAGGCTTAAATGTAGTAGCCATTGTCATAACCATTCTAGCCAAATGGCTTCCTCAGTTTCTACCGTTTCAGTTGTCTCTAAACAAAGATGTCACAAGTCTGAGAGAGAATGGGCCGTCTGGGAGCTGGGGGAGGGACCTGAGAGGCCAATCAAGTCTGACTCCCCTTATTTTACAGATGAGGAAACTGAGGCCCAAGAAGGTTCAATGATAGGGTCACACAACTAGTTAGTGTCTGCAGTGGGATGGGAACTTACCTTGAACGAGAAAAGTCAGGAAACAAGGGTATGGAGTGTCCGGGGTGTTCAGTAGCCCAATAGTCTGCTTAGTAGGACCATAAAAATGGATCACAACTAGGGGTTAAGCCCAGGAAGGATATTGGGGCACAGCAGGAGGTGAGGGAGGGAGTAGGAGAAAGGTGCAGCCTGTAAGGAATTGTGGGAATATAAAACAACAGACAGGCTTCAAGTCAGAGTCCTTGACTGAGTGATGGGAGACACACGGGCTTCCATGTGAAAGTGAGCAGGGAATATAGACCACACTCTATTGTTTCCTGGATCTAGAAATTGGTATCTGGAAAGGGATTGAAAGATAGAGGTGTGAGCTCTTGATGGGGGTCAGGCTGCCAGAGCTGAAGGCTCTGAGCTCATAAACAGACAGGGAAAGATTGCCTAGCAGTTTTGTACAGCCACATGAGAACTAGGATTGAAGAAACCCTATTGGAGACCCTTCAGATCTTGTGTATAACAAGATTTCAAGTTTGCTTCTCTAGTAGGATCTTGGAAAGGAATCTTTGATAGGTAAAGGTTCCTTGGCTCCTCACGGCCCCAATCTCACCACCCAAGAGAACTAGCTTAGCACTGGTTGTTCACAGGAGGTGTCTAGAAAGAGAAACTTCAGAAGAGAAGGGTGTGGAATGCCTCAAGAGGTCAGACATTCCTAGTGGTCCCCATCAGTCCCCCAAACAAGACAAAATGATAGAAAAGGGAATAAGTAAGAGTATTCAAGTTCAATCAAGGTTGCCCTTGAAATAATCCTGAACTGATTTGAGTATTTATACCCAAAGATCAGAACTGTAATGAGGAATTCTGACACCAGGGAAAATGTGCTTTGGGAAAGCAATACAAAGGTTCCCTGAGTCAACTTACTTTTTTTTTTTTAACTTTTCTTTTTTGGAGGGCAATTGAGGTTAAGTGACTTGCCCAAGGTCACATGGTTAGTTTTTGTGTTAAGTGTTTGAGGCCGAATTTGAACTCGGGTCCTTCTGACTCCAGGGCCAGTGCTCCATTCACTGTACCACCTAGCCACCCCACCCAAGTCAACTTCTAAAAGCAAATTCAAGTAAGATAAGGTGAGGAGACCTCACATCTCAGGCCATAAAGTGTTGGGGGACAGAGGAGAAGACTTTGGGATAGTATAAGGAATCTGGTAGCGAGGGAACAAGGTTGGGATTGGACCCCTGAAAGAGCTCATCTTTTGGTCTTAATAACCATGTGTTATGCAAAATTGTTTCTGTTTGCTGAAAGAATATTTGTTTTCAGTGCCCTAAAAATGTTGGGACCCTAGGACAGAGCCCTAGTTGCTCAACCCTAGTTAACACTCTGTGCTTGACTCACAGGAAAGAATGTGGACAAGGTCCTTATGTGAGTAAAATACACAACTTATGGGTGACTTTTAAATATTTTTTTTCTGAGATGAATTCTTATATTAAATATTAAGATCATTTGTCTTACCTTCAGGTTCCTAAAGACTTCAAAATGGTCTTTAAAATGAAAAGTAAAGGATACCAAAACTATTTAATGATAGTTATTGGAAGGTAGGCCCATTACTGCATTATTAGTAGCGCTGTGGATTTGTACAAACATTTGGAAAAGCAAATTGGAATCATTCCAATCAAATGACCATGGTGTTCCTACCCTTTAATCCAGACATCTTATATTCCAAAGGGGTCAATGATGAAAAAGAAAGAGCCCTATACACAGTGAAATATTGCTAGCAACATTTTTTCTTTGTGGTAACAGAACTAGAAACAAACTAACTGCCCATTGAATGGGTTTAGATGGCTAGACAAATTGTGGTATGTGAATAGAGTGGAATGTTACTGTTCTGTGGGAAATGACAAATTGGAGTATAAAGAAGTCTGGGAGAGCATGAAAAACTAAAAAATTACAGAGAGTAAGAACAGATGTCAGCAGATACCTCCCTCAACTATTTTCAGAGGACAGAGTATGGAATATTGCATTGCATTTCCAGAGTTTTCCCATATAATGATTGAATTTTTTTTCCTCTTTCTCTTCTAAATTTTTTTTTATTTGTTATATGGGATGGCTCTCTGGGCTCTCTGGGAAGGGAAAGAGGGAAAATTTAGGTGGTTTGAAAACAAAAGATATCTATAAGGATTTGGTTTTGTGTGTGTGTGTGTGTTTAATGAAATTCACTCACCTTCTGGACCCTCAGAGTTATTTCTGGATCTTAAGGGGAGCTCCTGTTCCTTGTAGTTGGGGTAGGATAGCAGCTCCTGAGCATGCACTACCCTGAGATCCTATGAAATTCACTCCTGTTTGTGACCACACTTTTCACTTAGTATTTCGTGTTGGAAAGCTTCGTGTGACCTTTGACTTTTTACTCTTCTGCATCTTCTGTTCTTGGCAAGGACAGAGCAGAGTACTGGACTTGGAACCAGGACTAGAGTGCTGGACTTGGAACTGTGTATTGACTCAGGAAACTTCAAATTGATATTATTGATGTTGTATTTTTATTTATTTTGTTAAACATTTCCCAATGATATTTTAATTTGGTTTGAATAGGAGTTTTATGGGCTATGAATTTAGTGCCTCTGTACATCATCTGTAATGTGTAGACCCTATAATCTCTCTCTACTGACCCTTCATCTGGACTCTTTCCATCTCTACTATGTCCTCCCTCTAATAATTTATATCACAGCTTTCAGACTGTTGTTAGATCTGTTAGTCTCATCATTCCTACTCTAAAACCTTCACTGGCTCCCTAATGGGTACAGAGCAAATGAAGGCTTACCATTTGCCATTCAGTCAAGCATTTACTAAGCACTCATCGTCACTCAAGAACTCCCCCAAGTCTAGGATTTGATCTTAGATTACTTCTCTCTTTTTATGCTTTGTCTTAGTCAAACTGGATTATTCATGATACCCTTTATTGACCTCACCCATTTCTGCCTCTCTGATTTTGCTTACACCATTCTGTGCCCAGAATATCTTCCCTCATCTCTCAACCTGTTCAGGAAAACAATCGACAAACATTAAGCACCTACTGTGTGCTAGATGTTGCACTAGACTCCAGGGATACAAATTGAAAAAGATTATCTACCCTCAAGAAGCTTCCATTCTGATAAGGGTAGAAAGCATATTCCTAGATGAGAATCAGTACAAACAATCACATAGTAGGGGAAAGGGGTGTGTTATGAAAATGAGGACTTTTTGCCAAATTGATTCTGTCTCAGAAGTTTTCCTGCAAGGAAGGAGATTGAGTTTTATCTCATTCTGCTCTTATATATCCCGCCAGTTTAGTAATCACTCAGTCAGTAAGAGTGCCAGACACTGTGCCAGGTGCTGGGGGTGCAAAGAAAGGCAAAAAAATGACCCCTGCTCTTCCCTGGTGGGGAAAACAATTGTGTCTGTGTGAGATATAAAAGGCAAACTGGAGGTCAGCTCAGAGGGAGGCACCCAGGAAAGGCCTCTTGGCAGGAGGCATGATTTGAACTGAGCCTTGTAGTAAACCCAGAAAGCTAGGGCATAGAGGTGAGGAGGAAGAGCATTCCCTTTGAGCAGCTCTGTCTGTGAACCATGTGGGGCTTCATCAGGTCTAAATGTGTGTGTGAATAAACGTATGGTTATGTGTGTGTGTATATGCCCATATATGTATGAATGTGCATTTGTGCACACGTGTATATGTGAATGTGTAAGTGTGTGTGTTGTGTGTGTTGTGTGTGTGTAGGTGTGCATTGTCTGTCATGTTATAGTCTCACACCTTGAAAGATACTCAGCTCAAGATTCACTTACTGTCCTGGAAAGACTTCTGTGAACTGATGCTGAGTGAAATGAGCAGATACCCTTTACTGGAGAACATTGTACACAGTAACAGCAACATTGTGCCCATAATCAACTGTGATGGAGACTTGGTTCTTCTCAGCAATTTAAGGACTTAAGACAACTCCAAAAGACTCATGATGGAAAATGCTGTCCACCCCAGAGAAAGAGCTGGGGAATCAATGCAGACTGAAGCATACTGTTTGCTCTCGTTTGATTTCTTCTTTCTCGTGGTTCCTCCCATTAGTTTTAATTCTTCTTTATATCATAACTAGTGTGAATATATGTTTAGTATGAATGTATATGAAAAGCCTATATCAGATTGCACACCATCTTGGGGAGGGCCAAGGAGAAGGAAGAAAATTTAAAACTCAAAATCTTTGGAAGTGAATATTGAAAACTAAAAATTAGTTAATTATTTTAAAAAACACTCCCTTACTGTCTTATTCAATTCAATGGGGAAAGCATCTGTGTCTTCACCCTGACTGCAGGCAGACAAAGAGGTTCAAGGCCAGGATGAGGAGGTAGTGATCTCATCTCCCAGAATCACATGGAAATGAATTGACCAGGAGCTTTTCATTCAAGTCTTTTTGAGAGCTTGTCAGGATGATGGGTAACAGGCCTGACATTCCAGATTCATTAGAATAGGTTGTAATGACTGGGAATTGCAGAGTGCACCAAGCTTTTCTCCATCCTTCACTCCTCACATCAGTCTCCTCTTTCCCTGGTACTATTGTGTTTGAGGGGTGCTAGGAACAGGAATCATATGTTGAGGTCTAGGGGTGCTGGGAACCCTGAAGTTCAAGGGCAACAATGCAGGTCCTGCCTCAGATTAATTTGACCCAAGCCTTCTTTTAGTCAGAGACAAGGTTTATTAAAACACTGGTTGGGTGAGATTTTAAGAATCCAAGCTATTTGTCTAGCTTGTATTGATAAGCGGGCCAGACTCTCAAGGAATCTGGGCCCTCTAATGGAGGCAAGATGGAAATTTTATACAGAAGACTGCAGGAAGATCTGGATGTGATAGAGGAATGGCCAAGTAGTTTGGGGGTGACTGGGAGGTAACAGAAAGAGTCTAGATGGACTGGTGTGTGATGGTGTTCCAAAGGAGCGATGATCTAGGGTGGCATCACAATGAAAGGGGAGTTGAAAGAATAATTAACTGGAAAGGGCCATGCCCCAAGCAAATGTTGGGGACCTGGGTCACATGGGAAAGAAAGTCCAGGGTCTTTGAGGGGTCCATCATTAGTGAGTTCCCCATCAGTACCCCGCTCTGATACTTCAGGGCTCTGTGTTGTTGGCATTGTCTCTCACCTCCACACTCCATCACCAATATGTGTCAAATACCTGGTGACTTGGTAGATTCTCTTCCAGCTATGGCTTGGACATCAATCAGCCCACATGGTGATCCCAACCTCTTCAAACTCAAAGGCTTTGCAGTTCAGTAGGTCCTACTTCCAGAGGCTGTGTGTCACTGATGTGACCTTCAGGACTTCTTGTCACCATCAAGCCCTGATGAAGCATCAGGGTCAGTCACTAGGTGCAATGGATAACATGCTGGACCTGGAATCGGGAAGACCTGAATTCAAATCTTCCTTCAAACACTAGCTTTGTGACCCCTCTCTGGGCTTCAGTTGCCTCATCTAAAAAAGGAGGCTAGTAATAGCACCTCCCTCCCAGTGTTGTTGTGAGGATCCAGTGAGATAACTTGTAAAGTTCTGTGCAAGTCTTAATGGGCTGTATTGATGTCAGTAGAAGGGAGGACTTTCTGCACAGGGAATATGCCCTAGAAGCAAAGGAAAAAGCAACAGCTTGTGGTATCTGATTGAGGAAGGGCTGAACCAACCACGGCAGGCGAATGTCAGGATATTATCGTCACAGGAGGAATGGCGAATGGGAGCCACACAGAGAAACTGCAGAGGCCTGTACCATCTCAAGAGCAGGGAGTGTTTGGGCTTTTCCTTTCTGTGCTGCAGGGCACTCCATCATGCCCTTGGCACCTTGTCAGCCCTTAAATAATGATTGTTGATTAGATGATTCATATACATAATGACTACCACAATGTACACAAAAACAACTCAGCTTAATTGCAATGGTCTGCCTTATTCCTGGAGAAGAGAAGACAGAGAGAAGACATTTTCATGGTTGAAAGGTAGAGAACATGTCAGAGGGAAGTGAGATGGGGTGGGCAGGCCAGAGAATAACTGATTTACCTAATTGTTGCTCTTTGGTACAAGGGATGGTTTAATGTTGATGGTGTTGTATTTTGGGAAACGACTCATTAAAAAAAGGCATAAAGAAAACTTTTTTAAAAAATATATAAAAAAAGTCAAGAGCCTCAGGTCCAGTATTTGCATAAATGCCACATTTATTTCTTAACTGAACAATGCTTTGAGTGTACACAAACAATTTAAGACCCTATATTCCAACACTCATAGTTTAAGACATCAATAAAACTAGACTCATTACTTGAGTATTGTTGTTATTATACAGTGGTGCCCACAGCAATCACATATATACAAAGCAAGAGAAATGGTCTCCCAGCGCTTGGGGGATGGCATCACAGGAAGAACTCATGTAGACAAACTAATTCATGGAAGCACAGGCAAAAAAAATCCAAAGGAACCACACCTCCCTTCATTTTTAAAGGAAAGCCTCTCCGCAAATGACACCTCCTGAAGAAAGACAGTTTCCTTCCCTAGCCTGGCAGTACACATATTGAGAGAGAGAGCAGGAGTACAAGAGACTGGTTGACCATTGCTTTCTCTTGGCTTGATAGCATTCCAGACTTCAATATGGCAGTCATTAGGACAGATCAGGAGGGTCTCTGAGGGCCTCTCAGCAACTTGTTTGGGCCCCGTGGCCACTTAAGAAAGCATCACCCAAAGGTGTCACAGGACACAACAGGTAGGCCCTGAAGAATTCTGATTTCATCTTTTGTATAAGCAGGTAATGGTTCTAGCAGTTAGGTCTTTACCAAAAACATTGTTACATGGTGATGGGCTCTTCCTATGAAGAGTTTGGAATCAATAAGCTATTGACAGACATCTCATGCATGGTCATAGAGACCCGTCAAACAAACAGTGGGACAACACCAAAGAGCATTTTCTATTGTTCATCTCCCATGGAATTCTATATGGTCTCAATCTGGTCTAAAGTAATGGTCAGTTTGTATAAAAGAATTTTCTTTTGTGGTCATGGTCATCTCAAGGAAACACTGTTACTCTTTTGAGAAAAACAGTCATGTTCCCCCCCCTCCCCCTTTCAGTTCTATTTCATGGTTACATGAGGTTGGGTCAGTGTTGCCTTGACCCTATGTGGTAGGAAACATTGTTACTCTTTTGAGAAAAACAGTCATTTTTTTTCCTAGATTAGGTCTATCTCATGGTTACATGAGGTTGGGTCAGCCTTGCCTTGAGCCTATGTGGTGAGAGGTGCTAGACAATTAATTAATCATTAATTCTCACTTAAAATCCTTCTTGATATCGAAGGGTTATCCTTGTAAGTAGATTGTTGCTAAATTGTGAGCATTGTTAAAACAATTTTAAAATGTGTCATGTTTATGGTTTATAAATTCTTCCTCATCTTTTATCTCTTCAACAATAGCTAGGATTTCTTTGCTACTCTCTAAAGAAAAAATCTACCTGGCAACTTGATTCCTGGACCTTACCAATAATAGTACCAGGACTGTAATTCTGCAGTTGTGGGTAATTGTGGGTTACACCAAGGCAAATGAGTTTCAGAATCCTAGTCATTCCCATGCTGGGATCAGACTGCAGAGGGAATTGTCATAAGTCTGCCTAATTGCTGGATTTCAGATCTTTTGATATTTTGTAAGAAATTCACACAAACCTCAAAAATAGCTATTGCATTTCTTTTCTGGTGCCCCTCACCCTGTCACCCAACCATCCCTCCCCCAAATAACAGTGTGCTCTGCAGGTTGGCTGGCCTCAGGCACAAAAGTCCTTAACTGACTGGGAAGGAGGAGGAAGGGCATTCCCAGACCATGTTCTTCAGGATGGCTGACCTGACAACATGGGCCTTAACAGCTTTGCTGGCTGTCTGTCACCTTCCCCTAAAGGAGAACCTTCCTCCCTGGAAAGCTGGGATGCTGAGAGGGTGCAATGCTGACATCATCTTTAGTCATTCTTTCTTACAATCTGGTAAGATGTAACAACCTGGTACAATCTGAAAAACAGCAATAGGCATTTGGTAGAAGATCTTACAGGGTAATGTCTTTCCACTCAGTCAGAACTGACTGAGTTAGTTACTAACTCTACTAGGGGAAGATCTTCTAATTGGGTTTGAATGGAGATAAATGCAAAACAACATCTCACAAAAGACCCTTGATTCCAGTTTCAAATTAAGAAGTGTCCATTTCCAAAGGAAGCCTTTAAATCTAGGGCTATCCTCAAGATGGTCTGACATGCAGCCTGTGCTATCAAGGGATACATTTCCAGCTCTTCTGGGTATCTTTTAGAGACTAGGGATTCATAGCTTTTTGTCTGTATGTGTTAAATTTTCTATTCTAGTCATCAGGTTGTCATGAAATACATAAAGGTCTCTGTCATAATTCTAGTTTCAAATCATATTTTTAGGGGCTGACATTTGCTCAAAATTTAGTGTCTTGAAAGAACTTGGATCTTCTCTCCTGTATCTGTCTCTTAGGAAAGATACTAGGGAAATGGAATAACTTTTAAAGGAAAAGTAGTCTTGGACACAGAGTCATCTCTTAACCATGCTGTGCTAGAAGGCCAAGGGGCACTTATATGTGTTTTTGGAGGTAGAACAAAGAAACAAAAAAAACCCCACCATTCTTATAGCTTCTTGTAAAAAGACAAAGAATATCTTTTACAGTTCTTCTTAGAAGGTGGGTGGTTTAAATTAAATTTAAATTACATTAATTAGTAATGTAGATTTGACTAAGAATGGGGACATTGCTAGGACAAAAACAGAGGTCTAGGGGTGGGTTTGGAAGATCATGAGGAAGAACCAGTACTAGCCAGTTGGGAAATATGACACTACCACACAGACTTGGGACCTGAAAGACAAAACAAAGTCCATAGAAACAGAATGATGCCCTGGCCTGAATATTTGTCCCAAGGACTATTAGAAAGAAGAGGGACAAAGAAGGAATCAACTAAGAAACCATTCACTTGAGAGTAGAATTTTTGAGTTATTGCAATATCTAATTATTGCCAGAAGTGGGACAAAGCTGAGCACAGCTCTGAAATCTTGACCCTGGGAATGAACAATATGATAGGAGGGTGGTTGAAGGAAAAATAATCTAGAGCTTTCAGTAAGCCTGGTGAAACTTCTGGAGGATGGCTTTCTGGGTTTTTATGGGCCTATCTTCTCTCTTATCCAAAGAAAAGTGTATAGATAGCTCAGTTTGGGAATCATAGCATACTTGCTGCAACTAAGAGGATGAGAAAGGGGCAGTGAGAAACAAGGGTAGACAGTGTATGTACATGAAGATGAGCTGTGATCTGGTCTAGTTCTGTGGGTACTCAGTTAAAGGTCATGGATACCTCTCTGGGCAATTACTGTTCTGAAAGGGGACTGAATGGAAGGGTCTAGTTAAAGCTTCCATGATTGGGGAACATACCAAGAGAAACTCCAAACAAAAGAGAGTCTAAAAACATTCATCTCTGGAGCTTAATTTAACTGAAAAGCTTGAAACATGACTATCAGTTGAGTAGAGCCTGAACTTCAAGGGCATCACTGATAAGGAAGCTGTACTGGTTCCAAGGGAACTTCTCCTGTGGATGTGATTTGGCTAGCCATGGGTTTCTAGGGTTCTTTGGTTAGCCAGACTCTTTGGGCCAAATTTATAAGTTGGAGATTCACAGGAGCAAGGAATTAAAATTCATGTTATCAGGGGCAGAAGACAAAAAGAAACTCTTTTCACATAGAAAAATAAAAATCAATCTCTGGCAAACATGACACCATCCCACCCCCCACACTTGCTCATTAACCAGTCATTCTCTCACCTAATTCACACAGCCTTCTCACTAGATGGGAGAAGGATAAAACCCTGTCCAAGATAGCTAGCAAGACTGAGCCCTGTGCTTCAAGTCAACAATGTTGAGTTCATGGGCTAACTCTCTAGAGAAATTAGAGGGACTTGCTGATTTAGTAAGCTAACCCATTACTCTGGAGGGCCCTTGACCCTCCACCCTGAATTGTAGTATCTGTACCCTGGCATGCTTCCTAGTTCTGACCTATCCAAATGACCTTGAAGCTCAGATTAGAATCCCATTGGTCAGCAAGAGCAGCCTTATGGCATTGTCATGGGCATTGGTTCACTGTGATTCCACTATTAGTGTATTGCTGGATCCTTACCCACCATTTTCTTTCTATTTGACTGTATAGTCTCTATACAAGGGTCTCTAAGGTCCATAAGTCTTTTGAGCTGGGGGTGGAGAGAATGGCCGAGTTGACTCTTCCTGATAACGCAGGGCTCAGTTGTGTATAACCCAGTTTGGCTGCATGAGTAGAATTTCTTATTTGAAATAGGGGGGCCTAGAGAGGACATCTGGGCTCTTTCTATATTCCTGCCACCTGGATGCTACTTTGTAGACTGCCTGTCTCACTCTGGGACCCTCTTTCCATATCCTTGTTCAGAGATAGTGATGAAAAAGATGGATTCATATTTCCCAGGTGAAGAACAACTGTCTCTCATCCAATACACTGGTTAGGCTTCAGGAAGTAAGGAAAAGGCTTCATTTTCCCTCCTTGTGACCCCCAAACCAGTCATGCTGCACACACATAAACCCACATACAAGGGAAAGGCAAAATCATTGTAAAAAGTGCTTTGTCTCTGAGCAGTGACTTGGGTACAGGGGTGTGTGGAAGTCTGCGTGCTAAACATGGGGTGTCATGGTACTGGGTGTGTAGGCAGAATATCCCAGCCTTCTTTGCACTTTGGTTTGGGTTAACCTCTGGGGAGAGGGAGGAAAAGGACGATCCTGGAGAGGGTGAATGGATGTCCAAAATATTGGTTGTATCCCGCCCCCCCATTCCCCTACTCCAGTGTCTGCCTACACACCCCTGCAAAGCGGGGCCTCCCCTGAACTCTACAGAGTCACAGGATTTTTGAAAGGGAGTAAAAATGAGGCTCTCTGATGGTTGTTCATTTACCAGAACTCCCTCTCTCTAGTCTTGACCTACCTCAGTGAGGATTGTTGCTCAAACTGTCTTCTGGAGCACCATGGACCAAAACATGAAAAATGGAATCAACCCAAATCAGTGGCCATAGGGGAAGGCATTAGAAATGAATGCTTCATAAATGTAACCAGGGCTTACAGAGCCTGGCAGGGCCAAATCTTAAAACCTTGCCAATTCATAGAATTTTAATGATGGATCCATCCATCCTTTAAAAGAATATCTGATTGGCAGCAGAAGTGCCTAACTTAGAACATTTGACCTTTTGAACACGCTCCAACTCTCTCCCAAGAGCTTGCTCAACCTAGGAGTAAAACAATGAGAGCATCTGCTAATGAGCAGTACAGGCTGTGGGGACAGTGGGGTCACCTGACAAAGGGAGGAAGATTGTGTGCACAAGACAATGGTCAGGCCAGGCCGTGGCAGTTCAGCAGCTACCACGAAAAACAAAGGTGAAAACTGTTGGTGGGCTGGCGGAAGAGCAGGTCCGGACTGTCGATGACGTGACAGATCCAAGGGTAGGGATGTGGGTGGGGGGAAGGGTGGAAGATTGGGAAGGACCCTCCTACTGAATCCGCTGCAGTTGGCAAAGAGATGACTTAGCCGAAGATGGTCACATTAGATTCTCATCTGGGCTGTTCTCCTTCGAGAAAGTTTGGATCTGTTTCAAAAGCCAAGAAGGAAACTGAGTCAGTGGATTGTGAAAAGGAAACAACAATTAAGACAGGGATATCTTAATGTAGTGGATAGAGAGCTGGCCTGGGAGTCAGGAAAGCCTGTGTTCAAATGCTGTCTCTGATCTGAAATGTTCTGGCTAATGGGTACTGGGCAAGGCAGTTATCCTCTAAGCACCCCCAGACCAGAAGGTACAGGGTGGGTGACAATCTGCATTGGAAGAGATGGTTTCTTCTCTGAAAGTGATCTACATTAATGACATTACAAGTCTGGTTTTAGAACATATATGTATATGTATATATGGCTCTTAGCTCTCCAGACCACTTCTTCACTTCCCTCCAGTGGCCAGTTCAGGTTGCCACCTCTACCAGTCGATGAGTTCCACCCCAGAGCCACCAGTTGGGACGTGCAATGCCCCCACCTTCCCTCTTTCACCTCCCCTTCCCAGCCCCCAGCCCAGCTATGCTCCCTTCTGGCTCTGCTCCAGCCCCAGCTCTTGGGGCCATGTCTTCATCCCGCCAGATTCTAGCTTCCTTTTGCCTTCGGTCTTCCGCCTTTGGAGTGGAAGCATCATCTTGTAAAGGGCCCATCTTTCCTCAGTCCTTCACCCTATAGTACATTGAATAATTGCCTCATCTGGTCGAATCTACACACTCTCATCATGGCATTTCCCTAGCAGCCTCTCAGGAGCAGGCACTCGGGAACCTCCACATTGGGAAGGCCCTAGGGGCCATCTGGTGCAGGCCTTCCCTGAAAAGCACTCCGATATTACTGTCCCGGGTTAGAGGCTTCTAGCCAAAGTCTTTGTCAGCCTCATGTTACCTTTCCCCTCAGCTCAAAAGGTTGGGAAACTCTCCCAGTGTTGGTGATGGTCAGAACAATTCACTGAGTGCTTGTAGAGGCAGCTGGGGATGAACGTAAAAGACTGTCCTGGCAGCCCGGGAGACCTGGGTTCAGGTTCTGCCTCTGGCATGTTATTGGTGACCCTGAGCAGATTGCTCAGTTCAGTGCCCAGAAGGGACAGGACTTCTACTCTGTAGTGGTGGAGTGGGGCAGCTAGGGGGCGCCGCAGTGCACAGAACTCTGGGCCAGAGTCTGGAAGACTCATCTTCCTGAGTTCAAATCTGGCCTCAGGCTCTTACTAGCTGTGTGACCCTGGGCAAGTCACTTCACTCTGTTTGCTTTAGTTTCCTCATCTGTAAAATGATCTGGAGAAGGAAATGGCAAACAGCTCCAGTATCTCTGCCAAGAATACCCCAAATGGGGTCAGGGAGAGTAGGACACAACTGAATAAGTAGTAGAGGGAGTTTTCATACAAGGAGTTTTCCATATTAAATAATAATTTTTTCACAGATTCCCTCTTTCCTCTTCCCTTATTAGTGCTTTATAGTTAAAAAAATAACACACACACACACACACACACACACACACACACACACACACACACACACACACACACACACACACACACACACACACCCCTACCTTATGGTTCCAGCCAAGAGAGGGTTGAATGCATACAGCCAGTCATGCATGTCCTTGTCACTGTTTGCCTGCAGAAGGATGCCTCGGTGTTCAGTGCAGACGGCAAACGTGTTGGGAGTCTGGAAGGGAGAGGATCAGATGGAGATGGGGGCGGCATGGCCAGGGTGTGGTGCTCACAAGGACCCACCCCCCCAAACAAGATCAAGAAAATGCAGTGACAAGGAAAGGAGGAAATTCCAAGATTTCATTTCAAATCTGACATCAAGCTGCTATGGTGGTGCCTCTATGGGCCCTGTGCCACTAGGGCTATGGTGATGGGGGTCCTATGAGCTCCTTGCACACAGAGTCCTCTAGAGTGGCAGACTTTGAGGTCTAAGCACAATGCCCAGCTTCAGGCTTCAGAAAACAAGTGGTTTAAAGCCAAGGAGTGTGTGGTCAACAGAGTAGGCAAAGGGCAGGAATTAGTCTTCTCTGTGTCATGGACCTTTCTGGCAGGCTGGTGAACACTACAAACCCCTTCTGAGAAGAGTGTTTTTAAATGCATAAAATAAGATACATAGTATTACAAAAGAAAATGGTTATATTGAAATACTGTTATCTCTCTCTCTCTCTCTCTCTCTCTCTCTCTCTCTCTCTCTCTCTCTCTCTCTCTCTCTTTCTCTCTATCTCTCCATCTAAAACGAAGGTTACAGAGCCCAGGGTAAGTACTCCTGTGATAGGGAGTCACTACCTCACTCTCCTCAGTAACCCTAATCCTCCCACTGTAGCACCCTCTCCAGGTCTGGCCTTTCCCAGAGCATACTCTATGTCTGGCATGGATCTCCTGACTTTTGTCCTTTCCCTAGTTCACCAAAAAAAACCCTTTTCCATTGGTATGGTTTGATTTAAGATCACTGCCCTCATACTTAGTGCTAAGGTGCAGAAGTGGGTAAGGAGGAGAATGTAGTCTCCTCATACTAAGAATCAGTCCAAGGCAGGGCCATTTTATGGCCTGGATGGCCCATCCACCCTTGGGTCCAGTCACTCCTCACTTTTGCTGATGGCAAGGGACCGCCATGCTGTCTCTGGCACCATGGAGCAAGTGTCTAATACTAGGTTCACTGAATCTCTGAGCTAGAAGAGACCCCAGAGACCTTTTAGTCTAACCCATATGTGGAAGAACCTCCCTTCTACATCATGCCCAAGTAGGGACCCTCTGGCCTTTGCCTCCCCCTTCCTTCCTTAGGCGGCCCATTTCTCTTGGACAGTCCTGACTATTAGCAATAGTCTGAATTTGCCCCCTCAGGCCTTCCATTCATCACTCCTAGTCCTGTGTTCTGGAGCCATGAAGAGGACATCTGTGGTGCTCGGGGATGTAAGTCCTTAGAGGCCAAGTCTCACGTGGATGCTGTGTGTGTCGAGGAGGCTCTTGGGGATGGGGTGATAAATGAGTATGAAACATCAGGAATGTTCAATTCCTCAGGCCACGAATCTTGTACTTCTAGGGATGTCCAGTCCCAGGCATGGCAAGCCCTCGAATTCTCATCAGTGCCTCCAGTAACAATGTTCCTTCTCCCATATTAGAGACACAGCTGAGCAGGTAACAGGGGAGGCAATTTCCCTTGGCATTGATGAATTCCCAATTCCCCAACCCCATGCTCTCCTCCAAAGGTGGTTTTGTTTCTCTTGAGCTGAGTGAGAAGCAGACCCACTTGCAGATGGGGGGAAAACCAGGAGTAGACTAAGTGGGCAGCTGCTAGTGAACAATAGTGGCCAACAAGAGGGGGTGGAGGGTGGGAGAGAGAGGAACTGGACTAGGAAGCCATCTGGATTGGGAAGGACTTTCTGCAGCTCAAAGATGCCTCCCCTATGTGTTCCCTTCATTCTGATTCTCTTGCCAAATTGGCCTACTCACATTTTCCAAAGTCACATATGCTTTCCCTCCCTTATGCATTCAAATAAAATACCCATAGATCAAGAAGGCTTTTCACAGAATCATAGATTTTCAGAGCTATGGGTGAAGAAGGCCCTTCACAGAATCATAGACTTTCAGAGCTATATGGGTCAAGAAGGCCCTTCACAGAATCATAGACTTTCAGAGCTATGGGTCAAGAAGGCCCTTCACAGAATCATAGACTTTCAGAGCTATGGGTCCAAAAAGCCCTTTGCAGAATCATAGACTTTCAGCCACCAAGTGGTCATGTGGCCCGTGCTTGAAGCCCTCCAAGGAGGGAGATCCCACCACCTCTCCAGGCTATTCCACATCAGACTGCTCTCATTGTTAGAAACAGGGTATTATGGAAGAGAGACTTTTGACCAGGAACCAGGCAGGCTGATTTTTGGCCCTGACTTTACCAGTAACTAGCAGGGTAGTGTTGGGCAGGTACCCTTCTTCCTTGGCACCTCAGCATCATCCTTGGAATGAGGGGGTACACTGCAGGGGGCAGCCTTTCCAGCTCCAATATTCTCTGCCAGTGAGGTTCTGTGCTCTCTGCTCTAGTCCCCACTCCAATGCCCCTCTACTCCTCCCAGACCAGTTACCTTGAGCATGGCCTGCTGGTCCTCACTGTACTCCACCTGGGCAGTGGAGAGGTTGAGAATGAACCTCTCCACGGAGTCCTTGTCACTGTTGTACATGTAAGCATAGGGCCGCCTCACCACCACAAAGCGCTTGGCCCAACCTGTCGTCTTGGGTTCCAGAAAGTGTAGGTAGCCCTTCTTCGAGACAATGGGGCTGAGGAAAAGGGAAAAGAAAAGGTTTTACTCCTTGGGGAGTTATGGAAGATGCATTGGCCTGGGGAGATTCTGCCCATCATTTCTCTCTTCCTGAGGACTCCTTCCCAAGCTTCCCAGGACCTTGAATTTCTCCAGATTCAGACACATGAAACCAGCCATGCCAGCAAGAATGGAGTCTATTCCTAGCTCTGCTACTGACTAATGCTGTGATCTCTACCAGGCCCCAAGCCTGGAAGAGATGAAGTTGGGCCTCATCAGAGCAGAGGAGCATGTTTTGTAGGAGCTGAAGCCCCACATGTGGGACGTTTCCTCCTCTGCCCAGAGGTGCCCCATGGGTATGGAGCTGGATAGAGTTCAAAAAGCTAGATTTCACAGGTAAATTGTTTTAAAGTGTTACTTTTTCTGAAAAGCTCTTATCACTTCCTCATGTCCATACTCTGGCCCACCCAGGGCACCTGTGACCTTCACCCATTACGTCCAGAAGAGTCTGGGGAGGCTTCAGCTCCTCACTTGCCATTGGGGACCCTGTCCTGGACTCAGAAGCTCTCTCTGGAACTGTGCTCATAGCCTGCTGGGTTTCAGCACTTATATTTGGGATGGAGCAGGGGCTTGGACTCTCCTCTGACACGGTCTAAACAGTTCCATCCCTTTACTCCTCTCTCCCCTTAGCACAGCAGAGGTCAGAGGCCTAGCCGCCATACCTCACCCGGATCTCTTGTATGTCAGGCACCAACAAACGCTGGGGCTCCTTCTCTGCTTCTGGCCCACTGGCAGCAGAGGGAGATTTCTTCTGCTCGCCGTCTAGCACTGGTTCCAGTTCAGGGCTGGCTGGTCGGGAGCAGGGAGGAGGATTCCTTAGGAGGAAAACAAGGATCATTTCGTCAGGTGAAAGCTTGCATGACCTGGAGTCAGGGTGGACTTGGGCTCCAATCCTACCTCTGAAACTTACATACACACGTATATGTATGTGTATGTGTACGTGTACATGTATATATGTATGTGTACACGCATGTGTATATGCACATGTATATGTATATGCGTATGTGTGTATTGTATATGTATATGTGTATTGTATGTGTGTATGTGTATGTGCATATGTATATGTGTGTATGTGTATGTGTATATGTGTATTGTATGTGCATGTGTACTGTATGTGTATTGTATATGTGTATGTGTGTTTGTATGTGTATGTGCATGTGTATTCCAAATGTGTATGTGTATATGCATATGCATGTGGATATGTCTATGTCTATGTCTATGTGTATATATGTATATATGTAC
Organism: Gymnobelideus leadbeateri; assembly: GCA_011680675.1. Classification (NCBI taxonomy): domain Eukaryota; kingdom Metazoa; phylum Chordata; class Mammalia; order Diprotodontia; family Petauridae; genus Gymnobelideus; species Gymnobelideus leadbeateri. Next base: position 27,647 of record WOXC01007014.1, on the reverse strand, counting down.
ATGTATCTGGCCCGACTTCCTCACAGAGTTGTTATGAACATCAAGAGAGATCAAGGATATTTTGTAAATGTTAAAGCAGCATACACAGTAGATGGACAGTTGACTTTAGAGTTAGGGAGACCTGAGTTCCAGTCCCATCTCTGATTCATACTAGGTATGAATGAGTTCTGCCCCAGATGCTTAGTGTCTGGGTGACACTGGGCAAGTCACTGAACCTGTCAGAACTTCAGCTTCCTTATCTGGTTATTGTTGAGAGGGTCAAATAAAATGGCATGAGCAAAGCACACTGCAAATCTTCAAGCGCTGTGTAGCATGGTTATTATTGTTTGTTATTATTTGTTAGTACTGGCTTGATGACCCTGGCAAGTGACTTAACCTCTTAATGATCTTGTTGGCTCTTAACGATTATAAATTGGAGAGAAGTTACCAACCTGCATCAGTGGAGAGAGTTTCCTCCCCTGGGCGGCCCCCTATGCCAATGAAATCCTAGTCAAATACCTATCCTTCTCCTAAAGCATGGCAGCAGTACCCACACAGCCCTTCGAGGCTTATCAGAGAGCTTGAGAGAGGTAACATGAATGCTCCCCTCCTCACCTCAAGCTTCCTTCCAGACTCGCTCATGCAGCACCCTCTGTGGAGTTCCTTACCTGATTCCCTTGCTTATCAATACTCCCGCCCTTCTCCTCGAAAGAGCAATTTTGGGCTCCCTCCAGTAGAATGTAAACATCCTGAGAAGAGGCACTATTCCACTTTGTTTTTGTATGTGAGGACTTGAGGAATGGCCAACACAATGCCTAGCATGCAGTAGGTACTTAATAATGGCAGGCTGCTTTGAACTGAATTCAATATAATGAGGCAAACCATGACTCAGGAATGTACTTCCTTTGCAATCTCAGAAAGTCACTGAGATGACACTGGTAATTTGGGAGAAGTTCAAAAGAAGGTGAGCCTGGAGTTAAGGGTCCAGAGTTTGAGTCTAGACATTGCCACTTCCTACCTATGTGAATTTGGGCAAGTCTCTTAATTTCTTGATTTTTCTCCTTAAATTCTAGGGGTTGGATCCAGTGTGATTCAATGATGCTGCCTCCCTGTTCAGACACGCCAAGCATCCATGACTGGCTTGCCAGGTCACTGGGTATTTCTTGCTTTGGATGCCCCCTCAGATCTTGGTCATTTGGCTTACCTCAGGTCTGTAGCAGTGTATCGGCCTTCAACCAGGGATGGGCAAGTGGAGGATGGAGTGAGAGTAGCTGCGCTAAGAGGGGACATGGAAGGATCCCGCATCAAAGTCACGGACATCTCTGACAGCTGCAGGGGAGAAGAGAGAGACGTGTTCAGAACCAGAGCACGAGCCCAAGGCACAGAGCTGTGACTGACCCACTCTTCCTCCTTTGGCCTTTGTTCAGCTCAAGGGATTAGGGTTTCCAGAGCCAAATGAGCTCTTACCCAAGGCCCTTAGATTACTGCTGACCCAGATGGGGTCAGGAAGAGTCAGACATGACCGGCCAAACAACATAGACCACAAACAAACTTGTTGTTGAAAACCCTGAGTCTTAGAAATCATAGCTGGAATCATGTTTTACTTTTTTTCCCTTTAAAAACATAACCATGGGGCCTCCCTAGCAGAATGGAGAGACTTCCACAACCATCTCTCATTGCCATTCCTGGCCATAGACCGACGGGGTCCCTGTGGGGGATTTGAGAAGTAGCATGTCTGCATGTCCATACTGGGGCCCCATGTGGATTGTTTTCTCCTCCAGACCAGGCCCTGATTACGCCTTCATTTGACAAAAGGGCCTTTTCCTTGAGGCTAACATAAGTGGGTGATGGGACAACAGGCCTAGCTACAGCTGGTTTTTTGTTACAGAGAAGGAATTATGCTGTCTCAGCACTTAAATAAATGCTAATTGAATTGTAAATGGAAGTGAAACCTCAAGGGGTGACCTGCTAAATTCTTGGCAGTTCTGACAGGCAAAAGGGCAAAGGAGGGATTGCACTGTCTAATAATCCCTGCACTTCATGTTCATTCAGAGGGAATGGGCTTTCTTGGGCAGACAGAGCCCAAGCCACTAACAGTCTTTGCAAATATGATGCAGTTTCAAAATGCTGAGGAATCCCACTCTCCCCCCATGTTACTTATATGTATTTATTAGCACTTGAGAGCCATGGCAGAATCTTTCTGTATTCTATAGGCTGTATTTATGATCACTTGCCAGTTTCTGACCAATTGCTATCAGAAGCAGCTACCTTCAGCAGGGGTGGTTCACATAGATAAAACAGGCAGCTCCTGGCATGATGGGAATCAAGAGGGGCCAAAATGCTTAATCAGGTAAAAATGCCACCTCCATCTGCTCACTGGAGTCCAGAAGTGACATTAGGTTCTGAAATATCGTGTCCGTGTTACCCAAGTTCCAGCAGGTTCTCCTCAATCTGGAAGCCTCCAGGAGGGGCCTGAGGACAGAACATGTGTGTTTATTGTCTCAGGAGCAGCCCAGGTTAATGCAGAAAGGCTTGGCACCCTCTTATGGTTGGTTACTGGTGATGACTCATTATTTGGCCATAATCGCTCATGGGCCCATCTAGTGGAGTGTGGAGGGACTGGGGTCTCAGCTGGGAGAGGGAAGAACTCCAGTGATGAAATCGTATATGTTTTTACTTATTGGAGAATTTACAAAAGTCATGAATGGGGGCGCTCTTCTGAGTGTTAATCCCATGTGCAGTGTTCTGAGAGATGACCTGGATACGATCTTTGTCATTCTACTCTTGAAGAGTATCAGCGGCAGAAAACTTTTGTGTCAAAGGACGTCTAGTGAAATCTGTGATTGCTGTTTTCTGAGGAGCGAGACACTGGCCAAGCTGCCTCGCCTCTGGGCTTCAGTTCTTCCCTTCATCTCATTTGGGGGTGTTGGACTAGCTGGGCCTTTGCGGGTGTAAATCTATGATGCCAGACATGAGCTGGCTTCCCTCTTCCAGTTTGGGTGGAGAGAAGCTGACCTGCTTACCGTCTCCCTGGGCTGCTACCTAGCATAATAGGGTCTGGCTTATTAGGACTTACTCCTCATTCCCAGACCTGATAAAACACAAGTACTCCTAATGACACAATCTGTTGAGACACTTGTTCCCCTTGGTTTCATGACGGTAAGCGACCCAGAAACTAGCTTTAATTCACCAATAAAGGGATTTTCATTTAAAAAATTGTGTGTGGGGGGGGGCATGTGACTTCTTTCAGATTCTGAAGGCCATTAGCTGGGATGTGCTGAAGTGCATTAAGGGGCTCCCTGGAATAGGCCAATGCTGTGGTGTTCTCAGGGGCTGGGAGCTCCCCCTCCTACCTTGCTTTCACTGGCACTGACACAGACGTGGCTGTGGGTGTACTCTCTGTTGAAGGTGTGGGTGAGGAGACGGAGGCACTGGGAAGGAAAGAAAAAAGAAGCTTCAGTAAATGACAGATTCTCCTAGGAGCAGATGCTGGTCCAAGATGGGAAGAATGCATGTGGTTTGTGCAGGATGAAGAACTCAGGTCACTGGACAGGGAACTTGGCTTTGATGTGAGGCAAGGTCTTAAGCAGCAGGACTCCTCAGGGAACTTGTGTGACCGGCCACTTAAATCCCCACGAGGGAAGGTTTACCCAGTCAACTTCCTTGGTCAATTTTCCAGTCAGAAAGCTGATTTCTCTGCCCCTCCCCCATACAGGTTGGAATCGATAGTTTAGAGGTTCAGGGTCCCTTCCACTTCCTCAATGCTAAGATTCCATAAACAGAAGATAATGGGATGGGAGTCGGGACACTATATTGGAGGAGGAGCTGTTTCCATTGTTTACCCTAGAGAAGACATTTAGGGGAGACAGTTTAACTGTCTTCAAGTATCCAAAGGGAGTAGAGAGTCTGCTTCAGAGGTGACAGAACCAGGCACTGCCCCTCTCTGGGCCTCGGTTTCTCCCTCTGTACAGTGGGGTGGCCGGGCTTGATGCTCAATCTCAAAGCTCCCATCTGGCTCTCAACTCTATGACCCTAAAGAGTGTTTAAGCTGAGTTGGCTTTTAGAGCACAGCCACAGGGTAAGCTAGAATGAAGAGGAGCAGGAGGACAGAGGAAAAGCTTTGGTCCTGGGCAGAGACACAGTGAAGACACTGGCAAGCCTGCTCTCATCTGGCTGAAGGTGGAGAAAGCACATTTTTCTGTGTGATGGTGCCATGCAAAGATGTCATGTCAGACTGGACAAGGTGTCTTCCTAAAAGCACTTCCGGCTCTTAAGACTGGATTCCCAAGAAGGGAGTGCAATGGTGACCTTCCCATTCCTCAGCTTCACTGCTCCTGCTTGTCTCCCTTCAGTCAGATCACTGCCGGGGAATTCAGAGGGGGTCCTTGCCAGGGCATGATGAGGCGCCCTTTCCTCTGGCAGTTTGGAAACCAAAGTGAAGGCTGGCAAACAGCCTCAAGCCTGCAAGTCCCTCAAAGAAGGGCTAACTGTACCTTAGCTGCCAGCTCCTTCTGCCGCTCACTGGGAATATCGAGGGTTGTCGCGCGGCTCTCTGAGGTGCCGTCTGAGAGAGGAGAGGAGACGCAGGAAGTGCTGCGGGACTCGGAATCCTCGCTGGAGCAGGGGGATAAGGTCTCCAGCCCCGGCCTCTGAGTAGTCTCCAGCTTTTCACGTAGGAGCAGATAATGCCTTGTCTTTTCAACCTTTAAAAACAAGAGAGCACATTCCGAGTCGTCAGGCAGAGAAAGTCTCACTTTCCAAAGGGCGTTCCGCACGTGTCTCTGTAAACTGACATTACGTTCTGGCTCTGGGAGGCGGGCAACCATTCTACTCATTTTAAAGATGGACAAACTAAGGTCCATTGAGTTTAAGTCCCAAGCCACAGGATTAATGCAAGAGTGGGGAGTAAGACTGAGGTTTTCTTAGTCTAAAAACAAACTGAGTATCCCAGGCGAGGGCTGTAGAAATAAGCTACTCTCATTTTCAGTCACTATCGCATTTGAGTAACTCCATTCAACAGTGTAATGATGGCACAATGTGAATGACCTTTTTTGCCTTGTATCAGTTATTTGTATCAGTTATTTATATGACTGTCACTGATCACCCTAGAACTGTAAAATGACCTCAAAACACAATAGCCAATGGGCTTCAGACCACAGTCTGGGCTGTGGGAGCCTTCCAGAATTGCCTCTCACTCACAAACTTTCTGTATTCATCCCAAGGCTGCTCCAGAGAGAGGCTTCTCCAGGGTAGTGAAAAATGAACACACTCTAGAACTCCGATCTTGCCTTTCATATTTCCTCAGCTCAAGAGCTTCCTTTGAAAGGAGGTACCTGGGGGCGGCTAGGTGGTACAGTGAGTAGAGCACCGGTCCTGGAGTCAGGAGGACTTGAGTTCAAATCTGGCCTCAGACACTTAACACTTACTAGTTGTGTGACCTTGGGCAAGTCACTTAACCCCAATTGCCCCTCAAAAAAAAAAAAAAAAAGAAAGGAGACACATCCTGGTCCCCCTGGTGCTAGTGATTTCCCCTCTAAGACTCTCTTGGCTCAACTTGGTCAGTATCTTGTATATACCGAATAATGGACATATTACCTCCCTAAATAGAATGGAACGTCTTTGAGGGCAGTGACTGTCTCATTTTTGCCTAGGTAACCCCAGAGCCTACCAGAGCTCCTGGAATACAGTAGGTATTTAATAAATGTTTATTCATTGATTGTGAAACTCTGGGCACAATCAATCAACAAGCATTTATTTGTCATTTAATATCCCTGGGTCTTAGTTTCCTCATCTCTAAGTTGGGGGTTATAATATCTGTAGCACTTACAGAGGCAGCTGGGCGGTACAGTGGCTAGAGCACTGGGTTTAGAGAAAGGCCTGAATTCAAATCCAGCCTTAGACACTTACATGACTCCACACGTCATTTAACTGCTACCTGCCTCAATTTCCTCATCAGAAAAATGGGGATAATAATAGCAGCTACCTGCCAGGGTAATAACTGTAATGACTGAAGGCTCCCACAGCCCAGACTGTGTTCTGAAGCCCATTGGCTATTGTGTTTTGAGGTCATTTTACAGTTCTAGGGTGATCAGTGACAGTCACCAAATAACTTATACAAGGCAAAAAAGGTAATTCACATTGTGCCATCATTACACTGTTGAATGGAGTTACTCAAATGTGATAGAGGTAATAACTGTAAAGAGCTTTGTGAACCTGAAAGTGTCATATAAATTTGAACAGTTTATCACCACTACCAGCACCACTACCAGCACCAGCACCTTCACCTCCCTGGGTTGTTGTGAGTCCCAAATGAGATCCTGCATGTACAGTGCTTTGCAAACTTTAAGGTGCTTAATTGGCAGGTACCTTCTTGCCCTGGAAACCACATTATATTTTCTTGGATATTTAATTTAACTGAGGGGGCTTATAATAGGGTGTGTGGTATGGTAGTTACAGGACTGGCCTTGGCATTAGAAAGGCCTAGGTTCATATTTTGCCTCTGACACATACTGACCATGGGGCCCTGGGCAAATGACCAAAGCTATCAGCACCCCAGGCCATCTTTTAGGACTGGGTGGCACAAACTTGCTGTCCATCTGTATTAATGGAGGGAGTTTTCACATCCAAAGTCCTCTATGTTTATGGAATCACAAGTCTGTCCCCTCCCCCATTCTGCCAAAATAAACCATGAAAAGTGGAGGGGGTGGTTACAAGAATGGCTTCTCACCTCTTGAAGCAGACTTAGCTTCTCAAGCTCCCACTGATGGTCCAAGATGAGGCTGTCACTGCGGGGCCTCCAGCCAGCCAGGTTCTCCTCCCCTCGGACATAGGCGACAGAAGTGTCCAGGACTCGCCGACGTCTCCTCTGCATTCCTAGAAAGAAAGGATCACCCATATTTCAAGGCCCCCACTCTCTCCTTCAGTGGGACCATCATCCAGACTACAGATGGTGACAGAAGTCTGCTCGGTTATTCACCAAATAGCCTGAGGGTGATGGAGCATAAGCCCCAAATCACAGGTCTAATGGTCTAGTGATGGGAAGAGGGCAGATGTTTCCAAGGAAGCAGGCTCTTCCCATCCAGCCTCTGCTGAAGAAGAGATTCCCCCTCTAGTCGTCTCTTCCCCACCCACCCAAGGGACAGCATAACACAGAGCATATAACTGGAGTGAACATCACCAACGGGGCCCGTTTGGAGTGAATCCAATGCTGTGGGCACTGGTTGCTAGCACCATGGTCTCAAACAGAACAGATCCTTCTCAGGGAGGGGCCATGCTCAGGAGAGCAGTGAAGGTCATGGGGCCTCCAGAAGGACTGGTCTCCAGGAGAGCTCTACTTCCAGTCCTTCCTTGTGCTTATCAAAGTGTCAGGCTGTTGGTCAGGCCTGCCCCTCCGTGACCTTCATGACCCTCAGCCACAGCAGATTGGTGCTAGCTGGGCACAGGCCTCTCAAAGTCTAGATTATCTCCATTAGCTCAAGCTCCTTTCGTGAAGATACCAGAGGCCAGATTAACACCAAAAGGGTCTATTCCAATAAAAGACTTGGAGAGTCAATTGATTCCTGAGAATTTTAACCTGAAAAGTCTTCAAATAGCTTCTCTAGGCATCTGGGTTCCTTGCAGTTCCTTTGCTTAGGCAGCGATGCACAATGACAAGGGTGAGCCTGGACAGCCAGACCCAGGAAGAGGGACTAGGACAGATATCTCACCTGGACTTCCGGCATCAGCCACGTGGCATAGGCTAAGTTCATACACTCCGGTCACCCGGTTGCTGCAAATGAAAAGGCAACAACTTTGAGCTTGCTTAAGAACCTTCCATTGCTCCCTCTGGCCTCCAGGATAAAGTATCAACTGCTCAGCATGGCATTTAAGGACTCTAACCACCTGGCTCCAGCCAGTACTTACAGGTCTCTCGCATACTCTATGCTCTGCCAAGCTTTCTGGCCTGCTGTTCCCTGAACTCCACCTTTTGTCTTTTGCCTCCATCCCCTGGCACAGGCTTTTCCCCAAGCCTAGAAAGCACCTCCAGCTTCCTTCAAGGTTCAACTCAGAAGCCACCTCCTACAGGGAGTCCTTCCCAAACCCTTAGAGTTTGATCCCTCCCAAGACAGCATGTATATGTCTGTCTGTGTACATTGCCAGTAGAATGTAAGCTTCTGGAGGCCAAGCACTGCTTTTCATCTTGCTATTGTATGGACACCCCAGCACCTTGCACAGTGCCTGGTGCTTATGCAGACAAGATAGAGGATTTGTTATTGAGCACTGGAGATTCCTGCTCCCAAATATGGAGCAAGCCATATCTGATACTGGACAAAGCATGGAAAATGGGAGGGGAAGCACAAGCCTGGAGAAGGGCAGATGTTACTGTTTCAAAAAAGGCAGGAGAGCAGAATCTCAATATTACATAGGCCAGTGAGCTCGACTTGGATTCCTGGGAAAATTCTAGAAAGGTCTATGGAAAGAGCTGGTTGGAGCAGTGATGACGAGAGCCAACCTGGATTCTTCAAGCACAGGCCACACTAGCCTGGCCTCATTTCCTTTCATGGCAGGACTACTAAGCCAGCAGATGTTGTGGTTGTAGTGTACCTAGATTTTAGCAAAGATTTTGATTATGTATTTGAACTAATTTTCATGGAGAAGGTAGGGAGATAGGACTTAGATAAATAATTCAATTAGATAGTCAGTGGTTGGATGGCCAGACACAAAGCATGATGGTGCAGTGAGTAGTGTCCTAGGAATGTGGCCTTGGTCCTATGCTATTAAACATTATCATCAATGATTTTGTCTAAGGTGGAGATGGTGTGCTCATCCCATTTACAGATCGAACAAATCTGGGAGGGAGTTAAGGACTACTACTACAGTGGAGGACAGAGTCAGGATCCAACCATATCATGGCAGGCTGGAGCATTGAGATGAATCTAACCAGATGAAATTTAATAGGAATCAAAGTGTAGTCTGGCAAAACGATCAGCTCATCCAACAGAACATGGGGGAGGCATAGGTACAAGTTTTGAAAAAGATCTGAGGGTTTCAGTGGACTGCAAACTCCATTAGAGTCAGTAAAGTGCTATGGTAGCCAGAAAAGCCAAGGGAATCTGGAGCCACATGAAGAGGAGAACTCCTAGGAATAGGGAGGTGATAATCCCATGGGTCTCTGCTCTCATCAGACCTCTTCTGAAATAGTGTTCAGTTTTGGACATCAGTGTTTAGGAAGGACATTGATAATCCAGAGAGTGTTGGGAAGAGGGCAACCAGGACATTGAAAGGCCTTGAGTTTGTGATATATCAATAGGGTGAAGGACATGGCATGGAGTAAAGAAGACAAGGCGGTTGAGGATGGTTGGCTGTGAGTCCTGGGAAGGCTGCCATGTGCAAGATGGAGACTCATTGTGTTTGGTCCCGGGGGGAGAACCAGGTGCAGCCAATGGGTCCAGCTGAAAAGAGGCTCATTTAGCCCGGATGTCAATCAAAATTTCATGAGTGTTGCTTGAATAGGACTGGACTACTTTTCTTCTACAGCTCACGCATCTGGCAGATGCTAAATCCCATGACAAAAATAACGTTGACAAGACAGTTGGTGTTTCTTTTTCTAAAGAACAGAAAAGTCATTTGCTGGCTACTGAGAAGATGAATTTTAATCTGGGAGCAGGGACATCAAAGCAATCCTTTCTATTGCCAGCATCCCAGGGGTCATTCTAAGGATCAGCTGGCCTAGAACTGATAGGTTATGGGATCTGAATAATGGGGAAGGGTCTGTTTCTAGCTTGATCATTCCTACTGACTCTTTTTGCTCCTCAGAAGCCCTGATCATGGAGCCTGTGTTCTTTAACATAGAGTCATTGAATCTTAACAATAGGAAAGGACCCTAGAGGCCATCCAGGGTGACTTATATCTGAGCTGAAAGGAAACTTACAGATCTCTGCAGGCAAGTGACATATTTTCACCTTTCTTTGAATTTTTCTTTGTATCCCCAGCACATAACTTAGGGCCTGGCACATAGTAAATACTTAATAAGTAAATGCTTGTTGAACAACTGACGGACAACATTTTATCTTTTCTAAGGCATCTCTTGGCTAATGTTTGAAACAGCTCATTTGATGACCCTTCTAGGGCACAGCATCTGTGGTCCATGTCATGAATCATAGATCTAGACAGTGAAGGGAGTTTAGAGACCATTAAGTCTATCACTCTCATTTTACAGAGACCCAGAGAAGGTTAGGTGACCTGTCCAGGGTCATACAGTTGGTCAGTGTTTGGGGCAGGATTTGAAGCCAGGCCTTACTGTCTCCATATTTTCTACTTTGTCATACTGTTATCTTGGTGGCCTAAATTTGTCATGTGTGTGGGAAAGAATCAAATCTATAATTCACTTAGAAGACCTTCCCTACACCCCCATAAGCTTTTTGCTGGAGCATGAATAAGGACCTTTTTGTCAAACCATTTTTGGATGACTCTTAGGGGTTCTTGGAAGTGTCCTCTGCTTCTTGGGTCCTTGGGTATAGTTCTATTATGGTCACTCCCTTTCTCTGCTAGGGCTCTTGACCTCATGACACTGATCATTCCATAGGTGCACATGAGCATAGCCATAACTCATACCTTTCCAACTCTGAGGGCCCAATTCATTGAACATAGAGCTACAACTAGTAATTGGTGTCCCCAGAGTAGGACAAAGTGTTCCTGATGCAAATGGAACAAAACACACCATGAGACTCCTCTGGGGGTAGATGTCGATAGTGAGGAACAAGGAGGAGCTCCCTGGGGAAGTGAGAAACAGCTTCCTATGTTCATGGATTATTCTTATGAAGTCAGTGCTAAACTTGGCTGTTTCTATGCTGCCGAGGGACTACTAAGGCTATTGGCTGTCTTCTGAATGTAGATGCTCTGGGTTTCCTACCCTAGTTATCACTCTAATCAATGGCCTTTTCTAACCTCTCTCCACCAGTGCTCAAAGTCATGCAATATGTTGGTAACAGAGCCAGGGATATGGAAGCCAGCTCCCCATTTCTGTCCCACTGTGACCAGAAAGTCTCCCAGAGGAGGGCCCCACTGGATGGTGGATACTAGTCCTTCAATGGTGCATTTGGTGAGTGTAATAATTTCTTACTGAGTGTTTCCCATCTTCTTAAGGGGACAACCACAAGGAGGACCTTACCTCTCAGAGGCTCGCAGGCTCCCGCTGCCAAACAGGTTTCGAATGGAACGAGATGCTGGGAGTTTAGCATCCCGGGAGTAGAACACCATACAGAAGTCTTTGGTGATCACAGCAGGCTGGGTACAATTCTCCATCTGAAACACAGCAGGGAAATTCAGAGAAAGACAGAGAGAGAGCCAGTGAGGGTCACCTGGGGAGTGGACAATGATGGCCTCTGCCTCAGTGTCTCCTGCTTTCAGTGGGCACACTGCATCACATCTCCACTCACAGACTTGGGGCGGGATACCCCAGTCCCTTCAGGTCTTTGGACTCTCTTATCACAGGGGACCTTTGATGGTCTCAACAATCCATTTCAAACTTGAGGCCACTGACCCTCCTTCATCTTGTAAGTGGAGTGTCCCAGAAATGCGCAATGCTTTTTAAAGATGGTGGTCCATAAGCATCCTTTCCTCTGGATCTCACCATGGAGGCTTCTTGTGTCTGCCTGAACAAAGGGCACTGAGATGGGCCTTAGTGCAGCTCACCTTCAAGCTGATAAATGGATCAGATAGTTATTTCTGGAATGAATTAATTCAGCACATGCCTCTGAATGATGGATAGCAGATTTCTTTCTTATTGACCTAATTTTTAGAATAACCACATTCCAAAGTCGATATGATCCTAGAAATTATTTAAGTGTGTTGTATTGTTGTGAAAAGAGTCCAGGCTTGGAATCCCATCTCTGATGCCTACCTACTAGCTAAATGGTTCTGGGAAAGTCACTTAAATGCCCTGGGCCTCAGTTTCCCCATGTGTAAAATATGGATAAAAAGTCTAGAACTATCTTATAGGATTGTTGGAAGGATCAAATGAGGTAAGATTCATAAAGCATTTTATAAACCTTAAATGCTTGTTAATTGTAAGTGTCCAGCTATTGTGATCTAATCCAACTCTTTCTTTTGTAGCTGAAGAAACAAGGCTAGAGGGGCCAATGGCTTTGTCCAGGGTCACTTGCATAGGTAATTAGTGGCAGAGTGTGGGTCTCTAACCACGGTTCCCAAGACAAGTCTCCTGCACACCGTATTGTGCTACATCTTGGATTATATTCTTTCCAGATGTTGTGGGATCTACACTGTGATTTTACCTTTAACTGAAAGTCATGTGATATGAAATATGAACACTTCATCTCTCCCTTGTCAGCCTTTCTAGTGGTTGTCAAAGCTCATGGGCATCGCTCCATCTACATTCACAAATTCCTTACGACTCATTTATTCATACCCTTCCTCTGCTGGTGTAGCTTTCCCAGGTGCAGACAGAGAGGGTTCTGGATCTGGAGTCACTGGTTGGGATTTGAGTTCTTGATTTTTATTTCCACTTTATGACATTTCCTGAGCTTCCCTGGGATCTAAACCCTGTGGGGCTTTGGGAGATCAGAGATAACCAACACCAAGCATTTGGGTCTCCATTGGGCTACTGATGGACTCTGGGGTGTTGCTCTGGGAAGAGGTCAAGTTCCTTGCCTCAATATAAGCAGATAGCGTCATGTAGATCTTCTCTCGGTAAGGGGTGACCCGATTCAGCAGGAGGGAGTTGTGCATAGAGCTGTCCCAAGCGGCTTCAAACTGGTAGAAAGTCCTGAAAAGAAGGAAAGATAGGTAAAAACCCCACATGGGTAAAAACCCAGGCACAGCTGGAGGCAGGGGCCAAACATGCACACAAACACATGGACACACACATGTATGGCTGGCAGATGTAGCTGCCCCAGAGTGCTGAGGCAATGAAGCTTTCCAGAAGGAGGGGAAGTCAGGCTCCCATGTGGCCCCTCTCCAGGAGGCTTGGGGATGGGGCAAAAGGTGAGCAAAAAGGAGCTGTTGAGGGCTGGAATATTAGAGGACCTGGTACCTTGGACAGTGATGGAAATGCTCTGAATGAGATAGAGGGAAATAAGTGTCAAAGAGGAGAGAGAGGGAAGGCATCAGGCTAAACAGAAGGGGCCCAACCTCCTCACTGCATTACAGCCTGAGGAGGCCTGAGGAGGGGAAGTAACTGGCCCAAATGTCCACAGGGGGTCATGGCAGCAGAGCTGGGATTTGGACTTCAATTCTAGGATCCCAAATCCAGCACTGGCTCCTGTGTGCCCTGATTTATCTGCCAACAACAGGGTAGTGGGGAAAGGAAGAGGAGAGAGAGAGAGTCCAAGATAGAGAAAAGAAAGACTGAGAATGAGGATAAAGGAGGGAGAATGGGCCAAAGGAAGTTGTGGAGGGCAGAGAGATAGGGAAAGATAAATAGGGACAGAGAGACAGAAAGAGATAGAGAGAGGTAGAGATAGAGAAGAGACAGAGACAGATAGGCAGAGAAAGAAAAAGGGACAGAGAGGCAAAGAGAGAAAGAGATAGAGAGGTAGAGATAGAGAAGAGACAGACAGAGTAACAGAGGCTGAAAGATAGAGGAAAAACAAGACAAAGAGACAGAGACAGACAGGGAAAGAGAGAGAGGGACAGAGAGGCAGAGAGACAGAAAGAGACAGAGATATAGAGAAGAGACAGAAACTAAGAGTGACAGAGAAGATAAGAGACAGTGACAGGGAGACACAGAGACAGAGAGTGACAGAAAGAGCTGAGAGACAGAGAGAGATCAGGAAGATGACTAAAGCTAAAGCGTCAGAGAGCTGCCCAGGCATGGGGGATGGTGGCACCTTTTGCCCCTCTGACTGAAACCCAATGTAGCAGCAACACTCCAGGGCGCCATTTCTGCAGCCAAACACAAATTGTCAAATAGCCACCTTCCTTCCAGAGGCTGGAAGAACTTTGAGCTCTATGAGGATGTTCAGAATGGAAACCAGGAGGGAGATCCCACTTCCACCTCTTGGGAACCTCATCCCTCTTTTTGGTTTTCCTTTCAGTGGGAATCCCAGCCCTGAAAAGGTCAGAATCCATCTTGTGGGATTTGAGAATAAAATTTCTCCAAGAGGGAAGATGCCCAGGAGCTGCCTTCCAGAAATCAGGGGAAAGACTTATTCCTGATAAAGGTGGATCTGGGGCAATGGGAAAGCCCTGGATTTACAGCTAACAGTCCTGGGTTTGAATCCCAGTTTTTCTGTATTAGAGTGCTAGGATATTGGAGGGGTCCTCTCCCTTCTCTGAGCCTCAGTTTCCTTCTCTGTCAAATGAGAGGCTCTGCCTCAACCAGCCCTTCCAATTCTAGGTGGTGCCAGTCCTATGAGGTGCTCCAGGTTCCCATTTTTTTTTTTTTTTTTGCCTTTTGGAGGGCAATTGGGGTTAAGTAACTTGCCCAAGGTCACACGGCTAGGTTTTTGTTTGTGTGTGTTAAGTGTCTGAGGCCGGATCTGAACTCAGGTCCTTCTGACTCCAGGTCCGGCTCTCTACTCACTGCGCCACCTAGCTGCCCCCAGGTTCCCATTTTTAAAGTCTAGAGGAAGCGCAGGGCTTTGTACATTCTCCTCTTTGCATGGTTTCTTTCTCTTACCAGGGAAACATCAGTTGGGTGCTCTCTCTGCCCTAGGTCCCCACTCAACCCACTCTTGAGAGGCTCACTTTATCTTTTGCAATCCTTTATATCAGACTGGAGAGGAGGTGTGGTATAGGGGAGAGCCAGCCTCAGAACCAAGGAGATGTAAGTTCCAATCCAGCCTCAGACATACACTGGTTGTATGATCCTGGGCCCATCATTTCACCTTCCTTGCACCTGTATAAGATTCCAGGCTGCAGAGGAGGGGCTGACAAGTGTTAGGCGAAGGAGCTGTCTACATTAATGAAATCACAGGTCCAGCACCCTTCTCTTCCTTAGCTTCTGAGAATGCCCATCAAATATCTGGCTTTCTTCCATCTTGTATGCCTGCTGTATATGCTTTTCTCTCTATATATTATCCCCCTTGCTAGTTTGAGAGCTTCCTGAAGGCAGGGACTCTATCATTTCTGTATTTGTCTCCTCATCACTTAGCAGAATGCCTGGAACATAATGGGTGTTTAATAAATGCTTGTTGATTGACTGCTTGATTGATGCTTAAACCCTAGGAGATGAATCCTTGGATCTAGCCATATATTCCTGGTAAAAGCTTTGGTTTCTTTCCTTTAAGATGAGGGAACTGGAGTCACTGAGCCAGCAACATTGTCCAGAAGCAATGAAGACTCTCATATCTGGATATTCTTAGAGTTACAGTATCATCAATGTCAGAGATGGGAGAGACTTTGGGCATCATTTAGTCTAATGGTTTCAATGAATACTGCCCTCTGATGGTTAACCCAGGCTACAGGATCAAGACTTTGGAAGGTTTCCCATTCTTTCGGAGGGAGCAACATTCTGGGCATACATAGTGTTTTCTGAATTATAGGTTGTATCCCTAAAATTGGAAGGTTGTTCCCCACTCTCACCCGAGGTCACAATCACATCATGCCCCATCATTCCCAAATAGCATGGTTTTCAAATTCTTGGCCCATTCTGGAACTCTAGGGGAATCATCCATTTTTAGTGCCATGCATATGCCCCAGTTCAAAATGTCTAGGATTTGCCTTCAAAAATTCTTGAGGTTCTCCTATCAGAGTCCTCAAGCCTTCTCCTGGTTTCCATCTGATTATCCTCCAGAAGACATGGTTCAGACACTTTAACACCAACATTCCATCACCAACAACACAAAAGTTAAGCCCAGCCAAAACCTCTTTAGGAAGAACAGGCAGTGCCAGCAAGAGTTCATTGACTCAGTCCCCTCCAGTTTCCAAGGACAGGTCTCACCAGTTCTTTGTAAAGTGAATTTGGGAGGGCATTTAGGCACAGACAGCTAGATCATTAGCCTATTCTAGATGCCACAGTTGAATGACAGGAGGTCTGGGGTCTCAAACAAATCAGGGACATGGAACTACAAAGAAAAACCAAGATGGGGACCACAGTCAAACACGAATCACTTTAAGGGGGGTGGATAGTTCCAAAGGAAAGGTTATAAGGAAAGTGGGATTCAGAGAAAACAAGAGTAGATAGAGCAGGAAAAAAAAATTTAAAAACAGAAAAAATAAAAAAAAAGAAGGGTACAGACCAAGCAAGTGCGGAAGAGAAAAGTGAGGTTATACCTAGTGTCATTTCCGAATGAAATGCTATAGGTGGGAGGCAGCCCGGGACACATACACGGACACACACAGAAGAAATTAAAATGTCAGAAAACACCGTCCAAATGGTGTCCAGTGAGAAGAAGCTAACTCCGAAAAGTCACAAAGTGTGTACATGACAAAATGGGAGCCGTGTCCAGTCATGGGTTTTGGTGTGGCCAGAAATGTGGAAGAATGTGCATCAACAAGTAGCCAGATATGGCCAGCTAGGCAAAGGACAAATGACCATCCTGTTTCCCAAAGCCCCAAACCTGGACAGACCATTCGCATCCCATATCAAGGCAGCTGGAGGAGGAAAGAACTAAGGGAACTTGGGTTCATGTTCATGGGGTTGTGGGCATAGCCATAGGACCCTACCCAGAACCTTAGTCTTAGTCCTTCTGGACTACCCCCCCCCCTTTCCTCCCATGCTAAGAGAGGTGTACATTCTCTTGAGGGCCAGAATGAGATTGTGGGGAGCTTGGGATAAAAGTGACTCAAAGACAGGAAGATGTTCAGGAGCTGATTCCCATAACCACCAGCAGCAGCAGCACAAAAACTTCATTTCCAAGAAAGGCATATCAACACCAATGCTCATAATCAGTATCAAAGACATGGACAGGCAGAGAGGCATAAGAGCCCAAGGGCTAAGGACCTTCTGTGGTGAAGAAATCACAAAACAGTCAATTCAAGACGACAGTGGAGAAAAGTAGGCTGATTCATAAGACAGAGGACAAAATGCCTGACCTCGAAGTGACCTTGTGACCACCCAGACCAAACTAAGCCTGAATGAGGATCCTCTAGTAAGTCATCACCCAGTGTTTGCTTGAAGACTTCCAAGGAGTGCAAGCTCAACACCTCCCAGGTAGCCCATTCTACCTTGCATTAAGTAGCTTCTCCTGTTAAACCCGGCTCTCTACTGCTTCTGCCCTAGTTATATCCTCTGGTGCCAACAGCCCTCCCCAAACTTGAAGACAGACATCATATCCCAAGTTAAACATCCTGGTCTCCTTCAACCCAGCCTGGTCAGGCAGGCTTTCCAATCCACCTTCCTCTACACATAATCTGACTTGTCAATGTTCACCTAAAAAACCAACCAAACCAATGTTTCAGCTGTGGTCTAGCCAGGTCAGAGAAGGGGGAATGGTCACAGTCTTCTATATACAGTGCCTCTCTTAATGAAACCTAGGACAGGATTTGTTTCATGGCTTACTAGTTGGGTCTCCGTGTCTCAGGGCATTCCTATCCCCAGCATGCCCCCCTTCTCTAGGACTCTCCAGAGAGTTGGGTTTTTTTGCAAGATCTCTGAGTCAGAAGGGACCTCCAAGGCAGCTAGTTGGTCAGACTCTTCCTAAGGTGTCTGACTTTCAGATTTCAACCGGAGACCAGAGAATTCTAATCCTTCTTTACCTCTCATGGAGATGGTCAGGAATTCCTGGTGGCAGCCATTCCCATTTTGTTTATTTTTGTTTTTGTTCTTAAATCTCTGTGTTATCACTCAGTCTGGATATCTGGCCTTCAAAGACATTTTAACTACAAGATACAAATACTTGGAATCTTGTGCCCAAAGCTGTCGGCCTTATCTACCTGCTGCAAGGCAGTGTTAATTGGCTTCTCCACCCTATGAACTCACCCAGAGATCTATCTCCCTCCAAACTCATCCAGCCTCATTTCTCTTCCACTCTTCTGACCTCACCTCACTGATAAAAAGGGGCCTCCGATGTTCCTTGACCAGTGAAACAATGGATTTTTACTAAACCACAATTCTGAGTCAAGGAGACAGAAACATAGGAACATTCCATTTTTAGGGTTGTTAAAAAAAAAAAAGAAGGAAATGGGAGCACCACACCTTTGCTCAGTGGGCTCACGTCTACTTAAAATATACCAAGCCTCAGGTTCAGGAATTTGAATGTGAAAGAAGTATCCATTACTTTGAGCTAACCAACCACTGGTCATTACTGGGCAAGCTTCCTGCCTGTTCCTTTGCAGACGTTCATATTTTTCCCATCTAAAGCTTTGCTGTGGCAGAAGATGGTGCTGGTGATCAAAGGTGACTAGACAGTGCTGATCTCACTGGCCTTGGTCTCATGGAATGATGGGGAGTCAAGAACCAAGGTGAGCTTTTTTGTTTTTCAGGGATGCTCTTTGCCCACCACATTTCTTTCATTATTCTCCCTCATTACTGTGTGCTCAAGGCTGACATACAAACAATATTTTAACAAGATATTTAAGAGATCTGACTCAAGTCCATTTTGTTATTTCCCCAAATATGAGCAAATGGGAACCAGAAATAACCTTGGGATTTCATTAATACCCAGTCTACTTTGTGTACATGGCATTGTTAGAGGGAGGGGCTGGTTCAGTGGTGTGACTGAACTGAGGAGTTGTGTGGGCTCTGTGGAATATGGACTGAAACTGCTAGGTTAAGGTGTCTTTCTGTCTTTCTCCATCTTCTTTAAGACCAGAAGCAGCAGGAACCCCACCAAAAGAACATAATGAAGGGTGGAACAAGGGGGGGAAATCCACAAATACAAACCCAAAATACATGTGATTCAAAAATTGGCCAATTGCAGTCAACTGAGTGAAAATGGGTCCAGCAACCAAAGAGATTCTGGCGTCCTGGGCGGATTGAAATAGATTGTTTTGTGTGATGTAGCAAGAAATGTGTCAGAATTGGTTTTGGGAGAACTGGATTCAGATCCTGCTTCTGACACTCATTAGTTATGTGACCTTGGGCAAGTGACTCCCTCTCTCTAAGCCCCCACTTCCTCAGCTGTTTCTAAAATTCTAAAGTGCTATTGAGTCAGTAAGAGTAAGGTGTAGGACAGGAGCCTAGGCACTTTGACCGTAGCTCTAGGGATTCTGCATCGTCCTTCAAAGTGAGGGATAGAAAAGCCAGTCAGCTAAGGACATAAAGCTTGTCTTAGTTATCCCTCAATTCTGTTTTCTCTGCCACGGCTCAAAGATCTTGGAGAGCTAATCTAACTTAATCACTTTACAGATGGGAAAACTGAGGCTCAGAGAGATGAACTGGTTGGATTCAAATCACACAACAAATCAGAGGCAGAGCTCACTCTTGACCCCAGGCTCCTAATCCCATATCTGCAGCTCTCTTTTCTTTAGCCAGAAATTCAGCCCAAACCTAGAAGCCCACCCTGCATTCCTCTAGCTGGAGACAGAGGCTGATCTGTTAAATACTTTCATGATAAAGTATCAATGTCTTTTTAATGAGGAGAATGTAAGCCCCTTGAGGGCAGGGACTGTCTTTATTTTCTCTGTTTACCCAGTGCCTAACATAAAGTTAGGGACACAGAAATTAGTAAGAACTTGCTGGATTGAACTCTAGTATTTCAGGAGAGGACACAGAGGGAGGACAACAAAGAAAGGATCCATCTTCAACGGTCAAATTTCAGGCACTGGGCTCCTAAGGCAAGGGAGATACTTAGGGGTAGGCTGCTACTCACTTGTCTAAATGTTCTGACAAGGTCTAGGCCTTAGATGAGAAGCTATGTTCTATTATATGGATGGTATCTCCATTTATAACCATTTGTAATTACAACAAACATGACATTTTCTCAAGGGACCTGTTCTTGATGGATCTCAACCAGTCTTGAGCTGACCTAGACATAGGATCTCCAGAACAGTTTTTCATGAATGCATTGGCCCTCAACTCATTGTTCACTCTGCAAACCATGTTCCAGTAACAACGTCAGGGAAACAGTGCATTCCAGGTGGCATTTCCCTATTCTCTAGTCAACTCAATGGAGTAAATCAAGATTTTAAGTGCAACAAACCAATGATACATTCACAACCTCCACAAATAGATTTTCAAAGTTTCTGGGCAGGTATCCTTTGACCTCAGAGCTATGTCAGAGTTGCATGAAGCCATTGGTGTGAACAAAGAGGACTCTACATTTAAGAGCAGATCCAGCACTTAGAAATCATAAATAGCATGCTGAACAGCTGAAAAGGAGGGATAGAAAAGTGTTGGCCTCCCATCCTGAATCTTTGCTATGAGATCAGCACAAACCAGAAAAGTCCTGTCCCTAGTGGTGTCTTTCTTGGGCCTTTCTCATTGCAGGAGATAGAGCACTGGCCTGGAATCTGAGAGACTTGGGTCCCAACCCCAGCTTTGCCACTTTCTGTCTTGGGCACATCACCCAACTCTTGGGGCCTCTGTTGCTTCTTTGGTAAACTAAGGGAATTGGACCAGTTGACTTCCAGAGCCCCTTTCAATTCTAAAACTATAATGTTAAGTCATAGGGGTTCTTTGCATCCAATCAACAAACCCAAGACTTCTATCAAGAAGTCCCCTCTTTATCCTACGTTGTGTAATATAGGACATTGTCTAGTTAGGAAAAGGCTTGGTCATGACTGCCATGGTCTCCGGTGTCTGACTAGAGAGTGGCTCATTGGAGGATAGGAAACCTAGACCCTTGTCAAGGCCACATGGCTTGGGGCTGCTGGGGATGGAGACAGCTCAGTGCTGCCAGTCTTATAGCATTCACGGGCCTGGTTTGGGTGACAGAAATAGGCTCCATCCTTGACACACCAGCCAAAATTAGGAGTCTGTCAGGATTGTCAGACTAGCAGGCATTTCATCACCTCAGGACAGGGATTGGCTACTTAGGGCAGCTTTCTTCCTGTATCTGTCCATGCACTGGGCCCTCTGACAACAGGAAGGAAGCCTCCCTGAGCAGCCTCCTAGAGTGGGCAGATCAAGTCCTAACCAGCACCTCAGGGGACACATTTTCTTGGCTGACTGAACCAGAAAAAGGCAGCCTGGGGGGATGATCAGAGATCTGCTCTACCAGCTGGAAGAACTCAGTTCAAGCTTGACTCTGCCCATGTACTAGCTGTGTGACGAGGACAATTTACTTCTTTCTAGCTCTCAGTTTCCTTATTTGTAAAACGAGATAGGGTCTATATTAATATTGTTACTTGTCTTCTCCGCATTAGGAGGTCATCAGGGAGTTTTAATTCATACACCAAGGAATATTTGTATCCCTGGTACCAGGCAAAGTAGGCGTTTAATAGATGCTTATTGATTGATTGACTAATTGGTTGATAAGACTTTTCTAATCCCTCTATATACAGGCTCTCACAAGAACCCCATATGAGGTAGGTACTATAGGGATTATTATGCCCATTTTACAGATGAGGAAATGAGCCCTGAGAGGTCATGACTTGCCCAAGGTCACCCCACTAGTAAGCATCAGAGGTCACATTTGAATTTGGACCTATGCCCACTCCAAGGGCAGGGTTCTTTCTAGTCTCCAACAGTGGGGTGAGGACCACTGATATTTCACTCCCCTAGCAATGCACTTCTGAGCCCCAACCTTGCTCTCAGTTTGGGGTGTCCCCAAAGTCTTAATGTAATTTAGGCTTAAAATGGCACTGGGACTTTGGGGACCCCCTACATTTAGAGCTAGGAAAGAACAGTGGGTTCATCTGATCCAATCCCTTCCTTTTACAAATGAGGAAATGGAGACTCAAGCTGTGTAAGGCAGGAGCAGTGGGGGACAGCAGAACAGACCCCTGGCTCTGGAAACAGAGGACTTGGATTCGAATCCCACCCTTGATCCTAACTGCCTGTGTGACCTGGATGAATCTCTTAGTTTCCTCACCGGGAAAAGGACGAGTGGCCTTTGGGATCCTGAGAGGTTTCTGGTCACAAGCCCCTATTTAGTTGCTGAGCCTGGTTTTGTACCTGGGGGCCCTGGACTCCAAGACCAGCCCTCATCCACTGCACTCATCCAAGGCCAGCCCTCATCCACTGCACTCTAGGCAAATGTAGCAAACAAGAACGGTAATCAGAATTCACAAGTGCCACATCCCCAGCCCTTTGAGGCAGAGGGGCAGAGCCTGACCCTGGGGCTCATACTGCCTCTACCTTCTCCTGGCTGGGTGACCCTGGATAAGTCACTTCTCCATGCCTTGGAAAGGGCATTTCTACACACATTCTACAGATAGAATCCCATCTGATCAAAAGCGCTTTCCTTACAGCCACCCTCTGAGGTCAGTAGCACAAGGCCGATTGTCCCATTTTCCAGATGAGGGCTGACTTACGAGAAATGTGCTAACTGAGGTCACCGAGAGGGGGATTAGAATGTGAGATCCTCAAGGGCAGAGACTCTCTTAGCCTTTTTTTGCATGCCCAGCATCTGGCATGGAGGAAGCATTTAATTAATGCTTGCTGACTGACTGAATGACTAGCAGCTTGTCTGTGTGGAGCCAACATAGGCCAGAATAATGACATTTGCCTATGACCCACTGTCCTCCCTGTGTAATAGCAACCTCAGTCAATGTGGGTCCCCAGGAAAGGCTAGGAGGCTTGGACAACCAAAATGAGGCAAGAGGCCATCACTCTCTCTGCTGCCATGCTGGTCTTGTCCCTCAGTCCCTGAGGGCTCAACTTCTCACTAAGCCTCCTTTTAAGTCACTAAACAGAAGGAAGGAGCCCAAGGGTAGTCTCTCCACAGGAAGGGAAGAGAGGATGAAGCTGGAAAGCTCCTCTCAGTGGCATATAAGCCCCCTGAGGGCAAGACCTGGGCCTAGTACATAGAAATGCTTAATAAGTGATTATTGACTGAGAGTCCATTCTATGTCTCTCAGAAGGCAGGGGCTGATTCATTTGTGTCTCCAGCATCTTGAACACACAAAAAACACACATCTTGATGCACGTTTGTTGAATTGAGTTGCCTTGTCTTGTATTAAGGGTGGGCCAAAATGTGGTATGGGGCATCAGAGGATCTGAGTTCAAATCTTGACTGCATCACTAACTGCCTGGGTGACCTTGGCTCTGTGCCTGACAGGTGATTCTAAGAATGCTCTGAGTCTCAGTTGTCTCCAATTTAAACTTTTTTTTCCTTTTATTTGAATCGACCAGGTTGAATTGTAATTTTTTTGTGCATTATTATCAGTCCCAGCTAAGTTAGCTTTAATTGCTACTGTTTTTGTGGGATGAAATCCAGATTTGGAAGAGATCTCGGGGCAATCTTAGAAGTAGCTGGTGGCCTCCTAGTGATCGGAGCCCTGGGGCTGGAGTCAGGAAGACCTGAGTTCAAATCTGCCCTCAGAGCTTATTAACTGTGTGACCCTGGGCAAGTCACTTAACTACCTTAGTGTTCCCTATTGTAAAATTGGGATAATAACAACATCTGCCTCCCAGGGTTGCTGTGAGGATTGAATGAGATATTTGTAAGTGCTTAGCACAGCACCTGGAACCCAGCAGGTGCCTAATAAATATTTGTTCTTTTCCTCTCTTCCCCATCCCTGCATTTGATCCTCAGAACAATGCTGCGGAACAGGTGCTATTATAATGGTCAATTTTAATGGTCACCACCATTTTATTGATAAGGAAAGTAGAACTGAGAGAAATAAAAAGAGCTTGTGTCTAAGACAAGATTCGAACCCAGTACTTAGGTCTCTATCAACATCCCTATTAAGAGTGTGTGTGAGTGTGAGTGACTGTGTGTGTGTGTGAGTGTGTGTGAGTGTATGTGTGTGTGAGTGTGTGTGTGTAATGTGAGTGTGTGTGTGTCTGTGGCATCCAGAAGCCATAAAATGAAGGTTCAGAAAGATCTTGAATCTGCTCTCTTGTTATGATGGAAGATTATGGAAATTCTATCAGACAATCTCCTCCAGTGGATTCTGGGAGAGGGAGAAGGATGTGGATTGAGCTTTAGTTGCTTTGATCCCTTTGCAGAGCAGACTTCCTGCAGTTAATCATTAAGGCTTTTTGGCTCCATGCCCCATGCTACATTCTGAGTGTCCATCAAGCTTGGAATGCTTTGCCTCCTCTCCTCTGTCTCTTAGAATCTCTGGCCTTCTTCAAGACTCATCTCACCCCCCCCCCCCCACCTTCTGCCTGGCCTCCTTCCCCTCCCATGACTCTGAATACTTTCCCCTCTAAGGTCACAGCTTTGCATGGATTTTGTACATACTCGTATGTTAAGTTCATGCTGTTTCCATCATTAGAATATAAGCTCTTTGAGGGCAGAGACTAATTTCACCTTTTTCTTTGTGTCTCTGGAACTTTCAGGGACTGGACGTAGCAGGCATCTTCATGCCTGCTACTGTTGATTTTATCTTTGAATTCCCTAGGATACAGCAAGTGCTTGATAAATGCTAGTTGAATTGGATTTGTAGAAGCAGCAAAGCACAGAATTTGAATGATGCCCCTTTGGTGGTTTTGGGGGGAGGGGAATGCACCAAAATAAATTTGGCCAGTTTTTTTTCCTGTTGTGCATTACATCCTACTTCCTACTTCTGCACTTCTGTAAGGGTTGTTCTGGGGGTGCTCTCCCTTGGCTAATGGAATGCCTAGGTTCTTTCCGCATCATTCCCCTGGTCCTGAACAAGATCCTTCCTATTTGCCCCTCTCTTCTCACCCCTAAGATAGTGACGCTCTCTTTCTCTTGAAATTACTTTGCCCAAACATATCTTTCCCTTAGGATCATGTAAGAACCTGAGAGAGGAGGCTGCTTGATTTTTGTCTTGCCTTCCCCTCCAGCTCCTAGCAGAGAGCTAAAAAAATGCTATTGAATTGAACAGACTTATTATTATTGTCCCTGAGGCCAGTTCTGGGGCTTCATATCATGAGGAAGTAGAGTCAGTCTTGTGGGTTCTAGAAGCGAGTCAGGCAGAGGGTGGGAGGACTCATTCTTCCTACTGCAACCTCTAGTAAAAGCAAGCAATGGGAGCCATTTTCTCATCCTAGGTAAACTGAGGTATGAGGTGGATTAATTTTCCAGAGAATTTTCCCTGGAAGGGACCTTCGAAGCCATCAATTTGTGCCCCTCATTTTACAAATGAGGATAAAGTCACAGAGAAATTCAAAGGCTTTCCCAGGGACATACAACTAGAAAGTGTCTGAGGTCTGACCCCAGATCCTCCTGATTCTAAGTTTACAATTCTATCCATTAGTCTATGCAGCCTCTGTTGGTTTTCTACTAGTTATAAGAAACCAACTGTCCTTTGCTTTCACCCTTTTGCTTTTTCCTAGTTATCATTACTGTGGTTAATTAAGGAATATTCTGAGAATTGTTGTCTGCAAACAGCTACAAGGCACCTACCCAGTGAGCCCCAGGAGCAGTATTTACATTGGCCTCAATGTCATAGAATGTGGAGAGGAGGAAAACAAGGCAAACAGGACAATTCTTACATCACGAGATCTGATCAATGGACTTGGAGCTGGAGGTTTTCCACCATTAAAGAAAGACTCCCTGAAGGAGGAGAATGAAGCAAACAGAGTTCATTCCAATCCCTCCGATGGAGGGTTCCATTGGTCCATTCTGGGGATTGTTCTGCTTCTAGAGAAATGACTCCAGTTTGGAGAATCCCTGGAAACTCACTTTTCCTCTTGTGCCTTTCTCTATCCCTTCAGTGGATTAGGGGTCTGACCAAGCTGGTGGACAAGAGAAGAAAGGGATTCATTTGGGTTTTCTGGGCCTCACAAAATGAGGGTCTTTTCAGGGTCCTGACTGGAGCTTTCATGATTCTCTGTCTGCTGCCCAATCTACCAAGAGAATTCTTTGCATCTCAAACAAATTATTTTACTCTCAAACATCAATCATGAAATTGAGGTCAAACTTATATCGAACAAAGGCAGTTCCTTCTCTTTCGGGACTGTGTGAGGGGTCATTTGCACAGTTTGGGCACCATCTATCTAGGGCTGAAGTTTGCCAGCCTTTGGAGTAGCATATTCTTGTGCAGTGGGCTCCCTCTCTCCCAGACCAATGGTAGGACCAGGTTATGGGGCTCAAAAGGGGCAGCACTGGGAGATTCTGAATAGGGATGGAAAGGCCAACAAAACGTGGCACCAGCCCTGCTGCACTGGCTCTGGTGCTCATAACATGCCCTGCTCCCCCCTCTCCCCCAGAAACACCATCGTACAAATCAACTGCTTGCCTCATGGCTACAACAGAGAAGTCCTTTGGGTCTGAATTCTTAACAACTTCAAGCAGTTCGTGATTGATGAGAAGGAATCCTCCTTTGCCCCATCTAGTTCTTCACCAATCATTCCCTTGGCTTCTCTTTGCCTTTGCTTTCACCCACCTAGCCTAGCCAGTTCAAGCTGCTCCTTTCCTCTCTCCACTTTCCACAAAGTATGGGTGCCATGGACTAGATTTCTCTCTTTTGGACATAGTGGCCCACCCGCTGCCCAGGTTCAGCTCAGCCCATGCCAGCTTCACATGCAGCCAGAGTCTCATAGCGCTCCTTCCAGGGCCAGGGCAGGTGAGGAAGGTGAGTGCTTGGGATGGGGGAGAAGGCGTGTGGAGAGAGTGGGCCAGCATGTCTCTGCAGGAAGGAGAGCAGCAAAGTTGGGGTGGGAATAAAGTAGGAAATCAGCCAAAAAGATAAAGGAGGAAAAAAAAAGAAATCAACTTAAAATAAATAAAGAAAATGTGAAGAAAAGGGGGAAAATGGAAAAAAAAAGATGACTGAAGAATCAGAGGAAGGAAGGGAGGAAAGCCAATTTCTCAGGGGTGCGAAGGGTAGAAAAATTAAAGAAATAATTGGGAGGGAAGGGATTGGGAACAAAGAATTGGGAAGGAGGGAGGGAGGAGGAGAGAGGAAAAAGGAAAATGAGGGAAAGAGGGGTTTAAATGAAAAAAAAAAACCCAAGGGAAACAAAGAATACCTAGGCATGTCCGCATCAAGAAACTGCCTGCGGAAACACAAAACATCAGATGGTTAGTGTGGGTTTAAATGGTCGTCGGCAGGACAAGCAGGGGCAGCAGCTGGCGGGGCTGTCAGGAAGGCACATTGGAGACGAGGTTGCCCCCCAAGCCCAGGCCCATCCCAAGCTGGAGCAGAGCACAGTCAAGCCTTTGGCCCCCTCAGTGAGGAGGCCATGGCAAGGGAAGGTGAGCAGAGCCTCCAGGGAATCTGGGCTGGCAGGAAGGAGTTACACAGCAGAATGCAAGCTGAGCAGCCCTACTATGGGAAAAAGGCCTGGGACTTGCCAAGTCCCCAGGAGAATGTGAACCCTGTTCTCCCCCTGCCCCAGGCCTTGATTTCCCTGGGGTAGCCTGATCTTGGAGCTCAGCATGAGTTTGGGGGTAGAATCATAAAACCCTGGGCTTGGAAAGAACCTTGGAGGTCAGGTCCAAACACTGTCTGAGCAGGAATCATCTGTACAATTTCCCCAACAAGTGCCTGGTCTGAGGGTCTGTACTACCAGGAGAAGTGCCTTTCTACTGAGGCAGATTATCTACCACTGGACAGCTCTGGTTATTAGCAAGTTTGAGCTTGCATTGTACTGAAATCCATCCCCATAACTCAATTCTAGTCATAAGCTTGCTGCAGGCAAGGAAGATGGATGCTGGAATTCTATTCATTAAGGAGAAACAGAATCTTGTGATACCCTGGGCAATGACCAAACTGAGGTGGCATTGATCAACTCCAAGGGATTTCATGATTGACAAAAGAATGTA